>JBBMOL010000040.1:0-697249 GCA_037954665.1 Laguncularia racemosa
GGGTTTTTTCCTTTAGGACTGAATATCTACTTTTGGAATAAGAATTCTTAGGTTAAATGCTTGGATTAAATTTTGTTTTCTCCAGATTAGTTGGTTAATTTTGAGTATAGTACTCTAATCACATATTCCCAGTTTGGTTTGAGTGGTGGGCATCACAAAGTAGTGAGTCAGAAGTAGAGATGACAAATGTTCAAGTTTGTATGATAATAAAAACATTTTTTACTTTCTAGGATGGATTTCTTTCTAGTTTTATTTTGCTTGAGGACAAGCAAATGTTTAAGTGTGGGGGAGTTGATAAAGGCATATTTTACTCATAACTCATTAAGCGATTTGCAAGTATTCATTATTGATTTTAGAGAAATCACAAGGAAATCGTACTTAATCATGTTTATTTTTACATTTCAGATGTTGGAGGATTTTGAGTTCAAAGCTTAATCAATTTGGAGAGATTGCATACAAATTGACGCATGAAAAGATTGAAGGATGGCAAAGGAAAAAAAAAAAAAAGCAAAGCCACCAGCCTTTATGGTTGGCCTTCTATGAAACGCCGCCGACCTTTATGGCCGGCTTAAATGAAGGCCGCCGGCCTTTATGGCCGGCTTAAATAAAGGCTTCCGGCCTTAGACCGGTCTTGTTTTAATTGCATCTTCTTGCCTCCCCTGCATATATATAGGTCTTAGGTCGATTTAGAGAAGAAATTTTGTCAAATTTTCGTGTTCTTAGAGTAGTTTTAACCTAGTTTTAAGGGAGAATTGTGGAGATAAAATCTTGGAGAAAACTTTGTGATCTTGGTGGAGATTATCATCCTTTGTGAAGGATTTGTGGAGTTCCTTGCAATTAAGGTATTATTTATATTGTTAAATTGGTGATTTCTGAACTTTATTTCTTATATGCAATTCAAGAATTTAATCCAACCATTAAATATGATTTCTTTTGCACGAATCCCCTTGAATCATAATCATGTCTTTATCTCCATGAATTGCTAAATCTTTTCCATAGGAAATTGGATGAAACCCTTGAATGTTAAAAGGATAATTGTAGCCATGTTATATGATTAGGAATTATTAGGATTATTCATGATTGCAATTCCTTTGATTTCAATTATAATTGGTCTTTGATTATAATTGTTAGAAATCCTTTTGATACGGGAGTTGATTAAGATTTGTTAGGAATTCTTAATTAGATTGATTATTAATACGGGAGTTGCGATAATTGGTTTAATTAGAGTTTATGGAGGGCGCAATGCAATGTTTCTTGTAAATTAATCACTAAGGGATTAGGGTTAATTGATTTAGGGCATTAGTTGTTTGTTGCATCGGGAAGTGTATGAACATAATTTTGATTCCTTGGTTAATTGGAGACACGGAAGCCGACTAATTGATTTAAGGTTAACATCCCTAAAAAGGATTTTCTAAACTCACTTGAATAACCTTATAACCACTAGTTGATATAACATGGTAGTAGTTTGATTAATGAATCTAGGGTGAATTCTAATTTCCCTCATTCATAATTGACAGATTCTTCATAAAATTCTCCTTGTTTGCTTTAAGTTAAATTTTTAGCTTAGACATTTCAAAACCCCTTTTTAATCACCTAGATATTGATAAGAATTGCCATAGGTCTAGTACTCTATTGGTTCCTCGAGGGATCGACAACCTTACTTTTCACCACTCTATTACTTGATACAACCAATGCACTTGCTGCAATTTATGCTCCCATTTTATATATACATTCTGAGCGTATCACTGCCATTCTGTAAGGTGTTTTAGATATTGGTGCCATTTCTGGTATCAAATTAATGCAAAACTCTGTCTTTCTAATTGGCTATAAACTTGGAAAATTCTCTAGAAAGACATCTGCATAATCTCTAACTACATGTACCTCTTCTAATTTCATTGCTTGTCTTATCTTTATTGATAATGTTGACAATCTCCCTTTATTCCACAATTCATATATAGGAAGAGTTGCAGGTCTCTATGCATCTAACTTGAATACAATTTGTTCTCCATTGGGGAAATTAAAATAAACTGCTAGATTGCAACATTTCATAATGACATAGTGTTTAGATAGACAATTTACCCCTAAGATCATATCAAATTCAATCATTTCTAGTACAAACAACTCTAATGGCATTTTCTTCCCTTTCATTACAATCTCTACATCCTTACATATCTTATCTAATTTGCTTCCTAACCTCCCCTCTCCCCCTCCCACCCCCCCCCCCCCCCCCCCCCCCAAAAAAAAAAACTTCAAAAGGAGTATTTAGAACCATAGCATCACTCAATGACACTAGTTTCAACCCACATACATGCATGAAAACAAGTGATATGCAATAATGCATTGCACTCGTATCAAATAATACATGATTAGTATTTGAGTTAAGAAGCAGTGTACCTACAATGGTATCCTAATCTAAGGCGTCTTGCTGTTGTAATGCAAATACTTGACCAGGTGCCCTTTGTCTTGGTCTAACATGTTGAGGTCTACCCAATGGTCCTCTAGGTGTAGGTCTTATTGGCTGCTATGCTTGTTGAGGTATAACCATTTGATTTTAGGAGGCACCACATTCAAATAACTTATGCCTTCTCTACGTACAAGTATAGCAAAAAGTCTGAAGGATGGTTCTTTCTGCGCAGTTCTTTGATAGAGCCATTTTATACTCAATCTTTATAGTATAAATTGTGTTAATTTATTATTGATTTTATAGAAATCATAAGGAAATGGTACTTAATTTTATTATGGTGATAAATCAGGTTAAATGGAGTCAAGAGTGCTAATTCAAGTAAATTAGAGAAGTCATCTACAATTTGGATCAAAGGCAAGGATTTACACCGCCGGAGGAAAGTACATGGGTGTGTAGTTGAAGTACACGGCCGTGTACTTAGTTTTGAAGCCACAGGAAAATACACAGTTGAAGTACACGACCGTGTATCTGTCTTGAAGAATCACCAGAGGAAGGTACGGCTTGACATCTGGCCATGGTGGAAGACGTGGCACACACTGGACACGGATGAAGAATTGTAGATTATCCACAGAGGAAGACACGGCTTGAAATCCGGCCGTGTTGTTAGGCGTGCCAGGCGGATGATTATTCACTTCTCGAGGTTTACATCAAAAAGGAAAGATATTTTCGTATCTTGCTAGCTAAAGATCCTCTGCCATTCCCTTAACAATATAAATAGAACTAACCTTAGAGGATAAAGGGAGTTTTTTTATCTTGGAGACAAGAAGGAAGGAAGGAGGCAGAGCAAGGAAACCAGGAACAGAGGCTTATTATGTTTTTACTTTTAATTTTCGTTTTGATGATGAACATGTGTAGCTAAGCAGATTTTCTAGCTAAAGGATCATTGAAGTTTAATTCTTCACAAATTGTGAGATCTAACTGAGTTGTCTTTAATCTATTCTTTGTTTTTAGATATTTATATATCTTCTGGAAGTTTTGTCAATATTATCTTTGTTGATTTGTATGAATTAGAGCTCTTCTACTCAATTAGCAAGTTAATATATTGTCAACTAGCACGTCAAATCCGTAATTGTTTGATAGTTTTAGTCTCGGTGACACAATAACATGTTTGATTATAAAATAGATGATCGAATTCATGTTATGGAGATGTATGATCTTGTTTAAATAGGTTATCTTATAATCTATTGGCATGAATTGGTGGTCTCTCTTGTTTTTAATGCTATTGATAGATTAAATCCTAAGAGCTTGTTTAGGGTTGTCTAATCGATAAGAGAAATAATCAAAGAGCTTGTTTTGATTATCGAGGAAGTAAGGAGAGATAGGTTATTAAAGCTTGTTAATAACCATAACCAGTTTATCTAGAAATAAGAATAGAAAACATTTGCATCGATGATCAATTCCTCGAATTAAACTATCTTGATTCCTTTGGCTAGACTTTTATCAATATTCGATTTTATTATCTTTTTTCAATATTATTTTGATTCACAAAAAAAACCCCCCATTTTTCTTTTCCTCTTTATTCTCTTTGAATAGAAATATATTTAACCAATCCCTATGGATACGACCCTACTCACTACTATACGCAAATCATATAATTGTCTAGGAGTAGGTTTTTATTTTTGTTGGATTCGACACCCATCAAATTTTGGCGCCGTTGCCGGGGATTGGTGTCAAATTTATTTCTATTCTTATATGACTCGTTCTTCTCATACAGGTGAACTCACTTATAATCCGGAGATTGAGAAGACTTTTAAGAGACAGCAGAAAGAAGCTAGGCTGTGTCAAAAAGAAACCGTATCATCTTCATCCCCTGGACCGAACTTGGCATCGGATTTGTCTGATTCATCCATTGATTTTGAAAAAGAAGACGATATAGCAAATCCTAAAAGAACATTGAGAGAATTGGCTACACCAGATGTGAATCAACAACCACTTTGTATTCACTATCCTGAACTGGCTGTTGAATTTAAGTTGAAATCTGGGTTGATACATCTGCTACCCACCTTTCATGGTCTTGAGAATGAAGATCCTCACAAACATTTGAAAGAGTTTCATATAGTGTGTTCTAGTATGAGGCCGCAAGGAATAACCGACGATCAAATCAAGTTACGTGCTTTTCCATTTTCTTTAAGTACTAAAGCTAAAGATTGGTTGTTTTATTTGCCTCCAGGTTCTATAACCACTTGGACAAATATGGTGAGACTCTTCTTGGACAAATTTTTCCCCGCGTCTAGAGCTGCTGGTATAAGAAGAGAAATTTTTGGTATTAAACAGAGGGATACCGAGACTCTCCATGAGTATTGGGAGAGGTTCAAGCAACTTTGTGCAAGCTGTCCACAACATGGGATATCTGAACAACTTCTCATCCAATACTTCTATGAAGGCCTGCTTCCAATGGAAAGGAAGATGATGGATGCTGCAAGTGGAGGCGCCATAGTAAACAAAAACCCTGGTCAAGCTAGGGAATTAATCTCCATTATGGCTGCTAATTCGCAACAATTTGGGGATAGGCATGATACATCTTCAAGGAAGGTAAATGAGGTAAGTGTTTCTAACCTTGAACATCAAATTTCTAACCTAACCTCCCTTGTGCAATAGATAGCCCTCAGAAATACATAGTAGGTGAAGGCTTGTGGAATTTGTGCTGCTCCTAATCATCCTACTGACATGTGTCCCTCATTGCAAGATGACAATCATGAGCATGTCAATGTGGTAGGAGGATTCCCAGGACAGCCGCAAAGGAAATATGATCCCTACTCGAATACTTACAATCCTGGATGGAGGGATCATCCTAACTTCAGATATGGCAATAACCCACAAAATTTCCAACAATTCCAGCCTAAGCCATTAAACCAAGTACCCCAAGCTCCTTCCACTTCAGGTATATCTCTTGAGGAAATTGTTAAATCTCTTGCTGTTAATATAAAACAATTTCAGGAGGAAACAAAGCAAAGCATTCAAAACTTGGAAAATTAGGTAAGCCAACTTGCTTCTTCTGTAAACAGGTTAGAAAATCAAGGTAAGTTACCCTCTCAAACTATCACAAATCCGAAGCAAAGCGTTAATGCAATTACCTTAAGAAGTGGAACAGAATTGCAGGGATCAAATAAGAAAGGACACCCATCTAATCTTGAGGAAGAGACTAAGAAAGAGATTTCGACTCCGAGCCAGCAGGACAACCAGATTAGAAGGTCTCTAGTTAAGCCACTAAAGGTCATGTTGACACAACCTCCTTTCCCTTCTAGATTAGCGAAATCCAAGAATGAAGCCGAAGAAAAAGAGATTCTTGAAACTTTTCAAAAAGTTGAGGTAAATATTCCTTTGCTTGATGCAATTAAGCAAATACCTCGCTATGCTAAATTTCTCAAAGAATTGTGCACTAACAAAAGGAAGCTAAAAGGTAATGAAAAGATTAGTGTGAGTGAGAATGTTTCAGCTATTATTCAAAAGAAGCTTCCTCCTAAATGTAAGGACCCAGGTATGTTTACTATTCCTTGCAAAATAGGTAATCTTGGAATCGCTAAAGCCATGTGTGATCTAGGAGCTTCGATCAATGTCATGCCTTTGTCTGTTTATCAACGTTTGAATGTTGGTCCCTTGAAGGAAACAGGTGTTATTGTTCAACTTGCTGACAGGTCCAATGTTTATCTTAAGGGAGTTCTAGAGGATGTTTTAGTTCAAGTTAATGGGTTGGTTTTTCCTGCTGATTTTTATGTGCTTGACATGGAAGATAATGATTCTCATAATTCATCACTGATATTATTAGGGCGACCATTCCTTAAGACATCCAAGATGAAAATTGATGTAAATGATGGTACCCTCACTATGGAATTTGATGGTGAAATGATTAAATTTAACATTTATGATGCCATGAAACATCTTAACAATATCTCTCCCATCTTTGTTGCGGATGTTATTGACCCATCACCACAGGCACCAAAGCTGGAATCAAAACCCTTACCCGAACATCTAGCTAGGAATGTCTAGCCAAAGACGTTAAAGAAAGGCGCTTCATAGGAGGCAACCCATGTCAAAAAAAAAAAATCAATTTTAGTTTTGTTTTGATTCTTTCTTTTGGACCAGCTGCAGCAAGGATACATATCATCAGATGACACTCTCTAGTGCTTAAGGGGAGAACTCTAATACCATGGAAGTACCAGTATTCCCTTTCTCTTATCCTCTAATGTTCCTTGTGTTGTTAATTCCTCTTTAATTGTGCTGAATTAGGAACAGTGAGGACACTGTTCAAGCTAAGTATGGGGGAGAGGATAATAAAATATAGAGAATAGAGAACTGACTTATACTCTGAATGTTTGTCCTTAAGCAATTTTAAGCCAAAATTTTTCAAAATTATCATGAAATCTAGAGATTGTACTAAATGTTGTAATAAGCATCTACAAAATGTGAAATTAACTTGTTCAAATGCTTTACTCACATACTGCTGTGATTAGAATACTTAGTTAAAATTAAGTAGTGAAATCTTTAAGAAACAAATTTACCTTGTATTTAGCTTTAGAATTGGAAGTCTAAGAGTAAGTCGAGTCCCTAAGTGAAAAATAAACAAGTTTACTTCTAGGTTATATTAGCAACTGTATACTCTTTGAAGTTGTTGTAAAAAAAAAAAAAATCAAGCATAGCCATTACTCCAATGATTCAAGTAATTGAGTTAAGAGTATTCAAACTTGAATGTTAGAGTGAGGAAGAGTCCGTAGGGGTATCTCAAAACCCGGTCACTTGAGTGACGAGCTCGGGATGTGCCGACTCAATGAACTCACTATAACAATAAGGGCGAAAAAGGCAAAAGTTCATGAAAAGAAGCGGGCAAAAACCCGTCAAAATAGATGCTTGATTAAATCAAAAGAACAATGAATGTAAACATTCATTGAATGAAACAAGACTTATAATAAAAAGGGAGAAAATCTATGGAAAGAGTTGATACTATATGCTTTTACTTTATGTTGCAAGGATTATATACTTGCTAATATCCAATGAAGTTTAATCGGGTGTTTTTCCTTAGTGGATTAAGTATTTACTTTTGGAATAAAAATTCTTTTGCTAAACATGAGGATTAAAGTTTGTTTTGTTTAGATTAGCTATTAAATTTTGTCCATGGTAATTTGATCACATGAAACCAGTTTGGTTAAAGTAGTAGACATTAAAATTACAAGTCATGAATTACAAATGAATAGATGCTTGGAATGATGAAAAGAAAGTTCGTATAATCTATGACGGATTTCTCAATTGATTTGATTCAATTGCTTGAGGACAAGCAAGAATTTAAGTGTGGGGGAATTTGATAGAGCCATTTTATACTCAATCTTTATAGTATGAATTGTGTTAATTTATTATTGATTTTATAGAAATCATAAGGAAATGGTACTTAATTTTATTATGGTGATAAATCAGGTTAAATGGAGTCAAGAGTGCCAATTCAAGTAAACTAGAGAAGTCATCAAAAATTTGGATCAAAGGCAAGGATTTACACCACCGGAGGAAAGTACATCGGCGTGTAGTTGAAGTACACGACCGTGTACTTAGTTTTGAAGCCACAGGAAAATACACGGTTGAAGTACACGACCGTGTATCTGTCTTGAAGAATCACCAGAGGAAGGCACGGCTTGACATTTGGCCGTGGTGGAAGACGTGGCACACACTGGACACGGATGAAGAATTGTAGATTATCCACAAAGGAAGACACGGCTTGAAATCTGACCGTGTTGTTGAGCGTGCCAGGCGAACGATTATTCACTTCTCGAGGTTTACATCAAAAAGGAAAGATATTTTCATATCTTGCTAGCTAAAGATCTTCTGCCATTCCCTTAACAATATAAATAGAACTAACCCTAGAGGATAAAGGGAGTTTTTTTATCTTGGAGACAAGAAGGAAGGAAGGAGGCAGAGCAAGGAAACCAGGAACAGAGGCTTATTATGTTTTTACTTTTAATTTTTGTTTTGATGATGAACATGTGTAGCTAAGCAGATTTTCTAGCCAAAGGATCATTGAAGTTTAATTCTTCACGAATTGTGAGATCTAACTGAGTTATCTTTAATCTATTCTTTGTTTTTAGATATTTATATATCTTCTGGAAGTTTTGTCAATATTATCTTTGTTGATTGGTATGAATTAGAGCTCTTCTACTCAATTAGCAAGTTAATATATTGTCAACTAGCACGTCAAATCCGTAATTGTTTGATAGTTCTAGTCTCAGTGACACAATAACATGTTTGATTATAAAATAGATGATCGAATTCATGTTATGGAGATGTATGATCTTGTTTAAATAGGTTATCTTATAATCTATTGGCATGAATTAGTGGTCTCTCTTGTTTTTAATGCTATTGATAGATTAAATCCTAAGAGCTTGTTTAGGGTTGTCTAATCGATAAGAGAAATAATCAAAGAGCTTGTTTTGATTATCGAGGAAGTAAGGAGAGATAGGTTATTAGAGCTTGTTAATAACCATAACCAGTTTATCTAGAAATAAGAATAGAAAACATTTGCATCGATGATCAATTCCTCGAATTAAACTATCTTGATTCCTTTGGCGAGGCTTTTATCAATATTCAATTTTATTATCTTGTTTCAATATTATTTTGATTCACAAACAAAACCCCCCATTTTTCTTTTCCTCTTTATTCTCTTTGAATAGAAATATATTTAACCAATCCCTGTGGATACGACCCTACTCACTACTATACGCAAATCATATAATTGTCTAGGAGTAGGTTTTTATTTTTGTTGGATTCGACACCCATCATTCTTACTAGGGTATCATATCTTACCACAAGAGAAACATGCCCCTTCTAGCCAACTACATTGCTGAATCTCGTGTAGTCCCAAACACCTAGGACATCACCTCTTTAGTCCTGCCTATGGTGATGGAGGTAATGCTAAAGGTGTTGGCTTAGTTTAAAGACGTCTAAGCACATATGCCACAAGTCTGGCTTGATACATAGCTAGCCTCTTTCCTTTATCTGCATATGGTATGCTTGGGGTAAGCCTTTTCCCTAAAACAGTTCCTGATCTATGGGATAGTTGTTCCTTTGTTCTCTTCCTACTCTACTCTAGATATTTTACCTTATCAACTACCTCTACATGCTCTGGAACTCCATACAAATTTCAACCTATTCATCTCGACTTACATTCATACCATTATAAACTTAATAAAATAAATGAATGATGCTCGGGTGAGTCATTTCAATCCTCATGATTTAAACCAACAAAAATAATTCCATATAAAAATCCAAAATAAACATCCATCCTCATATAAATGTTTATATAAATAGGAATCTAATAACTATCTCTATCTACTCAGCTCAGCAACTTATATTTCTAATCACAATTCTTCTTCAATTTCCCATCACTCTTCATCTACATAATAGTAATGTTCTCTCCTATATTCATCCATGTAGTGTCCCATCAAATTTCCTTTTTCATCATAGTCAACATGTTCATTGTTCTCACCTGCCACTAAAAAAAATGAAAAGGAAATGAGCCTAAGCTCAGAACATAAATACCACACCCACATTCGCATGCCACACCATAACAAGATCACATGCATCTATGCAATAGTAATCTACAACACATCAATTCATCATGTTATTTATCATTAATTATTCAACATACAACATAGGGGTACTCATGACCCTAATACACTTACAATATTTACATATGTATATAGTCCTAATGGGAACTGCCACTGTAGGCTCCATCAAATCCTAAATTATTTAAGATGATTTTGATACACAGTTCCACTAGGGACAATACGGCAAACCGATCATCAAGGTGCCCCCAAGGGATCTGCCACTATGGGCTTATAGGTTGAGCCAAGCACAAGTAACATATACATTAAATTCTAACATCCCAATTAGGTTAGTTAAACATTTAAAATCATTATCTACATAAAAATATTAAATAACTACCTAGCAAGCACAACCAACAAAACAAGGTAAACACATACTTAGAAAGATGTTCTTACTATAGTCCTATGCTTCTCTAAAGAAAGGAAGTAAACCTATTAAATTACAAAGAACTACGCTTAGTTTTAACCTACAAATTATTTGGGTTTACTAATTTGTTTAGGTATTTTCTAATTGTATACTTCCCTCCTCGATGTTTGGTTATGTTAAACTCGTGATTTAGGAATGAAATAAAATCAAATAGGAGGTCAACATGATTGTGGAAGTAGTCATGTAGAAGTGCACGGACTAGACCACGGTCATGCTAAAGGCTGTGTATCTTTCTATAAAAATTCCCCTTTCAGTACGCCCAGGTACATAATCGTGCTTGTGGTCATGCACCTTACTGTAAAAATTACCACTTCAGCACACGAAGGTATATAGTACATGGTTATGCTTATGGCCATATACCTTAATATTCCCTCTTGTATTTCTACACGGGCAGGTACACAAGCATGTACTTGACCATGTACATCACTATTCATCACGAACCCTCGATTCCCTTTTCCAATTTCATTCTTAAGCCTAATTTCTATGATTTTAAGCCTAAATGATCATTGTATTCACTAATTCTAATGTAAAATTAGAGTCTAGCTCACTTACTTAACTTGGATTACGGTCGAAATCCTTTAATTTGTTTCATCCCTCACTTGTTCCAACCCTTCCATTGATCCGATCTATATTCAAACCACAAATGAATTCGTGATCATGTGTCTATTGCTAGAATAAAACCCTTTGATAGTTGAAATCCTTACTTATTGGATTTCGTTTGGTCTCACGGTTCTCCTTTATGTCGCTTGTGTTCTATAAGGTCTCTTTAAGGCTTCTATGTACAAATATGCAAATAAGGAAAAGAGAGAAACCTTAGGTAAGCGTAGCTTTTATACCTTAGCTAGGAAATGACCAATTTGCCCCCTGTTTAATAATCTTATTTATTGATCGCCCTTCAATATGTATTATATTATATTTATTTAATAATTACAACTTTATGTATATATTTAGATTAAAGTCTTAGAGCATGTATTACAGTAACACAAAATATTATAATGGATTGGTCCTAGCTCACTAGGTAATAAACCGCATTGTCTCCCTATAAATTGTGTTGTTAATTGGACATCATATCCGATGTAGTTGAATGAGCATATAAGAAATTACTTTGACACATTCTTTCATTCCTCTCAAAGTTCCATCCCCAATTGTAACCTAATGCCCTCGAAGCTTCATGGAGGAATCCTAGAAGCATTCACTCTACACTTACAAAGTCCAATAATTTTGAAAGAAATTCATGATGCTTTGCAAAGCATTAACTCCCTTAATGCACTTGGAAAAGATAGTTTACATTCCAATAAATACATATTTATAAATATAAATATATATTATAATTAAAATAATATAAGACTAAGGTGAATTAAATAAATAAGATAAATAGACAAGGGCAGTTAGGTTTTTTCCTGACTAAGGTATAAAAGCACATGATAACCTGGGGTTTCTCTCTTTTCCCTCATTTACGCACTTGTAAACAGAAACCTAAGAGAGAGAGACCTTACAAGGACCTACAAGTGACCTAAAGGAAAACCACAAGACAAGGTCAAATCTCTCAAGTAAGGTTTGTAATTGTCAATGTTGTTTACGTTGGTGATAAACTAGTGCATTTACAAGCCAACTTGTTAACTCGTTGTTAGGGTATCAAATGAGAAGAAAAAGGGCATGGAAGTCAATTTAATTGGGAGTTCCAATTACAATCCTAACCATGTAAGAGCATAAAACTCTAATTTTGCATTAGGATTAGTAAGTACTTTGATTGATTGGGCCTAGAATCATAGAATTTAGGTTTAGGAACAAACTTGGAGAAAATGGAGTAAGGGTTCATGATGAACAGCATGTAATTGGTCAAATGCACGCCTTTATACCTACCTATGTAGAAACACAAGTGTGTATAATAAGGTACATGGATGAAGGATACGCCCACGTACTTGGGCATGTTAAAATTATAAAATCCACAGAAAGGTATATAAACAGATACACAACTCTATACTTGAGTGTGCTGAATTAGCATTTTACATAGAAAGGTAAACAACCAGATTCAAGACCGTGTACTTGAGCATGCTAAAATCAGTTTTATATAAAAAAAAAATGCACGGCCACTGGCACAACTGTGCTCTAGCCCATGTTCTTCTACACGGCCTCTCACACAACCGTGTTGCCCAAGAGCTCTTCTTAATTGATTATATTTTATTATATTTTAATTCTAAATTACATGTTAAGTATAACCAAATATCAAGGAGGGAATTATAAAATTAGAATATACTTAATCAATTTTTAAACCTAGATTACTTATAGAATAG
Source organism: Laguncularia racemosa (assembly GCA_037954665.1). Taxonomy (NCBI): domain Eukaryota; kingdom Viridiplantae; phylum Streptophyta; class Magnoliopsida; order Myrtales; family Combretaceae; genus Laguncularia; species Laguncularia racemosa. The sequence continues at coordinate 12,769 of JBBMOL010000040.1, forward strand.
AACTAAGTATAATTCTTTATAATTGAATAGGTTTACATCATTTTCTTAAAGACGCAAGGGACTATAGTAGGAACACCCTTCCAGGTACGTGTTTACCTTATTATGCTATTTCTGATTGTTAGCATAGTAATCTAATGAAGTTAGTTGAATATTGAACTTCATTGTGTTGTTGCTTGTGCATGGCTCGACTTAGGAGCTTGCAGTGGTTGATCCCTAGGGGGCACCTCGATGATCGATATGATGCGTTGTGTTTAGTGGAGTTGTGTTTTGAAATGATTTGAGATAGATTAAGATTAAATGGGGCTTGTAGTTCCAATTCCCAAATAGGGTTATATATGTATGTAAATAATGTATGTGAATTGAGGTCATGAGTACTCATATATTGCATGTTAATTGTTGAAGATAAATAACCTAATGAGTTGATGTGTTGTATACTACTATTGCATATATGCATGTGATATTGTTACTATGTGGCATGCATATATTGGTGTGGCACTCACATACTGGACTTAGTCTCATCCCTTTTTATTTTTCAGTTGCAAGTGAAAATGATGAACACATTGACTACGATGAGAATGGGAATTTGGTGAGACATTATGTGGATGAATATGGGAGAGAACATTTTATTATGTTGATGAAGAATGATAGGAAATTAAGGAAGAACTATTATTAGAACTTTAAGTTCTTGGATTACGGATGAGGAAATAGTTACTAGATTCCTAATTATGTGATTTATTATATGAGAATAGATGTCTACCTTGAATATTAATTAGGGATTATCTGCATTGTTTTAGATATTGAGGATTGGAATGACTCACTTAAGAGTCATTTGTTTCTCCTATTAAAGTAATATTGGTATGAATATAAAGTGAAGATAAACAGGTCTAAAGTTGTATGAAGATTTAAAGCCTTAGTGTGTCAGTATACAATAGTGACACGTGGTGAGCTGTGATGTCTCAAATTCTGGGGCATTATAGCTTAGGTAGTATCAGAGCTTAGGTTTAATGATCCTAAAAGCTTAAGTTATTATCAATAGAAAATAGGTTTTTAATCTATAGAGCATAGGTTAATGATTCTTAGAATTAAATGATGATCAATAAGTATAGGTTTCAATCTGTATAAAGCAAGTTAAGATCTTTAGATGAATTAAGTATGGAAATCTATAAAACAGTAAAAGATGAAAGAGTGGATAAATTACGAGATAATTTTTTATTGTATTTTATTTCAATTATTTTATACAATTGCACTTTCCTTTAAATTCTTGTTTTATTTATGTATATGTATATATATATGTGTAGACATAAGTATACATAAATGTATACTCTCACTAACTCCTTCGACTAACTCTAATTTGTGGAACCATTCTATTGTCTCAATTTCAAACAAAATGCCTCCTAAAAGAATAATCAATCAGGGCTCATCTAATGTTAAGAAGGGTAGAGATGTTCTAGAGGAAAGGTATCCTTAAGGACCACCTCAATAGGGAGCCCCAAATCAAGTAAATGTCGCAACTCATCAACTATTAGAGACTGTCAATGCTTTAGTACGGATGTTGGCACAGTAGCAACAACATGCCATGAGACCTATCAAGCCTACAGAAGAACCATGTGGATTGGATAAGTTTATTAGGCCTGTAAAGGAGTTTCATCCACAAGTTGATGATCCAATAGAGGCTAAGCATTAGATTAATGAGACAAAGAAGACATTTGAAGCATTTATAGTGCTAGAGGATAAGAAGGTGAAATGTACCGCATATATGCTGAATGGATCAGCTACTGATTAGTAGACTAGTATGTCTAAGTTAATAGGAGCTCTTATCTAGTGGCAAAGGTTTAAGCTATTTTATAATAAATATTTTCCTAGTAGTATCAGGGATAAGATAAAGGCTGAATACTATAATTGCTAGCAGGGCAATCAAACTATAGAAGCATATGAAGCGAAGCTAAACCACTTAATCAAATTCTTGCTAAAATTAGTTAGAATTGATGATGCCTTAAGAGTAAGAAGATTTTTAAGAAGCATAGAGTAAGAAGTTTTGTGAGAGGCTTAGAGCCTAACCTTCAGCATGAAGTGGGGGGCCTTTCAACTAACCACTTATGTAGAGGTTGTTGATAAGGTGAAGTTGCTGGAACAGAGTAAGAGGAGAACAAAGGAATAGCTATCCCATAGGTCAGGAATTACTTTAGGGGAAAAGGCTTACCTCGATTATACCATATGCAAACAAAAGAAAGAGGCCAACAGTGCACTTAAACCTCTTCAAACTAGGCTAGTTCCTCTGGCATTACCTCCAACACCACAAGCAAGACTAAGGAGGAGATGTCCCAAGTGTTTAGGACTACATGAGATACAACGGTGCAATTGGCCTGAAATGGCATGTTTCTCCTGTAGTAGGAAAGAACACCTAGGCAAGAACTGCAAAAAAAAAAATCCATCCCTCAAACTTTCTGCTATACTTGTAAGTAGAGGGGGTACAGGTCATTTGAATGTAGTGCTTCCCATAACTAGATGGCTAAACCTCAACAGTTCTAAGCACAGCAACTAGTAGGACCTATACTTAGAGGACCAATGGGTAGACCTCAACATTTTAGACCAAGATAAAGGGCACCTAATTGAGTGTTTGCATTACAACAATAGCAGCAATAGGATGCTCTAAATCAAGATACCATTGCAGGTACACTACTTATTAACTTCAACACCGCCTATGTGTTATTTGATACAAGTGCCACACATTCCTACATATTTCCTATTTTCATGCATGTATGTAAGCTAAAACCTATGTCGTTGAGTGATACTATGGTTGTAAATACCTTTTTTAGAGTATGAGGAAAATGTCAGTAGAGTTGTTTGTGTTAGAGATGATGGAATTTGATCTGATTTTAGAGGTGAATTAGCTGTCAAAGTACTATACCACTACAGGTTGTCACAATCTAGTGGTTTATTTTAATTTCTCTGATGAAGATCAAATTGTATTCAAGTTAGACACATAGAGGCCTACAACTCTTCTTACATATGGGTTGTGGGACAATGGTAAATTATTGGTATTGTTAGTAAAGACAAGACAAGCCATGAAGTTAGAAAACATGTATATAGTGAAAGAATATGCAAATGTCTTTCCAAAAAATCTGCTAAGCTTACTACCAATCAGAAAGATAGAAATTTGCATTGATTTGGTATTGGGAATGACACCAATATCTAAAGCACCTTACAAAATGGCACTCACTGAATTGTTTGAACTAAAGACTCAACCTTAAAAATTACAAGACAATAGGTTTATTAAGCCAAGTGTCTTACCATGGGGTGCTCCAGTATTGTTTGTTAAGAAGAAGGATGAGAGCATGAGGCTATGTATAGACTATAAGGAGTTGAATCGAGTTACAATTAAGGATAAGTACCTCCTCCCTAGAATTGTTGACCCATTTGACCAACTATAAGGAGCTCAGGCCTTCTCCAAAATTAACTTTAGATTGGGGTATCATCAGTTAAGGATCAAGGGAGAGGACATATAGAAATTTGCTTTAAGGACTTAGTATGGGCATTATAAATTTCTAGTAATGCCTTTTAGATTGACAAATATTCCAGCAACCTTCATGGATCTGATGAATAGAGTGCTCAGAGATTTGCTAGATCATTTTGTAGTAGTATTCATATATTACATTCTCATTTATTCCAAGAGCAAGGAAGAACATGAGGTACATCTTAGAACAATATTAGAAAGACTATGGGAAGAGAAGCTATATGCTAAGTTTAGCAAATGTGAGTTTTGGCTACAACAGGTATCTTTGTTAGGGCATGTGGTAAATAAGGATGGTATATTAGTAGATCTTGAGAAAGTAAAGGCAATTATTGACTAGCCCAGACTAAGGACTGTGACAAAGGTGAGAAGTTTTCTAGGGTTAGCTAGTTATTACAAATGCTTTGTGGAAAAATTTTCTCATCTAGCAACTCCCTTGACACAATTGATAAAGAAAAAGACTAAATTTATGTGGAGTGATGAATGTGAAAATAGCTTCACAACACTGAAAGAGAAATTAGTGACAACTCTTGTGTTAGCCCTACTGAAGACATGGGAACACTATAGGAATTTTTATATTTGGCAACGATTGTATATTTTTCAAATGTCACTAGTCTTAATGTACATTAGTCATGTTTATTAAATGTTGCAAAAAATATATCATTAGCAACATTTATAACTAAAGTGAAATATATAAACTCTAATTCAATAATTTTTGCCATAATTTTTTTCACTAAATAAAAGAATTTTGTTTTTTTTTTTTTAATTTGATTTCAGACTTGATAAAAGAAAAAAAATCTTATTATTAAAAAGAAAAAAAGAAAACATTTTGTTTAGCAGTCAAAGGAAAAAAAAACACTTATGTTAAACCAATCTTTCACTAAAATATCGTGCAGCAATTCCACTTCATTCCACGATGCATTCCTAAATCCCTTTCCCTCAATTCACTTGGATGGGCGAAATCTGCAACCAGCTCATGTGAAGAACGAAAGGACTCCAAGCCAACACTATCTCTCACTTGAGGAATGAAGATATTGACTAAGAAACGTGAACCCTAGTCCTCTTTTCGTATGGAGGTACAATTTTTGTTATATAGCTTTCACAAAAATTAGGGTTTCCAAGAAATTTTTTAGGTAAATCATTTTTTTTTCAGTAAATTGAAATTGCAGCTTTTCAACGTTACTGTTGCGTGGTTCTCGTTCGACAGCGTCCAGCTTCTTCTCCGATCATTCGTTTTGGTTGAACAACATCTAGCATTCAACAATTGCTTTCTTGTCGAGGTAAGTTGTCTACTCCATTCCCAATGTAATCAATTGAACATAAGGTGTAAATGTGTGCAAAATGAAGTTATGCTATTATGTTCTGTGACGTTGCAAACCAGGCTGCTTTGTTATACTCTATTTCAAGGATTGTATGATGATTGCATTATCTTCAGTTGTTGCAAACAATCTAATACTTTTTCTTAAGTACAATGTTACAAGAAGAGAACTTTCTTAATCACAAATAAAACGCTCCTTTAATTTTGAAAATGGACTTATCTTATAATGCATCTCCCCTCGTGGCAACTAAAGACTCCATTACATTATCTCTATTCGACATGAGCTCCTCTTTACTGTCGTTGTCAAAAAAATTTTACTTGAAGTCATCATTGCTTAGAAATATGACTTGTTATGTAACCAGTAGGTTCAGGAATTTGTTTACATAGCCTCATGGGATTTCAAACACCGTTGGCATTATTCTTCTCATTGTCTACCCCACATGGGCACTTCTTGTGCGCTGCTTTTAGATTTATCTTATCGTCATGGTTTTGGAATATGTATATGAAGATAACTAAATTTAATATTCCTACTTATCTGTAAAACCTACAATGATAACAATATGGCTAGCATGTGTTTCTGAAATAGAGGACATCTGTAACATGTAAGCTCCAAGATGCAAGTTTGATCTTTGTTCTTAAATACAAGAGAATATCTCTGGGACAATTTCGAAATTGAATATGTTTTTGGTGATTTGTTGTAATATCTAGCTGGTAGAACTCTTATTGCACATATGAAGTCATCATTGTGTCAACTGATTAAAGAAGTATTTTCTATTTATTGTCTAAGCCTTCTGATTTTTTGTTTTCCTTATAAAAGAACTATTTTTCTCTCATGTATATATAGTATTGTGTAAGAGCGGCTTTTATAATTATGGCATACATCCCCAATAGATTATATTAATAGATTCATCTCTTTTCAATAATATCCTTTTCTTGAATAGTTTCTAGCACCTTACATAAGTACTTTAAAATAGAAAATAAGGGGAAATGTTTATTTGTAAACTGGATTGACCATATCTTAAACAAGGCTCTTTCCTCCTTTTGTCATGATTTTCTTGATTTTTATCATTGATAAATTGAAATTGTGGCCTATCTTGCACAAGATCATCCATACTCTACAATTATTATTTAAAAAAAAATTGGTTTAGAAAAGGCATTCTGCACTAGCATTGATGTCTCCTTGTTGAACAGATTGTCAAAAGTTACCCCGAGAACTTTTTGGAGGAAGAGAAGTTCTATCACTTGGCAATTGAACTTTGTTTGGCTTACCTGTACATTTGTTCCAAAGGTAAGAAATCAAATGCTATGTTGTTCCTTGTTTAAGCAGTGAATGCTTAATCTCACTCTTTTTTTTTTTTTTTTTGTTATAGCTCTGGTGCACTATCAATAGATTATTTGAACTAGGAGAATTGTGAAAACATAGAGGTTATTAAAGTGCAAGTAAATAAGGAAGGACTCCTATTAGCTATTAATAAAGGTTGGTCTAATGTGAGGTTGGAATCAAACTATGAGCAGACTATCAAAGCCATTTTGTTGTCCTCTTACAACTCATGAGGATGGTAAGGAATTGTTAATGATTTTTTTCTATTGAAGAACTCATTTTCTTTCTTTCCTTTGCTTTTAATCAAAAGGCAAATAAATGCATATACCAATTGAGCCATTACTTAAGATAGATAAAGATAAATTGTATCTTTAGGATGTCTTCACTCTTATCCTTTTAGCAAATCTTTTATTTACATATCATCAAAACCAACAAAAATTTAAGTAAATTTATTAAATAGCCTTATACATAATGACCATGCAACAGAAAAATAAAGCTGTGCAAAACTAGTAAGTCCTTAAGTAAATCAACCAAAGGCCTTTACAAATGAAATTCCCTAAAAATATAAATCAAAAGTAAGAATATTCTAGCCATTCGCTTTTTCAATTCTCTTTAAATTAATCTAACTAAGTCCTTATATTTTGTATAACCTAACCATACCGCTTAAATGAACCTCATTTTTTCTGTTTTGTTTCCTTTCTCTAAGTAGTTAAAAGAAAAGAAATGCTCTCTCTCTATCTTCTCCCTCTTCACATGCTCTCTCTCCCTCTGTATTTGCTCTCTTAACTTGATTGATATCTTATAATTTAGGAAATTGGGATAATCACAAGTTAAGATTTTAAATTGTTTTAAAGTTTTTTCTTTTATTTTTTATTGGGAAATTTGTTGATTTAAGGATCTATATTAAGATTATGTAGCAAATTCTTATATGTTGAATTGCATATGGTTGTGATTGATTGTTCCTAGCATTAAGTGGAAGAAAAATTGAATCAAGGGTTAATTTTGAGGAAAAAGTGAAGTTAAGTTTTAGTTAGTGTTAATTTTTAAAGTTGCTGGCTATGGCTTCTAAAGGTAAACAATTGCTTCTTCTATTCTATGGCTTAACATTTTTGTTCTATTCTGTGGCTTCTAAGGGTAAAAGAGCTCCTTCTTATGTGTTTTTCTATCTTATTTGGACATTAAATTGATGTAATTGTGTGTACCTATATAGAAAATCATTGAACTGGATTTGCAACAACTATTCTATTATGACTTTCAATTAAATCCATCTAACTATTACTGTTTCCTTTTCTTACAATCAGGGAATTAACTTGGTAATTATGGGATTACTAATTATGCAGCTATCAAATCACCACAACTTTTATTGTTAAAAATTTCGGTTTGGCTCTTCTTGTGAAGATTCTATAGCTACTGTATGTAAAGCAGGTGTTGTTGATGTTACTATTGCTCTTGTAGGTATTTCTGCTGATAAAATTGAATTAGTTTTTGTTGAAGACCATTGAAGAATTCATTTTGATTATAACCATAAATATAATTATCAACATATTCTAAGAACCAAACAATCTTAACCCCAAGATTTTCTTGATACATTTGTGCTTGAATTACCATAAGCCAAACCTTTTTTTTTTTTTTAGTTTCTTGTAATGTAATGGATGCTTACTTGTGTAGATGCTATTTTTTTAAGAGAAATTATAAGTCTTTAGAATCTTCAATGAGAGGTTAAAGTCATGAGGAGTTGAGAGGTTACGAAGGACCATCAATGTTCTTTAAAGCTAATGTTAATCTTATATCTACCAAGGGCTAATGATGGGGTTCAATCATTACACTTGATTTTTTTCTTATAAATAAATTTGGTATTTGACTTAGTGCTCTATTTGTGGATCTATATATATGTTGTGTTGTCATCATTCATAGCATTTTCACCGATTCCTTAGCTTTGAAGACAAATAAATTAGGTGGTGTTTCATTCGAGCTCCACCAATAATAGTGCCTATCTGTGTTCTACTAGTTAACTTCCAACAACGAAATTAAATTTTTGGTGAGTCCCTAATACACTACATCCACTTTAATCCTTTTAGTGTCATGCGGTATAGGTTTTATTCTTTAATCTATTTTAATTTTTGTTTGATGTGATCTGTATTGTTTATTTGGAATACTATATTGTTTATTTGGAGCACCCATCCAACATCATTGATACATATTATTTAAATATACATATTATCATTATGTGTGTCAAGCGTTGTTGATTGCACTTTTTTCCCCTACAATCTTATTGTAAAACACTTTTTCATCTTACATTTTGATTTGCGATGGGATTCTTTTACAGTCATGGATAAGAGTTGGATGAATTGTCATATTGAAAGCGAACAGTACCTACGAGATGTAGAGTTTTTTATTGCATACTTGTGCATGAAGTATAGAATGGACAAGAGGTTAAGTTGTCCTTGTAGGAAATACTTAAACGTCAACTTGCACACTATAAATGTAATAAAAGCACATTTACTTGCAGATGGGATAGATGTAACTTACCATTGTTGTATATACCATGGTAAGGGGCTGACCATTGAATTGCCTATGAGAACTCAAGGTAGGATACGTCATGAAGAATATGATTTGAGAACAAATGGAAGTGAGGGGTTCAATGAGGCAAATGACAACGACACTGACGAACTTGATGAGATGCTAGAAGATTTAGAGGCATTTATTGATAATCAAGTTGAAGGTCCAACTCCTATGAATGGATTTGATATCCTACCCAATTTTGTTGATGGGCTAAGAGTTAACTCATAACAGGAGCTTTATTCAGGGTGTAAGTTATCAAAATTCTCATTCATAGTGAAGCTACTACATTTAAAAGTATATAACAAGTGGAGCAATAAGTCTTTTAATATGCTTCTTTAACTTCTTCATGATGTGATCCCTAATGGAGAGTCTCTTCCTAAGTCATACTATCATGTAAACAAGTACTTACGAGAATTAGGCATGGGTTGCCATTATATTCATGCATGCAAATATGACTACTGCTTGTTTTAGGGTAGTAACAAGCACCTCACATAATGCCCCATATGTGGTACCTCAAGGTATAAGGTGTAGGGTGGATCTAAGAAGGCTATTTCTCACAAGGTTTTGTGTTACTTTCTTATGAAACCAAGGTTGCAACACCTTTTCCTGAATGCTAAAATTACTCAAGAAATGTGTTAGCATAAAGAGGAACATAACAAATAAGATAACTCTATGGGTCATCCTGCATATGGGTTATCTTGGGTCAATTTTGACATTAAATTCCCTGAGTTTGCAAGGGACACTCACAATGTTAAGTTAAGGGTAGCTAGTGACGGCTTCAATCCCTTTGGATCTATGAGCTAATCATATAGCATGTGGCCTGTGTAACTACTTACATATAACTTGTCCCCTTAGATGTATATGAAGAAAGAGTTTTTAATGATGTCAATGTTAATCCCAAGACTTAAAGCACCGAAGAAGGAGATCGATTTCTACTTGCAGCCTCTAATCAATGAACTGAAAGATCTTTGGGTTAATGGATTATGGATATATGATACATATTTCAAGTCTTCTTTCAAAATGCATGCCACTTTATTGTGGACCATCAATGACTTTCCTGCATATGGGAACTTGTCTAGGTGGAGTACAAAAGGCTACAATGCTTGTCCAGTATGCAAAGACCAAACACCTTCAACAAGGCTTAATAACAAGATTAGGTATGTTGGTCATAGAATGTGGTTACTGAATAACCATCGGTGGATACTTCACCAATTACAATCTATAACAGATGTGCCTATGGGAAAGCATCCAAACAAAGTCAAAAGAATACATTACACGGATGGGTTCAATTGGACAAAAAGGTCAATATTCTTTTAGTTGCCATATTGGTCAAAGTTGATGCTTAGGCATAATTTAGATATTATGCATATTGAGAAAAATATTTATAAGAATGTTGTTAATATAATTCTTGGGATTGAGGGTAAAACAAAAGACACCTACAAGGTTTGGCTTAATCTAGAAGACCTTGGCATTAGAAAGGAATTACATTTGTTAAAGCGGCCCAATGGCAAGTATTCTATGCCATGTGCTAGTTATTCATTGAGCACTAGCGAGAGGAGATCATTCTATCAGTTTCTAAGGGGAGTTAGATTACCCAACGGTTATGCATCGCATATGGGTCGATGTATCAATAATTGAAACTCAAAGCTTTCCGATCTGAAGAGCTATGATTGTCATGTTTTGCTTGAAAGGCTATTACTTGTGGGTATTCGTGGAATATTGCCTAAAGAAGTCACCATGGCTATAACCGAGCTTGGAACCTTTTTTGAAAGGCTTTGTAGACGTATTATAAATGTTGAAGAGGTACAAAAGATGTAGAGTGATATTGTCACCATACTATGTAAGCTAGAGTTGATCTCTCCCCTTACATTTTTTGACATAATGGTGCATCTAGCTATTCACTTGCCTCGAGAAGCATTGATGGCTAGACCAGTTACTTATCAATGGTTATATCCTATTGAGAGGTATGATATTGGTTTTCATATTCACCAATTATGTGCTAATATTAGTCTACCTTCTTACACTCCATGTAAATTTATGAGTGTGGATACTTGGGTTCGTTAAAGCAATTTGTTAGAAACATAGCTTATCCAAAAAGCTCCATTGTAGAAGCATATGTTATTAACAAGTGCTTGACTTGGTGCTCACTTTACTTATAAGACATTGAAACAACATTTAATCGTCCACATAGGAATTTTGATTCCTTAGAAGAAGGTGGTGTTGATGTTTTCACCAATAAAGCTGGTCTCATTTCCCCTCCTACATATGCCGTGTTATCAAACAAGGAGGTTGAAGTAATGACATGGTATATCATCAACAACTGTCATCAAATTCAACCTTATTTAGAGTAAGTATGAATAGGTGCATCTCGAATGTTACAATATTGCTATAAATTAATAACTAAGCAAAGTTGAAAACTGTGATGTAGGGAACATAAGGTTATTTTAAGGGCATAATATGGTGACAACATAGATGAGCACCACAAAAGGGAATTTCGTTAGTGGTTTGTGAATAAGGTAAACATAATAAAGTAACGTTGTACGTAATTGAGAAGTTGACTTTTTCCATATAGGCATTCATTTTTTAATTTGTGGATGGTGCAGATGAGACTATCGTATGACAATTGTGACCCAATCATCAATGCATTATATGCATTGCCAATAGGACTTGATTCATGCTATAAGAGATACAGCAAGCTAATATATAATGGTGTTTAGTTTCACACATTAGACTTTGATAGTAGGAAGAAGACTCAAAACAATTGAGTTCTTATAGAGGGAAATCATGGGGATGTGCAGGCATCAATAGAATTTATGGGATTATAATATATATATATGAGTTCAGTTACATACGGAACAAGAGAGTGTTCTTATTTAAATGTAAGTGGTGGGACACTAATAGCTAACATCATAATGTAAGAGTTGAGAATGGCATTAAAAGTATTAAGGTCACTTGTACTTGGTATGTAAATGACCCATATGTGTTAGCATCACAAGCTAAACAGATATATTACTTGGAGGACATGAAATTAGGTGCTAATTGGCATGTGGTGCAACGTTTTGAGCATCACCATATTTACAATATAGACTCTTTAATTGGTAATGTAAATTTGTTTATTGATGTGGACGCTTAATTGGCGAATGATAGCCTGGACGAACTTGTCATAGGGGATGAAGGAAGAGGAAATGAGTGACATCCAATTGTCGATTGTGATGTTGATATGCTATTAAGAACTTATATGTGTCCTGATACGGTTTTAGGAGAATTAGTAGAAAGGACGGTTCAAGCATCTAGTGAAGTGCAACATGATGCTAGTATCAAATTTAATGATGATGAGGATATAGACGAGGCACTTGATGATATACTTGTTGACTATGATACGAGTGACAATGATTGTATGAATGTTATTTATTTTCTTGAGCATGAAATTTCTAATGTTGTTTTGATTTTATTTATATATTCATTAATCATATATGCTTTTACTATATTTTACAGAACTCTAATGGCGGGGCGATGAAGGAAAACCCAAAGAAGGGGAGAAAAGGTTAGTCGAGACACTCGAGATGTGATTAGAGATGAGTCAAATTCTCATCATAGTAATGGGGAAGTGTGTGATAATGCTACAACAAATGCCTCCATAAATCAACAAAGGGAGCACACAATTTCGTCTAAGGATCATGCCACACCAAATGCACCTACACAAAATGACACTTTATCTAATAATGCAGTTAACGTGTCCACTTAGGTTTATAGCATTCCCTTTAATCCTACTCGAACCTCAGGTAATCTACGTAACTATGTATATGAAAATAGAATCAAAGTTCTTTGCTCCTTCGTAATCATTGATTTTTTTTCAATTATTTGCACTAGTTGCAAGCTCAGTGTCATATATAGGCAAGAGAAGTGCGTATTGAAGACAAGCATTAGAAAGAGAAAATAGAAGATGAATGAGTAAAATGGTCATTCAATTTACGACATCTAGTGACCATCCGTTAACACCAAACCAATCATCCAAGATTGCATCAGAAATAGGGAAGGCTTGTCAAGACTTGCTACCACTTTATATTGAAGATTGGAGAAATTTTGATTTATCACAAAAACAACGTGCTTAGGAGAGAGTACAAGTGAAAACAACAACAAATTTAGATTCTCTCTATTTGAATTGTTTTCTTAATAGAAAGTGAATATGTCCCGCTATCATTGTCCTTGTTATTATAATTTGTTGCAAGATGTTTCTAACATGTATATTACACCCTTGTCTCATTTTTATGTGTAGAATCATTTAAATATTGATGACATCACAAAAAATCCTAAGAAGTTTCATGCTACTGATCGATGGATGGGAAATATCCATAGAAATCATCGAAGTAAAACTAAAAGTTCATGGATAAAGATTGGTGTTGCAATTTGACCCAAGGGTTCAAGTGATGATGACTAGAAAAAGAAAACAAAGGAATGGAAGAGAGAGATTGTAGAAGAGAATGAGATTCTGCAATCTGGAGATCCATCTACAAAGGTAAGCTAACTTAAGTAATTTTTTTTAAGGTTTTGAGTAAATGATGTCATTAACTTGATGATGTCTTAATAAATAAAAGACTAGGGCAATGAGTGGGAAGGTTGCATGTAGGAAAGTCAAATATTTACATAGGTCTGGATCTAGATCATTTGAGAGTAGGGGGGATGAATATGTGAGTATTTCATAAAATTTAAGTATATAAGACCAAAATTGATTAAGTCCTTATTTTTATGTATAATGTGTGATTAAATTGAGAGGAATCGCCAACCACCTGATGCAATTGAGTTCTTTGAGGTCACTTAATACAATGATCCAAGGCCTGATGGTAGTGGCGGTTGGATTTCCTAACAAGCTGCCTAGGATTATGTAAGTTCGTAGGTTAATTTACAAATAATCATTGTCATTATGTTTTATGTTTCCATCTACATTTCTATTATGTTTACATTGTATATCATTGTCATCGATAATTTAGGAGGATATAGTCAAGATGTATCAAGAATCTCAATCCTCGAACAATCCTAAGACTTTAAAGGAGATAGTTGATGAATTTATGAGTGCAAACGTACAAATTGATTATCATCTTGGTAGAAGATACGGACCATCAGCCATTAGGAAACCTTCACATACACGAATTTATATGGAACAAATGGAAATAGCACTACGAGAGACACAAGGAAAGATTGAAGAAGAAAGACAACAACGTGAACAACTAAAGGGAAAGTTCAATGACCAACATCAATAACTATTGTCAATGCTTCAAGAAGAAAGAGATGTACGTATTGCCCAAGCTAAAGAGGTTAGTTTAAACTTGCACTTTGTAAATAAAATTATATGTGCTATGTTGTAAAGGCATGCATATTGCTTCTATGTATAAAGTATAAATGTTGTGGGTTTTGATGGTATAGTGGTTGTGTTGATGTGGCGGACTCCTTGAGTATGTAGTATTGTAGTTTTCCATTATGTGCAATATAGGAGTATGTTGTGTAATACAAGGGTAGTGTGTGTGTGTACTATGTTCTTCAAGGAGTGTTGTATAGGGAGTAATGTTGTAGTTATGCAATATGTGTTGTTATATAGGTGTTAAGGGACAATATTCTAGAATTTTGTAGAATCCGCATGGTTGTAATTCCTTTGGGACAGTATTCTAGAATATTGATGTCTTACTTACATGTTGAGGATGAAAACTTCGTGCTTTGTAAATGTCTTACAGCTATCTGAGCTTTTTCAAGCAGTTGCTTAGTTTGCTAGGAATTTTCCAAGTACTTCAAGTAAATAATCATAAATATGTGATAGTATTCTATCTCCCTCTCTCTCTCTCTCTCTTTCAATTTACAAAAAAAAAAAAAAGAAGAAGAAGATATAAGTGTATGCATGTGTTATTTAAAGGTTATATATATTTTGTGACAGGAACAAAAAATGCACAGGACCTTATTTATTCACCAAGTTCATCTAACAGTGATGATACTGAAAGCAATGAAGATAATAATGATAGCGATGATGATGAAAGTAGTGATGAGGAAGATTGATGCGAGAAATAGGGTGTTAGACAAGTTCATTTAATGTTTAAGGTTAAACCTACTAAAGTTTGAATTTTTTTCATCTTATTTGGATTTGTTTAGTTAAGGATATTGTTCCCAAATTTTATTGATTTGAAAGCATCATGTTTATGAGGTTCATTTGATGTAAGATACATGAGAAATATATGTTGATGGTATTTTACTAAATATAATTGTGCATAAACTAAACAGGTATATGTTGGCAAATATGAGGATTGTGAAAGCAGGTTGAAATCTATGCCCATTACAATTACCATGTTTAAACGTTACTAATTTGTCTTAACAGTGACGTTTTAACATTGCTAATATACTTTTCACAACGTTTAAACGTCGCACATACCTCTAGCTAAGTGTAAACATTAGTAATGTTACTCTTTTATGACATTTAAATGTCACAAATGTATGTTTCACCGCACTTTTTTTTGCCAATAATTTCTTTATTGTAGTTTTACTACGTTTAAATGTCGCATATAATAACTTTTAGTTACATCTAAACGTTGCTAATGTTGGTCTTTTACTACGTTTAAACGTCGCAAATGTTACTCATTTACTACGCTTCTTGTGGCCAGTAATTTTTTATTGTGGTTTTACTATATTTAAACGTCGCGTATAATAACTTTTAGTTATGTCTAAACGTTGTTAATGTTAGTCTTTTACTACATTTAAACATTGCCAATATTATTGATTTACTACGCTTTTTATGTCCATTAATTTTTAATTGTGGTTTTACTACTTTTAAACGTCATGTATAATAACTATTAGTTATGTCTAAACGTTACCAATGTAAGTCTTTTACTACATTTAAATGTCACCATTATTACTCATTTACTACGCTTTTTGTGTCTATTAATTTTTTTAATTGTGGTTTTACTACGTTTAAACATCACCTATTACCTATTTTTAGCAACGTTTAAGCATTGCCTCATATAACACGTTTAGCTACGTTTCTACTTTTAGTGACATTTATTTTATTAGCGTTGTAAATATTTTTTGCAATGAACCTTTGGCGATGTGTTTTAGCAACGGTTATTAAACATAGCTAAGTCTTTTTTGCGACGTTTATTTCATGTTTAGCAATGTTTGTTAAGCATCGTCTAATATCAAATTTGTTGTAGTGGAAGAATTTGAAGTCTTTAGTGATATCTCAACTCAAGAATTGGGGTGTATGCTTATGTAGATTGGGAGAGTTATTGCATATGCCTCTCGCTAGCAAAAACCTTATGAGAGGAATTACCCCACACACAATCTAGAGTTAGTAGCTATGATCTTAGTACTAAAATTATAGAAACATTATCTTTATGATAATAAGTGCAAAATCTTTACGGATCATAAAAACTTAAAATACCTATTTACGTAGAAAGACCTGAATATGAGACAGAGGAGGTGATTGGAATTAATGAATGATTATGATTTAGAGATCCATTATCACCCTAAAAAAGCAAATGTAGTAGCAGATGCTTTGAGTCAAAAGAAACAAATCAATATAGTAGCTCTAGTCACATCTCAAAGATAGATATTAGAAGACATGCATAATTTAGAATTGGAGATGGTGACATATTCAACCAAGTATAATTAATCAAATTAAGATTGTGCAAATTGGAGATCCTAGAATCTAGAAGATCAAAAGCAAAATAGAATAGGGTAAAGCTACTAAATTCAATATAGATTGTAGAGGGGTAGTTAAATACGACACGAGATGGTGTGTTTCGAATGACATGCAATTAAAGAAGGAGATTATGAAAGAAGCCCATTACTCTTGATATACAATTGATAGAGCCATTTTATACTCAATCTTTATAGTATAAATTGTGTTAAATTATTATTGATTTTATAGAAATCATAAGGAAATGGTACTTTAATTCTATCATCGTGATAAATCAGGTTAAATGGAGTCAAGGATGCTAATTCAAATATTTTAGAGAAGTCATCTATAACTTGGATCAAGACAAGAAAATACACCACCGGAGGAAGCACGGTTTGAGGCACGGCCAAGGTTCAAACCGTGTTACACACTGGAAAAGAAGGCGAAAATGAGGACTTTGAACAGAGATAGACACGGCTTAAGGCACGGCCGTGGTGGAACCCGTGGGATAAACCGTGCTTGAAGCCGTGGTGGAAGATAGATGTGCCAAGGAGAAGAAAGTGTGGAACATCAACCAGATGAAGACACAGCTTGAAATCTAGCCGTGGTTGTAACCGTGCTACACACTGGACACGGATGAAGACTTGAAGATTATGCACAGACGAAGGCAAGGCTTGAAATCTGGCCGTGTGTGTAACCGTGGTTCACACTGGGCGCGGTTGAAGACTTGAAGAATATGCACAGAGGATGGCACGGCTTAACCCACGGCCATGTGGTGGGGCGTGCCAGGCAGACGTATCTTCACTTCTTGAAATCTACTTGAAAAAGAAAAGATATTTTCGTATCTTGCTAGCAAAAGATCACATGCTATCCATCTAATAGTATAAATAGAGCCAACCCTAGAGGGTTAGGACAACTTTTGAACTTTTGATCTTGGAATCTTAGATCTTGAAGAAGGAAACGCGGAGGCAGAGCAAGCAACCGGGTTCATTATGTTTCTATCTTTTATTTTCATTTTATTGATGAACATATGTAGCTAAGCTACTTTTCTAGCCAAAGGGTCATAGATGTTTAATTCTCCATGAATTGTGAGGTCTAATTGACTTGTATTTATTCTATTCTTTGCTTTCGGGTATTCATATATCTTCTGATCGTTTTGTCATTATTATCTTTGTTGATTGGTATGAATAGAGCTCTTCTACTCAATTAGCAAGTTAATATATTGTCAACTAGCACGTCAAATCCGTAATTGTTTGATTGTTCTAGTCTTAGTGATGCAATAACATGTTTGGTTATAAAAGAGATGATCGAATTCATGTTATGGAGGTGTGTGATCATGTTTAAATAGGTTATCTTATAATCTACTGGCATGAATTGGTAGTCTCTCTAGATCTTAATGCTATTGATAGATTAAATCCTAAGCGCTTGTCTAAGGGTTGTTTAATCAATAAGAGAAATAATTCAAAGCGCTTGTCCGAGGTTATCGAGGAAGTAAGGAGAGATAGGTTGTTAGAGCTTGTTAATAACCATAACCAATTTATCTAGAACAAGAATAGAGAACATTTGCATCGATGATCAATTCCTGGAATTAAACCATCTTGATTCCTTTGGCTAGGCTTTTACCAATATCTGATTTTCTTACCTTGTTTTACTTTATTTGATTCACAAACAAACCCCCCCCCCCCCCCCCATTTTCCTTTTCCCTTTTATTCTCCTTGAATAGAAATAAGTTTAACCAATCTCTGTGGATTCGACCCTACTCACCACTATATGCAAATCATATAATTGTCTAGGAGTAGGTTTTATTTTTGTTGGATTCGACACCCATCAAATTTTGGCGCCGTTGCCGGGGATTGGTGTCAAATTTATTTCTATTCTTGTATGACTCGTTCTTCTCAGACAGGTGAACTAACTTATAATCCGGAGATTGAGAAGACTCTAAAGAGATTATGACAAGAAGCTAGATCATCCACTAGACCGAACTTAGTATCGGACTTATCTGATTCATCCCTTGATTCTGAAAAAGAGGTCGACATGGCAAATCTCGAGAGAACCTTAAGGGAGTTGGCTGCACCGGATGTGAATCAACAACCACTTTGTATTCACTATCCCGAGCTAGCTGTGGAATTCGAGTTGAAATCTGGGTTGATACATTTGCTACCCACCTTTCATGGTCTTGAGAATGAAGATCCTCATAAGCATTTGAAAGAGTTCCATATAGTGTGTTCTAGTATGAGGCCGCAAGGAATAACCGACGATCAAATCAAGCTACGCGCTTTTCCATTTTCCTTAAGTACTAAAGCTAAAGATTGGTTGTTTTATTTGCCTCCAGGTTCTATAACCACATGGACTGATATGGTGAGACTCTTCTTGGACAAATTCTTCCCCGCATCCAGAGCCGCTGGTATAAGAAGAGAAATTTGTGGTATAAAGCAAAGGGACACCGAGACTCTTCATGAGTATTGGGAAAGGTTCAAGCAATTGTGTGCAAGCTGCCCACAACATGGGATATCCGAACAACTCCTCATCCAATATCTCTACGAAGGCCTACTTCTGATGGAAAGAAAGATGATGGATTCTGCAAGTGGAGGTGCCATAGTAAACAAAACTCCTGGTCAAGCTAGGGAATTGATCTCCATTATGGCTGCTAATTCACAACAATTTGGGTATAGGCACGATACGTCTTCAAGGAAGGTAAATGAGGTTAGTGTGTCTAACCTTGAACATCAAATTTCCAATCTTACCTCTCTTGTGCAGCAGTTGGCTCTTGGAAAAACGCAGCAGGTAAAGGCTTGTGGAATTTGCGCTGCTTCTAATCATCCGACCGACATGTGCCCCACATTGCAAGATGACAACCACGAACATGCTAATGCTGTAGGCGGATTCCCAGGACAGCCACAAAGGAAGTATGATCCCTATTCAAACACTTACAATCCCGGATGGAGGGATCATCCTAACTTCAGATATGGCAACAACCCTCAACATGTCCAACAATTCCAGCCTACGCCATCACACCAAGTGCCCCAAGCTCCTTCCACTTCAGGTATGCCCCTTGAGGATATTATTAAGTCTCTAGCTATTAATACCAAACAATTTCAGGAGGAAACAAAGCAGAGCATTCAGAACTTGGAGAATCAGGTAAGCCAACTTGCTTCCGCTATCAATAGGTTAGAAACTCAAGGTAAGTTGCCTTCTCAAACTATCACAAATCCAAAGCAAAGCGTTAATGCAATTACCTTAAGAAGTGGAACAGAATTACAGGGGTCGGATCAAAAAGGACACCTATCTAATCTTGAGGGAGAGACTAAGAAAGAGATTTCAACTCCGAGCCAGCAGGACAACCGGATTAGAAGGTCCCTAGTCGAGCCATCAAAGGTCACATTGATACCACCTCCTTTCCCCTCCAGATTGGCGAAATCCAAGAAGGAAGCAGAAGAAAAAGAGATTCTAGAAACTTTTCACGAAGTCGAGGTAAATATTCCTTTGCTTGATGAAATTAAGCAAATACCGCGCTATGCTAGATTTCTCAAGGACTTGTGCACTAACAAAAGGAAGCTGAAAGGCAATGAAAAGATTAGTGTAAGTGAAAATGTTTCAGCCATTATTCAGAAGAAGCTTCCTCCTAAATGTAAGGATCCAGGTATGTTTACCATCCCCTGCAAAATAGGTAATCTTGGAATCACTAAAGCCATGTGTGATCTAGGAGCCTCTATCAATGTCATGCCTTTATCTGTTTATCAATGTTTAAATGTTGGTCCTTTAAAGGAAATGGGTGTTATTGTTCAACTTGCTGACAGGTCCAATGTTTATCCTGAAGGAGTTCTAGAGGATGTTTTAATTCAAGTCAATGGGTTGGTTTTTCCTGCTGATTTTTATGTGCTTGACATGGACGATAGTGATTCTCATACTTCATCACTGATATTATTAGGGCGACCATTCCTTAAGACTTCTAAAACAAAAATCGATGTAAATGATGGCACCCTCACTATGGAGTTTGATGGTGAAGTGATTAAATTTCATATTTATGATGCCATGAAACACCCTAACGATATCTCCCCTGTTTTTGTTGCGGATGTTATTAACCCATCTCCTGTTTTTATTGCGGATATTATTAACCCATCACCTCAGACACCAAGGCTGGAATCTAAATCCTTATCCGAATATTTAGCCAGGAACGTCTAGCCAAAGACGTTAAAGAAAGGCGCTTCATGGGAGGCAACCCATGTAAAAAAAATTGTTTTGCATTAGTTTTGGTTTGTTTTAGTTTTTTTTTGTTTTAGTTTAGTTTGATTTGATTTTAGTGTAGTTTTGAACTCTTTGGATCGGCTGCAGCAAGGATACATATCATTAGATGACACTTTCCAAAGCTTAAAGGGAGCACTCCAATACCAGGGAAGTACCAATATTTCCTCTCTCTTATTCTCTAATGTCCTTTGTGTTGTTAATTCCTCTTCAATTGTGCTGAATTAGGAACAGTGAGGACACTGTTCAAGCTAAGTGTGGGGGAGAGGATAATAAAATATAGAGAATAGAGAACTAACTTATACTCTGAATGTTTGTCCTTAAGTAATTTTAAGCCAAATTTTTTCAAAATTATCATGAAATCTAGAGATTGTACTAAATGTTGTAATAAGCATCTACAAAATGTGAAATTGACTTGTTCAAATGCTTTACTCACCCACTGCTATGATTAGAATACATGGTTAAAATTAAGTAGTGAAATCTTTAAGAAACAAATTTACCTTGTATTTAGCTTTAGAATTGGAAGTCTAAGAGTAGGTCGAGTCCTTAAGTGAAAAATAAACAAGTTTACTTCTAGGTTATATTAGCTACTATATACTCTTTGAAAAAAAAAAAAACATTCAAAATCAAGCATAGCCATTACTCCAATGATTCAAGTAATTGAGTTAAGAGTATTCAAACTTGAATGTTAGCATGAGGAAGAGTCCGTAGGGGTATCTCAAAACCCGGTCACTTGAGTGATGAGCTCGGGATGTGCCGACTCAATGAACTCACTATAACGATAAGGGTGAAAAAAGGCGAAAGTTCATGAAAAGAAGCGGGCAAAAACCCGTCAAAACAGATGCTTGAATAAATCAAAAGAACATGAATGTAAACATTCATTGAATAAAACAAAGATGTATAAAAGGGAGAATATCTAGCAAAGAGCTTATACTATATGCTTTTACTTTATGTTGCAAGGATTATATGTTTGCTAATGTCCAATGAAGTTTAATTGGGTGTTTTTCCTTAGTGGATTAAGTATTTACTTTTGGAATAAAAATTCTTTTGCTAAACATGAGGATTAAAGTTTGTTTTGTTTAGATTAGCTATTGAATTTTGTCCATAGTAATTTGATCACAGGAAACCAATTGGGTTGAAGTAGTAGACATTAAACTACAAGTCATGAATTACAAATGAATAGATGCTTGGAATGATGAAAAGAAAGTTTGTATAATCTATGATAGATTTCTCAATTGATTTGATGCAATTGCTTGAGGACAAGCAAGAGTTTAAGTGTGGGGGAATTTGATAGAGCCATTTTATACTCAATCTTTATAGTATAAATTGTGTTAAATTATTATTGATTTTATAGAAATCATAAGGAAATGGTACTTTAATTCTATCATCGTGATAAATCAGGTTAAATGGAGTCAAGGATGCTAATTCAAGTATTTTAGAGAAGTCATCTACAACTTGGATCAAGACAAGAAAATACACCACCGGAGGAAGCACGGTTTGAGGCACGGCCAAGGTTCAAACCGTGTTACACACTGGAAAAGAAGGCGAAAATGAGGACTTTGAACAGAGATAGACACGGCTTAAGGCACGGCCGTGGTGGAACCCGTAGGATAAACCGTGCTTGAAGCCGTGGTGGAAGATAGATGTGCCAAGGAGAAGAAAGTGTGGAACATCAACCAGATGAAGACACAGCTTGAAATCTAGCCGTAGTTGTAACCGTGCTACACACTGGACACGGATGAAGACTTGAAGATTATGCACAGACGAAGGCACGGCTTGAAATCTGGCCGTGTGTGTAACCGTGGTTCACACTGGGCGCGGTTGAAGACTTGAAGAATATGCACAGAGGATGGCACGGCTTAACCCACGGCCGTGTGGTGGGGTGTGCCAGGCAGACGTATCTTCACTTCTCGAAATCTACTTGAAAAAGGAAAGATATTTTCGTATCTTACTAGCAAAAGATCACATGCTATCCATCTAATAGTATAAATAGAGCCAACCCTAAAGGGTTAGGACAACTTTTGAACTTTTGATCTTGGAATCTTAGATCTTGAAGAAGGAAACACGGAGGCAGAGCAAGCAACCGGGTTCATTATGTTTCTATCTTTTATTTTCGTTTTATTGATGAACATATGTAGCTAAGCTACTTTTCTAGCCAAAGGGTTATAGATGTTTAATTCTCCACGGATTGTGAGGTCTAATTGACTTGTATTTATTCTATTCTTTGCTTTCGGGTATTCATATGTCTTCTGATCGTTTTGTCATTATTATCTTTGTTGATTGGTATTAATAGAGCTCTTCTACTCAATTAGCAAGTTAATATATTGTCAACTAGCACGTCAAATCCGTAATTGTTTGATTGTTCTAGTCTTAGTGATGCAATAACATGTTTGGTTATAAAAGAGATGATCGAATTCATGTTATGGAGGTGTGTGATCATGTTTAAATAGTTTATCTTATAATCTACTAGCATGAATTGGTAGTCTCTCTAGATCTTAATGCTATTGATAGATTAAATCCTAAGCGCTTATCTAAGGGTTGTTTAATCAATAAGAGAAATAATTCAAAGCGCTTGTCCGAGGTTATCGAGGAAGTAAGGAGAGATAGGTTGTTAGAGCTTGTTAATAACCATAACCAATTTATCTAGAACAAGAATAGAGAACATTTGCATCGATGATCAATTCCTGGAATTAAACCATCTTGATTCCTTTGGCTAGGCTTTTACCAATATCTGATTTTCTTACCTTGTTTTACTTTATTTGATTCACAAACAAACCCCCCCCCCCCCCCCCCCCCCCCCATTTTCCTTTTCCCTTTTATTCTCCTTGAATAGAAATAAGTTTAACCAATCTCTGTGGATTCGACCCTACTCACCACTATATGCAAATCATATAATTGTCTAGGAGTAGGTTTTATTTTTGTTGGATTCGACACCCATCAAACATTCCAAAAGCACCAAGATATACAAAGACTTAAAGAGTCATTATTGGTGGAGAAATAAGAAGTGGGAGATAATGGAATTTATATCTTGGTGTCTAACTGTCAACAAATCAAGATTGAACACCAAAGATCAGTGAGTGAGTTATAACCACTTCTTATACCTAAATGGAAGTGGGAACATGTAGTTATGAATTTTGTGACAGCCCTCTCAAGGACTAAGGAGAAATATGATGCAATTTAGATAATTGTAAACAAATTGACTAAGTCTACCCATTTCCTACCAATTAAAGTGAACTACGAATTAAGAAGCTTGCACGACTATGCATCAAGGATATTGTCAAATTACATGGTATGCCAGCCACTATCACATTTGGTAGGGATACTCGATTTATTAGTAGATTCTGAAAAAGTCTACATCATGCTTTAGGAAATAAACTACAATTTAGTACTACATTCTACAGATGGGCAATCTGAGAGAACCATCTAAATTCTAGAGAACTTGTTGCAAGCTTGTGCTTTAGACTAAGGGGGTAATTGGAGTGATCATCTACCCTTGGTGGAATTCGCATATAACAACAGTTATCTGGTGTCGAAATGTGTTTTTTAATCATTTTCCTTAGTTTTAATTTATACTAAATCCTACCCATTTAACATAGATTACTCGACTAAATTAAGAAAAAATCATTTTTTTTAATAAGAGTCACCACCAACCTAAGTTGGAAAATAAAGTTAAAGTTAACTGAGTGGATTAACCTTAACTCGCTACTAACCCGTGAATTTTCCTAAAAAGTATTTTAGAAAAATATAAACCAAAGATATTAGATTCAAGGGCTAACTTATTAAAACCTAAATAATTACCACTTAGAATTTTCAAGAATATTTACTAAAAGGCCTTTATTCTATTTATTTGTTTGTTTGTTTATTTACTACCATATACTATAATATGCTAATTATTATTATTATTATTACTATTATTATTATTATTATAAGATTTTGAATTTAAGTTAAAAGAAAACTTAAGGTATAGAGTTGATTATACTAATTTTTTTAAGGCTTTTATTGTTAATAACCTAAAGTTTTTATTCATCTAATTCTTCTAAATTTTTTATTATATCTTAATTTTTATGAAGTTTTTATTTTATTTAAATTTTTAAAGGTTTTATATTATTAATTTTTTTTAAGTTTCTCTTTCATTATTTTATTATTTTTTAAACTTAAAGTTTTTTAGTTTATTATGATTATTTTCCTAACCTAAAGTTTTTATAAAAAAATTTACTTTGTTGGTTCATTTTATTTAATAAAAAGCATCGGGTTTATGTTATTTAATCATATTACTTTTTATTAAGAAAATACCTAAATGGCCTAGATTATTAGATGATTTTTTTTTTTTGAAAAATCTAAAATAACCTAATCTTGGGAAAAAAAACCTCATATCAAATTTTATTTATTTAGGAAAAAAGCACTAAGTGACAAAACCCTAAAATGCTATATTTTAATAAAAAAAAGTTTTTTATTACTTTATTATTTATTCTTATTCTCCTTATTTAACTAAAAACCTTAAACTAAAAAAAAAACTTTATTTATTATTTTATTATTATTATTTGTTTATTTATTATTTATATATATATATATATATCATTTTCACTTGCTCCTAATATTTTATTTATACTAAGATTTTTACCTATTTAATTTAATTTTTCTATATTTTTCATTTTTATATTTTTATTTTTATTTTTCTAAAATCCTAACTTATACTAAAGATTTTCATTTTCATGTTTTTTATTGTTTTAGATTTTTATTTAACTTGCTAAAGATTTTTATTTAATTAAATTTTTTTATTTTCTTTATTATTATTTTTTATTTGCCATCGAGCAATGGTATACACCACGACAACCCAATGGGTACTCTATTTTTTATGATTATTTTTTTTCTACTTTTAATTAAAGAAAATTTAAAAAATGAACTAAAATAATAAATAAACAAATAAAAAAAAAAAAGAGAGAAAAACCAACCGGATTGCTGGATAATGCAAGTCGAATCATGAGTCACAGGTTAGATCTCGAGCTCGCGGGTCGCGGTCGTGGAGCTCCTTGTCGGCGACAATCCGACGGTTGTTAGGGGTGATTGATGGGTGCTTTCCTAGGTTTTTTAGGGTGATGAATTGATTGGTGGTGTTGTTTTTACCTAAAAGCTAGTCTAAATGGTGGTTTGGGAGGTGGTCAAGAGTGGTGGTTTTGGGTGCTTTCTGATCTTGTTGATCCAAGCAAAATTAGATCAAAAGATAAGGTTTTTTCTCTTCTACATGACTTAAGGAGTCTCTAACGCCTAAATGGTATTTTAAGGTTATGTGTAAGTGGAGTTATCCTAGAGAGAAGGTGGCGGTCAACGTCCCAGAGAGAGAAAGCTTTCAACCGAAGTTTATGGAGGTGTTTTTTGTGATTTTTTTCCAACCTTTTGAAGTTGTGGGACCTCGATCTATTTATAAGAGTCCATGGATGAGCTCAGGGGACCATGGATTGCGCCGAATCTAAGTGGGGATATACCTCTTTTTTTTATTTTATTTTATTTTATTAGTTAAAGATTGATGTTAATCTTTGTTTTTAATGATATTTATCAATCTATTAGTTGAATAACGATGGATTTATGCTAAAAATCGAGCTTGGAAAGGCTAGATTCATCGTTATCATCTTCTAACGATCATCGGCTGGAGGTTGAAGACGATCACATGTCGAGTTCGGCCAATCAGAGGCCGACACATGGCAATTTAAGGAAAAAAAAATGAAAACAGCACAAAGTGCCTTAAATGAGATTCAAACACATGACCTGACCCCTCCCTACACACACTAGGTAACCACTCAAACCAATTGAGTCGACCCAATTCTCGATTTATTATTACACATAAATTATATATGAGCTAACAATCTTTATTATTTTTTATTGATTTTAAGGTTCCCAAACTTAATTTAGAGGTTTAAGACGATCACATGTCGAGTTCGGCCAATCAGAGGCCGATACATGGCAATCCAAGGGAAAAAAAAATGAAAACAGCACAAAGTGCCTTAAATGAGATTCAAACACATGACTTGACCCTACCTACACACACTAGGCAACCACTCGCAATTCTCGATTTATTATTACACACAAATTATATATGAGCTGAAAATCTTTATTATTTTTTATTGATTTTAAGGTTCCCAAACTTAATTTAGAGTCTCATATTTCCTTATTTTTATTGAAAATATTCACAACTTTTATTAATTTTTTTATTTATTATTTTTTCATCATTTTTAAAAAATTTTCATTTTTCTTTTTTTACTTTTTTTTGTCTTTATCATGTATTATTTTTTATTATGGTATTTATTATGTATTTTTTTTTATTATTGTAAACTAGGCTTTTATTATTGTTATTATTTTATTATTTATTTATTCTTATTTTTTTTTTAATCCAGATGGAGGCAAAAATGGAGTGTTTACAGCTAGCCCTCTTTATAGTGAAGTTTGAATAAAGCTTTACTACAAAGACAAAAAAAAAAAAAAAACATTATTTTTGCACTTAATCTAGAATGACACACCTACTACTACTAACAAGATAGGACTTCAATATTTGCCTTCTATTAACGAAGATGGTCTTAAGCGTGGTGCTAGCTACTAACGAAACTAGGCTTAAAGGTTTGCTTTCTACTGACAAGAATAGACTTAAATGTGGTGCCATCTACTAACGCGAATGGACTTCAAGGTTTGCTACCTATTGACAAGGATGATCTTGAATATGTTGCTAGCTACTATAGAGACTAAAATTAAAGAGTTTACCATCTACTGATGAGAATGGACTTCAATGTGAGGCCATTTACTAATGAGAATGGACTTGAACGTATCGCTAGCTACTAACGAGGCTAGACTTAAAGAGTTTATCATCTACTAACAAAAATGGACTTAAAGGGCTTGCTAGCTATTAACAAAGCTAGACTTAATTAATAAATGCTCTTTATATCAACCTTTTGAGGTTTCGAAAGTATGTTGAAATATGATATTTAGTAAAAATTACTTTACTAAAGAACAGATCTTATCGATCTCATCGATTCCGTCCCAGTGGTAGCTTCTTACTTGTCACCCAATAATCACCTGCTTATTGAGCCGTAAATGTCAATAACCAATCTTCGTGGTTATATCTTCTATTTATGTGGCGAAATTAAACCTTTAAGGTATGCTGACTCTTGAAATTGTGTTAACCCTTTTTCCAACAATAAAATTTCCTTAGCAAAGGATTAAGTCATAATGAAGCATTTAACCATTTATTTTATGGATGTTAGCTTGGTTTATTTTTCATAATGCAATGTAGGGAATTTGAGAACAGGGAACTTATCAAGTGAAGTGCATAGTCAAGGGTTGGTCAATGACCAATCCAACATCAACAACCATGGAGGATATCAACTTTGCTCGTAAATAATGAAAATTACATCATAAAGAGATTAGTATTGTCGACATTCTCATCGGGTTTAGAAAAAGATTTCATTGATTATTCATGAGTAATACAACTTCATTGCATCTGTGTTAACAGGGCCTCTTAAGTTTAGGTCATCCATATCAGTTAGCACTAATGCCCCCCCTGTCAGGACCTTTTTCACAACATAGGGTCCTTTATTATTTGGAGTGAATTTTCCTCTAGGATCTTATGTGTTTGGCAACACTTTCTTCAATACTAAATCTCCCTCCTTGAAGTTTCTCTATCGTACTTTCTTATTAAATGCTTTAACCATCCTCTACTGGTAGCACTGCCTATGACACATTGCCGTAAGTCTCTTTTCATCGATCTAATTCAGCTAATCTACCCTTTTTCTTTACCCATTCTGCTTCATCGAGCTATGTTTCGGTGAGTACCCTAAAGGATGGGATCTACACTTCCACAGGCAACACAACTTTAGTTCCATATAACAATGAGTAAAGAGTGGCTCCAGTCGAAGTTCTTATCGAGGTTTTGTATGCCATGAGAGTGAATGATAACATTTCATGCCAATCGGTGTAAGTAATTGCCATTTTTTCAATAATTCGTTTTATATTTTTATTAGCAGCCTCAATTGCTCCATTCATTTGAGGACAATATGGAGTTGAATTTCTATGATTGATTCTAAATTGTTGGCACATTTATGTGACTAATTTATTATTTAAATTAGTTCCTTGATCGGTAATAATGGATTTAAGTGCCCCATATCTAGCAATTATGTCCCTTTTTAAGAACTTGGCAACCACTCCTTTGGTCACACTGGAATATGAAGATGCTTCAATCCATTTAGTAAAATAATCAATGGCTACCAAAATGAACCTATGTCTGTTTAAAGCTTTTGGAGTTATTGGGCTAATCATATTAATGCCCTACATAGATAATAGCTATGGGGCCGATAATACGTGTAATTCTTGAGGTAGAGCATTGATTTTATTAGCATAAACTTGGCATAAGTGACAATACCTCACATGTTTAATACAGTCTATTTCCATAGTCATTCAGAAGTAACCCATCCTCATGATTTTATGGGCTAACATATATTCGTTCATGTGTAGTCCACAGACTCCCTCATGTACTTCCTGCATCAGGGTATCTGCTTCCTCCTCGTCGACACACCTTAATAAGGTAGTATTGAAGGATTTCTTATATAGCGCAAGACCACTACGTAAAAAATGTGTTACTAACCTCCTCAATGCTTGTCGGTCTTTCTTATTCTCCTCCTCTGGATAAGTGCCATTCTGAAGGAATTCCTTGATATCATGGTACCAGGGCTTTCAATTTTGATTTTCTTCCACTGTTTGGCAAAAAGTTGGTTTCTCCTCAATTTCAACCTTCAAGGGCTAAATCTCTATACCACTCAAGATTTGGATCATGGATGCCAATGTTGCTAGAGCATCAGCGAATTGATTTTGGGTTCTAGGCACATATGTGAAAGAAATTTTTTCGAACCTTTCCACCAATTTGCTAAGATATTTGTAGTATGGAATTAATTTGTTGTCTCTAGTCTTGTATTCTCCTAAGGTTTGGAGAATAATTAAAGATGAGTCTCCATATACTTCCAATTCCTAGATGCCCCTTTCTAACGCCATCTTAAGTCCTAGGATACAAGCTTCATACTCTGCTATATTGTTGGTATACAGGAATGTTAACTATGCTGCTACAGGAAAATTGTTACCTTCAAAAGATATCAAGATCGCCCCTATTCCACATCCAAATACATTTACGGCTCCATTAAAATACAACTCCCACTGCTGGCCTCCTAACCTTGCGCCAACAATGGCCATAATCCCTTCATTTGGAAATGGAGTTTCTGAGACCTCCAACGTATCTTCACTGGATATTCAGCCAATTGGTTTACCAAGGCCTATCCTTTTACCGAGTTCTAATTTACATAAGTAATATCAAACTCTAAAAGTAACATCTGCCATTTGGAGATTCTTTCCACCAATGCTAGTTTTTCTACTAGATACCATAGCAAATCATGTTTGGTTAATAACTTGACCGAGTAATACAAGGTGCATTGTCGAAGCCAGTGCATTACCCATACCAAAGTGCAAGCTTCCTCTATAAGTTGTTGGATCTGTTCATCTTTTTCATTCAACCGGTCCCTTAAGTACTAAATGACCTTTTAAAACTATCCATGCTTCTTCTTCCAATAGTCTGCAGCCTTCTTCCATTTCTGGTACAGGACTTCTACCTTCGCTCATATGGTGGCTCTATACCCCTCCTCTTCTAGTGTCGAATTCTGCAATTCTAGCTCATGCTTGAAGCCGATGTTTTTCAAAAAGTCACATATGAATTCTTGAGTAGCCTTAGGGGCCTTGATCCTCCCTTCGAGTTCACCTAGGTCTACTATTTTCTTCACCTCCCTACACTCCCACAATTCTTTGATACTGTTAAAGTGGGTGATCTTGGTTACTAATAGTATGTTAACATCTTGATAGTTAAGGGTTACCCATTCTAATGATCCTATGTAGGTAATGTCTTGCAAGGGGCCCAATTGTCTAACAACTTGAGCTAGGAAGTAACCGATACAGCCCATAATACCGATTAAAGGTACTCTTGGATACTCCTCACATCCGAATATGGCCTTAGTGCAATGATTCCACCTAGCCATCTGTGCAATGTCTTGAGTAGCCTGTACCATTGCTAAGTGGATATATCACTAGGTAACTTAACGTTTGTAGCGAAGTTATCCACTATGTCTGTTCATAGAGCTAAGGATCCCCTCATCATATCTGCTCCAAATGCCTTAATGTGACTAACAAACCATACTATTAACAAGGTGGGGCCTCCCTGAACAAGCTATAACCTTATCACTTCACAAAATTTAGGGACTGGATTTATTCTGCCAATACCATTGGGATATAGGACTTACCTATCAGAAACTGGGAGATTAGCTCAGCCACCCTGAAATGGACATTAGATCACCCTTATGGGAAAAGGATGGTTGCAAATGCTGCCAGTGTTAATGCATTGATGCGGTTCCTTTGCCAATCATCATATCCTCCATAGGAAATGTCTTGCCTATCAAGATATGTTGATGAGTACATATACCAACTATCCAACGTGGAAAACTGGATACACTTCAGCAATTTCACTTTTCTTGGCCCCTAACAAGTGATAAAACATGTTCACTAGCTAGGCTTCTAAGTTTATGGTCACTATTCCCCATGGTAGGGGCTCTAAGTAATTGAGTATACTCCTCTAAAGTGGGTGCCAACTTATAAGGCCCAAAATCAAACAATGATGACTCAGGATCCTAAAAATGGGCCATAGCTCTAATTAGATCCCACTTGAGTTGT
Organism: Laguncularia racemosa; assembly: GCA_037954665.1. Classification (NCBI taxonomy): domain Eukaryota; kingdom Viridiplantae; phylum Streptophyta; class Magnoliopsida; order Myrtales; family Combretaceae; genus Laguncularia; species Laguncularia racemosa. The sequence goes on from JBBMOL010000040.1 coordinate 44,123, forward strand.
ACCTTCATTAGAGACATTACCAGGCTGATCTTCTACATAATATAATCCTAATGTTCTTGATTGAATGTATCAAACCACCTATGCAAGGTTTCTGTGGGATAAGCATACTAATCCATGTGGATCTCATTGATATACTTTGACGAGCCTTTTGTTAGGTTCTCCATTTTACTATAGATTACAAAAAAAAAATCGAAATTTTACAAAACTGAAGAAATATAAGGAAAAGAGTTTACAAGGACTACGATTTTAGACATTAATAGAATTGCAACTTTACACTCACAGTGCCACATTACTTTTCATTTGTAGAAAAACAAACCAAACGAATCATAAAATAAGGATAGATAGAGAAAATAAATAAAAAGTGCACACACGGGAATGAGGGTAAGCTCTAAAGGTCCTCAGACTCTATAACTGGTAGTAGTTACATCGAAGCCTAGAGTAGAATCACCTAATTGTTGTCAAGCGGTGGTATACACCACTACAAGCTGACAGGTACACAATGGCGTTCTATCTTAATTTTCTAAATGACCTAGGTCCGGCTATATCTAGTGATAGGAATCAAAATCCGACATTACTTATCATTAGAGCAAGAACTAAAGGATTTCGAATTTTGGCGATGAGGGCCCATTTTGAACAAATCGATCCTGGAATTATTTATAAATTAACCTCTTTTCTATTATTCTTGTATTGTGTTTTCCAACAGGCACACTTATCATATTTTATAGGCCAATGGACAAACTCCCTCAGACTCAGCTTGTGGGTTATCCATGAACCAACCTGAACCGGCGATGAGCTAGGCCAATGAATCCTATAGAAGACCGGCATCTTGAAGACCAATTTTTTTTATATATTTTTCATTTGCATGGACTATTTATGTTGTGATCATTTTGGAACACTTTTATTTTGATTGTAATTTTCATTTAAGACTAGCCTCCTTAAAAGTGGCAAACTTGTAATTTGACAATTTTCTAACCCTAGAAGTAGTAAGTATAAATACTTGCTTATAGTAGGGTTTGAGGAGGCCATTTTTGCAAATTAAACACTAGCACTTCACGTCTGGGAATTAGGGTTAATCCTAGTTCTAATCCTCTTATCAATTTCAACCCAAGAATTGGAATTGTGGCGAGTGCAACAAGGGGAAATTGTGAGTCATATCGATTTCTTTCTTTATTGTTTTTCAATTCTTCTCTAGTGAGTCATATCTAAGGTAGATTTGGAGTTTCTTGGACATATTTTTTATTGTAATTCGTGAACAATTGTCTTTTAAGATTGATTGTTCTTTTAGTACTTGAATTCAATATCCTTTTATTGTTGGCGTGCATTGGAATTGAAGGAAGAGTGGAAATCACGGTTTTGATGCTTCCATTTTGATTTGATTTTCACGTGGTTCTCAATTCAATTTTGTTGTCACTTGATGAAGATTACAAATAGGTATTGTAATTACATCATTTGATCTTTGGTTTTCCATCAAATCTCCAAAGTTGTTCACGTGAATTGTCATCTAAGTGGATCGGTTTTGTGATTGATTTGTGAGTTATTTTCTTGAGTCATTTGATTGTGCTTGAACTTGGTTTTGAGCACATCATCTTTTGGTATCAGAGCATAAGTTGAGAGAAGGGATTAAGTGTTGGTTGATTTTGTGATCATCACTTTCAATTAGGGTTCTTCATTTTTTAACCGAAATTGTGTGTAGTGATTTTGAGTTGCGAAAATTGTCTTGATTGAAATTCTAATTTGCTACTTGTTGAAGTTGGATTAGAGAAATTGTTGTAGCTTCTTGTGGTTGATCATTTTCATGGAAGGGAAGGAGAGTAGAAGTGTTGTTGATTCAACATTTTCGAATTTGAAAACTTCCCTATTCATGCCGTGATTAACTTGTTGCTTGAAGGAGCTTGTGGAGTTTGTTGTTGTAAATCCATTGTGCAAATTCGGAATTGGGGAAGTGTATTTTACAGATTTGCATTGTGTTGAATAGTAAGGAATCTATTTGAATTCAAACACATCAATTAAGTTGTGGGAGTTAATGAGTGTTATTTGAATTTAAAATTCATTTCTTACCAATTGAGGAAGGATTGCAATTAGTGAAGAGGTTGAAATTCAAATTTGAATTGCTGCCTATTTGTTAAGTTACGGATTAAAACTTGTGGAAAGTGGAGTATATCTTGTTATCATTGCCATGGAAGTGGAGTTTATTTGTTGTTGTCGCCATTTGTTATTATTATCGTGGAAGTGGAGTGCAATTTTGTGTTGTTGCTGTAGGAGTCGATCCAATTTGTTGGCGTGAAGATTGACCTATTCCAATTCTTTTGTGGAAGTATTATCTTGTTATTTAGTTGTTGTACACTTGGAAGCTTGAACACTCTTAGCTTCCTTTGATTATTGGCCATGATTGGATAATAAATTTTGAAGCAAACCGTGAAGGATTGAGAGTAGTGTTCAATTGGTGAAGTCGATTTGTGTTGTATACTTTTGTTTTCGGAAAAGTGGAGGAGTAACACTTGTATTTCCATATTTGAATTCAGATTTGAAGTGTGAATTAAGAAGCCAATTTGAAATTTCAAAACACACATTAAAGTCATTGTTTAATTGTGTGTCATTTGAATTTGAAATAGCTTCTTACCATTTATGGAATTGTGTACTTATTGAACTCCTTTTTGAATTTGAAAGTAGGTTGCCTTATCTTATGTAGAAGTTGTGGTTTTGGTTGTATTTTTTAATTTAGTGAAGAGTAGGTGCATTTGGTGTGTGTAGTATAGACCATTGTTCTTGGAGGCGTAATTGGTGTGGAACCATGAGTAAAAGGGGAGAAGTGCGGTGGTAAAGTTGTGTATTTTTGTATGTGTTGAGGTGCTGCCCATTGTGAAGTAATTGGTGTGAAACCAAAGCAAGGATAAGCAAAGTTGAGTAGTAGAATTTAAAATTCAAACAAGTTATTAAAGTGTGAAAGTAATTGAACTAATTACTTAAACATTAATGGTTGAATTTAATTCTATCTACTTGAAAGTAGTTGTGTGTGTACTTCATTTATTTAATTTTACTTGAAGTACTAAGAATTATTTCATTGTGCTTCAATTATTTCACTTGACTTTACTTGAAGTAACAATAAGCATTTCTTGTATTGGTTGATTGTGAGCACCGTGGGTGTGCAGGGGCATGTAAGGGTGTGTTGCCATGGTGTGGTGAAGTGTATTGAGGTTGTTGAAATTAGTAAGCAAAAATGTCAAGTGAGTTGTATTTGCCTACTAACATATTGCATCGGGACATGACTTCCTTTCAAACCATTGATGAGGGAAAAAGAGAAAACTTGTTCCATACTTCTTGTAGGGTACAAGGAAACTTGTGCGTAATTATTATTGATGGTGGTAGTTGTACTAATGTTTTAGTTGCATCATTAGTATCAAAGTTGAAACTTGAAACTATCCCACATCCCAAACCTTATACATTACATTGGTTGAATGATCAGGATGGTTTTTGTGTGACCCAAAGGGCTAGGGTACCCTTTAGTATAGGGGACAAGTACTATGATGAGCTTGAATGTGATATTCTTCATATTTGTGCATCCCATATATTACTTGGTAGACCATGGTTGTATGACAGGATGGTATTACATGATAGGTATAGAAATACTTACATGTTCAAAAAAGATGGTAAACATATAGTATTGAACCCTATGTCGCCATCAGAGGTCCAGAAGATTCAAAGACAGATAAAAAAACCATCACAAATTCTTGAGGATCATAGCCACATGATTAAACCTTTAGAGGGCCAAACTATGCAGACGCAGGTATGAAAACCTTCAAAGGTTCTTGAAGGCTCTAGTGACACGAGCCAACCCTTAGAGCATAAAATTTTTCAAACACCGATGTGCCAACCTTCAGAGGATCCTGATGATCATAGTCAGATGAGCAGACCACCAAAGAGCCAAACTGTTCAGAGACAGTTATGTTCACCTTCAGAGGTTTTGAAGGGTAGTGAGCAGTTGGGCCAACCATTAGGGGGCTATGAGGATCAGCACCATACGGATGAGTTAGAAAAAGAGGGAACAAAATCGATGAAATAGGTTGAGACAGGGGAGGCATCAGTAGATAATGAGTCCTCATTTATGTTGCAAATGAGATATAACATGGAAATGGGGGAGAGAAAACAATCACCTACTGTAGTATTTCAGATATTGGGATTCTGCAGAGATACTTCTTCAAATGGATTGCTAGGAGAAAACAAAGTCTCTATTGCATTTGATTTGCCAGATTTAAAGACAAATCTTTTTGAGGCCCGAGGAGATGATAGGAATCAAAATCCGACAAGACCTATCATTAGGGCAAGAACTAAAGGATTTTGAATGTTGGTGATGAGGGCCCATTTTGAACAAATCAACCCCATAATTATTTATAAATTAACCTCTTTTCTATTATTCTTGTATTGTTTCTTCCAACAGGCACACTTATCATATTTTATAGGGCAATGGACAAACTCCCTCAGACTCAGCTTGTGGGTTATCCATGGACCGACCTGAACCGGCGATGAGCTAGGCCAATGAATCCTACAGAAGATCGACATCTTGAAGACCAATTTCTTTTATATATTTTTCATTTTCATGGACTATTTATGTTGTAATCATTTTGGAACACTTTTATTTTGATTGTAATTTTTATTTAGGACTAGCCACCTTAAAAGTGGCAAACTTGTAATTTTGACCATTTTCTAACCCTAGGAGTAGCAAGTATAAATACTTACTTATAGTATGGTTTGAGGAGGCCATTTTTGCAGATTAAACACTAGCACTTCACATGTGGGAATTAGGGTTCATCCTAGTTTTAATCCTCTTATCAATTTCAACCCAAAAATTGGAATTGTGGCGAGTGTAACAAGGGAAAATTATGAGTCATATCGATTTCTTTCTTTGTTGTTTTTCAATTCTTCTCTAGTGAGTCATATCTAGGGTGGATTTGGAGTTTCTTCGACATATTTGTGATTGTAATTCGTGAACAATTGTCTTTTAAGATTGATTGTTCTTTTAGTACTTGAATTCAATATCCTTTTATTGTTGGCGTGCATTGGAATTGAAGGAAGAGTGGAAATCACGGTTTTGATGCTTCCATTTTGATATGATTTTCACGTGGTTCTCAATTCAATTTTGTTGTCACTTGATGAAGATTACAAATAGGTATTGTAATTACATCATTTGATCTTTGGTTTTCCATCAAATCTCCAAAGGTGTTCACGTGAATTGTCATATAAGTGGACCGGTTTTGTGATTGATTTGTGAGTTGTTTTCTTGAGTCATTTGAAACTTGGTTTTGAGCACATCATCTAGACATGCATAAAAAACTTTCACAGCGGCTCATGAAGCCCCCCTTTCCTCTTTCCCTTTTTTGTTTTTCTTTCTGCATCTCTCACAACCCGGTTAGTACTATTATTTACAGAGATACTTGACAAATAAAATAAGGACATATATAAGAAATTAAGGGCCTTTTAGTCGTATTGTAGAATATTGCTACATGGGTAGCTTACTTTTGAAATGGGTCCCTAGTGGAGCCGCCATCTTGTCGAGACGTGTTTTTTTTTATCATTTTCCTTAGTTTTTATCTATACTAAATCCTACCCATTTAACATAGATTACTCGACTAAATTAAGGAAAATTCATTTTTTTAAAAGGACTCGCCACCAACCTAAGTTGGAAAATAAAGTTAAAGTTAATTAAGTATACTAACCTTAACTCGCTACTAACCTATGAATTTTCCTAAAAAGTATTTTAGAAAAATATAAATCATAGGTACTGAATTCGGAGGCTAACCTATTAAAACCTAAATGGTTACCACGTCGAATTTTTAAGAATATTTACTAAAAGGCCTTTTATATTTTTTATTTATTTGTTTTTTTATTTACTACCATATATTATAATATGCTATTTATTGTTTTTTTTTTATAAGATTTTGAATTTATATTAAAAGAAAACTTAAGGTCTAGATTTTATTACACTAATTTTTATAAGGCTTTTATTGTTAATAACCTAAAGTTTTTATTCATCTAATTCTTCTAAAGTTTTTATTATATCTTAATTTTTATGAAGTTTTTATTTCATTTAAATTTTTCTAAATTTTTATTTTATTTAAATTTTTAAAGGTTTTATATTATTAATTTATTATTATTATTATTTTAAGTTTTTCTTTCATTATTTTATTATTTTTTAAACTTAAAGTTTTTTAGTTTATTATGATTATTTTCCTAACCTAAAGTTTTTATTTTATTATGGTTGCCCTGAAGATGCCTATGTACCTGCTAAACAAAATTAAACCATTCGTAGTTCGCTTTTTCTTTTATAAATTTTTTTAGTTTTTTGGTTCATTTTATTTAATAAAAAGCATCGAGTTTATGTTATTTAATCATATTAATTTTTATTAAGAAAATACCTAAATGGCCTAGATTATTAAATGATTGTTTTTTTTTTGAAAAATTTAAAATAACCTAATTTTTGGAAAAAAAAAACCTCATATCAAATTTTTTTTATTTGGGAAAAAAGCTTTAAGTGACAAAACCCTAAAATGCTAGATTTTAATAAAAAATTATTACTTTATTCTTTATTCTTATTTTATTTATTTAACTAAAAACCTTAAACTAAAAAAAATATTTATTATTATTATTTTTTTATTTATTATTTATATATATATTTATCATTTTCACTTGCTCCTAATATTTTATTTATACTAAGATTTTTACTTATTTAATTTAATTTTTCTATATTTTTCATTTTTATATTTCTAAAATCTTATCTTGTACTAATGATTTTCATTTTCATGTGTTTTTATTGTTTTAGATTTTTATTTAATTAAAATTTTTTATTTTCATTATTATTATTTTTTATTCGTCATTAGGCGATGGTATACACCACAACAACACGATGAGTACTCCATTTTTTATGATTATTTTTATTATTATTATTATTTTCTACTTTTTAATTAAAGATAATCTAAAAAATGAACTAAAATAATAAAAATAATAAAAAAGAGAAAAACCAATCGGATTGCTGGATAACACAGGTCAAATCATAGGTCACGAGTCGAATCTCGAGTAGGATCTTGGGCTCATGGGTCGTAGTGGCGAAGCTCCTCATCGGCGGCGATTCGATGGTCGTTAGGGGTGATTGATGGGTGCTTTCCTAGGTTTTTAGGGATGAGCAATTGATTGGTGGTGTTGTTTTTGCCTAAAAGCTAGTCTAAGTGGTGGTTTGGGGGGTAGCCTAGAGCAGTGGTTTTAAGTGTTTTCCGATCCTGTCGATCCAAGCAAAATTGGATCAAAAGATAGGGTTTTTTCTCTTCTACGTGACCTAAGGAGTCTTCTAACACCTAAATGGTAGTTTAAGGTTGTGTGTAAGTGGAGCTATCCTAGAGAGAAGGTGGTGGTCGGCATTTAAGAGAGAGAAAGCTTTCAGCCAAAGTCTATGGGGGTGTTTTTTGTGATTTTTTTCTAGCCTTTTAAAGTTGTGGGACCTCGATCTATTTATAGGATTCTATGGATGAGCTCGAGGGACCTTGGATTACGCCAAATCTAAGTGGGGGTATACTCTGTTTTTGGTTTGATTTTTTATTTTTTATTTTTTTTGTTAAAGATTGATGTTAATCGTTGTTTTTAATGATATTTATCAATCTATTAGTTGAATAACAGTGGATTTATGCTAAAAACTGAGCTTGGAATGGCTGGATTTGTCATTATCTTCTTCTCACGGTCGTTGGCTGGAGGTTGAAGACTATCACGTGCCAAGCACGTGATCGAGTCCAACCAATCAGACGCTGACACATAGCAATTCAAGGAAAAAAAATGAAAACAGCATAAAGTGCCTTGGACGGGATTCGAACACGCTACTTGAACCCTCCCCGCGCGCACCGGGCAACCACTCAGACCAGTTAAGTCAGCCTAATTCTCGACTTATTATTACATAGAAATTATATATGAGCTAACAATCTTTGTTATTTTTTATTGATTTTGAGGTTCCCAAACTTAATTTAAAGTCTCATATTTCCTTATTTTTATTGAAAATGTTCACAATTTTTATTAATTTTGTCATTTATTATTTTTTATTTTTAAAATTTCTTCATTTTTCTTTATTTTTTTCTTTTTTTACTTCTTTTCTTTTCTCTTTATCATGTATTATTTTTTATTATTGTCTTTATTATGTATTTTTTTATTATTGTAAACCAGGATTTTATTATTGTTATTATTTTTTGTTATTTTATTACTTATTTGTTCTTTTTTTTTTAAATCCAGATGGAGGTAAAAATGGGGTGTCTACATCTGGCTACTATCTAGATGGCTCCATATGAAGCACTATATGGCTGGAAGTACAGATCTCCCTTACATTGGGATGAAGTGGGAGATAGATGAATAATGGGGCCAAAGATAGAGCAAGAAGCAGTAGATAAGGTGAGAGTGATACAGCAATGGATTCTATTAGGCCAAATTCACCAGAAGAGTTATGTAGATAAATGGAAATGTCCCTTAGAATTTCAAGTAGGGTATAAAGTTTTATTAAAGATATCTCCAACTAAAGGAGTGATCAGATTTAGCCTGAGTGGAAGCTAAATCCAAGATATGTAGGTTCGTTTGAGATTCTGGAAAGAGTTGGTACTATTGCTTACAGGTTGACTCTACCACTAAGTCTGGTTGAGGTACATGATGTGTTTCATGTATCTATGTTAAGGAAATTTATACCAAACCTAGACTAAGTAGTAGCTTTAAAACCTTTGAAGGTACAACTAGATTTATCATCCATTGAAAGAACTATAAGAATAATTGACACAAAAAAGCAAGTATTAAGAAGGAGAGAATTTCGTTATGTCAAGATGTAGTGGACAAATCAAACAAAATGGGAAGTGACATAGGAATTAAAAAAAGAAATGAGAAGGAAGCATCTAGAACTCTTTCCAATTCCGAGTAACTTTCGAGAACAAAAGTTTTTATAAATGAGAGAGAATGTAAATACACGTTTATAAATATAAATATATAATATAATTAACATAATATAAGACTAAGGTTAATTAAATAAATAGATAGGGGCAGTCAGGTCTTTTCTTGGCTAAGGCATAAAAGCATGTGCTAACCTAAGGTTTCTCTCTTTTCCCTCATTTGCACACTTGTAAAAAAAAACCTAAGAGAGAGAGACCTTATAATGAACTAAAGGAAAACCGCAGGACAAGTGCAAATCTATCAAGTAAGGGTTGCAATTATCAATGTTGTTCATGTTAGTGAAAAACTAGTGAATTTACAAACCAACTTGTTAACTCATTGTTAGGATATGGAACGATACGAAAAGGGTACGAAAGTCAATTGAATTGGGGGTTCCAATTGCAATCCTAACCAAGTAAGTGCACAAGCTAATTTTGCATTAGGATTAGTAAATATATTGATTGATTAAGCTTAAAATCATTAAATTTGGGTTTAGGAACAAAATTGGAGAAAAGAGAGTAAGGGTTTGTGATAAACAGTGTATACATGGTTGGAAACACGCTCGTATACCTACATATATAGAAACACAAGTGTAGATAGTAAAGTACATAAACAAAGGACATACTCGTGTACTTAAGCATATCAAAATTATAAAACCCACAAAATGGTACATAGCCAGATACATGACTGTATACTTGGGCATGCTGAATTAGCATTTTGCACATAAAGGTACTTAGCCAAATACACAACCGTGTAGCATGCTGAAATCACTTTTTACACAGAAAGATACACATCCACTAGCACGACTGTGCTCTAACTCATGTTCTTCTACACAACCGTATTGCCAAGGAACACTTTCTAGTCAACTCTATTTTATTATATTTCAATTCTAAATTATGTGCTAGGTATAACCAAACACCAAGGAAGGGAATTATACAATTAAAATATACCTAATCAATTAGTAAACCTAGATTACTTATAGAATAGAATTAAGTGTAATTCTTTATAATTGAACATGTTTACATCCATTTCTTAGAGACGTAAGGGACTGTAGTAAGAACAGCCTTCTAGGTATGTGTTTACTTTGTTCTACTATTTGTGATTGTTAGCTTAGTAATCTAATGAAGTTAATTGAATATTGAACTTAATTGTATTGTTGCTTGTGCTTAGCTCAGCCTAGGGGCCCGTAGTGGTAAATCCTTAAGGGGCACTTCGATGATATGTTTTCCACATTGTCCCTACTAGTGCCATATATCAAAATGATATGAGATAAATCAAGGTTAGACGGGACCCGTAGTAGCAGTTCCCAATTAGGGTTATATATATATGTAAATAATATATGTGAATCGGGATCATGAGTATCCATATGTTGTATGTTAATTAATAAAGATAAATAACCTAATGGGTTAATGTGTTATATACTACTATTGCATATATGCATGTGCCATTGTTATTGTGTAGCACACATATGTCGGTGTGGTACTCATATGCTAAGCTTAGGCTCATCCCTTTTTTTTTCAGTTGCAAGCGAGAATGATGAACACATTGACTACGATAAGAATGGGAATTTGGTGGGACATTATGTGGATGAATATAGGAGAGAACATTATTATTATGTTGATGAAGGATGATAGGAAATTAAGAAAGAACTGTTATTTGAACTTTAAGTTATTGAATTGAGAATATGGAGATAGTTACTAAATTTCTAATTATGTCAATTATTATATGAGAATATGACGCAGCGCGGAAGCTAAAACGAAAAAAATCCGAAATTGGATTGGTTTCCCACAACAAAGACACACGCTTTGGTGCAAATTAGGTTGCGCACAACCCGAAAATTGGAGAAAACTCTCTCTCAAAGTGTATTCAAATGTATATTAAAACGTATCCCTAATCTATCTGACCAAAGAGTATTTATATGGCCCCGTAAAATATCTAAAAGGGGGAAAATCTAAACGTACACGTGGGAGAAATAATAAAATACGCGTCATACACGGTCTCATACACGGCCGTGTATGTAAGCCGTGTATGACTCTGTGAATATTCGTGGCTAGGTACACGGTCATGTTCCCAGCCGTGTTAGGAGACCGTGCTCGTCTCTGTTGAAATCTTGATCGAATACACGGTCACGATACACGGCCGTGTATGGGAACCGTGTATACTTTTGTGGAAATCTGACTGAGGACATGGTCGCAAAGCACGGTTGTCTCCTAGCCGTGTAAGGAAGCCGTGTATACGTCTGTGGAACTCAGCAACGGATGCACGGCCGAGATACACGGTCGTCTCCTGGCCGTGTAATGGAGCCGTGTATATGTCTGTGACTCTGAATTGGATACACGGTCTATATGCACGGCCGTGTGTTCAGGCCATGTGTCCCCTGTCTCCATCATTCTCCCCCACCAATGGAGAACTCGACCCCGAGTTCTCGTCCGGATATAGAGGAGTATCATCGGCATGAAAAGGTGACAAGTCCGCTACATTGAAAGTGCAAGATATATTCATATCTTTCGGGAGTTGTACAACATATGCGTTGTCATTGATCTTGCGTACAACTTCATAGGGACCGTACTTCCTGGGTTGAAGTTTCCCATACTTCCCTACAGGGAATCGCTCCTTCCAAAGGTAAACCATTACCTGATCGCCAACTGCAAAGAGCTTCTGCCGTCTATGCTTATTTGCATCCCCTTTGTACCGTATGTTGGATTCCTCTATCTTTCGCTTAACTTCTTCAGTAGTGGCTTGGTGTTGCTCCGCCATATGTTTAGCCGCTACATCACCCACCATGTCCTTGGGTAATTTGAGCAAGTCCAGCGCATGTTGTGGTGTTTTTGTGTATACCACCGAGAATGGAGACCTTCCAATAGTTCGGTGGACAGAACTGTTGTAAGCGAATTCGGCTTGAGCCAATGCTTGATCCCACTGTCCCGGTTTCTCACCGCAGATGCTTCTGATGAGGTTTCCGAGGGTTTTGTTAGTCACCTCGGTCTGTCCGTCGGTTTGAGGATGAGCGGTGCTGCTGTAATTCAGGGAAGAATCAAACATAAACCAGAGGGTCTTCCAAAAGTGACTAAGGAATTTGCTATCCCTATCTGATGTGATAGACTTTGGGACTCCATGCAGCCGCACCACTTCCTTGAAGAACAACCGTGCAATAGCCCGTGCGTCGGCGGTCTTCCTGCATGGGATGAAATGAGCCATCTTGGAAAACCTATCAACTACAACAAACACAGAGTCAGCACCTCGTTGGGTACGAGGCAAACCCAGTATGAAGTCCATTGACAAATCCTCCCAAATGTTTGAAGGCACGGGGAGAGGAGTGTATAGACCAGTGTTTTGGGATTGCCCCTTAGACACTTGACAAATGTAGCACCTTTCCACAATCCGATACACATCCCTCCTCAACCGAGGCCAAAAGTATCTGGCGGTAACTGCAGCTAGTGTCTTATCTCTACCCATATGTCCCGCCAATCCTCCACCATGCAAGTCCCTGATAAGCTTTTCCCGCAAAGAAGATTCGGGAATGCACAACTGGTTCCCTTTCATCAAATATCCCTCATGTATATGGTAGTCGTCACACGGTTCCCTGTTGGCACACTTAATCCAAGTGTCCTTAAAGTCGCCATCATTCTCGTACAGTTCCTTTAGCCTTTCAAAACCGACAATGTCTGTACTCAAAGTAAGCAGGACATTCACTCTTCTACTCAGGGCGTCCGCGACTTTGTTTTGCACACCTGACTTGTGCATCAACCTGAAAGGAAACCTCTGCAAGAACTCAATCCACCTGGCGTGCATATCCTTACTAATTCGGGTCTGACCACTCAAATGTTTAAGAGCCCCACAATCCGAATACAAAACGAACTCTTTCCCGACCAGGTAGTGTTCCCACACTTTAAGGGCCCTTACCACGGCATAGAACTCCTTATCATAGGTAGACCAAGTCCTCCTTGCTTCGCACAGCTTCTCACTGTAAAAGGCTATTGGTCTTTTCTCCTGTGATAGTACTGCACCTACTCCGACCCCACTAGCATCGCAATCTACTTCGAACAATTTTTCAAAGTCTAGTAGAGCTAGTACAGGCGCGCTACACAATCTCTGCTTCAGGTTCATGAAGCTCAAGTTAGATTCTTCGCCCCATTGGAACTTTCCCTTCTTTAGGCATTCGGTCAAAGGTGCAGCAACAGTACTAAAATGCCTAATGAACCTTCTGTAGAAACTGGCTAAGCCGAGGAAGCTTCTCAATTCCGTTACGGTTCTTGGAACAGGCCATTCCCTAATTGCTTTTACCTTCTCGTCATCCACCATCACTCCCTCACTACTAACCACAAACCCTAGGAACAATAGTCGTCTTGACATAAATGTGCACTTTTTTAGATTACCGAACAACTTATTCGCCTTTAATGTAGACAACACACACCTTAGATGTTCTAAGTGTTCTTCTTCGGATTTACTATATATCAGAATATCGTTAAAGTACACTACAAGAAAATGACCATTGAAAGGTTTTAATACCTGGTTCATGACTCTCATGAAGGTGCTCGGTGCGTTACTCAACCCGAATGGCATCACTAGCCACTCATACAGCCCCTCCTTAGTCTTAAACGCCGTTTTCCACTCGTCTCCAAGACGGATTCGAATCTGGTGATATCCACTACGCAAATCTATCTTGGAGAAGATAGTAGCGCCACTCAAACGGTCCAACATATCCTCAATGCGGGGTATAGGGAATTTATACCCTATGGTAATCTTGTTGATAGCTCGGCTATCAACACACATCCTCCAACTCCCATCTTTCTTGGGAGTTAACAATGCCGGAACCGCACATGGGCTTAGGCTATCCCGGATGAAACCTTTGTCCAAAAGCTCTTGGACCTTCTCCTGGAGAATCCCGGCCTCCTTAGGACTCATTCTGTAATGCGGGAGGTTTGGGAGACTAGCCCCGGGCACCAGGTCAATCTGGTGTTGAATATCCCTCAAAGGAGGTAGTCCCTCGGGTAGGTCGTCTGGGATCACTTCCTTGAACTCTTCAAGAAGATCCTTCACCGCCCCTGGCACTTCTCTATCAAGTTCCTCCCCTCCTTCGGTCACTCCTTTCACAATGAGGGCGTGTACTACTCGCGATTCCTTCAAGTCGTCCATCACTTCCTTCTCGGATTGAGTGACAGTTAAGAATGAGCGACTCTCAACCTTCTTCCCTTTAACACGTCCTTCCCTCTTCAATGGTAATAAGGTGTACTTCACACCCTCCTTCTCCAACCGGTATACATTTTCTTTGCCCGCATGTTGCGTGTCCACGTCAAACTGCCATGGCCTCCCAAACAAGATGTGGCAAGCATCCATGTCTACAATGTCGCAGAATGCTTCATCCCGGTACTTCCCTATTGAGAAAGGTACCATGCATCTCTCCTTAACTTCAATTTTCTCGGCGGCCTTGATCCAGCCAATAGTATAAGGGTTCGGGTGCTTCTCAACAGGCAGCTGCAGTTGTGTTACAACCTCTCTTCCTATGATGTTCTCGCAACTGCCGCTATCTACTATCAACTCAAATAGCTTCCCCATTATCGTACACCGTGTACGAAACAATTGGTGCCTCTACGTGAACTCTTCCTGCTTTGGAGTGAGCATCATGCGCCGAATTACATATGATGGCTCCGCTGCTTCTTCTTCTTCCTCATAGTACTCTCCCTCTCCATCGGGCTCACAGCGAATTTCCTCATCATCTTCCCTATCGAGGATGTTGACGCTCTTCCTCGCTGGGCATTCGTTTGATCGATGACCCGATTGGTTGCATCGGAAACACTTGCCCAATATGGGTTTGGCATAGGGATTGTTCTGTTTTTGAACTCCTTTCGGCTCCATTAGTTTCTTCCCCTCACTTTTCTCCTCCCTCCTAGACATGTCCTCCGTTGGTTTGTATGGTGTAACTCAACTTTTCTCAAGTATCGGTCGACTACCACCACCTATAGCTTCGCCTACATACCCTTTCCGTCCTCCCCCGTATCTACTCCCTTGCTCCTGCAACACAAGCTCGGCTCGGAGAGCCAAGTTCTTCGCTTCAACAAGGGTTCTCACCATCGTCACCCCAATCTTATCTTTGATTTAAAATTTTAGCCCTTCTACATACCTCGCAACTTGCTGACCCTCGCTCTCCCTCAAATCATTCCGTTCTACCAGCCTCATGAACTCCGCCGTATACTCATGCACGGAACGTTGTCCTTGGCGGCACCGCTGATATTGTTGGAACAATATCTGCTCGTAATCCGACGGGAGGAAGTCATGCTGCAGCAGCTGCTTCATGCGATACCATGATCTCACCGGGTGCTTTCCTTCTCTCTGCCTCCTACTTTGCAATCTCTCCCACCATGCCGAAGCACCACTCTTCAACCTACATGCCACCAGCCTTACACGACAGTCCTCGGGAATTTCCATGTAGTCGAAGAACCGGTCTACTTCCGCCAACCAATCAAGGAAGCCTTCGATGTTGAGACTGCCATCGAACCATGGAATATCAACCTTCAGACGGTAGTCTCCGCCATCCCCGTGATCATAACCCCCACGGTTCCTCCTGTGCTCACCTTCTCTAGGGTGGTTTCCATGATGAGCCATCCGATGACCACCGCCTCTTCCATCACGTCCTCGCCGCGGTCTATTTCCATACGTATCATCACTCTCTTCGCTGGACTCTTCACTCTCCACACACCCCCACCTGTTCTCAACGACAGGTCGGATCACGCATCCCCCGAATTCCTCCACCGCACGTGGTGGATTTCTGCAAGCGCCTCCAACCCTATTGGGGTCTACCACCAGAGCATCGAAACGCTCGATCAGTTCATCAAGGCGTCGTTCCATACGCCCGACCTTCTGATGCATTGCGTCGAACTCTGCCCTAGGAACCCATTGATGGTTTCCTTGAAACCTCGCATCTTGAACACTGTCAAGAACACGACCGCTATCGTCGCCTTGATGAGTTGACATCTCCACAGGAAATAGCCTTGCTCTGATACCAACTGACGCAGCGCGGAAGCTAAAACGAAAAAAATCTGAAATTGGATTGGTTTCCCACAACAAAGACACACGCTTTGGTGCAAATTAGGTTGCGCACAACCCGGAAATTGGAGAAAACTCTCTCTCAAAGTGTATTCAAATGTATATTAAAACGTAACCCTAATCTATCTGACCAAAGAGTATTTATATGGCCCCGTAAAATATCTAAAAGGAGGAAAATCTAAACGTACACGTGGGAGAAATAATAAAATACGCGTCATACACGGTCTCATACACGGCCGTGTATGTAAGCCGTGTATGACTCTGTGAATATTCGTGGCTAGGTACACGGTCATGTTCCCAGCCGTGTTAGGAGACTGTGCTCGCCTCTGTTGAAATCTTGATCGAATACACGGTCACGATACACGACCGTGTATGGGAACCGTGTATACTTCTGTGGAAATCTGATTGAGGACACGGTCACGAAGCACGGTTGTCTCCTAGCCGTGTAAGGAAGCCGTGTATACGCCTGTGGAACTCAGCAACGGATGCACGGCCGAGATACACGGTCGTCTCCTGGCCGTGTAATGGAGCCGTGTATATGTCTGTGACTCTGAATTGGATACACGGTCTATATGCACAGTCGTGTGTTCAGGCTGTGTGTCCCCTGTCTCCATCAGAATAGATGTTTACCTTGAATTTTAATTTGGGCTTATCTATGTTGGTTTAGATACTAAGGATTAAAATGATTTACCTGAGAGTCATTTGTTTCTTCCATTGAAGTAATATTGGTATGAATGTAAAGTGAAGATAAACAAGTCTAAAGTTGTATGGAAATTTAGAGCCTTAGCGTGTCGCTATACAATAATAACACATGATAGGCTATGATGTCCGGGGTTTTGAGGCATTACAATTCCTCATTTTCTAAACACTTTTGCATTGACACAAAAGATCATTTAGTTAATCTTATTACTCATTTCTTTTCATCATTAACCATTCCTCTATAACTTAATGAAACATTACTGCAGTTTTAGTAACCTTGCCTAAATAATTCCTTGAATTGACAAATGTACCATCTAAATTCAAAATGAGTTTTTGCTATGACAACATACGCTCTTTGCCGACCAATCATTAAAGAGGGTGAGGGGTAAGTGTTGATGGGCAAAAATCATGAGTCTCATATGAATCGACCCATAAGACTAGCCTAAAGGAGGCATGTGTTATCTAGAGACATCATATACCTAGAAGATCATAAAGCTAAAAGGACTAGCTAAATAGCATTTTACCATGTCAGGATATTAACTCAGTCCCATACCCTATAAAGAGTTAAATGCCATTTTAGGATTGAAGCTACTAAGAGGAGCCCTTTTTAAAAGGCTCAAGGCTCAGACAAAGAGTAGGGGAGGGGGAAAATAAGACCAAAACATGTCTAAGTCACTACCCTTGAACTCTAGCTCATTATTATCTCCATTGCTCACAAATTGACTCAAGCACGCTGAAGGAAACTTCGAAGCCCATCCTAATTATGTTTTGTTTTGTAGGTAGCCCAATCCCATTATCTAACTAGATGAATTTCCACCATCAACAACTATTTAATACAATAAAAATACTAAAATTATAAAAGTGTCGTATGACTTTCATTTTAGCATGTCCAAACAGTGCTAATGAAGAAATTTACATTTCAATGCCGTGATCTACATTTCAAGAGATAGATAACCGTACGGAAATTATTAGCCTCCTAATTGAGCATGTTAACTAGGTATCTTCGATGGCCATTCGCAAAATCTAAATAGCAGATTCTTGATAATTTGTAAAATTTCTTTAACTAATCTATTAAAAAGTGAGTTGGAAGTTGTTTTTTAACTTTTTAACCTTTTTAAATGGAACACCTAACAAGTGGTAGCTATCCTAAATAGCCATATTTACGATGTTTTTTTAATTTGCGTAGTGTCTTCAAGTGACTTTTTTTTTTAGGTAAGTTGAGTTATTTAAATTATCACATGAACATATTGAGCAACTTTTCCTTATGAGCTTCTTACTTTTATTAGATGTCTTTTTATAGTTAGTGTAGTAAGTAACATTAATTTTTCACATTTTCATGCACTTCATTTTTCATAAAGTTCACAATTAATATTAA
This sequence comes from Laguncularia racemosa, assembly GCA_037954665.1. NCBI lineage: Eukaryota > Viridiplantae > Streptophyta > Magnoliopsida > Myrtales > Combretaceae > Laguncularia > Laguncularia racemosa. The sequence goes on from JBBMOL010000040.1 coordinate 62,181, forward strand.
AAAATGTGAAAAATTTATCTTTTAGTTCTTTAATATGTATTTTCAGGACACCTTTTCATACAATATTTTTAATAAAAATAAAAATAACTATATTATTAATGGTGCAAATTAAATTTAAGGCTAGGTGATTTGCACAACCATTTTAGCTATAATGAATTATTAGATATGAAAAGAGGATTGGACATCCCAAAATATTGTTTAGCAATGTCTTTGCAGTTTTATGGAGATTATTTCTATATGTTCCTCAAAAGCGGCACATCTCCTCCTATAATCGATTTCACGCATTAGGTTATTAATTCTTGTGTATATGTGGCCTAATAGGGTATGTATTGGATATTTAAATCTATAGAGCTTACCAGCATTTTATATAGGCCTACATGCACATCTAAAAGCTTCAAAGCAGGTTATTTATAATGGATCTTTCGACGAACATCATAGAGGTAAAGGCGTAGAAGGAGAAAAAGTTTACGTAGAATTTTGTAATATAATTCTCAAATGTACTTTAAAAAAAAAAAGAAAGAAAGAAAGAAAAACTACTAATTTTATCAAAAACCCAAAAACGTTCTTATTAGAATGTTTTGTATTGATCAAATTTACGAATGAAATTTGCAATGGATAAAAAAAAAAATTCCCTATTGCAATGTTGTCTGTTGGCACGTCTATTTATGTGAAGCCAATAGAGAAATACGATAATTGGCTTTTGGAAAATCACAACCACGCAAAGGCTTATTAAGGTTTGTTCTGAATTAAGGACAGACCTGTCCATCCAATATTTGCGGCCGAAATGGCTCGTATGGACATAGACTGCCGACAAAGGTTACACTTGGGCATGCCCACCTAGAAAGATCCATCCATTTATATTTAGGTTTGGTCAGAGGAGCGGATACTCCTACCAGACACAGCGGTAACTGGTGATTGGTCCCCATTCGTGCCAGCAATACCAAGTTCATCTTCCCATGAGTATTAAATTGCGATTTCACTAGGGAATGGTGTAGGCTTCTTCTTGAGTTTTTCAAAAACGCCTTATGATACATGTGATCCGTCAAAGAATGGAACTCGTGGCTCCTTCACATGTCAATTCATAAAAAATATTGAAAACTCCGTATCGTTAATTCCAACAGATATCACAGTTTTCGTAGTCCCTACTCCAAGCACCTACGATACGACGACCAGCCCCTCCTCGACCATCAATGCAGAGACCAACGTTTGGTCTGACTTCAGATCACTGTCATCTAAATCAACAATGCTAATATTCCTTCCAACTCAAGCTTTGGGTCCAACTAACATCACCCTATTCCGTTTCACACGTTCTCTATTAAAAGAAAAATGTTAATAAGGATTGAATAAATGTTCCCTATAAAATCAAGTACAATAATTTACTTAGAACTTTATACATAAGGTATGAAATTTTCATTTATATTTTACCCTTTATTAAATTCCTTGAACACCTACTAACAAACCTTTATGAAAGAGCATGATATTGAGACATTATTTTTTAGATTTTTCTTGTATATGGTAAAATAATACGGGTTTAGTGAATGTTTACGTTGAACTTGCTTAATAGATTAAGTACCATACTTACGTAAAATTGTAAATCAATCACTTTATGTTTATTTTGGATGTAGTCGTCACTAGAATTCATATAAACAAAAAAAAAAAAAAAAACTACAAGTTAGCTTTTCAAGCCTGCTTTTCTTAAAATACTTTGATCTACCGACTTTTGTCTGTGTGCTATCACATGCAAGATGGAATATCACTTTTCATATATTTAATAAGGGTAACATCCATGAATGCTTATTTTTAAATTACCAGGTACATCATGCTACTTTAATTATATATATGCCAATAAATTATGAGCTAAAAGTTTGCTTCTTCTTTTTTTTATCGTTATACCCAACATTCTCACGAAGTTTCTGCTAAAAATTATAGTAAATTGGATTTTACGGATCCTGATCAATGTAATAAATCAAATAAGAGCAAGGATCAACCAAAACAATGGGTTTTACCCATTATTAGAATGATCTCACAAGCAGTTACATTAAGGTGTGTTAAGAGCCTTTATTTATTTATTTTTAATCGTTTTGGTAGGGTTCTAAAATTGTACGCCTATCAGAAGGTAGGTATACATACATATAAATATAAATATATATATATATATATATATCTAACAAGTCTCTATAAGATTAAACTTATTTATATATTATTTCAATTACTTATACAAAAAAACAAATAATTTTTTCTTTCAATGAGTATATTATATTTCTTAATTATTTTCTCTTAAAAACAAATAAACTTTTTAGCTCCTAACTTCCATTCCCCAAGCAACATCTTTACCATTAATTACAATAAGATGCAAATTAAAGAAATACATCAAGTATAAATAATATAGTTTTCCAAAAATCATCATAAACATAAGGAAATTGGACACAAGACAAGTACATAAAAAAAAAAAAAAAGCAACCCTAAAATGATCACAAAAGTAGATGTCAAGAGCTTCCCTCATTTATAATGTAAATTGTTCATCACTCTTCTACCACATGGCTATCGTCTTATCTCAACATGTGAACTTAAAAATACTAAAGTTATAAAAGAATTGAGTTGAGAAAATACAATGCTAAACTTGATTTAAAACTCAACAAAAAATTTAAAATCTTGAACTCAACTCAACCTCAGTTGACTTTAGCATTTTATAAGCCATGCTCAAACTTAAACTACACCTAATGAGTTCAAACCCAACTTAATTAAGTTTGTTTAGACTAGATTTATCTTAGAGTAATTTTCTTTCTAATTATAATATCAACAATCAAACTTAACTTGAATTGTATTAACATTTAACTTCAACTAGAATTTGATTAGATTTATGAGCTAGTTAAACTAAAATCATAAAGTTTAAACTTAATTTGACAAACTGTTTGAGTAGTTCAAGTTCAAGTTTTGAGTCAACTATTATTAATTTCAACTTGAGTAAATTTTTAAGTCACACTCAAATAGTCTATTAGTAAGTTATGAATTTTATATATATATATATGAAGAGCAAAAAGAGGTGGTCCAAAAATCATTTTTCTGTCTGTTGGTGATTATTGATTGAACCGAATAATTGCAATAAATCTAGACTTCCCCTCGACTCAAGACAGAAACATGATCATGCCATCGAAGATCGGTCTACATTAAATAAATTTAGTTGATAGTCCTCTATTATGAAGGTCTTCCTAACCAAAAATTTCGGAGGTCTCGGGTGGCACTTTTTGGACTTTCAACTTTCCTTAAAGTAATGATAATTGAAGGACAAGTATATTTCCTTTTTAAGCGGAAGGTGGGCACGAACCGAAGTGTCGCAGATCAACATTATTTGTAGTTTCCGCAACATTACTTGGTTCAGATTCCTTAGCATATTTTTGCATAATCTAGTTCTATTCTACCTAGTTCTCTGCATCATATGCTATGAGTAGGTAATAATTTATAGGATAATGTTATAATTATAATTTGAATTTTACAAATATATTTTCTTCCTTTATATATATATATATTTCAGTTTTATATATATAATTTAATGTTGCTAAGTACTATCTTAATTGAACTTTTTATATCAAACGTTACATATCAAACTTAAAGTTGTTAAATATTATATTCAATTAAACTTATTGAATTTACTGCATCTATTATCTTTAAACATTACCCAATTGAACTTTGATCATTTATGAATAATATCATAATTACTATTTGAACTTTGTATGTTTTCCCGATTTACACTTAAAATTTGTAATTGCTAAACATAATAATGAATAAGACTTTTATATGTCAAATTTTACATTTAAAATTTAAAGTCACTCAATGTTGTACCCAACCGAACCTCTTGTTATTTTATTTATTTAATTTTTTTTGTTACTTTTGTTTATTTTGATTTCAATGTAACTTTGAAGTTTTGGAGATTTTCAGAGTTTTTCTTTAGTTTTGGAATTCTTTTCTCTTATTTTCGTTCCTTTTCATGTTTTTTACACAACTTTGGGATTTTTTTCCCTTGAATATTATTGTATTTTTCCTCAATTTTTCAAATTTAAATATTCTAGTTTTTTCCTATTCATTTTGGCATTTTTGCAAAATAAACGGACTTTTATTTCAATGTTTATTATTTATTTGTTGAAAATTTTTCAATGAAAAAATTTCTATTTAATTATTTATTTTTAATTATTCAAAATTTTTAACATTTTCTAGTTGAAATAAGTTTTTATTAGTTTTTATTATTTTCATAATTTTCTCCAAATATAATGGCCTTTTATATGGGCAAATTATACATACATCCCCTAAATTGTGTCTAAAGTGCAGATAGTGCTCTTCAACTTCCATAGCCTACTTTTACGCAACCATAAATTGTGAAAATATGCATGTACCCTAAACTCTTAATAAAGCTCCAAAATAATTTATTTCTATGGTCCTTTTAATAATAGATTTAAGGTTTTAACAATTGTTTGCTGTATCTACACTTTCAATAGTTTTGGAGAGGTGCACTCAAGAGCTTTTGAGTTTATCTAAATATAACCAATAGTTTTAGAAGTAAATTTGTAATTATCACTTCTTATATTTTATGTGAATTATTATGTAATTTCACTTTTTTTTTAATTTGGATATGTTATATGATTGTGTTTTTTAATACGTGTAGGTATTAGCTTCCATTTTTTTTTTTTTTAATCCAGAGCAGTTACACCTAGAGATTATATTCTTTACAACTGCTAGCACTTTTATAAATTTCTATTACCTTTTGTGATATATAGTTTAAAAAACTTTCGCCTGCTCATATTCTACTCTTTTATCCATTGCATTTGTTTATGGTATCATTACTAAATGTCCTTAATCACATTCATTACGAAAGTAATCCTTATGCTTGAATTATGTAATAAATGTTATAAAATGACATTTACAGTCATTAAACGTGTAGGGAAAGTATAAGAAAGAGTCTAAATTCAAAGATACACATACAATCATTGAGTAATAGAAGCAAAGTAAATTTTAAGAATTCGATTTTTTATGTGAAAAAAAAAAAAGAAAAAAAAAGGTCTCTGAGCATAATAGTAAGAAAGGGAGAAGAAAAGAATTGTTGCTTATATTATTATGCACGCTTAACATAGTGCATCATTCTCTAATTGTTAGAGTTGAACTGAAGCATAATACTTATCGTCTTCCTGGCGGTACGATTGTTAGTATCATCGTGATCCGGATTACAACAGAGCAAGAGTAAAAAGGATTTATTTTTCCATTATATTTTATTAGTATGGATTTTTTTTTATTAGAGATAATTTAGTTTGATTACTATATTTGATTATGCCTAAAACTATTTTTGATTGAAAGATTGAGTGAATCTCAGCAATTGCAGATTTTTTAAAATGGTCGCATGTAATCAATTTTTTAAAAAATAATGAAATTTACTCAAATACTTAGATAACCCTCTTTGGTTTTATGTTGATAAATTGCGTATTTGTGTAAAATACTTATTTTTTTCTATACGTTTATGTACAATATGTGTGAAATAATATATATTGTAAAATTTATATCTTAACCTTTTGCCATACTAGTATTCAATGAGATATATTAAATTTTTCTAATAAGATTGAAGTTGAATTTTTCTTATGTTTCCGAATTGATTATAAGGTTTTCCATGAAAATCGTAAGGAAGTGAAGGAATGGAAGTTGATGTTAGCTTGGGTGTTTGTTAAAGCTGCACTGAAATAGTGATGCTAGCATTGGAGAAAAGAGAGTGCTATGGACATGTGAAGCCGAGTGGATTTGAGAGAGAATGAAATTTTGATCTTTAAGTTCAATGAGAAATGAATATAATTACAGTGCCTTAGGATTTATATAGTATTTGTGAAATAATATGTTAGATACTAACATGGTTACACGGGTTTTACTTTTTTTTACCATAATCAAGTGTTAATTGGTTAATTGTAATAAGTTTAGAGTTTGTATAATGTAGTTCGTAATAATTCCATCATAGTTCATATTTTCAAAAGCATTTAGGACTTTATCATAGGGCTATACTTACTTTGTTTATGTCAACTATTGTAATTTGGTCATTGTTTATGTAGTTTAGTTTGTAATATAATTTTAGGGTATCGAATTGTAATCATAGTATTTCCTTCCAATTTGGAAGTAAATTGGCTATTTAAAAATGTGATATATTGTTTATGGTAATGCTTATTTTTCGAGGATCAAAAATTGTGGGGCTTACAATCATAAACCAATGTTAGAATGAGAAGGTTACATTGAACATCTATTAGAGAAAATTGTAAATATATTTCCTTATATTTGTTCCATGATGTGTGCTTAGACCTCTCATAATTGAAGTTGAGTATCTAAACTCCAAAATTAAAAATGTTTTTTTATATTCTACTTTACAATTTTCCCATGGATAAAATAATTGAAGTACATTGAAGCACTTTTGTTATTACTCTTTATGGGGCAAGATGGTTATGTAGGGAAAAAAAATACTTTTTTTTGAAGATTTAGGGTGTAAAAATTTAATTTCAAATATAAAGAAGTTAAATATATATAAGATATATAAGAAGGTCTATTTGTAATTTATTAATAGTCTACAATTGATGAATATAAAAACAAAATGCAGTTTAGGAGGGGAAGAACTATTTCATCTCATAAACAATTCAATCCATGTAATATGCACTAACATGTAAAGCTTTGCTTAGACAACCTTATAAATCATGAGAAAATTAGAGTGAAAGGGATCCTTTTTGTTATTAAAATAGTGACAAAGGATTATCTTAACTAGTGGAGTAAGCTTAGGACAACTAAGTATCTAAAATCTCATGTTTGGTTGGAAATAAGATTTACTAGAGTTTATGATTGTGTTACTATTTGTTGCTGTGAATGACTATTTATTTGGTAATACTTGTGCTTGGCTTGGTTTTTGAGGTTGACATAGAAGGAGTTGGTGGAGTTTGTGTTTTCTTGTATCTTGTTGGCTTCCTAAGCATTCTAACTTTGTTAGATATCACTTAAGTGATCCTGAATGAAATACTTATTTAGTACTTTGTAACTACATGAGAGATTGCTTGGTTAATGCTATGTTATCATTTGCTTACATTAGATAAGTGTTGTCTTTTTGTTGCTTGATTTGTTTTTTATATATACTTAGATTTGGTAAGACGACATTCATAGCATGGCATAAAAGATCTAAGGGTTGGTTTTCAGACCTTGCTTCTTAATTAAATAAAGTGCTTGGTTTACCAAATTGGTTTTATAGCATATATATTGTATTTGCTTAGTTTAATGCTTGGTTAGAGCCACCTAGTGTCGGTCTCTAATTGCTCAATTTAAGTCACTAAGTGTTGCCCACCTAGTATACTAGTCAATTCATGGCACATGCATTAGCATGGCATCTATGTGTTGCATAAAGGATGAGGCTTGTACTTAGTTTATGACTATTTTCTTGGAAATTGCTTTCTTGATTGCATTGTTATTGTTTTATTTTTAGTTATACTCACTTAACTCTATAAAAAGCTAAAGTTAGTGTTTTGCCAACCTCAGGTGCAAGTATAGGCGACTAGAGCAACCTCTTAGGCTTTGCGGGGGGAGCTTCATTCATATTCAGGTAAATTTTAAGTCCTTTGTAATAGTGATGTAATCCTTAATACAAATGATATAGGATGGTTTAATACATTGTCTATCCCAAGTAAGCAAGGTGAATAATTAGCTTCATTCATATTCAGGTGTTAAAGGGAAATACTTGACATGACTGGTGGTGATATGCCTAATAGGTGTACTTTCAATGTCTTCAATACAAATTGTGCACTCATGATATAAAATTTACATCGGTGTATTCTGAGTGATATGGTATATTGTGGAATTGCGGTGAGCAAGTTCTAGTTAATGATTGGTTTTGTTTTATCCTTATCATAGGGATGGCATTAACATTACCTCCTTCAGGTACTAAGTTTGAATAATACAAGTTGATAAACAAGAAAGCAAACACTTAGAAGGTAGGGTATTATATAGTGGTGAACCTATATCATTCATTATCTACACACTCAATAAGCTCCTTCATCATTCCAAATCTTATTAAGACAATATCAATATTAGAGTTCGATGTGATGAAGGGATATTTTAACGTGGTCTGTTAACAATCGGTGCGACTCACAATACTATTCTCATAACATCTCCCTATTTACATAATACAAATGCACCATATGCTCCCTTGCATCATGGGAGTAGAATTTATCGTGGGCTCCTTCAAGTCCTTCATCATTTGTACCTAGACAAAAGCTAGAGGATTACATAGTGGACATTTGCACAACTGCTTCTAGGCTTAGACTAACCCCCATTACCACCCCTCATCAAACCATTACACATTAATCTGTAGATCCACTCCAACCTAGGAGATGAATCTTGTAGGTCATTAAAGACAACTTTGCCTTATAATATTACAAATGTTTAATTTATAGTTAATTTAAAATTTAATATAATCAATATCCAAAATAAATTGAAATTTCAAATATATATATATATATATATATGCGGTTGGCTTCCTACTATAAGTCTATTAGATGTTTGACACTATCCTATAATAGTGAGTGAACTGACCACTTTACCCTAGATTAGAATGTGAGTTCATCCAATTAATGTTGTAAAATAGCAAAGCTACTACTGCTAAGGGCTAATTGGGCTAAGATTTTGTAATCTCTATTAGTAGTGACTAGTCTCATTACTAAAGGCTTAATCTAACGAGATTTAGCCTATTTAAGCTATCTTCCTTCGCATTAATAGGCTAACTATATTGTACTTTATCAATCTCCTAAATTTGGCTAGAGCCTTAAACAAGTTAAATGAAGAATATACATAATTCAAGTCACACAATCATCAAGTTAAATTGTGCCATCCAATAAAAGATATGTTTTTTTTTTCCTTCTCTCTCTTTTATGGTAAAAAAATGGTTTTCTTAAACATTGCTTTTGAAAAACTTCAAAAAGCCCAAAATAAATTATAGCCTACATTATATTACTCATTTTGCAAAAATTATATTCTAAAATTTAGGAAAGAAGAAGCTCCCATCATGCTACTTTAGCTATATGCTTTAACACATGCAAATTAAAGCTTGCTTTGCTTGTGGAGGGTTTGACTAACAAGGGTTGCCCTAAGGTTACAATTTATTGGGTTGGTTTTGGAACCTAGATCCAATTTCGTCCAAGAGCCCTACCGATTGAAAAGGAGATTAAGATGAAAACAACTGAGATTGAGTCTCTCACAACGTCACAAATTATGTCTTTCTTGTACCTAATCGAAAGAAGTAAAAGCATCATGACCTATATTGCTAGAAAAAATAAATATTCAGATTTTTAAAATATCTTTTGATATAATGATGTCATGTTCTTTCTTTTAATCTTAACCATTAACTATCTTACAATTTTACTTAAAGCACTTGGATCCAAATATCAACTATGTTAAACTAATTCTTGGATGGACTTACTATAATAATAAAAAAAGGATAATGTTAAAATAACCACTTGAGTATTCTATGTTTTTTAAAATTTACATCTAAAGTTTGAAAATGCTAAATATTTATCCAATTGAACTTTTATTTATCAAATTTTATATTTAAATTTGAAGTTTTTATATTTCATTCCCAATTAAATTTTTTATTTGTCAAATTTAATATCTCCATGATATTTAAAAAGAAGCTGTGGCAAAAAGTGTTTAATGTGATAATTCAAAAAAAATGATAATTTGCAAATTTAATTTCTGATTCTAGTAGGAGCTTTTGATACGGGGTGCCGTTGATTTAACATGATAAGCAAGGTACATGGATGGTTTATCTTGGAGGAAGAAGGGCGAAATATGTGCAATGATGCCGCTTTTCCACCAATAATTGGTGCTTCTAGGATTTAGTTATAAAAATTTTATGTTTTAGACAGCAACAATGGATTGAACATAGTGGAAACCACCTTTACACGTATGAAGGAGTAGAGGGATTTTCATGGCTTAGAAAGTATGGTTTGGGTGACCCATTAAATATCAATGTCTTCTTCAAATCAAGCATTTTGAGTGGATTCCAACTCCTCTTTCAACCCATGGATCGACATTATTCCCCCCCTTCACATTTTTAAAGTGGGTTTCATTTTCACCACCTAACCCTCTCTCTCTCTCTCTTCTTTCTGTATATATAAAAAAATAATAATAATAACCATTTAATTTAATATATTCGGTCCATTAGAAAGCAACTGTGAGATTCCTTAGTCTTGTGATGTGGGCTCACTGAAATCCAACTGACCAATTGTTTTTCCACACTGTTCTGTGGACACTCATGGGCAATGGTCCCATTTCCACTCAAGTTTAGGGCATAATTATTATCTTATATGCATTTGAGATCTTGAGTATTTGAGAAACAGGTGAACTTTCTGCTTGTATCTTAGTTAATATATAGGACTGACTTTTGCTCTTTAGCTGTTTGATTATTATCTTAATGTAAATTTAATTATATGCTTTAATCGAGCTTGGTGTTCAATGTTACACAACATTGGCTATATATATTATAATAATAATGTAACTAGCCCTACTTAAGCGGCTCAACTTTTCTGGGTCTTTTATTTCCCCGACTCGCAGCTTTTTAAAGTAGTTTGTCACTTTTGATCTCTTGTCTGAGACAAGGGTGAAGTGCATGGAGTGTGTTTAAGCGTGTGAAACGCGGAAGCAATCCAAATCAGGCGGCTAGTTCAAGAAAAGCCTGCATATCATATAACTCAATTATACGTGACATCGTTTGTTATGTTAATCTTTATAATAATCCATTATACTTTAAAAAAGAAAAAAGTACAATTTTTTCTTCTGATAAGAAAATGACTGTTATGTATGTTGTAATTATCTTTCTTTGACAAAATTTTACTTAAAAATCGAACCAACGAGTTTAATATTACAATCTTAATTAATGATGTTCCAACAAAAAAAAAAAATCAATCATTTCTAAATACAGTTATTTACCTTTTTTAGAGTTTATCTAATTGATTTCAATGTACATAAAATATAATACAAAGGTTTATCTTTCCCTACCTAATTATTTAAAGTTGATCTCGTGTCAACTCCCAAAGACTATCAATAGGATCTTTCTATGGGTCATGATCGTTTCCGCTCCATTTACTATATATTAAGATAAATTCTTTCCTTGTTCTTTTATTTATTTATTTATACCGATATAGATAAAACACTCTTAGTAATTCAATTATCCTTAAAGTTTTCTAGTTGCTTTACTTTTATTGATCATTGTGGGCTCAAAAAATATATAAGTAAACTTTAAATATAGTTATTTTTACAAATACATTCGATTCAGTTTATAAGACACAACATTTTTCTTAAAATTTACATAAGCTTTTATATCTATCATAAGTACAATATTAGAAAATCTGATGCAATTTCAAAAAGAAAAATATGACGTGTTGTAACTTGAAAGAAAGCACTTTCAAAATAAGGTAGTTACAAACCTACCTATTGTTTTGTCCGTGGGTCAAAGGCATCATCATGATTTGTCCATGTATTATTGGAATTACCTCGGGTTAAGAGTCATTGGGGGCTGAACTCTAATGCACGCGAGAATCACGTCGGACTAGTTTCATTACTTCTTCGTGTACAAAACCCTACCCCCCAATATTATTCTAAACTCTAAATGTGCAATTTTCATAAGCACATGTTTGACATATCTAATAAGAAAATGTGAAGTTCCTAAATTATTTCAATACACATTATAGAAGGGAGATAGCTCTATAATATCACGTTTTAAAAATCTTCTTCTCATTGTTATTTATTATTATTATTTTACTCTTTTAGTTTTCAAAATAATGTTTCTAAAACGTTCACTATTATTTTCCTTGCAATATCTCAAAAACAATAATAATAATAATAGGATCTTAATACTCTGGCAAGAGCCATTATTGTTGTACATTAATGCCGCTCTCGATCATCCTAAAAACACAATGCCACGACGTTGAAACCTAATTCGTCGAGTTAACCTAGAGTCAGCTGCCTAACAGTAACCGCTATGTGTGTCGGGCAATGGAGAAAATGTTTCAATAATGCTCGACAATGGAGCCGCACATGATGATTGGCTATCAAGATTGTATTATGTGAACCATTTCATTAATTTATCAAATGCCCTTATGAGGTTTCCTAAGCTGTTCCATTTTTCGAGAAATCAGAGATGCACATTATTATTATTGTTATTATTTTATATATATATATATATATATATGCACCCCAGCCATTAGATATATATTTTATCCGGGGTAGAATTAATGGACATTATTGATGGCAACGTGTCCTTACAACGGTTGTTGGGTACTTAAGCATGACCATCAACAGTTGTTCCTTTTATTATTGGCGTCTTAGATCGTAACAATCTATGTTGGAAATTCTGTTCCCTCACCCCAGCTATGCATCCATCAACGGGGTTTTATTTTCAAATAAAATAAATTTTGAGAGAGCATTGTGAATTAATCCAGCTAGCATTTTGAATTTCGCGACCGACCCCGAGCTCTCATAAAAATTTAATTCCATGGTTTCTATCAGGAATTATTTATTACAATAATAAAACTTGAATAGTCCATCTATGTATAAAATGTTTACGTATTCTTGCTATAATAGGTATGATATATATGTAGAAGGAATTTGTTAATAAGTTCTCTCATGATGATTGTCGATAAACACAGTGACTAGAAATCTTTAAATAAATACTTGACTTACTCGCAAAATAACTAATTAGTGTTTTAGAAATTTAGATATCTTTTTTTTTCTTCCTTATGAGTTAACAAATCTCAACCCATCTATCAAAGTACTCATTAATAAAAAAGATACAATATGTTTATTTCTCTTTAAAAAAAAAAAAAAGATACAATATATGCATGGATTTTATGAAATTTACGAAATATTTATATTATTTACAAAAAAAGAAAAAAAATGATGACATCTTAGATGAGTTACAAAAGTAACCTTACGTAGTTTCCTTCTAATTATGTAACAAGGATAGCTATCTTGAGTTTCTTAAACAATCAGCAATTATTGCCAAAAATTGTAGAAACGAAAGAAAATGACAAATAATTGGTAAATCACAAATTTTGAGGAGTTTACTTCCACTTTTGACAAAAATTATAAAATTTGTGATTTTCTCATTATTCATAATTTTCCTCAAAGAGTGTAAAACTCTTAAACCATCCGCAATCGCCCTTGAAGTTTTTTGTATTTTTCCTATTTCTTCTAACATTCCTTTAGTAAAATTAGTTACCATCCTTATAATTCATAAATCTTCTCGACATTATCGTAGTTTATTTATTGTCTCCCAAATTTCGTATATTTGCATCTGTCTTAATGTTCCCTTGCTTTTGTAATTACTGCCACCAAGAAACGAGGATTTCTTTGAATTTTGTAGTTTTTTTCTGATAGCTTTTCTGTGTTTCTCATAGTGAAAATCTTTGTCATCAGTTCTCAGAAAATGACATATATATTTCTGCGTTTGGTAAAATTCCCGTAGATTTCCTTTGCTTATGCAATCATCTTCAGAATTTTTATTTTTCTTCAATTTTTTTTTATTTTTTTGATGGCAATTGCAATTTTTCAGAGAAATAAGTAATACCTCTATTACATATTCACGTAAAAATCATCCGATACCACCCCATAATTTTTCCTCGGATTTCTCAAATTTCCTGCTTCTTAGATATCTTCCTAAAAATCTTGTACTTCTCCTTTGAGTTTATTAATTAATTCCTGGGGAAAAACCATCTATTTTAAACAACGGAACTATAGCTTTTTGCCCAAATAATAAATTAAAATAAAACAACGAAACTGTAGCTGCTCGCGGTTTAACAATAAAAACATAATCTATTATCTATTATATTAAAATGGATGGAGAGGTTTTGGTGTCTCATGCATGATTTAAATCACATATTAATTAAATCAATTTGTTATTTCAGGTGGTTGCCACCCTTCTTTTGTTGTAATAAATGTCTTACAGACTCAAGCAAACAGAACCCAATATTTGAAATTTGGTCTTATAGTAATCTTTTTCTTTTAACTGCACATGAATTATGTTTTGTATTTTTGTTTTCTTCTTATAACATGAAGAAATATAGGCTAACATCAGTTTCTGATAAAACAGGGAGCACACACCATCGTCTAAACACCAGTATTGCTTTGTATCGTAATTGCAAACGTATCTATAACAAATCTTTGACGTATTTAATATATATACATATAGGCTTGAAAAGATTCTTTTCACGTTAATTTGCACCTAAAGCAAACTGAGAGATAAATGTAACCGACCAGGCATTATATTAAGAGAGTATTACCTATTATATTCATTGAATCTGAATTGTTTAACTGATTTGGTGACCATATATTCTACGCATCTTAAAGATGGAGATCCATGCTGGTTTAAATATTCAGTAGCTTCATTTGCACATAGTATCCGAAAATTCTCTTCAAGTAGTTGCTAACGATTTCATATTTTAATGCATACACTCTGTATGTAGGCATGATATTTTTCTTATTTCACTGCTTATTATACATATATATAAATAAACAGTAGACAGATACTAACTATATTTAGATATATAATAGTAATAATAGATAGATACTAACAAACGACAATTTGTATTATAAATATTATTACATAGTATTTATCTACCACTAATCAAACTTTATAAGGTACTAATACTATTAAAGTTTTTCATTGACATATGAATGAGACATGGCGGCACACACTTGTGTGTTAAGAAAAATCATAATTTAGTAATTCATAGTTGTCGGACGATTTGCACATTGCTTGTCTTCAATGCTCAGGCTAAAATCTGCGTTGAGAAGAAATTACATATAAAAATGATAGTCAGAATCGATAACTCTCAAGTTGGTGCGATGGACTACGCTCTCGCCCTTTCTCTGTGCTGTTTCTTCTTGTGCTGGGGGTGACTTCTTATGCCACTTCACCGTATATATATGCCGCTTTACCTCGGATGCTTCTTAGAATAAGATGCATATGAGGCTTAATTGACTTAAGCAAGCTGGATTTTAGACAGGCCGTGATGGACACGGACTAGGTGTCGTCAACCTGTGGTGGTACAAATAATTGGAATGATGTCTTTTGTAGTTTTAGGCACTGAACAGTAACGTAATGTAACTAAATTGTTGATATGCCAATCACTATAATATGAATTGGGTATTTTAAAGAGAAGTTGTAAATAGGTTACACTAAATAGTATAAACTTATTATGAATGCTTACAATGGACTATTTATTCATTGCATGATACGAATTGTAAAACCAATTTGATTCGAGTAGATAAAGTGTCGTGAGGGGCTCAGATGAGCCTCAGGAGCAAATGACTCATGCAACATATCACATATATGTATGTATGACTTCTTTTTTTTCCTTGCCAAAATACGACTATTCTAAAGAACATTGAGATATATGTTGATTGTTTCACCTAAATTGTATTTAACTAAACTTACTATTGCAGCATTTAGTATATTATAGGTTCACATGCTGATTGTCTGTTTGTGGTTGTACGCATTATGTAATGGGTTTCGCTGTTGACCCATATTTGGAGCTATATATTAGGTTTTAATGATGATACAAATATTGATGCTTAAGAATATCCTAATTATGCTTAAGGAAATAACCATGCCGTTAAATTAAGAGGGTATCACGTAACGTGTTCTTATATTGAATCTAAATTGTTTAACTTTGGCGACAAGTCTAGTGATCTTGAAGACGTAGATAAACACTAGCTTAACATTCATTTGCTCCATTTGTTATTAGTATCCAATAATCCCTTTAAGTAGTTGTTAACGATGATTTCATATTTAATGCATCCATTATATCATTATATGTGTAGACTGATATTCATAGGCATGTAATTTTTTTTTTTTTTTATTTCACGTCTTCTTATTGAAAAATAATTTATTGATACAACATACTATGTATATGGATGAATAATCAGATAAGTATATCAATGATATTTGGATATATATATATAAGTGATAGTGGATATTTAAAAAAAAAAAATCATAATGTTCTAATATGGAAAATGACACACTAATGTGCTCATGAGAGAGAGATATGTAACACAAAATATATAATTTAGTTATTCACAATTGCCAAATGATATTCATATTGCTTTTGTATACATTGCTCAAACTGAAATCTACTTTGCTAATATTAAGAAATTGCATATGAAGATGATAAAGTCAAAATTGATAATGTTCAAGTTGGATGAAGATGATAAAGTCAAAATTGATAATGTTCAAGTTGGTGCGATGGATTAACGTTCTCATCCTTTCTCTTTGCTGTTTCTTCCTTTGCTGGGACTGAATTCTCTTGCCACTTCACTAAATGCCATAAAAAACTCATAACCTGAAAAGGATTAAAGAAAAGCAAAAAAAAAAAAAAAATTAACATCCAAAGACCCTTAACCAAGGAAAAAAAATTATTATATATTACACACCGGGTATTATACATATTTAGTATGTAAATGTAAACATCATGTATGCCTGTTGGAATCATAATGAAAAATTAAATTTACCTCGGATGGTTCTTGCAGAGAATAAGATGCACTAGTTTCCTTGGGGATTTTGGAGACGAGGATTCCCGCACCTTGTCCCCTATGTCGTAAGACCTACAGCCATTAATAACAGCACGAAAGTTACATTTTTAGCAAATCTGAACAAGACTTCATCACATTCTGAATACGAACGAACATGGATCGTTAATTGTTGAAAGAAAGAGACCATTATTATTATTACCTTGAAGGCATCTTCATCGGTCCGGTCATCTCCGATATAGATTGGGAAAACATCGTTGGAATTGGCATATCCTAACAATAACAAACAAACACACAAATTGGGATTCAATTACGTAGCTCACACGTTTGGTATAATATTATGTAATAGCATTTTTTGTCTTTGCTAATAACAAGCACCACGTGCTCCAGCTCATGCAAAATATAGGGAAATACTCGGTTTGAAACTTGAACAAGACTTTCTCAAACATGAAATGAATGTCAAACATAAAACTTCGTTTTAGGATTTTATTATTTGAAAACCCAGACGCACCAAGTGATTGTAGCAAAAACTCAATGGCCTTTCCCTTGTCCCATTTGATGGTTGGACGGATCTCCAGTACCTGCATGCATAATTAATATTAATTTAAGCAAGATTATTTATAGATTACCCATTAGAAAGGTGGCAATAAATTTTTTATAAAAAAAAAATTAGGGAAAATTGTTGTCCACTAAATATTTAACAACAGCATTGCTTAATTCCATGGGATGTTGTGAAGAATACCTTTCTCCCGTACGTCAATTTTAATTTTGGGTAGTCCTTCAGAACAGTCTTAACTTGATCCGCCAAAACCGGCCATTTCTACAAAGTTTACCAAGAATATATATTTGAGATGAATGAATATTGTAATTATAATTATTATGGTTCAAAAAGTAAGTAAGATTACCAGCCGAACTAGCTAGCAGAAAAGAAAACGAGTGAATTTCCAAACTAAGTTTTAAAGGAAAAAGTCTGGTTTTAGTCCCTACAAACCTTTTCATCAACACAGCGGTAATGTACGGATAAACAGAACTTGTTGGTTTCCACTTTAGCTCCTGGAATAGATTTTGTTTTCTCCAACAAGGACTTGTACACCTAGAAATAACCAAAGATCAATCAACTTTAATTAGCTACATTTATCAATCAAGTTGTTTATTTTATTTTTTTTTCAAATAAAAGACGTACATATATATGTATGAGAAACTATACAAACCTCATCAATCAAGGGAAGGTAATCACTTGCAGCTTGAAATTGAACTTCTTTATTATCACCCTAAACCATTTTTTGGGAGAAAAGGTAAAAGAAAAGATAAGTAAATCAAATTTATAAAAAAAAAAAAAAAAGGTACTTGGTTGTCGTGTAGTGGAGGTGGAGGTGGTGGTGGTGCACTTACTTTGTTGTCCTTGCAATTC
Organism: Laguncularia racemosa; assembly: GCA_037954665.1. Classification (NCBI taxonomy): domain Eukaryota; kingdom Viridiplantae; phylum Streptophyta; class Magnoliopsida; order Myrtales; family Combretaceae; genus Laguncularia; species Laguncularia racemosa. Next base: position 80,170 of record JBBMOL010000040.1, read on the forward strand.
TTGGATGGCCCCTTGATGTCCATACCATGGCTTCCAGCATAATACAACTCCTCCAAGCGTACAAAACTATAAACCTGAATCATTATATGTCATCATTAGTCAACAATGCTCAAGCTAACAAAATGGTATCAATCTTTAATGCTTTATATATATGTAGTCTTGTTAGCATGACAGTTATCGTGATGTATATGAATAGTATATATTCGAATGTATCGTATTGTATTAACAAAAATGTATCAATTTTCTATCTTCCTCTTCGTTGTAATCACCAAAATAAATGCTATAAATCAAATGGAAAGAAGGAAAGTCTGTAAAATGAAAAAAAGTGTATTCAAATGTACCTTGTCACGACATCTCCCAGTAACGATAGCCGTAGGAAAATGTTTGGCTGTCTCCTTAACAGCTTCTCTCATCTATTGTACGACCAACCAAATTAGTTCGTTAGTTTTTTAAAACATTTTCCTCTAGGAAGCCTTTAGAGAGAGAGAAACTGAATAACTAGAAACAAAGAACAAACCTCGTTGGACATAACAGCTCGATCTGGATCAGCAACAATCGGTGAAAGAGTCCCATCATAATCCATAAACATAATTATTTGCTTCTTCTTTGAAGCATTTATTATTTGCTCGAACATGGTCAATGCCGAAGGATGTTGTGTCTATCGAAAACAGATAAATAAATAACATCAATAAGAACTTTTTATTCACCAAAAAAAAAAAAAAAAAAAAAAAAAAAAGAAATACAAAACAAAACAGCGTTCGTCGAACTTACAATCCAAGAACTTTGTTCCTGAGTATCGTGAAGAGAAGCTTTAGACCTGACACGAGTAGGAGAAGAAGCTCTCATTGAATCAAGCCAAGCATTAACTTTAGGTCCTGGACTAACTTGTCCTATTTCAGTCTTCAGTAGCTTTCTCTTGTATGATAAATTCGGATATCTGCCTCTGTCTTGTGCTAGCAGTGGCAAGAAAAGAGATTGGTCAGATGGTTCCAAAGCAATGGCTACTCCAACACCCGGCTTCAGACTAGAAACCAAAACACTTTGCTTAGTCATTTTCCCTCTTTTTTTCTTTTGGTCTCAAAACGCAGTTAAATGAGAAGGGAAGAAGAAGGGATGTGTCGAGAAGAGAACGGGAGGATGGGGGGTCTGTTAATAATTCGGTCGAAAAGTGAGAAAATCAGATCGATCAGAGAGACTAAACCCACACGCGCACTTCGATCAATCGTGAAGTCTGTGAAGGAAACTGGGATTGCATAGTCAATTTATACATGTTTGCACAGCACTATAGGACGAAAGGAACAGGTAGCACTTACACTTGGGCTACTTGGATCGCAGTACTTTTCGGTCTAAATAATATTATTATACCATGTTTGAATGGACACCTGTGCCCTCGAACAAAACCCATTGCCAATGCCTATGCCTAGTACAGTAGTACTGCTAGTCATATGTTGTTGCTTTTGCAATTTTCTTGTTTTCCAATCGTTAGATATGAATCTCAATTAAAACTGCTTGCTGTATATCGATTTATTAAATATGGGTTCGCGGAACAGTCATTTCTTAATAGTTTTGGGATCCTTAGCTTTTTACTTTGCTCGGTCCGTGTAAATGGCGTGTGCGTGTGTGTGTGTGTGGGCGGGGAGGATGTACGGCAATCCTGTTTTAGCCTTTTTTGATAAATGGCCTCAAGCAAAAGGTGTTCCTATAATATTAATGCTCTATCGCTGATTTCAAATTTGCATATCTGGTTCATTTCATTCACTTTATCTTTAGTAATCAATACTTGTAAAATCGGTTTAAGCTAATAAAATTTAGCTAGATTTAGATACGACATATCTGGGAAAGCTTATGGTAATTTTCATAGCTGATTGATTATATATCGAATACTAGAACCAAAAAAAAAAAAAAAAAATCCATATATGTATGTATATATTTTTTACCATGGAAAACGTTAGTGTTCGTAGATGTAAAATGAGTTATCCGGGGCTGGCTTCACGTGCAAGTAAGCAAAGCCTTTATAATTTTAAAACAGGGTCAGAAAACTTGTAAATGGTTAGTGGAGTTGTTAGACTCTCTTGGTGTGTTTTTTTCTTTTTTGAAGTATAGGTTTTCAAAGGAAGTTTCTTTGTTATTAGCATATGAAGTGAATATTGTTGATTTTTTATAACGAAAGAAGAATCAATTTGATACGAAACCTTCCGGGTTGGCTTTGAAAATTTATTTAGTTGAGTTTTGAGGCTGCCAAGACTTGATGCATTGCATTCCCTTATTCTGTGGGGCATTTATGGGCATTTTGATTCGTCTTTTTTCAGTCTTTTTAATATCATTTTGGCCTCATTTTTTAAATATATATTTACAAAACTAAAATATCAAAATGATGAAGCATATTGTTTTATAAAGTTAAATATTTAGCAAACCGTTGTAAAGTTACATCTACTTATCCTTTACTTTATTTAGCTTAAAAAAAAAAAAAGATGAAGTTGTTTTTTCAATACATAAACTATATTTTTGGCGGAAAAAACTTATAAATTACATTTCTCAAACCCATACCCTCAAAAACATGCAAATTTTCATTTCCCAACTTTTAATTCTTTAATAACCTTCTTTACTATAATTATTTAAGATTAAAAAATAATAATTTATCTAAACATTATAGTCAATCAAAACTAATGAAGTAGTTTTCCAAACGTTTGATTTCTAGTAGACACGTATCGAACATAGAACAAATACATAAATAATAATCTACAAATACACATTGTTCATCGTGTCAACATAGTTATAAATGGTACTAGAAGTTGGTCATTAATGCTTTTTGTTTTTTGGATAAATGTCATTATTGCTTTTTGTTCTTGCTAAAAAGTCAATATTGGGTTAAAAAGTTTTATTTTCTGTATTAAACTACAATTTGTTACAACTATGAGAGTTTACGAAAATTGAACATTTTTCATATTACTCAACATGATCTACTTTACGAAAACAGATTTTTAAAGTTTCTATAAATTTCAATACAAGTTAATTCAAGGTTTTGAATAGTGTAATTGATATTATATTAACTTTAAGGGAAGCATGACAAATTTATTTAACATATATTGCATTTTTTTTTTTAGTAACTTAAACATATATTGCAATTTAAAGCTTTAGTTCTCTTGTCACATGTTGACCATATGTAACTTCTTTGAATTAGAAGATAAATGATGGGCCTGGCATTTATAAACTCGGAATATATCTATCTATCTATATATATATATATTATTGAAATGACCTAAATCTAGTAAAAGTAAGTTGCCGGCCTTGAAAAGTAAGTCATTGGCCTTGAGCTGGCTTACATGGAAACCAACCTTGAAATAAAGGCTGCTAGCCTTGAGCCAACTTACATGAAAATATGCTTTTTCCATGTTTCATCACAAATATACATATATATGGATTTAAGGTTTTATGGTGTAGAGTGCAGATGCATTATCTCTTTTTCTCACAAAATGCTGTAGTCCTTCAACATATGATAAATTTTCTCTCCTTTACCCGTGGTTTTTTCCTGTAAAGGGTTTTCTATATAAATCTATGTGTGTGTTATATTTTTCATTGCCATTATTCTTTGTATCTTCTTATAACAAAAGCATTAGGTTTGATTTATCCACTATAATGGCAACTATGAAATACAATATTCTGCTATTAGATCACAACACCAAGTTTTCGTTATGGCATATCAAGATGTGAGCAATTCTTGCGTAGATGGATTTAGATGATACGCTATTAAGGTTTGATAAAATGCTTTCGTGATGCTCATCAAAGGAAAAACAACGTAAGGATTGAAAAGCCCTTTCTAAAATTCAACTACACCTATCAAATCAAATATTGCAAGATGTGTTGAACGAGAAGATTGTTGCTACATTATGGTTGAAATTGGAATAGTTGTGTATGATGAAAAGCTTAACCAGCAAGTTACATCTAAAACAGCAATTATATTCTCACCGCTTGGTAGAAGGTGCATCTCTAGAAGATCACTTAACCATTTTTAAAGAAATTGTTTCCGATTTGGAAACTTTGGAGGTTAAGTATGATGACGAGGATTTAGGTTTGATTTTATTATGTTTATTACCCCTCTCTTATTCGACCTTTAGAGACACTATTCTATATAGTCATGACACTCTTACCATTGATGAAGTCTATGCTGCTTTAAGTTCTTTTGAAAAGATGAAGCATCTTGTGATTAGATTCAAGCCTCAAGCAGAGGACCTAGTTATTCGTAGTAGGAGTCAAGAATGGAATTTTAGTGGTAATTCAAGGGCTAGATCAAAGTCTGTAAATAAAGATAAAATTTGCACGTATTAGAAGGAGAAAGGGCACATCAAGTCTAAGTGTTATAAATTACAAAATAAGAATAAGAGAGCTGTTGTGAATTAAAATGTAAAACAACTAGAAAAATTCATTGAAGCTAATGTAGCTGAAGATTATAGTGGTGGAGAACTCCCTGTTGCTTCTAATGATGATTCTAAAACAAGTCAGGAATGGATTCTTAATTCTGGTGGCACTATTCATATTTGTCCCAATTAGGACTGGTTTTCAAGGTATGAAACAGTATCTAAAGGTGTCATCTTGATGGGAAATAATGCTTCTTGCAAGGTTATAGGTATTGGTACAATTAAAATTAAAATATTTGATGGTGTTATTAGGACACTTGTTGATGTGAGACATGTGCCTGAACTAAAAAGAAATCTAATCTCTTTTAGTGCTCTTGATTCAAAAGGGTACAAGTATATTGGTGAAGGTAGAAACATGTGCCTGAACTAAAAATAAATCTGATCTCTTTTAGTGCTCTTGATTCAAAAGGGTACAAGTATACTGGTGAAGGTGGAGTTCTAAAGATTAGTAAGGGTTCACTTGTGGTGATGAAAGGATAGAAAAAGAATGCAAATTTGTATGTCTTGTAGGGTTCTATAGTTATAGGTGATGTAGTCGTAGCTTCTTCTTCCTTGTCAAATAATGATGTTACTACACTTTAGCACATGCGCCTAGGGCATATGAATGAAAATGGTATGACTGAACTTAATAGAAGAGGACTTCTTGATGGGCAAAGCATCAACAAACTAAAATTTTTTGAACATTGTGTTTTTGGGAAGTAAAAGAAAGTCAGATTCACCACAAGTACTCATCATAATATAAAGGGCAATATAAATTATATACATTATATCCTTTAGGGGCCATCTTAAGTGCCTTCTAGTGGAGGTGCTAATTACATGCTGACAATCATTGATGATTTCTCCAAAAGAGTTTAGATATTTTTCCTGAAACAAAAGAATGATGTACTTCCCACATTTAAAGAATGGAAGACAATTATTGAGAAACAGATAGGGAAGCAAGCAAAAGGTCTTCACACTGATAATGGTTTAGAGTTTTGTTCAAATGAATTTAATGTTCTATGCAAGTTAGAAGGAATTGTGAGGCACTTAACAGTCCTTGGTACTCCGCAATAGAATGGTGTGGTAGAACATATGAATAGAACTATTATGGAGAAAGTTAAATGTATGCTATCGAAGTTGTTTTGGGTTTAAGCAGCTTCTACAACTTGCTTTTTTATTAATAGATCTCCATCAACTACTATAGAGAAAAAAACTCCACAAGAAGTATGGTCTGGAGGTCCTGCTGACTATTCAAATTTAATGATTTTTTTATGTCTTGCACATGCTCATGTTAATAATGGAAAACTAGAGCCTAGGTTTGTAAAGTGTATATTCCTTGGTTATAATTCTAGAGTCGAGGGATATAAGTTGTGGTGTCTAAAATTAAAGAAAGTCATAATTAGTAGAGATGTTATTTTTTATGAAACGACTATGTTGCATGACTCATCTCTTAGCAATCCATCTGATAAAGCCTAACAGAAATCAAGCATGTAGGTAGAGGTTGAGATTGATTTAGATTCTGCATTAAGGCTTACTTCTCATCCTAGACCAGAATTGCAGAGTGGTTTCAGTTTCTTCACTACCACCACAATAGCAATATTCCATCGCTAGAGATAGGCCTAGGAGAGAAGTTAAGCCTCCACAGAGATATGTTGAGGCTGATCTTGTTGCTTATGCTTTAAATGTAGCAAAAGACATTGATTACAATATGGAGCCCTCTACTTACTTAGAGGAAGTTAGTTGTGATGATTCTAGTAAGTGGATGATTGCTATGCAAGAGGAGATGGAATCACTTCATAAGAATGACACATGCAATTTAGTGAACCTTCTTAAAGGTAAGAAGATTATTCGTTGCAAGTGGGTGTTCAAGAAGAAAGAAGGAACACTAGAAGTTAAAGAACCTAGATATAAAGCAAGATTGGTTACAAAAGGCTACAATCAATAGACTTTACAATTTTGTTTTCTTGAGTTATAAAGCATAATTTAATTCAAGCTTTGTTTCATATTGTGGCGATACATGATTTGGAGCTCAAGTAGTTAGATATGAAGATAGCTTTCTTACATAGAGAACTTGAGGAAGACATCTACATGCAATAGCCAGAGGGTTTTGTAGTTTTAGGTAAAGAGGACTATGTTTGCTTGCTAAAAAAGTCTCTTTATGGCCTAAAGCAGTCACCCAAATGATGGTACAAGAGGTTTGACCCATTTATGACTACTCATGATTTCAAGAGGAGTAGTTTTGATAGCTATGTTTATTTCAAGAAGTGTAATGATGGGTCATTTGTGTACTTTCTTTTATACTTTGATGATATGTTGATAACGGCCAAGAATAGAGGAGAGATTAGAAAGATTAAAGCTCAATTAAGTAAAGAGTTTGAGATGAAGACTTAGGAGCAACAAAGAAGATCCTTGGGATGGAGATTATAAGAGAAAGAAAAGCAAGTAAATTGTACCTAAGTCAAAAGGGGTACATTGAGAAAGTTCTTAGCAGGTTTAATATGTAGAGTGCTAAACCTATTAGTACTCCTTTAGCAGCCCATTTTAGACTTTCATCTACCTTGTCTCCACAATCAGATGAAGAGGTTAACTATATTTGCTAATGTAGATAGGGATACAACTAAGGTGGGTACGAGATAGGTTTTATAAAACTTTAACCTACTCCTATAATGTTTAACAATTCCCTAAACCCCATAAAAACCTATAAGGTTTTTACTTTTATTACCAAAACCCAACCCTATAAGGGCAAGTTGGGTTTTCAATATATTATTTTTTATTAAGTTGAATTTCTCATTAAATTATTTTAAAGTCCAAAAAACTCAACCCTAAATCCTATAGGGTTTTGAATCATATCCCAAATCCAATAAAAACCCTAGAGCCAGACACCCTATAATGACTCACCCTATTGCACCCCTAGACATGGAGCAATTGAAAGGTTTCAAATTAATATGTATTTATAATAGTAATACTTAAATGACCTATCTTTAAAAGTTTAGATACTAAATTGTTATAAATAAAAATTTAAACATTTAATTGCCTAAAATCAAAAGTATAAGTACTCCTAGTGCCTTTATCCCAACCATTTGCATAGACCATTTTCAAACCTTACCAACCTTAAATTATATAGTGCATTATAAATTTAGCAAATACAACGTACTTTGTAACTTGCATCACAATAGTAATAAGAAAGAGTTTAGATTTATATAATATTTATAATGTTGATTCAAGAAAAATTACATTAATATTGTACATAAGGCCTTCTACTTTCTATACATTGTATTATATGCATATTTGGCTTTAGCATAGCACTTTTTCATTGTACTTGCAATTTAGATATGTCAATTGTTCAACTAGTGTCTTAAACTTAGAAAAATATGGGGTTTAAAGTGTGCATAGATGACAAGATGACTAAAAGGATGAAGCCACTCTCTTGGGTAGCTTTTCATGACAAGGAGCTGGAGATTGCTAATTAGTGTTTTAAAATGCCACTTATGAGATGTAACTATTGGCTATAGGCATTCTATCAAGGCATGCTTTAAGCAGTTTCCTCTTTTATATGCTCTTATTTCTAAGTGACTAACTATCTTATGTATAAAGGTTGAGATTTTTGTAAACACTCATATACGTTATTAAGTATATTGAATATAGTGTAGTAAAGTGGAAAACCTTAACCTTAAGGACCTGTACAAGTGCTTTGAGATTGTGTGAAAATCACTATCTTATTGAATCATACTATATTGGATTGATTCAGTCTTTTCCATGATTTTTTACCCCTATTCTTTTGGGTTTCCTGCATGTGTTATTTGAGTCATTTTTTTATCTTTCTTTCTTTCTCTATTTATTTTATTTATATGTATATATCTTATTATTGTGTATTATGTTATTTTATAACAATAAATCCATATCTAGTCATAACAAATAGATATCACAACAAGGTTAAGAGCTCGAGAATTTTTTTAAGTTTATGATCTATGCACTAAAAAGATTTCCATGAGGTCTAATATTGAAAGTTTAAAGGTTTTACAAACAATAGGTATGGCAAATGTAGAGCATGGATAGATGAAAAAGATTGAGCAAAAGAATAAAGCAGCTCTTGTGGATAATTGATCGTTATAAAGAGTTGGCAACTACCAAGTGGCATCATTTGAATGCCACTTATGTAATGTGACTATTGGCCAAAGGCATTCTATCAAAGCATGCATTAGGCTCTAGCAATTTCTTGTTTTATGTATTCTTACTATTTAAGTTATTTTCGATTTTATGTATTACGGTTGAGATTTATGTAAGCATTACATATATGTTGTTAAGTACATTGGTAGACTAAAGTAGAGCAAAAAATCCTAAGGAACGCTAAGGATTTGTACAGCTACTTTGAGGTTGCATAAGAATCATTATCTTATTGCAACTATACTATATTAGATGGATTCAATCTCACCTATGGCTTTTTACTTTTGTTCTTTTGGGATTCCCACATGAATTATGTGAGTCTTTCTTTCTTTGTTTTTTTATTATCTATCTATTTATTCATTTACTTATGATTGTATATATCTTATTATTGCGCATCATGTTATTTGATAAAAATAAATCTATATATGATCCTAAAAAATAGATATCATAATGAAGTTAAGAGCTTTGGGATTTTTTAAAGTTTATAATATATGCACTAAAATTAATATTATAAGGTATAATATTGAAAGCTTGATTGTTTTACAAAGTGCAAGCTATAGTGGTAAGTATAGATACAAGGGATCTTGGTGCATTAGGCCAAAAAAAGTCTTTGGATAGTCAACCAAAATCCATAAAGGATGATGAGTATGCACAGCTCAATGAGAAGAACCTTGATGGCAATCCAGTTAAGTTTGCAACAGTGTATTGCAAGAGGTGTTTAAGGAGAAAATGACTGTAAGATTATGGAAGAAATTTGAAGAGCTATACATGACAAGTTCCTTACCAACCTATTAGTATTGAAGCAAAGATTGCTTTTGCTTTGAATGGTCAATGGGTCAATAGTAAGATAGCACATTAGTGAGTCTAATTTTAAAATTTTTTCATTATATTTCTAATCTAATTCATATTACATCATATGCTCATCTAATATAAATCCTCAACTTGAATTAGGAAGTTCTTATTTATTTAGAGTCGCCACCTAACTGAAGTTGGGAAAAATTATTGAATTAAAACTAATTAAGCAGATTAATTTTAATTTAGACAACTAGTCAAAGAAACCTCCTCTTTTATTTTTAGAAAAGAAAAAGAAGAAAAAAGAAAAACCAGATATTCTCTCCTCAGGGGTTATCCTATTAAAACTCTAAAGTTACTACCTTATCCTTTTAAAATCTAAGTCATGCTCTGATATCTTTTTGTTATATATATATTATATATATATATATATATATATATATATATATATATATATATATTTATAAAAAGCGCGGTTAGGAGGAACTTTGACAAACTTCAAAACCTCTGATTTTTCACTCTTTTCTCACTTTTAATCCATGATCTAGCTTCCCCACATCATGCTCTATTTATAGGTACCAAAAATCGAGCTAAATAAATTCAGATTTCCCTCCAATAGGCACAAATTGTATCTTCGGTTGAAACCCAAATCTGATTTGCTCTAAATTCATTTAAATCTTCAATTTTGTTATGATTTGTGTTAATTGGATGATGTTTATCTTATTTTTGTTAAAGATTTGTGCAAAAAAATCGTATCAAAACGGCCAGATTCCATTTTTTCTTGCGACTGGTGATCAATTCGAACAGAGGTTGAAGACGATCACGCGCTTGGCACGTATGCTCCCTCCATCTAATCAAAAGCTAACACGTGTCCTAGGCGAGGAAAAAAAAATTGCAAAACGCGGATTTGCTTCCCCCACGTTTCGAACCACTGACCGAGCACCACCTCGTACGCAAGGTCGAAGCCCGGACCAACTGGGCTAGCCCAATTTTTAGATTTATTCTACATGCATATTATACATAAGCGTGGTGATTTTTATTAATTTTATATTATTTTGAAATTCTAAAAATTATTTAACCTCTTTTATTATTATTTCTACCATTATCTTCCAAAATTGGGATGTTTTTCCTATTTATTTTACTTTTTCAATATTTATCCTTTATTTTTTGCTAAATAAAAGAAAAAATAAAACAAATAAAAATTGAAAAAATGAACATTATTTATGATTAAAGGGCAAAAATGGGGTGTTTACACACATGTCATATTTCCTTCCTCTTATTGACAATTAAAAAAAAAAAAGAAAAACAAAATTGACATTAAAGTTGAGACTAAACATTAACAGTAAGGAAAACAAGTCAAGAGCAATTATTGTGCAATTACCAATTGGTAAGTTAGAGAGGATTCATAAGTAGAGAGGTAATATATGCTATAATTGCTAAAGATTGATAGTCTAATGGTAGTGGTAATTCTAGTTGAAGATCTATAAGTTGAGGTATTATCTATTATCATTTCAAACAAAAGGGTGACGTAAGGAAGGCAAATTAGAGATAGATGTGGGATAATGGAGGTAAAACTATTGCTAATGTAGTAATTACTAAGTTAAGGGATAATGAGTTGTTACTAACTTCTAACAGTTTAAAAAAATAAAGGCATGGTTATTAAAATTGTGAATCAATTATACAATTCTATCAATTTACAATTTTTTGAAGCTTTTCATAGTCAAAATAGATTAAAAATTGTTTAAGTACATATTTTTTATACAATTATGAGTTTAAGTATATGATTCTACAAGTTTCCGATTCTACCTTTTTTATACAATTTTATATGATTCTGTCAATTTAATGAGGATCAACTAGCATCTAAAAGGAAAGAACCAAAATCCCATGATCCATTACACGAAATTAGAGGCCTGATGACTCGAGCTAAAGCTAAGAGGATGAACGAAGCTTTACAAGGATTAGTCATGGACCTATAAGTTAAGGAATCAAGTCATACTAAAGGAGAACCAATACTTATCAACTTGATTCATGTTTCCATAGAGGGATGCAATGATTTAGTGGCCTTAGAATAAATTAATTTTATTGAACCGAAAAGGGAGAAGCACATTCGATTTTGTTATTTATTATGTTTTGGTTTTATTTGTTTGGTTTGTAATTTATATTATTTAGTTACCTACTCAGTTACATGAGGATAAGGATAAATTAGGCAACTTAGGTTTTCCATTTTGTTATATGTATACTATATAAGTCATGTAAGGGGTCGGCCATGAATATCTTATCATTGAATAGAAAACACATTTTCGTGAATTACGAAACCCTTTTGTGTTCTTTTGCAAAAGAACTTTTCCATAGGAATTCTGAATTTGCTATAGGAAACCCTATTTGATAACTTAGATTTCAATCAACAAGTGTGATTAGAGTCTAGTTACATGATATTTGTTCGAGATGGTCCTCAGGGTAATTGATTCAAATAGCGACGTTGGGTTCTAGGTTTGAAATACCTAGGGTTCATGCATCATTTAGTATCAAAGCTTCGACTTCTTGAATCAAGTAAATTCTATCCCTTTTTCATTATTTGTCTGTTGTTATTTTCCATACTCATATCTGGAAATTCATATAAAAAAAAAATCTTGTTTGATCACAAAAATCCCGTAGAGACCGACAACATTTGGGTTTAGTTAGTCTTTGAAAATTCAATTATTGTTCAAATCTTAGTTCATCTTGAAAAAGCTAAGTACCAAAAAAAAAAAAAAAAAAAAAAACGAATTCGGTTGCGAAAGAAGATCTAACCTCAACATATATCCTTGTCTTACCAAATTGTGCATCTGAATTACATTCATACTTCTTGTTATATTCGGAGCAAATCGTGTTTCCTTTTAATTGTGTGATAGGGACTTGTTTTCAGTTGTTTCCGAATTAGTAGAAGAGATTTTTCATATCTATTAGAATTCTCACTTTTTCTTCATTGCACCGTAACTTGGAACCAACTAGTGATCATTAGGTGTTGACTTAGTGATTTGTGTTGAGGAGTTCCAATCCGAGTTCCTAGCAAAGGACTATAAAAGCAGGTTGTGAGGATATAATTGTGAGAGACATACACGAGTGGAATTGTGAGCATATTAATTGTGAGTAATACACAAGTGGGTGTGAGGAACATATATATATATATATTACTATTTTTTATCTTAATCTATTAATAACTTTAGAATTATGTTGAGACAGAACATAAATGGAGGTGAAAAGAGGGTGATGTTTGAGGAGTTGATGAGGGAGATGAAGAGAATATTGATAGATGAACTTAAGTAGATCCATGAAAGAATGGATGAAATGGAGAGGAGTAGGAAATCGTCTAGTAGTACCACTATCAAGCGAGGAGTAGGTAGACTGAATAGGGGAAGAGTTAGGATAGAAGAATGTAAGGAGTCTGATTTTGGAGATAATCACCACGTTAGGGACAGAGGAAACACGTAGAGGTATGATAGTAACCTGGGTAGTATTAAGTTGAAAATCCCAACATTTTAGAGAAAGAATGATCCGGAATTGTATCTAGAGTAGAAGAGGAAGATGGATCACGTGTTTGAATACCATAACTACACTAAGGAGAAAAAGATAAAACTAGCTACAGTAGAGTTTATAGATTATGCTAGTGTATGGTAGGATCAGTTGTTGCGTAATAGGCGCAAATATGGAGAGCGACCTATTAGCACTTGGGAGGAGATGAAAACCATTATGCAGAAATGGTTCATTCTTAGTCACTACCATAGGGACTTACTTAGGAAAGTTCAAGGATTGATATAGGGAACTAAAAGTGTAAAGGATTATTATAAGGAGTTGGAGATAGCCTTAAGTAGGGCTAGAGTTGAGGAGAATGATGAGGCCACTATAGCTAAATTTATCAATGGGTTGAATAAGGAAATAGTTGATGCAGTGGATCTACACCATTATTTGGATATCGAAGAACTGTTGCATAGAGCAATTAAAGTAGAGTGGCAATTAAAATATATAAGTGAATAGAAGACTGGTTTGACTTCCAAATCTGCATGGAAGTCTAATTGGAAGAGGAACTTCATAGATTCAAAGCCTAAAAAGGATGTGAAGGCTAAGAATCCAATTGCTATACCTAAGGGAAAAACTAACACTACACCCCCTTCTAAGACTAGAGATGTTAAGTGTTTTAGGTGTCAAAGGTTTGGGCACATTGCACCCCAATGTCCAAATCAAAAGGCTATGATCATTCATGACAGTGGAGATATGGAAAGTATTGGTTCTGAGGAGGATGATACACCACCATCGGTAGATTATGATGATGTCGACTTAGAGAGACCCGTGAGTGGTAAGCTATATGTTACAAGACGAGTCCTCAATGCTCAACCGCAGGATGATGGTGAGAGGGTTCAACATGAACACATCTTTCATACCCGGTGTCACGTGTAGAACAAGGTATGTAGCTTGATCATTGATAGTAGTAGTTGCACTAATGTTGGTAGCACCTTATTGGTTGATAAGATGCGGTTGCAAGCCGTGAAGCATCCTAATCCATATTAGTTGCAATGGTTGAATGAGTATGGTGAAGTGAAGGTGACCAAGTAGGTTCTTATAGCCTTTTCCATAGGGAGTTATCATGATGAGGTGATGTGTGATGTAGTTCATATGCAAGCTAGTCACCTATTACTAGGTCGACCATGGCAGTTTGATAGGAAGGTGATGTATGATGGGTATAAAAACCAATATGCGTTTGTTCTAAACAAAAGGAAGGTGGTTCTAACTCCAAAGAAACCATGGGAAGCTTGCAAGGATCGAGTGAAAATTGCCAAAGAATTTCAAGAGAAACACGTGAGTGTGCAAGAGAAGGAAGATGAAAAAAAAAAAAAAAAGAGTGAGAGACAACACTAGTGAGCTATGAGGGAAAAAAAGTCTAAAATACTGAGAGGAGAGAAAATTACTAGAAAAAGTGAGGTTAAGAGTGCAATGTTGAGTGCAATGTTGGTGAGGAAACAATTACTTGTACTTATGTACAAGGATGCTTATTTTACTTATACTAACACTAACCTTTTGTTACCTAGTATGATGTTTTCTTTTAGTTTTGTGACAAGTATAGATAGCATAACCGTAGATGAGAAGAAATTGGTTGCAATCCAGAAGTGGCTAAAGGGACGTGTCAGGACTGTGTTTCATCTAGGAGAAGGGATTTAGGTGCATTTAAGAATAGAAAGATTTGCAAAGCAGTGGAAGTCTAAAATGCATCCTAAAGGGGATGGACCTTTCCAAAAAGTAGGGCGCATCAATGAAAACGCTTACAAGATTGACTTGCCAAATCACTATGGTAATGTAAGCACAACTTTTAATGTTTCTGATCTTAATTTTTATGAGGCATGTGATTTGAGAACAAATCTTTTCGAGGAATGAGGGAATGATGAGGATCAATTAGCATCTAAAAGGAATGAACCAAAATCCCATGATCCATTACATGGAATTGGAGGCCCGATGACCTAAACTAGAGCTAAGAGGATTAACGAAGCTTTACAAGGATTAGTCATGGACCTAAAAGCTAAGGAATCAAGTCACATTAAAGGAGAACCAATACTTATCAACTTGATTCACGTTTCTATAGAGGGATGCAATGATTTAAAGGCCTTAGAATAAATTAATTTTATTGAACCGAAAAGGGAGAAGCACATTCAGTTTTGTTATTTGTTATGTTTTGGTTTTATTTGTTTGGTTTATAATTTATATTATTTAGTTGTCTACTCGATTACATAAGGATAAGGATAAATTAGGAAACTTAGGTTTTCCATATTGTTATATGTACACTATATGAGCCGTGTAAGGGGCCGGCCATGAATATCTTATCATTGAATAGAAAACACATTTTCATGAATTACGAAACCCTTTTTTGTTCTTTTGCAAAAGAACTTTTTCATAGGAATTCTTAACCGAATTTGCTATAAGAAACCCTAATTGATAACTTAGGTTTCAGTCAATAGGTGTGATTGGGGTCTAGTTACATGATACTTATTCAAGACGGTCCTCAAGGTAATTGATTCAAATAGCGACGCCGGGTTCTAAGTTTGAAATACTTAGGGTTCACGCATCACGATTCTATACCCACCAATCTCAAATAGAATTGCAAATTTGATAACCATGACTAAAGAACTATGTTTTGGACTTTAAAAGCTTCCATATGTACTATAGGATATTGGTTCCACCTCTACAAGCCTATACTAAGTGGTTTTATATAGATGGGCAATGACCATTGGCTAAAGATGACTACTATACGGAAAATTCATCATGAGTGATGTATGTAGTAGAGTTATCTTATAATATATCATCTTTTAGGTTGATGGATTGTACTTGTGATAATGAGATCCAAAAGTATAGTAGTATCATGTAGAGGTCTAGTTGATTCTAAAGTGGAAGATCACAACATTTATGTCATTGTTTATTTGGGAAATGCATGTTAACTATGCTATAGAATAGTCCACTTTACTTCAATGAAGTGTTACATAAAGTCCTTAGATGAAGAGAGTTTAGAAGAAGATGGAGCTCAAAATCTAAAAAGTACTCAAAGTACTTAGAGTGTGTTAGTTAAGAAGAGTGAAGATGTGTAACAAGTGCCAACAATCATAGTTGGGTATGGTTATCATAGTAAGCCAACGATGATGTAGGCATAAGGTGATGGAGGCTCAAGCATATATGGGTGCATTGATAGCCCATAGTTGAGTAGTTTTGGCAAGATTGATTCATAGGAACTATATTGTAGGTATTGCTAGGGACTACAAGTAGGTGCATTGAGTTGTGCAAGTTTAAGCCAAGGTGGAGAATTTTTCAATTTATGTCTTGAGTTTATGTAACTTATTATGTTTTAGAGCATGGAAAGATAAAGAAATGGGCAAAAGGATGAAATTAAGTTGTGAAATGCACATGCATAATCAACTGCCTGAATGAGCAAAGAACCACCAAGTGCTAACTTTTAACCACTAAAAAAGTGACATTTAACACCACTAGTGGGATCCAATCGGTAGCCTTGAGCATTTGAGTATAGCTTTCATTAGGCTCTAGCAATTGCATGTTTTGTGTTTTCTTGTTTTCTAGAATTTTTGGTTTAATGTATAAGAGTCTAGAACTTTTTATAAATATTATATATATGCTATTAAGTGCATTAGTTATAATACAAAGAGTAGAAAACCCTAGGAACTTATGAGATGAATCAAGTGTTTTGAGATTATGTAGAAATAACTATATCATTACAGTTCCATATACTAATGAAATGAAATGGACAAGCAGTGAAGGACAGTCCCTCCCATAATTCCTAAACTGATTTTTTATGTTTTTTCCCAACCGGATAATAATTCAAATCTATAGAAAAAAAACAAGTATCCCTTGCTAACTATCGCATGTATACCATCTTTAAGGTCAAAGACGAATTTAGGTCTCTGATGCTTCTAGTAAAGAAAGAGGAGTAGGTCGAAGCAAGAAAGGCCTGTTTCTATGCATGTGGTACACCCATTATAAGACTCTTGGGGGCAAAGTTTGAAAAAAGATAGCATACTTTAATGCCCATTAGACCAATTATTATCGACAGGTACCATTTGCACGCCCCTTGAAAACACCCCAAAACTAGTACCCCTATACTTTATCTATGTGGTATGCATCAAAAACCAGCAGCGTTTGGTCTGTCTCGTGGTTTTGGGTGCCAAAAATTCGTATCGTATATTTTACCTAAAAGAAGCTTACCATCGGTTCAATTCATTGAATCGAATAAGAAAGTTGAATTATAGTTGAATAAAAATCGAATAGATATATAATAATTATTGTATATATATTATTTTATTTAGTTAGTATAAAAATAAGATAAAAATAAAAAATAAATTATTTATTATATTCTTAAAATTTTTATTATTTATCACTTTTATGACAACAAAATATTTATAATAAATATGATAAATAAAATAATACTATTTAATATTTTAAATAATAGCAAATGTGAATAGAATAACAGCTCTATATAAAATAAAAAATAATAATAACCACATGCAGCCAGATGTTTTCTGGTCTCGCTCCTGGCTTCCAACCGTACTCTTACGGTCTTGCTCACACAAACTAATCCGGTTTCACACGAGTCCCGCAATCTATTATCTAATGTCGCGTGAGTGGAAGAAAATAAAAGTTAACGAAGATACTCCCGCGATAAAGCAACCTCATATTTCACAAACAAAAAATCATGTAATGATGCATAATTTTTCATTTGATTATCTTCTGAAATTTTTAATTAGTATCAGTAATTTGCCTTGGTTGA
The DNA here is from genome assembly GCA_037954665.1 of Laguncularia racemosa. NCBI lineage: Eukaryota > Viridiplantae > Streptophyta > Magnoliopsida > Myrtales > Combretaceae > Laguncularia > Laguncularia racemosa. The sequence continues at coordinate 97,816 of JBBMOL010000040.1, forward strand.
TAATTATTGTTACCTTGGTCAATAATTATCTTCTGAAATTCCTGAAATATTCAATAAATTTTCATGCGGTTCTTATTACATCTAATTATTTGAGTTAGCTACTATAATTTAATATTAGATGTACGCACGTACGTGATGCATATATTTAAAATAAGAGACATCAGACATAGTTATGCCAAAAATAGAAACTATCAAAACCTTTCTATCTTCCACATCTCATTTGCTAAAGTTTTGGTTTTTTTTTTTTTCTTTTAGTTAAGAGTAATAAAGAGTGCGATAAATAGGAAAGTAAAAAATTGCCAAAGTAAAGAAACTTTACTGGGATCACCCTTATCATATTTGTGATGTAAGAGATACAATTTTACTTTAAATGGCAATTAAATAAATATATAGGTGCAAAGTTGATATTTAAGTAAGTTTGATATTAAAACTAATCTCTTTCACTTTAATGTTTTAGATATTAATACATGCATTACTCTTAAGTCCATATACGACTTATCGTCTATATTTCATTCCAAATTGACATTTTAGTTGCTATTATTCTTATGAATGATCTCGCGCTATTCAAAGCATTTTGGTTATCATGATATGTAGTCATTTCGTTGTTGCATTCTTGTGCCGATAGCTTATTGTTCAACGTAATTATACTAGATTATATTGGTATCAAAATTTAATTAAATTTTCTATATTTTAAACAAATTGGTTAAGCGCTTCATGCATGTATTAGAATTCAATAAGTGCTACATGTTTCAAATGATTCATTTTAGTCTTTTATCTTTATATTTTTGCACCATTTAGATCCTTAATTAGTATCTCTTGTGATTTATGTCCATAGATAAAGGACTTATTAGGTGTGATAAACACACATGGATGATTTAAATGACTTCATTGAATTATAGAAGACTTAGTTGAACTTCAGAATTAACATAGAGGATTTTAATGGCTTGCTTGAAATATAGGAGGAAATTGATTGAATTTTGATACATATATAAGAGACTTCTACTATGCTTTTTCCTATATCGATATATTATAGTTTTAATTATAAAATATAATGGTGCTGCATTTTTATGTAAAGAGTTACTTTAAGAGAATAAACAATATTTTTTTCCCCTTTAACTATACATTTTATCCACATAATAAAATGAGGTAGGAACAAAATTGAGAAGTAACAATTATTGTTTTGCTTGATCGCACTTAAAACATCAATAGTGATGTCTTAGAAATAAATATGAGAACACCAATATATTCTATTAGAATTCAAGACTTCATTTTTTTTTATTTTTATTTTTTTAGAAAAAGCCAATATGGCTATTTGTATTTATTAATAGCATCAAAAGTCCATACAGAGAACAGTATTTAAAAATACTGTACAAAAAACATTCTCCCAGATGGAGGATGTATACAAAAAATAGTAAGTAAGGTAACAATGGAAGCTATCTACTTCTAATGTATGGACACCCAGAAAGATCTAGGAGGTAGATACCTCTTAGTCTTTCGAGGAGATCTTGCCAACGCACGATATTGGTATTGTCAAATTGAGTTGCATAATGAGAAAGTCCTACCGCTAAAGCATTTGCTTCACGATACACATAAACAATGGACGCTGATAGTAATTGCATTAGGTTCTTTGCCTCCGTTATTTTGATGGATAGTTGCCACGGACACTCTACTCCGTCTTGAAGGTAAGACACTAGTGACATATTACTGATTTGAATCTGTATTGGGGATATATTGTTAGTAAAACATGAGCGTAGGCCAACAAGAATACCTTCCAATTCCATAGATAATGCCTTTGATGCATCCATTATACATTTCATTTCTGAATGTATAAATGAGCCATCATTCCGTCGCAAAGTGTAAGCCCAAGCCGCTCTATCTAAAGTAGATGAACCAGCTGCATTAATGACATAACCTGATGAAGGCTTCAACCATTTGATAATTATCTGTTTTTTCACTTTCACTTCTAAAGTGGTTGCAAACTGTTGTTTAATAGCATATGCTTCTTGTATGGTATTTGCTTTGGGAGAGTAAGATCTAAGAGTTAGGATTATCTGATCCTTAACCCGGTGGAAAAGGGCTCCAACTGATGTTGTGCGCCCTTCAAAAACCATTATGTTTCTAGCCTTCCATAGTTCCCAACAGGTAAAGGCCGGTGTCAGCTGGCAGATTAAGCTATAAACTATGCCCTTTGGATGCCTTTGAAACCAATTTTGTATCATATTCCACAAGCTCGCAACCGGAGAAATATGGATATCCAACCAGCTAGCCATAAAAAGCCATAGATCAGTAGCTACTTTGCATTTGAGAAACAGGTGTTGTATGGATTCCATTTCACTCAAACACAATGGGCACCGAGAAGGGTTTTGGAAGAAACCAAAGCTGCAAAGAACCTCTGGAAATGCATATAGCTTATTAAATAAACGCCACATGAATATGCGAATTCGAAGAGGCAAAAAACGGTGTTTTATCTTATCAAAGAATTGAATGGATTGTTGCTTTGGCCTAACCAATTCATATGCAGTTTTATAGCTGAAAGCACTGGTAACAGATGGCATCCATATACGTTGGTTACCTTGTAAACACGTATTCTGTTCTGCAACATCTTATATAGCTTGGATACGCCACCAAGAAGTACATTTTCTTGATGTTTCAGACAAGGAACTAATGAACTTTGTCCAAAGACTCTTGCCTTGTTTAAATTTCCACCATAGTTTCAATGATGCAGCTGTAATCAGTGAGGAAAAGTCACGGATTCCAAGTCCATTTTCATTCGATGGAAAAGTGATTTTTTTCCACGCTCTCCAATGTTTGTTTTTTCCGTAGTCTGAAGATCCCCATAAAAATTCTTGGCATTTCTGTTCCAATGACTAAAAAATATGGCAATGGTAGATATGAAAATATGGCAAGAGTCTAAAAAATAGTTATTCTTTAGTCTTATGAAAGAATTACAATTTTTTATTTTGCTTCATTATTAACAATTTTGTGGAATAACTAATACACAAGCCAAACATAATAATAGCTCTATAGAAAAAGAAATACCTAATCTTATCAAGCCTTTGAAGTCAACCAAACATGTTGTACCTTCTTCTATATACGAATGAATATGATGAAAATTGAGAAAATGGAAATGAAGACGATCCACTTCCAATGAAAGTAACTATTCTTAATCGTCAACTCCGGTAGCCTATGCAATTGCCGTCCAAACTTGAATATTAATTGGTAGCTTTTATAGTCAAAGACAATTGTGATGGAGCTATTGATTTGACGAGCAGAGGATTGGGAATTGTATGCCGTGACAATACCGGTCTACTCCTAGTAGTTGCCTCATTTCACATGAAGGAAACAAGTTGTGAAGAAACAAGGGCACTGGCATTGTTACAGGAGATTCTTCTCTCACAGAGGTTGAACTGGCCATGGATAATTTTAAAGATGGATTCAAAAAATACCTTTGATCAACTTTCTTTTGGTAAGTTTATTTCTTGAAAAGTTTGAAGAATATTAGAGGATATTTTATTTTCAAAAAACTCTTTCGAACTTTGTAATTTTTCTCTTCTACCCTATGAAACAAATGCTTGTGTTCATTGGGTTGTGATATAAGGTAAATTTGGGATAAGCTGCAACTATCGTAGCTAATTTGTCTTTTGCTGCTTGATAGAGAATCTTATTTTTCAAACTCCAAATAATTAATAAAATTTAAATTTATGTGCAAAAAATAAAAAATAAAAAATAATCTTGATGTTAATGCTGAAAACAGTTGTTAGTTTACATTGATTATACTTTTATGACCCCAAAAAGTCTCGAATATTTTGGACAGGCCTTGCAAGAGGGGGAGGGGGGAGGGAGGGTGTTGTGGGTTGGGGTAGAGGCTACATTCATAAATATTGTACTTTTTTTAATTTATAAATATTATAACCATAAAAATTATTTTAAAAATAAGTTTGAAAGACGTAGACCTGATTTGTGATATCTTTTTTACTAAAATTTGTAAAATTAAAAGCGTAAATGCGATCTGTGCCTCAAGCATATTACTTGCAAGCATAGAAATCGTTTGTGCCTTCAAATAATTTGCTTGAAGACACGAACGACATTTGTACCTTTAGTATAACTTTTCTTTATTTTTTTTTTACGTTTTGACACATAGAAACATAATAAGTTAACTCTTATAAAAATACTAAACAATAATGCAGTTTAGTTCTAGTTATAGTATACTCAAATCAGTCTTTTTTTATACATTATGAGCTCTGTAACTTCAAATAAGAAAAAAAATTTAATCCTTTAAAGTTTAAAAAAAATTGAAACTAATCTAATTTATTTTCCAATTTAAATTATCATAACATTTTAATCATTTAGAGTTACAAAACCTATTATATATTAAAAAAAAAAACTTATTTAAGTGTACTATAGTTAGGATTAAACCACGTTATCGTTTAATATTTTTATAAGGATTAAATTACTATATTTCTATGTACTAAAGTGTAAAATAAAATTTAAAAGAAAAATTATATTAAAGGTATAGACGTCATTTACGCCTTCAGGTAAATTGCTTTGAAAGTGCAAACATCATATGTACCTTCTATACAAATTGTACTAAAGGTACAAACTTGGTATGCGCTTTTAATTTTGTAAATTTTAGAGAAAAAAAAGTCATAAATCGGACCAACGTCTTTAAAACCTATTTTTTAAATAATTTTTTTAGATATAAAATTTGCTAATTTTTTTTTAAAAAAGTGTCATATTTACTAGTATTCCGAGATGGTGGTGGTGGTTGGAAATTGGTTTTTGCGTGAACAAGCCCTGAGTAGGGGAGTTGTCTGCGATGCCGTCTCTGTACATCCTACGTTATTTTTAATCACGATCACAATTATTCCTTCTAAAATAAGTCAGTCCCGATACTTGAAACATAAGACACAACAATAAGAATTATTTAAGAATGGGTGCCATTCCATAGAAACTTGATATATACTACCAATTTGTCCCAAAATATTCCTAAAATCTTAAAGTTGCATGGCTTAAATAAAGGAGAATCTCCTATTGGCAGAATAATTGGGAATAAATAATCCCTTTTCTTATATCTTCAAGTAGGGAGAGCAATATTTCTTGGCAACCGTCTTTTTCTTTCCGTCTTCTAATACAAACGGTCACAGAATAATTTGGGTTATGGAGCATAAATCATACTGTTGAAACTCAAAAAAAAAAAAAAAAAAAACCCTCGAGGGACAATAACAAGTAATCTGCCGTGCCGACTCCTATTAGAGACTAGAGAATTTCTTCCTAACCTCAGCATCATCATTCTAGAATATATGTGGCTTTTCAAGAAAGCATGTGATGCCTTCAGCCCACTTACGCCATCAATTCTTAAACAAATCGAATTCACATGCTTAAATCCGTATGGTGTAAATTCTATCGATTCGCCAGAATCGTATGTTCTCTTCAACATCATAAGTTCCTAGAAACCTAATTTTGCTTAAAATATATATATATATATATATATATAGTCAAAGTCGGTGCCTGTATAAGATACCAAGAAGTTACCCAATGCTGTCCCGCCTCTATGGCTCAAAGCTCAAGAAGCTGAGAATTGTCAAAAGAAGAAGTTGGCCAGTTAGGTGAACCCGTAAAAGCTATCGTGCCCACAACCCCAAGAGAGAAAATCTTTGACTGATGACTTAGTCTAGGAGAAAGGGCGTAGTTTTCTAAGCTTCCCTTATTCTCTCTCTCTCTCTCTCTGTGTTGGCACGAATTGTCTTCTCCCACATAACGCCTAGAACGACTCAATGAAGTCAACGAAAGGGGAAGAAAAATACATGCAAGCTTTTCCCCGAAGCTAGCTATAATTTTTGTTACGATTACCCTGAAAAAGAATATGTCGTCATCTTGTCAATCCCATTGCAAAAAGGTACCATGACTATAGTTATTTACTCTCCCATCGATAATGAAGCACAACCGTTTCCCCTTTTCGTTACCTATATGAATGTAATATATCTTGGCCTAAAAAAATTATCAATTGATATATTTAAGAGTTCATACAATTTTCTGTATTATCAATGTTTAATGTTTAAGTATATGAGATTCATATGGGAGCATTGTTTATCTATGTATGGAACTCCAATATTTTATAAATTAAAAAATCAATAAATAATGCATCTTAAATTATATGTACCCAAGTTTACCGACCTTTTTCTCCAAATATTAAAGTGCTTCTAGAATTTATATATAACTAGGCGTACTATATCCGGCGACAGCATTCGTACTTGTAAATCCAAAAGGGGCATAATTAACTCTTGTTGCATGTGAGGAGAACCAATTTAACACGTAATTTAGCGTAAAGACAATATGGTACACTCCGAATGTATCATAAAAATGAAAATAATTAGTACTTTTGTTGTCAAAGATAAACGTCAAAATTCCTTTTTGAATCAAATACATCTACATCTCACTTTTTATGCTTCAGCTACACTTTCCAATGATCAAACCTGTCACAAAATAATAATAGGTTCGGCCAAACTCCAACGTAAACACAGACGATGCTTTTGACCAAAAAGAAAAACACACACACCCATATACGATGCTATTGCTAATAGAGTGGGTGCGAAACAAATTGACTATAATAAATTAGTTCCTTCATGGGATTACGCATTGGAGGAGCCTATATAAAAGGTATGCTATTCCATATAATATTTCATTTCAATGTTTGGTTGGATAAATAGAATAGAGTGGAATTGGAGGTGAATGGTATCAAATATTTCCATCTCTAATCCCACTCGCTCTCCCTTTTAATTTTATATCTATCTCCCTTTTCAAGTTTTATGGGTCTAATCTTACTTATTTGTTCACAAATTCATAAAATCAAGATAAATTTAAGTGAATTATAGCTTCAAAAGGTGCTTTATTTGTATTTAAATTGATAATTTCATATGAAAATCAATTTTTATATAAATCAAGGATTACAACTCCATCAAATCGATTGTATATGCTTACTAGCCTCGTTTATTAGGTATAGTGGAAAATTAGATTTCGTAAACAAATGAATCAATTCAAATTTGGTCTTAATTAACCCAACAAATAAGTTCATATTTAAACTACATCATGCCTTGACTGAGGGTGCTTGTGCTTTACTTCCCAATAAGCACATGCAACATACGCATTAATGTTGTTCCTCTTCCTGTTGAAGGATATGTTACGCTCATCTAAAATCAAATTTGAAATCATGATTTTTTTTGTTGATTTTTCATGGATCTTGATCGCAATCTATGCTAATCGACAGCTAAAATCAATCAAAAATAAAAACTTGCAATAATATCCATTAGTTTGTGCATGTACGTAGATCGAAAATAAAGATTAGGGTCTGAAACTTTTCAAGTTAATTCATGGACAGTTCGAACCCCAATCCTTTAATCCAATGGCATAACTATAAATAGGAGCATCCATAAAACTCAAGGAGAACAAAAATCACGTTCAACAACACCTAAATTCTTTAATTCAAAGCTTTCTCTTTTTATAGCTAAGTTCAAAATGCATTCTAACTTCTCGCTAAAATTGCCCATAATGGAAGCACGCAAACTCGAAGTGTAATTTGGGTATTGTTGAATTTGAGAACTCACGACCTTTCTAAAAGGACCAATCTTTGCTTTGAATCAATTGAAAACACACAAAATTGAGAGCCCCATTCTGGCCATTCGCTAGATCCTAGAACCATCGCCACCATCGAAGCTGGAGTTGAACTACTATGACCGACGTGCTCACCGACCTTAGAATAGCTAGTCCAATGCCCTTCACCCCCATGAGCCACTAATCCATCTTGACAAAGTCCATGAGCCACTACATTCATTTCTACCGGTTTAACCCAATCACAACTTGACTCTAACACGAGTTTAACTCAAAAATCTACTCCGTAAGTGTGATTCGACCCGTGTGCCCCTTATTGGATTAATGTTCCTTACTTTTTTTTAATTATTTTATCATTATCCCTTATAAAATGATAAAGAATAAAGGAAAAATAATAAATAAATATAAAAGGAAATGTGCTTTCATTATTTTTTTCAAGGTTTTATTTGAGTATTTAAAGAATTTAGGTCTTTCATATATAACTAAAAAAGAAAAAAGGAAAAAAAAAAAAAACAGGTATTCCTTTCCAAAAATTAAATAAATAAAATATCTTATGTAGCTATTGGGTTTTCATGAAATATACCATTGGAAGAATCACCATAGCGAGGCACCACGCGGCGAGGCCATCACCATCACTTGCACGTCCACTTGGTACTTCCTTTAGTTTCATAAAGGATCGGTCTGGTGAATCCCTCCAGACATTGACATGCACTATACATTTGGAAACCCTTCCATTATTGCTGCGCTAGCAGCACTAGGTTATAGGAGGTTTTGGGATTTTCTCAATACGTGGCAATATTTTCGAGGAACAGACAGGTGCTAGCATCATCACAATAAGAGAAGCGCTAGAAAAAAAAAAAAAATCAAACTTCGAATCATTAGATCAAACCAAACTTTTGCAAGCAATTAGGTTTAAACCATTTTTTAAATTTAAAAAAAATTATGAATCAAATTGAAAAGTAAAAAAATATAATAATAAAAATTTAGAGAATATACGATAAAATATATATATGTGTGTGTGTGTGCATTATCACTTATTTAGCTTCTTCTTTTATTTATTTTTTATTATAAACTTCATATTTTTATTTATTAATTAATATAAATACTAAAATAATCTAGAGAAAGATAATAAAACTTTTTTAAATATATCAAATCGATATTAAAAATAGTGAATAACATTAAAGAAAAGATAATCAATTACATTTTTTTATATCTAATATATTTTTTTATAACTTATCAACTTATATATAAAATAATTAATAATACGTATAATAATAGTTTGAACCATATACCGAACTATTTTTTTATATTTGAAAAAATTATGAATTAAACCATATTATTATATTTGACTAAAAAAATACTATTTAATTTGAATCAAAAAACGAATCGTATCAAATCAAGCCATATTCTCCCCTAAAAGAGAGCTCTTAATAAAAAAACTTGCCCTTTCATATCACTAAGGGCTAGCCCATGTTGAGTGTGATTTTCTTCCTTTGCCCATGCCGTCCATTTCCTTCAGCTCATTAATGCAAACCAGTGTTTCCTTCATGCTAATACTTAATTTTCTTTACTAATAAATCAGTAAATGCGCAACATGGCTCGAGAGATAGAGGCATAAACCAAGGGGGCGTGAAAGGCATCGTGGCTAGCCATGTATGTATATATATATATATATATATAGGGAGAGAGAGAGAGGGAGAGGGAGAGGGAGAGCAAAAACACAAACCCTAACTTTCCATCAAGTTCTTCTAGCACGGACGAGTTAAACTTGTTTCCAGTGAGCGTATGGGCATCTCTGTACTGTAGTGGAACATGTGTGAGTGACATGTACTAGTCTGATCGAGAAAAAAAACAGTAAAGAGGGTGCAATGTGTAGCTTTTTGATCCACAAGAGCTGAATTTCCATGTACGGCCCATCAATCAAACACGAATATCGATCTTTTATTCATCGTTTCATCATAATTACTCTTTAATGGAAAACATCATAATTACTCTTTGTTAATTAAAACTTGTCGCTGCGGAATATTGTGCTCGAAACCGACTTTCATATGGGTAAAAATTTATAGAATATTGGACTGAAATATACTGAATTCCCATCTCATTAAGCGACATTTGATTAGCGTAGCCTCCTCTAAGCAATAAACCTCGAAAAAATGATCCAAGATCGATATCGTGATGCGGATCCGATGCGAGCGGCAAGTAGCTAACCTTTTTGCTGTGATTTTAATCTCTATCCAAATGCTCTTTGGGGCGTATTCGATTATTGTCAAGAATATTTGGTCTAAAAAGGATATCAGACGACAGGGGTATAAAAGCGGGTAAGGAACCAACTGAAAAAACCGCCACAATATACATAAGATCTAGGTCTAAGGGACTTTCAGTTAAGAATCTAGGGTTGTGGAGGGGTCCAAAAGAAGGGAAAACTAGACGCTGCTTGTTAAACAAAAATAACAGTAATACTAGAAAAAAAATAAAACATCCCACGTATTTCCATCTTTTGATGCGACATATATATATATATCATTTTGCCTTGGCAATGATTCCTCGTAGGCCCCAAAGGTATATGTCTCGAGCCATAGTGCTCAACGCACTCAGTTGCCACCACCCCCACTTATCCCTTTCACCTTCCCACCATCCACACCAAGGTGCACTCTTGAATATCCTTCTCTTCCTCTTGTATAAGTTTCACTTTCGAGATTTTTGTGGATTGCAATATTCTCCAGAGTGGGGCCCAGAAAACTCATAAAGGAATATAATAAAAGTAGAATGTTGTTATTATATGTTTAAGAATGGGCAATGTTGGAGTTTTTGGGTCCTACATAGATGGGACCATAGATAAGGCACATTATTATTGGTATACCATTTTATGCAGATCATGACTAATAACTTTCACTACCACCTTCTTTATTTTAATATCTACACTCTATTCTCCGTGAAATGAAGCATGGGCAGGGAAAGGAAAAAAAAAAAGTGAATAAAAAGAAGCCACACCTTTACCGTGTTTGAGCGTTTAATATGGAGATACAAAGATTTAAAATGCTTTTCATGAAGATAGCTCAATATTTAATATGATGGAAAGGAAAAGAAAAAAATTGTTCTACGACACGTGCATGCATTTGGGGTTCTAGATACGGGGGTTTGATAGGTAAGTGTCAAATACTAGAGATGAGTATAATGAGATCGAGAGAGATTGGGGGAGAAAAAAGCATGCAATCACAGCTACTTCGTTAGTATGACAACTCGAGGAACTTGACTACTTCAATTTTGCAATACATGATTTGTAGAACGGTAGTAGCATGAATGTAGGAAATTTTAACTGTCAGTCTAATCAAGTTGAGACCTTAATCGCTTTAGAGAACTGTTGGATAGTGTTTATTAACAATCGATAACTACCATCAAATTATTCAAATGATTAGTGGACAACATTAATAAGTTTGTGGAGCCCTTAATGGTTTCTAAAAGAGTTTTGTATAAGCCCAGTACTATTTTAAGGGACCTCATGGATAAATGAGCCTACTAATAAAAATTAAAACTTAGTAAGTTAGCTTAATGAGTGTTGTTATGGAAAAAAAGATTTAATGAGTATTACCCACTATTTACAAATAATGAGCAAATGAAAATAGAGTTTGAAAATATAGCATTATGAATGATAATTATTTTGGAAGCTACCTCTTACCATTAACATATGTTTAAAATTTATTGATACTTATTTACCATATATATATATATATAGTATATATTACCTAATAAAATTTTTCTTATTGTTATGAACTTGATTATCCAAAACTCTTTAAATCATTTCAAATATATATCTATACATTAGGAACTTGTAACTTTTACTACTCAATTATCAATTTGATCAACTAACCACTTAGTTTAACAAGCATCTTAATACCTATTGGAATTACACTCTCTCGTATTAATTAGAGATTTAAAAAAAATGGAAAATCCCCATCTTTGGCTGAATGGCCGAATTCTCCACCTAAACCTTTTTTTTTCACTCTTTTTTTTTTTTTTTAGATGTCTTATAGATTACTAACTTTTGATCAAAATACTAATTGAAGGAAAATGTTTCACGGGACGAAATTGACCGAAGCAGGTTCCCGAACTGATCTTGTAGAGCCCATTCCAACCATATGGAAGCTTTTATTCAGAAAATTCAATCATTTAAAAACATGTGTAGTTTTAGTCATATTTTTCAGAATACAAGTGTGGGTCTATATAACATTACTCAATGATAATTTCTCTTTTATGTTCATTACTATTGCCAAATTAGAAATTTAATTAAGCATTGTTGACCCATTATCTATATATCTCTTTGTAATTGGCATCTCAAAATACAAAAGTACAATTATATATTGATAGGGTTGAGGAGAAATATGAGCAGTGACATATGCAAAAAGATCTGTCCCACAGTTTCGAACTTAATAATTATAAGCAGTTCAATCCGCTTTCTGCACACAGCACATGTATAAGCAAGTCACATAATATATACTGTGTTTAGTTGCTAAAATTCTGGATCCACAACAAAAGCGAAAAAAAAAAAAGTATGCTCTTATCAAAATAGGACCCATCCACTTTGATATTAACTTGACGAGCTCTAGGACGATTTCCATGAATAGTGAAGACGGAGCCATTGATGTAATTTTAATAGCATGCGTTCTCGCACGTCTTGTCCAAAATACTATGGGCTGAATAATAACTTAGAGAAAACGGATGGAGAAAGGCAATTGCACTCATCAAATCTGCTCTTCTATCTTGGAACGTGCTTCAGAGATTTCTCTCCGAGGGTATCAACATGCGTAAGCCAATTTCCTAAGTAAATGAGCTTCGCTACCTAGTACAAAAGGCTATTCCACACTGATGTCAATTATCATCTATAAAAATAAAAATCCATACTTATAACATTTTGATCGCATTTAATCGATAGAATAAGATAATATAAAAATGGCAGTACAATATAAAAAAAAAAGGTATAATAAAACCTTTCTATACCACATTTCTTTCATATAAAATATAGGACTCGAACTTTTGTGATGTGAGAACTCACTGAATGTCTAGAACCAAGCTTTAGCTTGACTATATAGCAAATAACAATGACTTGCATATACAACATGATTTAGTGTAGGGTTATTTTTGGAATTTTAAAAATATTTGTTTTATACTATATGATAGACTTTGTACCATCAAACATATTATACAAATTGTGTAGTTTTTATATAATATCTCAAAGGTCATTTTTAATCTGTAACTTAACTCATCATGTGTACCAAATAATAAATTAAGGGTTTTCTCTAATGCAGTAACGTAAAATGATAGCAAACAAATGTTATGTTTATAATTTTCTACTTACAATATTATTAGCAATGTTGACAAAACAGCTTAGAAAAGATAAGGAATAACTATGTAAGATATCTATCGCAATAAAGACTTCAAGATACCTGTATTTTCAATTTTCTACAATTTAAAATATAAACTTTACTTTTTCTGCATTTTAGTGACTCATCAACTTCGTATCTTTGGATTAGATTCCATCTTGGTAACTCTTATGGGTATTTTATATAATTCATTATTCTTATTGTCAATTCTATCAGCTCCTAACATATTTGATTGCAAAAATTGAAGAAATAGATGTAGTTCTCCCTAGCTCGAAAGTCGCAGCACACTCATTGTATAAGAATCTAGAGGAATTTCCTCTAGTCTCTTTAATTAGAGCTAATCTAATTAATACATAGAAGTTATATTCGTTAAGTGCATACGGTTTGTCTCTGTGATTTACAACGGCGAGTGGTTTTCGTTTTGGTAAAGCCTGAAAAGGCAAATGGAGGCGGCAAGGATTTTGTCTAGACGACGCCCGAAGCTTTCTTGTTTGGTGATTGATGTGAAGAAGTGGTGATAAAATTGTCAAATTCACGATTTTATTTAGAATTTAAAAATATAAAATTAATAAATCATATCAAATCAATTCACTAGCAGTAGTGAAGATAAACAAACCCTAAATAAGAGCAACCCTAATTATTATACACAGTAAATAAAATTACTATCTTTCAGTTTCCTATTCATTTCTTTCCCTCTCTTTTGTTTTTCGATCGTCTTACCTTAACTTCTATGTTAGTTGTAGCAGACAAACAACTGAGATATCCCGCTATCGTTGAAAGTAAGACTATCTATATCACATTTGGCCCTATCGAGTTAGTCGCATGAGACAATGCCTAGAGCCCTTGAGAAGCTAAAGGAAATTGACATAGATTTGAAGAAGGCAAGCCTTCAACAAATGTCGATTTTGAGATGACAGGATGCCCGAAATCTAAGGATTGGGCCAATTTAGGTGATGTGATTCGCATAGTCATTTCAATCGTGATGTATAAGCCCCGGCAATGGAATCAAACTTCCGAAGAAGTAGGGATCAAAGCTACTTCAACCAAATATACCATTAAAGAATAGTAAAAATGAAGAGAGAGAGAGAGAGAGATCATGCTATCTAATAGAGAGAAAAGGAACGGAGGAAGAAGAGAAGGGGAAAAAAAAAAAGAAAAGGAAAAAGAAAAAAGAAAAAAGAATGAAAAAGAAAAAGAGGAGAATGGAAAAGGAAAATAGAGAGAGAAAGTAGAATGAAAAGTAGAGAAGAAAGAAAAAGGCAAAATCGAAAAAATTGAAGGTGTCTAATCTGTCTTTTCTATACTTCTCTCAATTTAGGATTACTTTGTTCTATAAGTTCATCTCAGTGCATATATATTTTAAAACTGCTTTTTTATAAATCGGTAATGAAAACAAATTTTCTTCATGAATTTTTATAAAAGTTGATTTTGTGAAAATGATATTTAAAAAAAAAAAACTAATTTTTTGTAAATGTATCTAAAATATTGAAGCTTGCCATGCTTCTTATAATATTTACTTGAAATTACAAATTTTGAGTACTTTTTCATACCATTATCAAAAGTAACGTAAATTTGATTTCTTCTAAAACTTGTTTAAAGTAAGGGGTCAACCTTATTATAATGATATTCATCCGTGCTCTTTTGATGGCTTTGTAAATTAGTGGATTCTTTGAATGTTTTTGTCAATCTGTAAATATTGTAATTAACCATTATAGCATTCAAAATTAAGTTTTTCCTATTTCATCTTCCTCCTATTTATTTATTTATTACGGTTTCCCCTTAACAATTAAAGGGAATCTTTTATGGGATCAAATTTTTCAATTTCATATTTTATTATTTAATAATCACGCTTTTATAAAATCTAATAAATATATATTTATTAGGTAGTATTCATATCCATGTTCCTTAATTAGCATCGTCATCAATGACTTTCCTTTATCTCTTATTTATTACTTGTCCTTTGACGTAATTACTTATTATTCCTATTTCTTCTTTACTAATTTGTCAAATTTTTAATTTCTTAATTTGTGATATTGTTACCTTCTTAGTGAACTAGGTTTTAATGCATTTGGATGATTATATGTTTTCATATTTATGAGTTAATCGCCTATCACTTAAAGGTATAGGATTTATTTTATAACAATTAAATTATATTATTTATGTATCCAATATAAGATAAAACTAATATCTCCTACTAACTTATCCTATATTTAGATACTATGTATTCTTCTATCATTTTTCATATTCCTAAGAAAACTAGTTTACGCAATTCTTCTATGTGGCATTGTACAAGGAAAAAATGCAAAAGGACATATAAAGGTAATTATAAATCAAATAAAATCTAGAAGAAGGCAATAGATAATGTATATATAAGAAAGTAAAATAATAGACTCAAAAGAAAATAGAATATATAACAACAAAGTAAAATATTAATTATTTTATAACAATATTAGGCCTATATTTCCACCTACTCTCGTCATATCTCACCATCTTATAAATTGAGCTCCTATGTTTTTAAAAGATTTATAACCTAGGCTCTATTGATTATAAACATTATTCTTATAGATAATAACCCTAAGTTCTAATAATCTACAACCTAAGCTTATTGATCATAAACTTAAACTCTAATAGATCATATACCTAAGTTTTATGGATTGCAAGTCTATACTCCATTGATTATAAACCTAAGTAAACATACATTCTATTAATCATAAACTTAAACTTTGATACTACTTAAACTATAACGCCCTACAATCTAAAACACTATAACCTGTTACGTGTCGCTACTTAATAAGGACACGCAAAGGCTCATTACCACACTTGTAACTCCAAATTCTATTCAACTCCATTCCTCAATTTAAACATAACATCTCCGATCAATAAAATGAATGACTCACAAGTGAGTTATTCCAACCACAATTATAACTCTCATGCTAATAAGGTCTTATTACTAAACAAAAGCAATATAGTCATTATGGAAAATAGTTTAACATCTATCTATCAATCTCTATATGTAATTTAATGGATAAATCATTTCATAATTTGACTCCTTAATACTTGTTGAAGTTGTTGTAATAATAAACATTTCCACTATCCCCCTCTTGATCTTGATAATGATAATAAACATTGTCATACTCATTGTACTCTACCTACTCGTCACACCCACCTATAGCAAAAAAAGTAAAAGGGTTGAGTTTAAGCCAAATACATAAATACTACAAATACATGTGCATATCATCAAAATCATAACATACACACATAGAGGAATGCAACAATAATAACACAGTTAATTCATTCATTATCTTTTAATTAGTTGGTAACCATCATAGGAGTACTCATAAACCCACTACATTATATAATATATCCTAAGTTGGGATTGCCATTGTAAGCCTCATCTACCCCTAAAATCTACTCTAAATCATTTCAATAAATGACTCTATTAAGGACAACGTCACATACTGATCATTGATGTATCCTTAGAGATCTGCTACTACGAGCCTCTAGGACAAGCCACACATAAGCAACAAGTAAGTTATTTACTGAATATTCATTAAGTTCATCTAATTTCTATGATTAACACATATAAGTAGCAAACACGATAAACACATATTTGGAGTCTTGCTATAGGCTTGACAATTGAATCTACTTAATGTGTAACTTTATCTAATATACATAAATAATTATTATTAGAACCCGAACTAATGATATTCTACTTACTAACTATCCTAGACTAGCTTAAACCTATTGAAAAACCAAGAAAAATGAAGGAAAGAGAAAGTTACAAAAGTTCCAAGACAACACAACCGTGTACATGGCCATGTAAGACAATACGAGTAGGAACACGACCATGTACATGGTCATGTCCCCTTCTATGCAAAAATGTTTTTCAGCACGCTTAAATACTCGATCATGCACTCCAATACGATTAAGTACATGCCCGTGTACCTAGCCATACACTTATCGCACAAAACTCTTCACTAACTAACATGAGTAGGTACGTGCATGTGTACCCCTCCTATTCGAAGCTTTTCTTCTTCCTTTTCTCCAAAAAGTGTACAAACCCTAATTTCTACACAAGAAACCAAATTTACTTCAATCCAAACACCAACTTTATACTTTTACATGATTAAGAAACACTTACTTACTTCAATTAGGGTTGAAAAATCCCGAGATCGACTAATCTCGCAACTATGCCTCATTTTTTTACACTTCTTGTTCCTTAAACTATTAACAAAATACCTACACAACACTTAGACAATTGAAATTAAGATCTAAATGACCTATGATAATAGTTAAGAGACTTTATTTGGCTAAATCGTGTCGATCCATGTAGATTTAGGCTAGAATACGCTATGAGTCTCTATGGAGGCTTCTACTGTAACCACTTTGCAAAAGAAAATTGGGAGGTAGATAAGTTACAAAGGGGTTTAAAGACCTTGACCAAAAAATGTCTAAAACACCCTCATTACTATTTAATTATTGTTTTCTTTACTCTTATTTTTCTTTTATTTTATTTATAGGTATTACAATCTAACATAAATTTTGTTTGAGGAAAATAAAATTTTTCAAAATTACAAGCTTGAGATCAAGGCTATCAAACTTGTAACTCTATCAAAAGACATTAAAGGATTTGTAAAATTGCAACATAGAATCGAAATAGTTTTCAAAGGCTGTAGATTTGCTTATAAAAAACTTAAAATACAAAATGAAAATTTTAAAAATTGAAGAAATTAAGTTCTTTTTCAATTAAAAAAAATTAATCTATAATCTTATACATAGAAGAATGACAAGTAAAGTTGAAACTAAGTTCTTTTTCAGAGTTGTCTTGTTTGAAGAAAAGTTACGAATTAAATGAAACCAAACTTTTCAACTCATCTTCAATTTTTTATGACATAAACTAAAGTTAGGAAACTCCCTTGTAAACTTCACAAATAATCATGAAATTTGAATGAAGGCTAAAAACATCGAACAAGAGACTAGGAGAGAGATAGAGGAAACAAATTTAAAACAAATAGGAAAGATGATGTGGTACCCTAATAGTTGATGGAATTATAAAAGCCTAATTATATATCTTATTTTTTATCACATATTTGCATCAAATGGATAGAGTTAATAAACTTGGTTAAAAAGATAAGGTTCTATTGATTTTAACATGCAGACTTGCAATTTTACCAAAGTTTATACAAAAACAACTATATACCCAATATTACTTAGAAAAGTCTTTTAAAATCATTAAATTCATCAAATTATACAAGAAGAATTATGATTTTGACAACCATACTTAAGATTATCCTCTAATTTTACTCAAGTAACTAAAGAGGTGTGATCAGCCTTCTAGTGGCAACATCTTTTTGAATTCTTTATCTTATTTGTGAGCCCAAACCACATGGTCTATATATTTTTTACTAGTTTACTACATTTGGAATTTAGGAGTTAAGATCCAATTTCTTTAAAATGTCATTTCAACTAAGGATGTTATGATCATAATACCTAGATCAAAAATTATATTGGTTAGATTAAGTGATAACACGTTAAAATTCCTCTTGAATGTATAATTGGTTTTACCAGAGGGCAACTTGGACATTTAAAAATCTTAAAACCCGAAATTTATATCTTAAAATTGTAGTGCACTTCATAAAAATAGAAACAATGTGTTATTTGTTGAAATCAAATTTTAAATGTAATATATAGTGGTAAATAATTTATTATATTATTTAGAAAAATAATTAAAATATAAGAAAATTTATAGGTAACTTCGTAAGGATATAATAGAATAGTTATTACTCCCTTGCAGATTTATTCATTTATTTAATGGATAGAATAACTATTCCATGAAATAAAATATCGCTATAAAATGAGAACTTGCAATTTCTTTATAAAACCAAGTGAATAGTTATTATTTAATTTTATTTTATTATATTTCCATTACAATTTATAAAATCTTAAAAAATACATATAAAAAATAGTTATTTTCACTCTATTTAAAAATTGTAATTTTATTATTATATTATTCTATTCCATAAATTAAACATGCCATTAGTTTATATACCTTAGTTATATGTGATACACTTCTAAATTAGTGTCTTGTTGCTCTTAGGTGAATATTTTTACTAGAATGTGAAACCTAAGAACTGTCACGATTAAGTTATTCAAAATGTCTTCCAGGCGAGTGGTTCCAAGTGATTTGCTATATTGGTTATGCCTATAGACTAGATATATGCTAATGTTGAATTGAGCTTGTTGATTTTTTTATTAAGAAGATGGAATAGTTCTAGTGGCCCACGGAAATTAAATGAATTGGTGTATGGGATTCCACTGTACATAGAATGTTAATAAATACATAAACAAAAAAAGAAAAAAGAAAAAGGACATGTATTATACGATCTTGCATTTTCTTAAGGTTATCATTCTATATGGTAGTGTAGTAAGATATCTATATTATTAAAATAAGAGATACCATCTTTAGTCTTTTTCATTTTATTTTATTTATATATTTACAAAATAGATCCTAATTACTTTCTCAATCCAAGTAGATTTATAGATAGATATTATTAAAGCAAGAGACACCAATTCAGTGTCTTTAGTCTTTTTCATTTCATTTTATTTATATATTAACAAAATAAACCCTAATTACTTTCTCAGTCGAAATAGATTAGAGGAATAAATTTTATAAGAGGTAACTACGGTAAATGACTAGAGAATCATAACCATTGCCTCCCATTAATGTATCGCAATCCATTCTATTCCTTTACCTACCCATTATTCCTGATTTTGCGCTCCTCTTCCCCCATCAACCTGAATATTCAACGGTCCCGTAGCTTCTTCACCGCCAATTTTTCTGGTTGTATAGTAATGGCCAGTGATTTTTAGTTTCCCAACATGGAGGGACTTGGTAGTACTCACAGTTTTTACAATCAAACTTGATGACCTATGTTGCCGTAATTAATGTCTTCCAAGTTTTGTTTTGTCATGTAATTTTCTTTAGCATTTTCCAATTAAAGTCTATACAATAATATTATGTTTCCACGTTGGTCCCTTTTGCATATTTATAATCTTATCATTATAATGTTTTTTTCCAATTTGATCACTGTCTTTTTTCTCTACTTCTCCATTTTAACATTAGAAATTTACTTATTTATTAATTATATTTGTTTTTATTTTCTATTAAAACTATTAAAAATAACATATTGAATTACATAATTTTAAAATAAATTAATTGATATATCCCATTAAAGTATATAATTTCATTAATACATATAAACGTAAACAATATTTTTATTCACAAATATATTATAAGATTGATTGAATATGTAAATCTATGATATTATGTATATAACTTTTAAAAAATTAAAAACAATCAAAATGGCTTTTGCTATTTTCACATAGGGGTGGTTAACTTATGGTTTGCTCAATCATCCAGCAATGCCTAAGCTAACTTTATTAAGAAAATTATAATTCTTTTTATTCATTATTTTAATGGGATCGGTCCAACTTTTAATTTTATTATTTATTTATATATATTAAATTTTTACCATTAATTACCATTAAATCCCTTCTATTAATATATAAATTAAAGACTAAATCAGTTTCACAAAAAATATAGAAGAAATCATAAAAAAATTTCTTTTATTTGAAAATTCTAATAAAATATTAAAATTATCTTTACACCAACAATGCAAGTGTGTGTTGTACTAGTTAACTTATCTTGCCCACGAATTTCGCAAACTATTTGACATAGGAGATTGCTGTGCTTTCACGAGGGCCATGACCGCATCAGTACTGCACACGTTGTTTTCATGCATGGGTTTAGGGACGTCCTAAGCTAAGCTAACAAGGTTGTCTTTGCATATGGTTTCTGTTTCTATGCATGTACTAAGGATTTATGATTACTGCTTACTCTCTATGTGGTCACTGGTCAAGGAGGGGATTATTTTCCTTTATTTCATTTGGATAAGGATGATTACATACATATGCATAAAAACAATTCGTTAATGTCTTGCTATTGTTTTCATTTGTTACGTGTATTAGCGATGGATCCCACTAGAATACAACATGAAGCGTCCATGGGTCCAATCACTCAAAGCTCTTCTCTCCATTGGGATTAGGATAGGTGTTTGTGAACAAATGCGCAAAGATGAGAATCCTAAAACAGTTTCCTTTTGTTTTATGTTAATATTAAGATTCCAATAGGGGGACTGTTTAGTGTAAATATCTTAGATTTGTTAAGATGACATAGTGGACAAGTAGCATTTAAGATCCCTACTGTCTTCACATATGTATTGGCTTTTACGGCTTATTGTTAGCACAAGTTGGTGATATCCAATAACTTGTAACAAGGGGCACCGACGTTTAGCTTTGCTGTCCATGTGCTGGCAGATACACCCACTGACGTAGAGAAAAAGATCTATTTGTGTTAATGAGCCATCCGTTTAGATAAAAAAATAAGTAAATATCAATAATATTTAAATAAATACTAATTATAATAATTAAGTTTTAAAATACTATTATTAATATTTTTATATATTAAAATTTTGTTAATACTTATTTAATACTAATTCATTCATATAGTGTGTTAATAGTATTGAAATTTTTCTTTTTTAATGTAAAGCTAGGGGCAGAAACAACCTTTGTTAACAATATGAAGAAGGAGCCCCTTTATGGAGAAGAAGAAACAAAAAAAAAAGAAAAGGGGGAAAAGGAGTTAATGAAGAGGGGTTAAACACAAAACCTGCGAATTCAACGACATAATAAGTGACAAGTTGAACGCGGATATTTTGGTTGATGCAATGGAAATAAAGTACATCCTGTCTTTCTCTGTGCAATCCACGCGTGCCTTTCACCTTTCTTTGATAAAAAAGGACGGGTATGTCCATTAAAAAAGAAAAAAAAAAAAAAGGATATTTGGGACATCTTGCATGGGGTCCAAGTCAAAAATGATTAAGGCGTTGCATTGAACTCAAAAAGCCAATAATAATTAATGAGAGGAAGAAGATAGGAGAGAGAGGGGTTACCAATTTTTGGACAATTATTGTTTAATTGAACGAACTTTCATATTTTAAAGCCTCCAATTATGGGAAGTGAAGCCCACTCACTGAGATTATAAAGTTTTGTTTATGATAAAATGTGATCTCCAGCTTCTGTGTGATTTGAGAAGATCTTCGTCCACCATTTTGATTAGACTGGTTAAAGTGAAAGCATATATGATATTTATTCTATACCGCACGCATGAAATATAATACCAATAAATATGTGCCTTCCTCGATAAAGATTTGGTTCCGCCATAAAATTCCACTAAGATCTCCAGGCATGAGTTTTCCCTGTTGATTTGTGATCTACTTTGATACTCATGTCGAATAGTACACATACATCTCTCTTTTTATCTATCTATCTATTTATCCATTTATCTATCTAATATATGCATAAACTTGATATGATAAGTTAGCAATATTTTTCGACCCAAAAGAAAAAGAAAAAAACCATTTTCATTCAATAATGAAGCAGCACTTTTGCTTCTTAGGTTTCTCGCTGCAAACTAAAATTGGGTATCATTAGCTAGTTTTTTTCCTCCCAAGTGCCATTATGTTAATGGGGGCATAAACACATTACAAATCCTCTACATTAGTATTTATCAAAATTCAACTAAATCCTCTATATCCTAAGAGAATTAAAGTCATTTATCTTTATACCAAAATTTAACGAAATTCTATATCTTTCAAGCAAGTTGGTGAAGTCATAATATTTCTATTATAGCACCAAATAAGTACCTCAATTAATATTTTCTAAGAGGCCATCATTGTAAATATAAAAGAATACATGAAGTATAATATGAACATAAAGTATATAATTAAATTATTTAAAACCTAAAAGACTATTAGTGCAACTATGTGTATGTCAGTGTCATGTTTAACATTTAATTAAATAGAAGTAAGTTGTGTACTCTTTGTACAATAAATCTAAGATATATGTACTTTTCTCTTTCTCCCCACTAAGCATGCTAATGCAAAGTAAATGCATATTACATAGTTCATTCTCTAAGCACTTTATTTGCTTTTTTAGTTGGGAGCAACCTTTCAATTCCAAGCCTTTTCTATTTGTTCTTCTTTTTTTTTTATGCACAAGGTGATTTCCTTACACAATAAGTCTTAAATTAAATGAACTTAAACTAGTAAGTTTTAAAATACCTCTACAAATCTCTACCACTCCGATACAATTTTCATGTAACCTAAGCAATTTCATTTGTCTATAGGTCTTAGGTTAGATAATCCTAGATTGCTAGGCTTTAAAATACCCCTTCAAACCTCTATTACTCTCATCAATTTGCTTAAGGGTCAATTTTTGTGGACTTTTCTTTTATTCCTTGTAGCAAGCTTTTTGCCAATGTACTAAGAGTCATACTCAAGACAATAAGTATTATCCCTTGAAAAGTATCCCTTAAACCTAATCATTCAAGACAGCGAGACTCACTACTAAACTCTTTAAAGGTTAGCATTTTTAACCCCAAACTTTATTTATCATTCAGAAAATTTTGTAAGTGAAAAATGCAACTTGTTCATACTTATATAAGATTATCATGCAAATAGCTAGAAACATCTAGGAATGAGTATACATCCAAATTAGTTTTAAAATACAAGTGACTAGCTCGTCTTTAATGGCATTGCCTTGATCATGTGTCCTAAAATCAACTCTTAAATAATACACAGCTATAACATAGACTCCATAGTTTGAGTTTAATTTATTATTGGATGTTCATTACTTGATTAAGTAGAATTAAGCACAAAAAGAAAAAAGGTATACTCAAAAGTTTCTTTCATTCAAAGGAATACAAACTAATTTTATATTCATTTGTGGACTTAGTTAGTTTACCTAAATTAAGAGGTATGGTGGGGGGGAGTAGAAAAAAAGAAAACAGGAGAAGAAAATGTAGGAAACCCTAGAAGAACTGCACCTTAAGGATGAACACAATCGAAATCATAAGGATGAGCCCATAGTAAAAACTAGAACTAAAACTTGTAATAGATGATAGCAAAGTAAAAGATAACAAAAGAAAGCCAAAGAGAAGGAAAAAGAAAAACAAGTGGCACGTATTTTTTATGTTTTCAATTCAACTTAAGACAAGTGATCTCGTGAGGAGAGAAAGATAAGAGAGCATTTTCTCATTGATATTCCAACATTTCTTTTTTAGTGATATACCACTAAAAAATATATAGATTGTTTAATAATACTTGTTATGAGAAATAAAGAAAACATTAATACAAAATTGATGATAATATTTTAAAAGATGGCTCATATGTTATATGGAAGATGTATATTTAAAAAAAAAAAGGGAAAAAGGTTTCTTTTAAACAATTTATAATTATCCATAAAAGAAATGTTTATACAATTTTAGCTCATGATTTCTTACCATATTGATTTAATTCTTCCATACTTTAGATATTAGGAGAAAAAAATTAAATATGTTGAATCGTTATACTATATGTATAATTTTCTTGACCTATTAAAATTTATAAATTATACTAAAGAGGTTTGAACCCTTCTTTATTGTAACATCTTTTGCTGGGAGAGGGGAGAAGGAGAGATGAGGGTAGACGTAGAGAGAGCGACAGAGAGATCAAGTCGATCAAATTAGATTTAAATTGGTTTCACAAATTTGGGTTGATTCAAAAAACTATAAAATTGTTCATATATGCTAAATAGTTGACTGGAGTCGCATTATAGCCGTACAGGGATTGGTCATTTCATATAATATCCATTATGAGTTTCGTCTTCACAAATAATTTTTTTTTTTTTTTTGGGGTCGTCATGACATAACCTGCAACTTCTCATTACTTAAAAAAGGTGCCAATTATATAATTTATTTCTTTTTTGTCCATAGAATAAAAATTTACAAGAAGTAGATACTAAAATATTAAAATTTTAATTTACTATGAGTAATTTTTAGTCTATTAATTTTTAATTTATTATCAGTAAAAACCATTTTTAAAGAATAATTATTTTATTTTCTTTTTATTTTATTACCATAAAAGCTAGAAATTGACACCCAAAATTGAAACTAGCTAATAAGATGCTAAAAGTTGCCTAATAATATGTCATAACTGCCCTAAGCTCCTGGCGGCAGCTCAAGGAAATGAATGATGATGAGGACCCCATTTCTTAAAACGCTCCTGAACGTTCTCTTCTCTGGATTCATACGACCCTTTTTTTTTTTCTTTTTTGCCAGTGAATTCATATGACTTGTGAGGATAAAAGTGAATACCTTCCTTCCTGCTTTAGGAATGATGAATTGATGATGACCTCTTTTTCAATGCACACTGATTTTCCAAAACCTAAAAGCCTCATTATGCTGGGCGGCCCAAACTTGAAATGTGAAGACATTGCACTCTTAAACTTGAATTCGAATCCTTTCTCCCTATTATTTTTAAGAATGAAGAACCGTGGCCCTTTTCTTTTTTCGCTTTTAACTTCAGCCCAATATGATTATGTATGTACACAACCTATATGCATTTTGTTGTGCTAGTCCAGATAATAATTAAACACCAGCCCATATCTTTGCCTGAGATTGAGTCATCTCCAATTCGTTACGTTTACATGACCAAAATTCTATGATTTTTTTTTTTTTTGTGGCTTTTTCATAGAAGGCAGCAATTTAGGTCAAAATATAATACTATGTTTTATTTAATATTATTAAGGTAATAATTTTATAGAGTGGATTCAAGTATCTTAAAACCTATGTTCTATATACTTTATAACGTAAATTTTAAAATATGATGTAAAAATATTATATCTTATCCATACCTTATAATATGAGAGTAGATTTTTAAGAATTACATTTGAAACCTATTGCATGACCTACAATATCCATAAGGAACTTAATCAAGTACGGTAGGATAATACACAAATTCCAATAGGATTTCCTTCTCACTCCCAATTGATTCATCATCCTTACTCTTGGATAAAAGATATAGAAGTAAGAAATACAAAACCCTAAGAGTTGAATTTTATTGAAGGACTCCAAATTGAAATTGATTTATTATTTGTAAAGTTTGAACTTAAGATATTTAATAATAAAACTAATAAGTAATTAATAGGTCATTTTATCCACTTGATTAAATAGTTCTTAGGTAGAGTTGCTTCATATCTATTACCTTATCCTTATAAACTACTATTATTCCTCTCCCACAATTCATAAGAAAATTTAATCACACTTGGAATATCATAGTCTTCCCCATTAAAACTACGATGTTCTCGTCACATCACTTACAATTAAGTCTAGTTATCCTTCTTTTTCAGTATGTGATTTCATTTATTTCTATTGCCCCTTCTCCTATAGGGGCCTTGCCATCATAGAAGTCAACTAGAAGCCACGCCTTGACACAACTCCTTACTTTCTTTAAACCACATTTTAATTCCATACCAAGTTGATACTAACCCACCATCTCTTGCCTTGGCTTGTGTCGAATCATTAATCTATTAGTGTAGGTTCGGTCTAATATAATTCATAATGTCTCAACATAAAATGGTTACAATCAAGCTAATAGGTGACTAATGAGCTTTTTATCCACTTAACTAAAAAATTCATAACTAATATTAACTTAGTATTTACTATCTCAGCCTTATAAACTACTATTAGTTTTCTATATGTGTAACTTTAATCACACTTAAGATATCACATCATCATTGATGTGAAGTAAAAAGTATCACAACAAATTTTCTTCAAAGCTCCCTAAAGAAATATACATTAGCAATGTTCTAACCATCATCCTTCTTGGGAGCATTTTCAAAGTTAACTTCATTATTGGAAATTCTTTTATAGGCTACACCCTCATAAATTATTTCTTTATCCAAAATAATCACTTTGAGCATGATTCCAAGGAATTAATATGTGAATGTCTATTAAAAGATTTTAGATATTATAGAGGACTAAGTTTGCAATCTTGTAGGTTACATCCAAAGCATTAATCCTTATGACTTCAATTTTACATCAAAAATATGATTTCTCATGGAACTAAAATTGCTCTACTAAAATTTTGTCATCCTCATAACACTGAATTTTTTTATTATAATAATAATTATTATTATTGTTGTTGTTATTGTTGTTGTTGTTGTTAACTAGATACTTGCTAAATAATTTTCAAAGAGAGGTTCATTTAGTTATATTTTTTAAAATGCATTGGACCAAAATTTTCAAAAGATAAATAGTTGCCAAAGGTACTTTAGGCTTTATGAATCAATATGTTGTGAATTGGAGATCACAAAATTTGTTATAGAAAATTTCAAAGGTAAATAATGATCTAAACTTGGCAATCCCACTAAAGATTTAGTCATCGAATTTTAAAATAGAAGTGCCTTGAGATTATCCATGGGACTAAGAAGCCACTAGTTCACCAATTATCATGAAAATAGGGTGGAAAGAGGGGGAAAAGATGGATTTCCTTATTGGATATGGTTAAGACAGTGATTTATTAAAAAAATTAATTTCATGATGAAGAGGTACCAATTTTGATCCATAAGAAATCACTATGAATATTTAGAAGTAACTGAGATCATCATAAAATTTGCTTCATGCATAAAAGTATCTACTAAGATTTCTTTGAATGATGAATGATGGTGCATATCATAATGTTTCATTGGTTGCTTTAGTAACTACTAAGCTCTAGCTCTTCTAGAAGTATTGCTCCTAAGAGTTGTCACTTGTATGCAATTTGTCACTTGTATGGATCCGCAAGATAAGCTTCTAAGTCGATGGGTTTTTTATTAGTGACAAATTAGGTTTTCTTTTCAATATGTTGGTTGTTTTAGCCTATGACTCCCATACAAGATACCCCTTTTTAGTATCTTACTTAGAGGACTTGTGAATTTTGACGAAATATTTATTAAGATAATTCACAATTCCTCAAAATTTTAGAATTTGCTTTATACTAAGATTTCAATCTTGAAATTTGTGTAACTCATGGATAATATGAAGCTCTTGTTGATAACAACCATTCTCAATTTTCATTTCCAAAATTTTTATTGTAGTGTTTCTTGTTAGTTTTTTTAATTTAAAATAACATATATAATCTTACAATCGAGAACTATATCCTAGATTTTAATAAGTAGCTTTGTATAGGATTTTTTATTTGTACTAAACTAAAGTACACAATTTATATAGATGAAAGTCGTCTCTTGTAGATATATAGTGCATTGCATTTTAGAACATTGATGGAGCAATCTTTGATCAAAAGGGTATCACATTCATTTATAGTAGTAATTTGGAATAAAAACAACCTTTTCCCTATCTTTCAAAATAACTCCTATATACCAAAATCCTACCTTTATAAATTTGAATATATTAATAGAGTATTTTAGTTTAGAATAGGGAATTAATTATATTACACGAAATGGTAGTTGTTAATCAACCTAAGTTCACCTTGAGGTTGTTCAAATCTTTTCTTAACATTAAATGTGTCATAAGCCCATTGAAAATCTAACAATTCAAATGATTTTTTCCTTAGTAATTATAGAGTTTCTTACTTAGCTAACGTGGCATATTTGGCTTTTATGTCTACATGGCTAGCTTTAGTTAACATATATTTTTTTTTCTTAAAAATGAGACATAAACAATTTTAAATTTTTTCATAGAAGTTTACCACATTTCTTAAAGAAATTATTCATGGGTTCCACACAACCCAACCCCCAATAAGACACATTCTTTAAATTTTGAGCAATTTTAGCTGTAGTATTCTCCTTAAAACTTTCATCAAAAGCTTTGGTAAAAAACTTGCATAGTGTGCAAAACTTAGATGGTAAGATCTTTAGATTCATAATTGTTCTAAAAGCTTTTGTGTCAATAAAGGATATAGATGGGATTGTCTTTCCATGTTTTTCCTTGTAAATATTTATAGAGACATGAGATATATACAACATTATTTAGAACTCTAATGTTTAAGATGAGCATGATATAAAAGTTATATAATTCTTTTGAAGTGTTTATCAACTTCTTCTTTTTGTAGGAGCAACACTTTCAATAAAAGGAAGTATCTCCTATATAATTATTATATATGGTTTGTTTGGATTTACAATGAAGAATTGATTCAGTATACCAATAGTTTAACTTAATAATTTTAGAGTAAAGGTTTTGGTTGATCATTCTCAAATATTAATGCCTACTAATCTTTCAAAATCCTTATATATCTTGATACAAACTCCAAAAGAACCATATGTTTGCTTCTTACTGGCAAGGTTTGTTTAGTAAGCTTAGTATAAAACTATTGCAAGCCATTTGGCTACTGTTATGTTGGTTGATCACCAAGAGTAAAAGTGGCATTCATTTTTTAGGATTTCCACTTCATGAAATCTAAAACTACAAACCTCATATCATCATTTGGATCTTTCATTTCTAGTATAAACAAAGGTATATTAGATTTAGAAATTTTTTTAAGATGATTTAATTATAAGATACCCAATGTTTGTAAAGGGAGCTTGATGAGCTTTTTGTGTCATTTGCTATTATTTCTTCTACAAAATTGAAGTTTATTTGACTAGATTTAGTCTTCATGATCAAGCTTGTCAAAATTGCAATTTTACGTAGAATTGCCAAATGATCCATAGAATCGGAACGTAAAAATATAAGTTTTTACAACATTTGTAAAATAACTTTTAAATATTATAAATTTACTTACAGTAATCATTAAAAAATATAATGGACAATAAAAATAAAGAAATTCAGCATATATTTTGGTCATAAATTGCAATAAAAGTCATAATATAAATAATCAAGTAAAAGTTGTACAATATAGATATTCAACTATAAAGATAATCAACCACAAGTCCCAATAAATGTTATGAATTCATAAATCATAATACAAAATAACTAAAATAAATCATCACAATTTCCACAATCTCTCTCATCCATATCACCATCATCATCTTCTTCATCGATGTCAACATCATTATGAAGTGTACTACTACCAATAATTTCTATATCTTCTAATTCTAAATCTTTTGAAATTCCTATTTGTGTTTCAGCTTCAACATCATCAATATCATGAATCTCTAAATCGTATAGGATTGGGGACTTACTTTCGAGACTCTCCAAATTCACATAGGCACCAATTTCCTCCCCCTCATCATCATCTTTTTCTTCACCCCTTGCATTTGAAAGGATATGCAATACACCCTCATTCTCATTTTAGCTAGATATCATTATTTGGAAGAGAGACAAAAAAATTTCTAACCATTTTTAGTCAAAACTATGTCAAGAAGGACAAGTTATTAATAAAGAAAGAAAAATTAACAATATGTTTAGCTTGGGGAAAATTTTCAAAATATAAAGCACCATGGCGGTCAATATATTTATTTAATGAAAGATGGGAATGATAAGGCAACTTGTAAGCAATATAGCCATTGAAGTGTCTATAAAGGTTTGGGTGTCCATAGCATTAGTATCTTCTTTTTACTCCAACAAGTTGTAAATTGGTAGATAACCAGTTTAAAAGGGTTCTATTTATTCATTACACACAATATGTATTAAGAGATCATATTAACTATAAAAATAATAGACATGAATAAATTCCTTTAGACACTATAAAATAATAGACATGAACAAATGGTTTATAATTAAAACAAGAACACCAAAATATGCAATTTATACTAAAGAAGATAAGATATATAATTTAAATATGGTAACCGTTAAGTCTAGTTTTTGATCATTTTTCTCAATTTTAATTTATACTAAATCCCACCCATTTAATATAGATTACTCAACTAAACTAAGAAAAATTGATTTTTAAAAGGAATCGCTACCAACCTAAGTTGGAAAATAAAGTTAAGGTTAATTGAGTAGATTAACCTTAACTAGCTACTAGTCTACAAATTCTCCTAAAAAATATTTTTAGAAAAGTATAAACCAAAGACACTAGATTTGAGGACTAACCTATCAAAACCTAAATGGTTACCATGTAGAATTTTCAAAAATATTTCATAAAAGGCCTTTATATTCCTATCTTTATTTTTCATGGATGCGTTACTATGTATTATACTATGCTATTTATTATTATTATTTTCTTATTTTTATGTTTTTTTTATAATTATGAACCCATGCTAAAAACCTAAAGTTTGAAGTTATTATACTAATTCTCTAAAGTAATCTAAAGTTTTTTTATTAAACTAATAACTTAAAGTCTTTATTTCATTTGATTTTTCTAAATTTTTTAATTTATTTAATCTTTCTGAAGTTTTCATTTTATTTAATTTTTCTAAATTTTTTATTTTATTATGGTTATTTTCCCTAACTTAAAGTTTTTACTTTATTATAGTTACTATTGAGTCTAATTAATTTTTTTTTATTTTTCAAATTTGATTCATATTAGATCCTATGCCAATCTAATACAAATCCTCGGCTTGAACTAGAAAAAAGAAAATTTTGATTTTCATCATTTATTTGAAGTCGCCACCTAATTAGAGTTGGGAAAAATTATTGAGTTAGAATTAATTGAGATGATTAATTCTAACTTGATCACTAGTCAACAATTTTTTTTTTAAAAAAAAAAAGAAATAAAAGCCAGAGATTATTGACTTAGGGGCAATCCTATTAAAACCTTAAAGTTACCACCTTATTCTTCTAAAATTTGAATTACATTTTTATTTCATGATAATTTTTTTAGCATACAAGGAAATATGTAAAAAATTATTATACTAATAATAATTTTAAAATATATTTTTTAATTTTTTTAGAGTTGTCCCATAAGGGTGTCTACGTACTCGCCATTCAAGATCAAACAGGTCGTAGTTCGCTTTCATAAAACTTTAATGAATTATTTAACCTTAATTATGAAAATGTGTCAGATTTACATTTATTACTACTTAAATTTATTTAAAGAAATTTTTTAACCTAAAAGCTTCTAAAAAGCAAAAGTCGATTATTATTTTTTTATATTAAATCCTTTTTTCTAAATGATAAAACATTTTACATATATATATACTTTCATTATTTTTTAAAATAATTTAACAAATGTCTTTTATTATTATATTATTATATTTATTTTTATTGCTATTATTATTTTATTATTTTGTTTATTATTACTATTGATTATTAAAAACTAATAATAATAATAATAATAATAATATAATAGGAGAGGTACTGACCTGGACACGGATCAATTTTGGTTGGGTCGAGTTGGGTCAAATCACGAATGCAGCAGTTGGAAGGTCTTCGTCGGTGGTGTTCTAACAACTGTTAGCGTCGACTGGTAGGGGGTTTCAAGCTTTCTAAGGGTCGAGAATTACTTAGTGGTGTTAGCTTTCGTCAGAAATCGCTTTAGGTGGTGGTTCGATGATGCCAACGATAGGGGATCTATAGAGAGAGAGAGAGAGAGCTCCGATGAGTGTTTTGTCTTTTTTTCTTTTTTTTTTTTTGTGTGTGCTCGTAATCTTTTTCTTTCTTTTCTTACCCTCTAATTTCCTCCTCCTCCTTCCTTCTCCAAAGATCGACCTTTATTTATAGGCATATGGGACCGAGATGGATAGATTCGAATCAAAACCATGGTTAGGGTTTTGTTTTTATCCTTTCCCTATTTGAAAAAAAAAATTGATGTAAATCTCTTAACTTAAAGTTGTTTTCTATGATTTATCCAAAAAGATTTGAAAAAAAATCGTTTAATCTTGTTCAGATTTGCTTCGATTTCTTCTCTCTTCCGTTTCGCTGCCGTTGGTCTGTTGGAGAAGACGATCACGTACCTTGCGCATGCTCAAGTTAGCTAATCACATGCTGCCACGTAGCAGCTCGGGGAAAAAAAAGAGAAAATGGGACGAAGTGCCTCAAATGGGATTCGAACTCACAACTTGTCCCCTTCCACGCTTGCATTAGGCTAACAGACAAACCAGCTGAGCCAACCCATTTCTCAGTTTATTCTCACACACAAATTATACATTAACTTAATATTTTTGCTAATTTTTTTGTTATTTTGAAATTTACAAATTTAATTTAGCAACCCAAATGTATTTTATCATTATTATTATTATTATTATTATTATTATTATTATTATTATTTCTTTTTTATAGATTTTTTAAAAAACAAAAATGGGGTTTTTACAGCTGTTCCTCTTTGTAGTAAAGTTTTGGGAAAACTTAGGTACAAAGATAACAAAAACACCATTTTTGCCTAGGAGAAAAGACATACGAAACTACATTCAATTGACTATCTGGATCTAGATCTATTGGGGGATTATCTGACCAACAAGTTGAGTAAGGAAAGTGCTATACGAGCTAGTAATCCTGTGTTGTAAAAGGAAGACAGTTGCTTTATATAGATCAATATCCCCTTAGTGAGTCATTTCGGTTAAATAGCAACCTTTAGGAAAAGCCTATATAGAAAAGTGCTCTCATGGGCTAACTAATCAATAGTATGAAGCGTCTTACTAAACTAGCAATTCTAAATATGGGATTGTTGAGAAAAGTATTCTTATGAGCTAACTAATTGATAACATGAAGCATCTTACTAAACTAGCAAACATAAAAGGAGGGATATTTAGGAAAGTGCCCCATGATGAGCTAACTAACTGGTAATGGAACATGTCTCTTAGATTTGTGGCCCTAAGAGAGATAGTCTAAGAAAGTGACCTTATAAGTTAACTAACCAACAATAGGAAGTATCTTTTTGGAAACATATTAGGAGGCATCTTAGTAGACTAGCAACCTTAAACAGAAATGTGGCTTATCATTGAAAGCCTGACTGAATGATGAATGACTACTCAATTTTTTAGTTTAGATGCTTACCTAATCACCGCAGATAACAACCAAATAACTAAACCCTCATGGTAATCTAATATTTCTTTGCTTATCTTTACCTTGACTAAAGTAGAAAATCTTGATGCATTTCTTCTTGTGGGTTTAGCTCTTATAATTTTGGTATTATCCTGAAATAATACCAAACCTACTATTCGAGAAGAGTAAGATCATAAAAAATTTAATGAGTTTTACCATTCCATCATTGTTCATTATTCGTTATTTTCCTGTATGTGCGATGGGGTGATGGATAATATGGGAAAATGATGTAAGAATTTGTTTGATAGTGACTAGTTAAGGTAATTCTGACATTCAGTGACCGTTCAGGGATATCAACTTTGCTTGTAGAGTAATGAAAATCAAACCACGAAGTTGTAATGATTGTTAGCATTCATGAACTTTAGCAAAACTTTGTTATTCTCACCTAGGGATAGTACATCTTAATCGCATCTACATTTATGGGGTCCTTCAAATCTGGACCATCCATTTGAGCTATTATTAATGTCCCTCCTAATAATGTCCTTTTTACAACATACGAACCTTCATAATTTGGAGTGAATTTGCCTCTTGAATCTTGTGTATTCGGAAAAACCTTCTTTAGTACTAGGTCACCTTCCTTAAAATGTTGTGGCTATATTTTTTTGTTGAACGCTCGGGCCATCTTTTGTTGGTAACATTAGCCATGGCATAATGTTGTGAGTCTTCTTTCATCGATCAAGTTTAATTGATCGATCCTTTTCTTTACCCAATCAGATTCATCTAGCTGTGTCTTTGATAAAACCTTGAAGGACGGTATTTCGACCTCGACTGGTAATACTGCCTTAGTACCATATACCAGGGAATGGGGAGCGACTCCGGTAGACGTTCAAATCGAAGTTCTACAAGCCATGAGTGTAAAGGGTAACATCTCTTACCAATCTTTATAGGTGATGGTCATTTTCTCAATAATTCTCTTAATATTTTTGTTGCCTGCTTCTACTGCCCCATTCATTTGAGGTCGATATGGAGTTGAGTTTCTATGATTTATCTTAAATTGTTGACACAACTCCGTCATCAATTTGTTATTGAGATTGGTGCCATTATCGATGATGATCTATTCGAGAACTCTATACCAAGCTATTATGTCCCTTTTCATGAACCGGACTATTACTCCTTTGGTGACACTGACATATGATGAGGCTTCAACCTACTTGATGAAATAATCGATAGCTACCAGTATAAACCTATGACCTTTGGATACCTTAGGAGTGATTGGCTCGATAATGTCAATTCCCCACATAGAGAAAGGCCATAGTGTGGAAAGTGAATGAAGCTCTTTAGATGGGGCATTTATTTTGTTGGCATAGACTTAGCACAAGTGGCAGTGCTTGACATATTTAATGTAATATGATTCCATTGTCAACCAATAGTAACCCATCCTCATGATTTTTCGAGCAAGCATGTGTCCATTAATGTGAGGGCCACATACTCCTTCGTGTATTTCTTTCATCAGTTTATCTGCCTCTTTTTTGTCCACACATCTCAGTAACATGGTGTCGAATGATCTTTTATAAAGTACAAACCCGCTTAGTAAGAAATGGCTTGCCAATCTTCTGAATGTTCTTTGGTAATTTTTATTGGCCATTTCAGGATATTTGCTCTCTTGGAGGAATGTTTTGATATCATGGTACCAGAGCTTGTCATCTTGTGTTTTTTCAATTACCAGACAATAGGCGGATCTATCTTCAATTTCTATCTTCAATGGTTGAACTTCGGTTCCTCCCATTACTTGAATCATAGATGCTAGTGTAGCGAGGGCTTCTACGAACTAATTTTAAGTCCTTATGACGTATGTGAAGGTGACCACCCCGAATTCTTCTATTAATTCTATCAGGTGTTGGTGGTATGGCACTAGTTTAGGGTCTTTATTTTTGTATTCTCCTCGTGTCTGTAATATGATAAGTGAAGAATCTCCGTATACATCCAACTCACATATTTCCATATAGCAAGCCATTTTGAGACCGAGGATGCATGCTTCATACTCTGTAATATTATTAGTACATGGAAATGTGAGTCTCATTGCTGAGGGGAACTACATTCCTTTTGGTGATATCAACACTACCCCAATTCCACATCCAAACACATTGGTAGCTTTGTCAAAATACATCTTCCATTTAGGATCCTTTTCTATCTTGGATTATTTTTCTGACTCACCCTCTGCCATTAGCATATTTTCATTTTTGGAATTGGGCCTGCGATTTTTGGGAATCTACTTCGATTGGGTGTTCCGCCAACTAATCTACTAATGTCTGCCCTTTCATTGAATTTTGATTTACGTATGTGATGTCAAATTCTAATAGAAGTGTCTGCCCTTTCATTGAATTTTGATTTACGTATGTGATGTCAAATTCTGATAGAAGCATTTGCCATTTGGAGATTCTTCCTAATAAAATAGGTTTCTCCGCTAAATATTTCAGGGGATCATGTTTTGTTAATAGTTCAATGGGATAATAGAGATTGTATTGTCTCAATCGATGCATGACCCAAACCAATGCATAGCAAGTCCTTTCTATTTCGAAATACTTTTGCTCTCCTTTCGTGAATTTTTTACTCAAATAGTATATGGACGGTTCCCTTCCTCTTTCATCTTTTTGTCCCAGTATACACCTCATTGATTTAGGAAGTATCATGAGGTATAAAAATAAAGGTTTTCCCGGTTTTAGGACCACTAAAATCAGAGGGTTCATAAGATACTCCTTGATCTTCTTCAATGCCTCTTCGCATTCATCGTCCCATTCTACTATAGCGTTCTTTTTTAGTAGACGAAGTAGTGGACGACACTTATCCGTGAGTTATGAGATAAACCGAGCTATGTAATTCAACCTTCCTAATAAACCTCTTACCTCCTTGATGGTACGTGGAGAAAGCATTTCTAGTATGGCTTTTACTTTATTGGGGTCAATTTTTATACCTTCTTGGCTTCCAATAAACCTCAACAACTTGCCAGATGCGACCCTAAAAGTACATTTCTCTGGATTTAATTTCAACTGAAACTTTCTCAGTAGTTCGAATAATTTCCTTAAGACTACCTCATGGCTTTCTCCTATTTTGGATTTAGCTATCATGTCATCAACATATACTTCGACTTCTTGATGCATCATGTCATGAAGTATTGCGACCATTACTCTTTGATATGTTGCTCCAACATTCTTTAAACCGAAAGGCATGATTTTATAATAGAAGGTACCCCAAGTTGTGATAAAGGTCATTTTGGTTTTATCTTCTTCTGCCATTTTTATCCGATTATATCCCGAGAAGCCATCCATAAATGAGAAGAGATGACTTCCTACGGTATTGTTTACCAAGACATCAATGTGAGGTAGAATAAAGTTGTCTTTAGGTGTAGCTTGGTTCAAATCCTAAAAATCCAATCATACTCGTACTTTTCTGTTTTCTTTAAACAGGGACTATGTTTGCTATCCATTCTGGATAATCTAATACTTTGATAAACCCGAATTCCAATAACTTTTTAACCTCCTCTTTAATCTTTAGTAAGATGTCAGGCCTAAATCTTCTTAACTTTTGTTTTTTAGGTTAGATATCTTCTCTTGTAGGTAGCTTGTGAACCACTATTGATTGGTCAAGTCTTGGCATGTCACCATACAACCAAGCAAATACATCCGCATATTTAGTTAAAAAATTGGTTATTTCGCGCTTTTGCTCATCACTTAAATTACCTCCAATTTTAAGGCTTTTGGGCTTTTCTTTAGTTCCTAGATTAACTATCTCCATTAGCTCATCAATCAAAACTCTACCTTGTTCATATTTTTGCCAACCCTCTTATACTGCTTCATGGTCATTAATATCGCTTTCGACAACTGACTCAGTTGTGTTGGAAATGATATTAATATTTTCATTATTTACATGCACGAGATATCCCTAGCACTCATCAAGAGTATCGAATCTGTAGGGAAAGTGAGGTGAAAATATATAAGTAAAGGAAAGAAATAACTTGTAATTTTATTACTCAATATTATCGAATAGTCTTATTAAACAATGATGGAAGTAAACACAAAAAAAAATAAAATAATTATGATTGCTTCCTATTCTTAAGCAAACCTAATGCTATTCAGGGGATAGAAAAACCAATTATCAAGAGCTGGATATGGACTGGAGATGCGAAGAGCAAAAGTCTCCGTCAATGAGTCCTTGTTGTTAAAGCTAGCTTAGATAATTCTCAGCTCTTGAGTGGTGACTGGTCGAGAAAAAATTTGTCAAAGGGGCAGAAAATTCATTCGGGTATCATATAGTTTCTCTCCCAATCTGCCTTTAATGCACCTTGCTTGAATCTCTTCTCTTAGAGTAGGGACATACCTTAACCAAAATGTCTCTTGCTAACCTTCCTTGAATCGATGCCTTACTTTGCTTGTCTCTTCCTTAACGACCACACATACTTCATCGAATATTTAGAGTCCCAAGTTTTCAAGGTCGTCTTTCTCAATGTAGGGTATAGTCGTTTCCTTGTAGATGGCAGTCTTGCTCACCTAGTACGATGATTATTCGGCCGTTTGCTATGAATTTGACCTTTTGGTAGAGGCTCGAAGGTATAGCTCCTGCTATGTGTATCAACGGTCTCCCTAGCAGTAGATTAAAGGACCTTGGGATGTCAAGGACTTAGAACGAGATATTAAAAATCTGTTGGCCAATCTCTACCAACAAGCCAATTTCTCCCACGATTTCCCTCATAGAACCATCAAAGGCCCAGATTACCATTGAGCTTGATTTAATGTTGCTCATATCAACCCCTAACAAGTCAAGGGTAGCTAAAGGGCATACATTAAGAGAAGACTCATTGTCTATGAGGACCCGAGATACTATTGCATCATTGCATTTTACCACTATAAAAAATGGTTTGGTGTGCTAGTCACCATCTTCTCCCAATTCTTCAGGCAAGAAGGATATTTGATCCATGGTAAAGATCGAGTTTGCAACATGGCTCAATTTTTCTGTTGCAATTCCCTCTAGCACCTTGACTTGTTTGAGCACTTTGAATAGTGCCTCTTGATGGGGTTCAAATGACATGAGAAGGTACATGAGTGATATTAGGGTCGGGATTTTAGTGAGCTGCTCTATGACCTTATACTCACTTGATTTAATCATTTTTATGAATGTAGGGAATCCCTCTTCCTCTTCCTTTTCTACCTTAGTGGCGGGCTCCTCAACGGAGACTCTGTTTTTAGGATCGTAAATTCTCCTCGAGTGGGTAATCCCTCCTATAATTGAAGATTTTTCCTGATTAACAGCTTGATAGTCAAGTGGTGCTACCTTATATCTCTGAGGGGATTGGGACATGGAACACATACTTTTTCTTTGGTACTTTTGCCTTTGCTTCTTATTCCTCGTAACATTTTATAACTATTGGCTTTGGGCTAGATCCGATCATATTTATGGACTTATCTTTCCCCTCTAGTTGATTGTCTTCCTCTTCGAATTTAGGCCCCCAACCGATAGATGGCCCATAAATTGTTGGTGTGAATGAATAATCTACCAAATATTCAAACTTTCTGAATGACCCACCCAGAGTATCAACTGTTGGATCTCCTACTAACCATCTCTTTCTTAACTCCCTTTGTGTGTGACTCTCATGTGACTTAGGAGCTTTGTTATTTACTTGGTAGACAGCGGACTTATCTGAAGTTTTGTGTGGTAGGTGGCTTACTCATTGCACTGCTTGCTTTGCTGTTCATTTTGCTAGGCTAAAGGGCTCTTTTGGTCTAAGTTCTAGCCTTTCAGATGTGATCATGTTAATTGTAAGCTTATGATTGGCTAGCGGATTGTTGTTGACATTTGGTGTTAGTGCATTGATGAAATCCAACTGTACTATTCCTGCATCAATTAAATCTTGGATTTTATTCTGGAGCATCCAACACTTGTCAGAGTGTCCCCCCTGTCCTATATAATATTCACATTTAAGGCTGGGGTCGAAATTCCTTGGCCTGTATTGGTCGTTGGGGATCTCGAAGCTGATCAAATTATCTATTCGTAACCAAGCGAAAACCTAGCTGAGCAGGATTAGTATTGGAGTGAACTATCTTTGAGCTCTTGTAACTTGGGTTTGATTCATTAGTGATTGCTAGATTGGGGTGTTCGTTGTCTGAAAAGTCATGTGGGACCCCAATCTGCCACTCCTACTTGAGTTAACCATATTGACCGTGGCCTCTTTAACTTTACTATTCCCCATAGGTCTTGGGAATGATGCAATTGTGAGAGAGTCGATAGTTTGGAGTTTTCCGGACGTAATGACATTCTCTATCCTGCATCCTGTCGCCACTAATTCTGCGAAACTGGATGATATCTACCCCACTAGATGTGTGAAATAAGTCTTCTCCAACTTATTAATGAAGATGAAAGTTAACTCCTTCTCTGAGATTGGAGTGGAAACCTTGGCGGCTTGATCCCTCCAACATTAGGCATATTCTTTAAAAGATTCGTTGTGCTTCTTCCGAAGGCTCCCTAAACCCAACACTAAAGGGGTGACTTTAATGTTGAATTTGTATTGCTCATAAAACGCACAAGCTAATTTATCCCATGTGGTGACTTAGTTGAGATCTAATTGTGCGTACCATATGAGAGTAGGGCCTATGAGGCTGTTTTGGAAGGTTTAGACCATGAGTTGGTTATATTATGTGTATTTACTCATTTTTTCGAATATATAGCCTTGTGTGCATCTTAGGAAAACCGATACCATTATATTTCTCAAATTCTAGTACCTTGAATTTCTCTAGATAAGCATCTACCCCATATACTAATAAGTTTGTGATGCTAGTTTGATCAAAACTGTTAGGACCTTCCAAAGTCTTTATCTTGTCAACCAATTGCTGGAAGAGTTTCTTCTCTATTTCTTTTTGTCTATCTTCCATTTCCCTCTTTATGTCATTTGAAGTTGGACCCATGTTGATCGTTGTTTTTTGTTCATACTTAAATGCGGGATTGAGTCAGGAGTTGATTTCCTTGTATTTTGGTGGCTGGGTTTCTACCACCTTTCCTTTTTGAGCCTTAAATGTTCTTCTTGAGTAGGTTGGGTGGCATGAAGGAGGCCAATGTTCTTAATCAAGAAATGGACTTGTGTGATCAATTGTTGGATTGTATGTTCTAATGATATGATCCTTAGATCAAGGGAGGTGTTAGTGTCGTTGTTGTTACCACTGTTGACATGGTCGTTGTTGTTGTTGTTGCCATGTTAACCATTTTAGTCTTTGAGCGGGTGTTAATTGGACTCTTCGGAGGGTTTGGTTGTTTAGGAGCTGTCTTTGATACATGGTAAGCATTTATTTAGTAAATGCATGTTTATAAGTGGATATGTTGCATGTATCACACACAGATGCTAAAGAACCAGCACTTAATTAACAATGTAATAATACTGGAATTTTATTAATATTGCAAACTTTGGAGTTCAATGCTTTTATTGAAAACATGAGAAAGAAATTCTATGATCTAATTTTTCCTAATTTCTAAGCTTCCTCTTCTTTGGTTGGGTGGGTGTTGACTCTCTCTTTTTCTTTTCGATATCCATGGCGGCTTCCAGTGTTTTAACCCTTGCTTAGATTTTTCTCAGCTAGGCTTCAAGTGCCTTGTTCCTCTGATTAGATTCCTTGAATCTATTCTTCTACACGTCTTTCTTGCTTTCTGTAGTTTCAAAATAGACTTCCATTCGAGCCTTTTCCTGTTCCATGTAAGTTTTCATTTCCGAGCTTAGGTTGGCTAGTGTGAGCTGAGTGACATTAGGAGCATGATACATCCTTTCCCCTGTCTTGTATAATTGGTTGATGATAAAATCCCTAGTAGCTCGGTGTTTTCCCACTTCACCATCTAATTCCCTAAGGTCTATATTAAAACTCTCAATTCGAGCTTCCCATAAGAACTTTATCTCTAC
The DNA here is from genome assembly GCA_037954665.1 of Laguncularia racemosa. Taxonomy (NCBI): domain Eukaryota; kingdom Viridiplantae; phylum Streptophyta; class Magnoliopsida; order Myrtales; family Combretaceae; genus Laguncularia; species Laguncularia racemosa. Next base: position 139,472 of record JBBMOL010000040.1, read on the forward strand.
TAACTTGGCGATCTTATCAGCTACTAACATGTTTGGGTCCTAAAATTCGATCGTGATCCTTTCTAATGATGGCCTATAAACTATATCCTAGATGGTGCTAAATTGATGGGCCACTGAATTTAGATGATAGCCTATGCACCGATGAAGCCTAATCAATGGAACAACTTGAAAGTTTCTACACATTAGAATAACCTTACTACAGCAACTTGATCTAGCAATCCACAGAATATCTTCAGCACTGAAACCCTTAAGCACTTCCACCCAACTATGGTTGGAAAGATCGCTTGGTAGCTTTATCCTTTCTGCACATGAATCTATGAGGTTAACCTGTTGGCTAATGATCTCCTAACCATGTTCAGTCTAGAACATTTAAGATGGCTCACGAACCATATCATAATAAGGTTAATGTTTGAGTGGAGGATTCCATGACCCTTCTTCTTTACGAAATTTAGATTTTAGATCTGCTCAGCTAATAGGGCCGGGATGTAAGACTTCCTTTCCAGTTATTGGAATACCTATTATGTAACCCTATAATGAATGTTGAAGATCCCAGTAGGAAAAATGATAGTTGCAAATGTTGTTAAGATGAAAGCATAAACCCATCTTTGTCTATAATTTTTAGGGTCCCCGCATAAGATATCCTTCTTGCTTCCATCATCGCATCGTGCTACAAACCAAGCTTCTAATTCATCCATTCGAAGACAGTACCCATTACTAGTGTCCAATGCTCGGTTGATCACTACTCTACGAATTCCCAGAAGTTTGCTGAATATGCTGGCCGGTCCAGCCTCTAAATCTGGCACATACACCCCATTAGAAAGTGGAGGGGCCTAGAGAAGCTGAGTATACTCTTCTATGGTTGGAGTGATCTCATGTGGCCCGATAAAGAAAGCCACGGGCTTGATTTCCCAGAAGTGTAATATGGCCTGAATCAAAGGTAGGTTGACATCCATTTTCATCAACGAAAGGAAGAGCCCTATTTTGCTCTAGATGAAGGTCTGCTCTTTGGGGCTATATAGGGCAAGCCAATGGTCCAGTACTAGCTTAGAATCTAAAGGCTTACAAATACGAATCTCTTTACGAAGAAGGCAATCAATTATAACGCTAGTCATCTAGTAGAATTACAATAAATAAAATTTTCCAATTACAAACAAATATCTTACAAAACACAATAATAATTCTTTTATAGGAAATGTTTGCAAAAAAGGAAATCACATCCAAACTCCAAAGTGTAAAAAAAAAACAGAGAAAGATATTACATCGTTAATTATTTACCAATCCACGATTTCATATATGCAAAGAGGTGATATCTAAATGTTTCCAAGCTCTATAGCCTCCCACATTTTCGAAGAAATGGATCTCGAGCCATATCGAAGCATTAGGTGAGGTAGCCTAATCAGCCCCAAGCGGTGATTATTTCACTTCACCCGAAACTTACACAATGACTCCTCGTCTTAAGATCTTAAACGGCTTGGGTATGACTGCATCTAATCACACAATCATATGCATCAAAACTCAATAATAAAAAAACTAACTTTATTTAATCCTTGGATCATGAGAAAATACAAGCGCAAAAGATATTTTAAAAGGAAAGCTAACTAAAGATATCTAAAAAGAAATAATGATTTCAGAAGGCTTAAGTGGCTAACCCACTAAATGTCCCTAATGGAGTCGCCATCCTGTTGAGTCTAATTAAATTTTTTTTATTTATTTTCTTAATTTGATTTATATTAGATCATATGCTCATCTAATACAAATCATCAACTTGAACTAAAAAGAAAAAAGAAAATTTTTATTTTCATCATTTATTTGGAGTTGCCACCCAACTAGAGTTAGGAAAAATTATTGAGTTAGAATTAATTGAGCGGATTAATTCTAACCTGAACACTAGTCAATGAATTTTTATTTTTTAAAAAAAGAAATAAAAGCCAAAGATTCTTAACTTGGGAGCAATCCTATTAAAACCCTAAAGTTACCACCTTGTCCTTTTAAAATTTGAATTATATTTTTATTTTATGATATTTTTTTTAGCATGCAAGAAAATACGTAAAAAATGATTATATTGATAATAATTTGAAAAAAATATTTTTTTTTATTTTTTAGAGTTACCCCATAAGAGTACATACATACCCGCTATTCGAGATCAAATAGGTCATAGTTCACTTTCATAAAACTTTAGTGAATTATTTAACCTTAATTATGAAAACGTGTCAAATTTACGTTTATTACTATTTAAATTTATTTAAAGAAATTTTTAAACTTAAAAGCTTCTAAAAGAAAACGTTAATTATTATTATTATTTATATATTAAAACCTTTTTTCTAAATGATAAAACATTTTACATATATATATACTTTCATTATTTTTTAAAATAATTAAAAAAAATGTCTTTTATTATTATTTTATTTTTTTTTTTGTTATTATTATTTTTTTATCTTTTTGTTTATTATTACTATTGATTATTAAAAACTAATAATAATAATAATATAATAGGAGAGGTACTGACCTAGATAGAGATCAGTTCAGTTAGTTCGAGTCAGATCACGAACATAGCAGCTGGAAGGTCTTCGTCGACGGCTTTCCGACGGCTGTCAACTTCGGCTGGTAGGGGGTTTGAGCTTTCTAAGGGTGGGGAATTACTTGGTGGTGTTAGCTTTCGTCAGAAACAGCCTTAGGTGGTGGTTCGTCGATACCGACGGTGGGGGATCTAGAGCTTCGATGAGTGTTTGTTTTTTTCTTTTTTTTTTGTGTGCTCGTAATCGTTTTCTTTCTTTTCTTACCCTCTAATTTCCTCCTCCTCCTTCCTTCTCCAAAGATCGACCTTTATTTATAGGCATATAGGACCGAGATGGATAGATTCGGATCAAAACCGTGGTTAGGGTTTTGTTTTTATCCTTTCCCGATTTGAAAAAAAATTGATGTAAATCTCTTAACTTAAAGTTGTTTTTTATGATTTATCCAAAATGATTTGAAAAAAAATCATTTAATCTTGTTTGGAGTTGCTCCGATTTCTTCTCTCTTCCGTTTTGCTGTCGTTGGTCTATTGGAGAAGACGATCACGTACCTTGCGCGTACTCGAGTTAGCCAATCACATGATGCCACGTGGCAACTTGGGGAAAAAAAAAGAAAATGGGACGAAGTGCCTCAAATGGGATTCGAACTCGCGACTTGTCCCCCTCCGCGTGTGCACTAGGCTAACAGATAGACCAGTTGAGCTAGCCCATTTCTCAGTTTATTTTCACACACAAATTATACATTAACTTAATATTTTTGCTAATTTTTTTGTTATTTTGAAATTTAAAATTTTAATTTAGCAACCCAAATGTATTTTTTCATTATTATTTTTATTATTTATTATTATTATTATTATTATTTCTTTTTTATAGATTTTTTTAAAAACAAAAATGGGGTGTTTCCAATTGCCCTAAAGGTACTTACACACCTGCTAGTTAGGATCAAACAGTCTATAGCTCGCTTTTTCTTTTATAAAAAATTAGTTTGTTGATTAATTTTATTTAATAAAAAAACATCGATTTAATGTTATTTAATCATGTTAATTTTTATTAAGAAAATACCTAAATGAACTAGATTATCGAATGATTTTTTTTTGGAAAAGTCTAAAATAACCTAAGTTTGGAAAAATCCTCATATTAAATTTTTATTTAGAAAAGTTCTAACTGATAAAACCCTAAAATGTTAAATTTTAACATAAAGTTTTTTATTTTTATTTTTATTTTTTATTATTATTTTATTTATTCATTTTTTTATTATATTAAGAACTTTATTTTTGTATTTTTATCATTTTCACCTTTTATTGAATTTTTATTTCTAAAATTTTATCTATACTAAAAAATTTTACTTATTTATTTTTATTCTTCTGAATTTTTCATTTTGTTATTTTTATTTTCTATTATTATTATTTATTATTTATTTATTATTTTGTTATTTTTTATTTTTTCGCCATCGGGTAATGGTATATACCACGACAACCTAATAGGTACTATATTATTTTTAATTTTTAAACCATAGACAAGTGTAAAAAAATCTAAAAATAAATAAAATAAACATATAAAAAAGAAATAAAAAAATATCACCAACCGAACTGTTGGGTAACACACGGATCAAGTCATGGGTTTAAATCGGGTTGCAGGTTGAGTTGGATCGAGTCACAGGTCCCTTCGCTGGTGATGCTTCAGTGGTCATTGAGGGCAGCTAAGGAGTGGTTTTCTAAGTTTTCGGGAGTGAGAAATCGATGGGCAATGTTGGTTTTCACTAAAAACTAGCCTAGGATGTTGTTTCGAAGGTGGCCGATGGTAGTGATTGTGGTGGTTTTTCGATCTAAGTTTCCAACAAGTTCTTAATTCGTAAGACCAACTTTTTCTTGCTCCTTGCGACCTAAGGGAATTAGTGGCACCTAAATCAAGGCTCAAGGTTAAGTGTGGGTGGTGAAATCTTAGAGAGAAGTTCCAACTAGTAGTGGGTTTTTTAGAAAGGGAAAGTAACTATGCTATGTTTTTTTAGTGATTTTTTTTCGGCCTTTTGATGTTTAATACCTTGGTCTCTTTATAGGAATCCATGGATGAGCTCAAGATAGCTTGGATAAGCACGAATCAATTCACACGCAACCTCCCCTTGATCTAGTTAGATTCAAAATTTTGTTCGAATTCGTGTTTATCGATTTTTTTTTTTTGGCTAAATTTCACTTTATCCGTATTGAAAAATGGGCATGAGATGATCGGATTCGAGCTTGTCTTCTTCTGGCATTCATCAGCTAGAGGTTGAAGACGATCACATGCTGAGCATGGGTTGACCATTTTCTCATTCTCTACATGCAACTAATTTACATATGAGCTAACGACCTTAATTAATTTTTATTGATTTGAGGTTCTTGAACTTAATTTAGAGTCTCATATTTTCTTGTTTTTATTGAAAATTTTCACAATTTTTTATTAATTTTTGTTATTTGTTTTTTTTTTTTAGTTTTTCATTTACTTTCATTTTATTCATTTTTTCTTTTTCTTTTCTTTTCTTTTTTTATTATTGTTTTTAGTATATATTTTTCATAAACCAGACTTTTATTATTACTATTATTTTTTCATTATTTATTTATTTATATATTTTTTAAACAAATCTAGACAAGAGCAAAAATAAGGTGTTTACAGTAACAATTAACAACTAATGAAGCTTTGGACTTCATCACATGAAACTTAGATAATGAGCTACATAAGTTTGTAAAGACCTTATGGATAGTGCAGTTCGCCAATTCCCTTGTTTCAACTTTCTATGGTTTACAATAAAGCATCATTTAATATAGTAGAACATCATTTTGTATGGACAAACTTTCAACTTTCAAGTTTGTAAGGACTTTATAGACTTCCCTTGTTTCAACTTTCAAGTTTGTAAAGACCTTATGGACTTCCCCTATTTCAACTTTCTATAATAAAGCATCATTAAATACAAAGAATATGGATGAGGGAACACTCACGTAAAGCAACACAACAACAAGGAACACTTCAAGCATGCAACAGGAACACTTCACACATAGCAATAGGGAACACTTCATGCATACAACAGGGAATAGCCAAATAGGAACACTTCAGTACGTAAGAGCTAAGTTCAAGATGCAATACGGAAAACAAATAAATCGGTAATATGTACTATAACAAAAAAAAATTATGAATCAAGCATGTGAGAAGATTACCTCAAGCAAGATTGTGAAAAATAACCAAAAAAAAAAAACAAAAAACAAAAACCCTAAGTAAGTAAATAAATCGAGAAGATACAATAATATATTCAAGAAAAAATTACCTATACGCAATGGAATTGAAGTATATTGGAGTGTGTGAGCTATTGCTATCTATGGGAAACGTTCAGTACACAAGATCGAGACTTAAGAATCAAGATTGAAAAAAAAAATTACTGTTTGAATTTTAAACTGAACAAAAGGAACCAAGGAAGAACAGAAACAATACAAAGACACACAATCATAAGGCTGAAGAATGAAACCTATAGCCTACTCCATGACAAATTTACTTGCATTTTGGGTCGAGCTGGGCTTCTTTAGGCTAGACATCTTCAACTAAGCCGAGCTACTTCCTCCTCACTCCTTTAGTTGATGGAAAAAAAAGCTTGCAGCAGAAACATTAAAAATGCAAGCAAACTCACAATTTTACCTATTCTACCGTATGGAATCATTATTCCACTATGATTTTACCTCAAAATATTAGTTGACTAGAAACGTGCTCACTAACTTGTAAAATCATAGAAATGTATGAGTTGACTTACGATTTTGACAACATTGTTCATGATAGTTATATTTGGAGTTACTTCATTATGATGCCTTAAAGAAGAAAGAAAGAAAGAAATGTCATCTTATTTAACTCCCTACGTTATTGCCATCATGTATGTCTCTTATGGTTTACAAAAATATTATCTTCTCCCAATTTCTAAGTAGATTAGGGCCTATGTCTGACCACTAATTCTTGAGTGGGTAAAGACTATGGAAAGGTGGTGACCAAGATCTTCTTTTTGAGGTGGTTATGTCATTTTCCACAATTTTACCTTGTTTTTATTATATAAACAAACACTTATTTTGTTTTTCAATTCTGCCACCTTGATAGGAATCTTATATCCTTTGGGTTAAAAATTCATGTTAGAACTAAAGACATTTCAAACTTTGCTTATCGGCTTTTAGATGATTCTAATTTTGATGTAATTGAATCTAATAGAGATATCTATATGACACACACTAAGACCTTAACATGCATAAATTTAGTGTGTTTGAGGGTTAAGCTCTTAGAGTAGGGAGTGGATTTGGATTGTTGCAGCTATTGAAATTAGGAAAGAAATTGCAAGAATTTGACATATTGTCCGAACACCGACCATTTTCATCTAAGTGACAAGCTTACTTGAAAGGGCTATGCAATTAGAAGTTAGGAAAAACATGTGAATAGAGAGAAAATGTGACTAACTTGAGAAAGAATTCAAGCACGTCTAACTACCAAGGGAATGTGGATGGTAAGCTTGTTGTCTAATTGGCTCGAGGATGCCATCTGACTGGGAGCAAGCGACATTCTAACCTTAAAAGACTTCAGTTGCTAATCCATTATTAGCTTCATGATGTTTGAATGGCCTAACTATTACTATATTTAATTTTCTTCTATTTTTGTTATTTATTTTGGACTATTTTTTCCTTGTACACCTTAAGTTGTATTAGAGGGCATACTATCAGTTATGAACATTACATTACACCCTTAAAACTTATATTGTGGAGTTTTTCTTCAATCAATGTTCTTATCAATCCTTAAATTGTGGCAAAGATAGATTTCTAGATTATGACTAATATCAATTGAGTAATCCTTAAGCTCATTCTTATTCTAGTGATTAATATTCAAGAGTAAGAACAGTCATATTTTTTTAATTTCAAGACATAAAAACCTAAACATAGTAACACCCGATTAATCTATGATTGTGGGTAGACTTAGTGTCTAGTTATTCACATCACATACTCTTTTCATATGTTCTTTGATCTTCTTTAATTTTTGGAAAGCAAGTTTGTGCTTTTATAGGTTGTTATGCTGATCTCTGGGATCTTTTTCTTAAGGATAGTAGATTTAACCCAAACATAGGTAATTGTTGATTTTCTTCTAAAAATCTAATTTGAATAATTAGCTTTTGGAATTATACCTTATTTGTTTTATGAATATGGTAAAGGAAACACGAAGGAATATCAGCTGTTTTCTAACTTAACAAATCTCTTTTGTAGCATCATGACAAGATCTTTAGCTAATTTTACATTTTCATCTACCTTCCTTTCCATGGTTTATGATCATTTTTGTATATCACAAATATTATTACCATTATTCTAAATAAGGTTATTATAGGCTTTTTACTTAGTTGATTTAGGAAACTTATGCTAGTTGTATTTTCTCTTGATTTCCATGTGCACCTCTTTCATTAGGGTATTAAATCTTTGGAGTGTCTTTATAATGTCCAGTTACATGAAATTCAAAACCATAATTACCTTATAACATAAAAATCTCTTTTAGTTCATGAGATGATAAATTTCTTTTCTTTAGAGATGATTATCATGGAAGCATAAGGGAGAGTCATAAATTCTTCAAGCAGTACTTTCCATCCAAATGGAGGAAGTTGCATAGAAAACTATATATTATCATTTGTCATTATCCTCTTTGAAAGTTTATAATATAAGATTCCCATTAATATAGTTAGTGGATGGTGTGACTACAACAAACTACCAGCTAGGAAGATTGGGCTAGTGAAGATCATAGAGAAGATCAACCTGAACGCATAGAAATTAAAGCTGCCTAGCCACATTCGAATGGCAGATGTATTTAATGTGAAGCATCTTATTCCCTACACTAAAGATAGTTCAGATAAAGACAATTTGAGGGCGAATTCTGTCTACTTTGGGAAGGATGATGAGGTGGAGATATTAGTAAATAGGTACATAGCAAAATGGGTTAGTCATGACTTTTTTATTTCTAAACTTTATTTTGAAGGAAATGAGTTAACTTGAAAAAGTCAGTACCTTTGGTACTGAGCTATGCTAGTCAAATTTGCTATTTTTAATAATTTTTAGATTACTTATAACTTTTTATAGACACCTCTATTTTGAGTTTCATTTGTAGTGCTGCATTTGCCTTTTAATTTACTTTATATCCTTAAATTTTAGGTATTTCTATTTTTAGCAGTTTTTAGGCATTTTTATTTTTAGAAACTTTTTATGTTCTATTTTTGGCAGTTTTATGCTTGCTATTATTTGTATGCCCTAGGGTATTGAACAAATTATTCATTGAATATCATTGAAATTTTGGGAGCCATCTTTGCTCTATTTTCTACCCAAATTCTCAAATTTCATATAATTGTTGAATTTGGATGTCAAATACCAAGGAATTCATAGAATCAATTGGTATTTGAAGATCGCACTCCGGTTATTAACAAAATCAATGGTTTGTGATAAAACCCCACTTTAATTTCACGTGTAAGCTGCGTCAAATTGATTCACTCTTTACCTTCTTTTTCCTTGCTTTGTTATTGATTTCTTTCTTAAGAAGCTTTCTTTTTACATAGCATTTATTAGGATCATATTATATATGGATCCCAAAAAACAATATCATGAGATAGAATCTTTGATATAGCAAGTTAAGTTTCCTTTTTCCATCAATAGCTTGAAGGACATCTTTATAATCTTAACATCCATTTTTTATAGTGTTGTGTCATCATAAACATTGGTTAGATTGAGAGGGCTTAACAATGGTGTCAATTAACTCCTTCATATCATGACCATAATTAGTATTAGAATTCTAATTCAAATGTTGGTATTGAGCATCTAGTGATACAGGAACCTAGTCTTGTTGTTGTTGGTAATTAATGTCTTCGACTTGAGTAAGCTATGGTGAGTTTCTTAATGCTAGCACATCCACTTCAGCTAAAGCCTTTTTAAAAAGAGCTATCGTCAATTCAACACTTAGTTTTTTTTTTTTTTTTGAAGAGAAAACTACACTGCACTTAGCTTTCCAAACACACCACATTACTATATATAATTTAGCAAACCAAGTTAGGGCCTCATTTTTATTATCAACAACACCTTCTATACAAGAGTTTAACTAAAAATCTAAAATGGTAATCCTTTCAACATCAAGATGGATCCATACAAAAGCAAACCAAGTGGGCTTAGTCCATGAATAACATAAAAGCATACATTCTGCTAATTCATTATAAGAACAAAATTTACAACATGTAGACTCAACTACCCTTCTCCTTGTTAAGTTACATTAGGTTAGAATTGCATTATTTAAGGCCCTTCCCTTCATATAAAATATTTGACCTTGGGTAGACAAAGAATACCATACCTTGTTCCATGTTGCTTTATCAATTTAGTGTGAGGAGGAAGCTCCAAAATTATGCTGTATACATTGCATTTGATGAAATTATAAGTTGAACACACATTGCACTTTCCATTCTTCTCATGTGGCTAGATAAGACGATCATTAATTCTTGCATGTAAGAGTGGTATCTCCTACACAACTCTTACAGTTTGTCTATGAAACCATCTATGGAGTTCTTGCACTCTTTGTGTTCTTGACTCATTATCAATCAAGTTAGAGTCTCGTGGCTCATGATTCTTTATATTTGCTTTGAAGACTGATGTGTGTCCCTTCAAACTTATAACCCATTTGTCTAACCCAACTCAAATAATTGATCCATCTTCAACCTCCCATGTAGCTCCCTTAATCAAATGGTCTCTTCTATGAAGAATGCTCACCTAGCCCCAAGAATCCATCAATCCTCTAGAAGCCTAAAAAAAGAAGAGTTAAGAAAATAGATATCCTTGAGTACACATAGCTAAAGGGCATTAGAGTTTGTTTAGATCCTTCATGCTAGCTTTGTAAGTGGAGTTGAATTGAAGTCACTTAGATCTTTAACGCTCAATCCTCCTTTTGACTTTGACAAGGAGATCTTTTCCCATCTTTGCCAATGTATCTTCCTCTTATCATTAGTTTGCCTTGACCAATATCGTGCAATCATAGAACTCACTTCTTTACACCACTTGACTAGAAATTTAAAACAACTCATGGAATATGTCGAGATAACTCTAGCCATTGTATCGGAATTTCTCTACCTACATTTGATAACAAACATCACTTCCAACATTTCAACTTAGATTCAACCCTATCTTTTAACAAAATGTAGAGTTTTTTTATTTATTTCTTCCCCAAATGGTTAATCAACCTAAATACTTGCTTAGATTAAAAGCAATAGGCACTCCTAATGCATTATTGACCTTTGTTATTTTGTCAAGTGACGTGTTTTTGCTAAAAAATAAGTTTGATTTCTTGATTAAATCTATTTTCTTTCCTGGTGAATTTCTTTCATGATTGGTGACCCAGGTTTCAAGAAAAAATTTGATTAATTCTTCCTTAGAGATAAATTTAGGAATGTATATGCAAGTGATGCATTGGTTAAACACTAGTTCTTACTCTTTGACCAGATCAAGAGCATGATTTTGGACCTATATACTATTTAATAATTAATGTAACCATAAGGATGTCTAGGTTTTTAGTGCTCCAATCGTCTATATTTCAATTTTTAAGAGTTGTGAGTAATTTAGGATCTAATGAGGCCACATTGAAATTTGGAGACAATGTTATACATACTATTCTTGCTTTAAGTAGTCTCAATGGTTTCAATACATGCATGGTGGTAGTTCATGAACCGAATACCTAATAATGCCATCTTGGCATATATTAGAAGATACTTTCAAATTATAAAAATTTAAAATTAGATAAATGAGTTCAAAATGAAGGTGAATGTATCCTCTATGGATTTAATGTTTTGAAAAATCATGAGAGATCGAAATTATTATCAATTGTTTTCATTAAGTTGCTAAAATGGGATGATCAATCTTGTGGATTATACATATTCTCTTACTTCCTTATTAATTAATTTACGGAACTGATGGGGAAAAGAGAAGTAGGGTTAGTAAAAGTAGAATTTGTACTTACGAGTGGAAGAATGAAGTTAACAATTTCACTTCATTTTTGAGATTAATCACGTCAGTGTATTTTAAATTTTGACTTTAAGTCACGCTTTTAATTAAGTTATGTTAGAGTTATATTTTCATGTATTTTAGGCTTTTCTTTTGATAGCATATTTTGATATATATTTTTTAATCACAATATTTTTATCCTTTTTCACATAAGAAGGTAAAAATTAAATAAGGGAGAACGGCTATGCAGAGAAGCCGACGTCGGCTGTGTCTTCATTGCGACGAAAAAAGAAAAGAAAACACAATCAAAATATAGAGAGAGAGACATTAGACGAGATTTACCAGCGAGTCTCTCTTTTCTCTGTCTTTTTCTTCTCAACCCTTCCATTGAACGCCTCGTTAAGGATCGGATCAACTGTAATTCATAGTCAACGAGGCGTTTAGCTTCGGAACCCTAACTCAATACCTTAATATACATTCATAGATCCTAGGATAAAATTCAGGTTTAATTTGCATTAGATCGAAGGGCAAAACGATGGACGGGATATTCAACAAGCTTCGAAACTTGGACGCGTACCCTAAAATTAATGAGGATTTCTATAGCCGTACACTTTCCGGTGGCGTTATAACCCTAATGTCCTCCATTGTTATGCTTCTCCTCTTCTTGTCCGAGCTACGTATGTACATATAACAGCATTACTTACAATTTCTTTCTTTTTTCCTTTAATTTTTGAGTTTTTATAGTTTAGAATTGATTTTGTTTAGCGGTAGTAATATGGAATTTGATTTCGTGAACTGTAGTTGGGTTAAAGTTTTGAGCTTTGATTGATTGTACATGCTGGGGAGATAATTTAAGCTTGTATTTGCGATTCGGGAACAAAGCTTGAGTTTTGTTGTATTATTGGCGGTTCAAAATTGGTTTTGGGATTTGGTTGTGACTTTATTATCTTTCTTATTGATTTCTGTCGCTAGAGTTTTTCCTCTCCTCCATTGATGAGAGGTGGTGCGTCTAGGAGGAGCGCCAGGGGTCGCCGGCATACCCTTGGAATACATTTTCCTCCGTTCTTTTTTTCTTTTTTCCCTCTTCCCAAAACCAGGGTCTAGAGAGAGACTAACCAAGATAAGGGAAAAGCGAAGTCCTTACACATTCATGCACTGTCCTGCTTACTTCTATTGTCTCATTCAACAATGCATCTCTCTTGCTAAGTTCTCTATTAGCAATGGAGAGCTAGTGGGTTTTTTTCTTGCATATGAGTGGTTTAAGGTAGGAGGACCCGGTCTCCCCTTATTTATTTGTGCACAGAATGAAAGATTTATCAGGCTTCCTATGCAAGATGGCAACGATTCCTTGCTTCTCTTACCATTGGGGATGTCAAAGTGAGAACTAACCCATCTTTGTTTTGAAAATGGTTTGTTAATCTTTTTGCAAAGGAAATTTGGATTCCATTAGGCTAGTCCATGAAGCATCGCAGCTCTTCCATGGTCTATCAGGTCTGGTAGCTAATGTAGGGAAGAATAATATATTTTGTTTGCAACTCCAACCAATAAGAGAGGGATGCTATTTTGGATATCACACGATTCCAAGAAGGGACAATACCTGTTCACTACTTGGAAGTTCCACTTATATCCACCAAATTGAAGAAACTAGATTGTGATGTCCTCCTAGAGAAAGTTCTAGTGCATATCTCTTCTTGGATCTCTGAGTTTCTATGTTTTGTGGGTTGCCTGCTATTAATTAGATCGGCCATCCTCCCAATGCAAGTGTATTGGAGCTCCATCATTTTGCTTCCCAAGTAGCTGTCATGCAAATAGGACAAAATATGAGGAATTTCTTATGGAGTGGAAGGCCAAACGTCTCCACTAAAGCCAAACTTAAGTGGGATGTATTGTGTAATCCTTGAAAAATGGAGGCCTTGGTATTCCAAGTTTAGTTTTGTGGAACACAACAACCCAAATTAGATACATTTTTCACTTAATGCAAGGGAGGAAAGAGAGGACTTTGGGTTGATTGATTCCACTCCACCTACCTTGGAGGCCATAACTTTTGGTCACTTAAAGCACCAGCAACTTCTTGTTGGAATTAGAAGAAGATCCTTAAGCTACGACCAATAACTTGTCAGCCCTTCAATAGGAGGTTAATAATGGGCTTTTATTCTCCCTGTGGTCAGGGTTTTGGCTGCCAGTAGGGCCCTTGGACCTGTTCTATAGTGCTTGCAGAATAACCAACCCTGCCTTGCCAATTATTGGGGGTCTATGCTCTTTAGTGGATGGTAATGAATGGCGATTACCTAATGGCAATTTTCAGATAAACTATTAGATACTCAGTGCATCAAAGCCTGATCCTCTGCAATCTGATTTGCTCAAATGGTTGCATTCACAATTTGGAGAATACTCTACCAAAAGCGGATGCGCTTTTGTTGCTCCATCTTCTGCTTGTATCCCTTGGAACAAGGTGGTATGGAATCAAAGCACAATCCCTAGGCATGCTTTTTTCCTTTGATTAGTATGGCTTAGGAAGCTTCAGACTTTAGACAGATTTTATGCACGGGGTATTGTGAATGCAACCACTTGTTACCTTTGCACTCAAGACCTTGAAGGCCATTCTTGCCTTTTCTTTGAATGCCCTTTCTCGTTCCAAGTTTGGGAGTATGTGTGTGAAATTTTGCATTGTCAAGCATCCTATCAAGTGTGGCTAGGTGTTACTTCTGGTCTAGTAGCTACTGTAGCCTCTAAGAATGCACAAAGTAAATCTTGGAGATCTCTCACAGCAGCAGTCTATTGCATATGGAGAACCCATAACCATGTGTGCTCATTAGCCATTCAAGTTATAGCCCACTTTATGCTCCATTGAGGCTTCTAGACTAGTTTACTCTTGTTTCACACAATGTTTTTGTATACTCTTTCTTGTCATAGTATCGTGTAGCTGTGTAAACCTTTCCTGTCTCTTGAAGGTCATATATTCTTCCTCTATCAATGAGATATTTATTTACCATGAAAATTATAGTCATTAATTTAGGTTTATGGTGTTGTATGATTGTGCATTACATAATTTAGAATTAAATTTCTGGGTTTGGTAATGAGAGGAAACGCTAAATATTTGCTTTGAGAGGATCTTTCCTTCATGAAAAGGGGATTCTGTTACCTGTCTTCAAGCTAGGCTACATTTGGATGTGGATTTGGGTTCCTATTATTGAATAACATTTGCAATTTATGATTTCCTTTTTAACTATTGCATGCTAGTCATATAGGTGAGATGACTGATTGTTTTGTATTGCTTGCAGGATTATATTTGCATGCCGTTACTGAAACGAAGCTTGTAGTGGATACTTCAAGAGGAGAAACTCTGCGTATCAATGTAACATTTATCCCCTCTATTTGAATCTCTAAATTATTTTCTTCTTTTCAAGACATTTTATGATTGTTCAAAGTTTCTTCCATTTGCTTGAAGGTCAAATTTCACTTCAAAATTCATGTCTCTATTCTTTTACAGCTGGTTTTGTAAAGAAGAGATCTTAGTCAGAGTTTTCAGGGTGGTTATAAATGAACAATAGTTCATTGAAGTGTGTTAAATTAACAAACTTTTTGTCTTCTATCACTGCATTGTAGCTGTAAAAATTCTGCATTTGTAACGATTTTTGTCCTTCCCTTGGTTTCTTATAGGAATTACAGTTAACATTAATTAAATATTGATGAAAAGAATGTTAGCCAAATATGCACTGTATGCTCCCTCTCCTTTTACCGGTTTAGTAACATTTTTTTGGTTTCTAACCATGGAATTGCAGTTCGATGTGACATTCCCTGCCCTACCTTGCTCTCTCTTGAGCCTTGATGCCATGGATATCAGTGGGGAGCAGCACCTTGATATTGTATGTATTACAATTTTGGAAGAGATTCACTGTTTAACTTAGGTTGCCAATAACTATTTTCGTCTTAATGATGGAATTCCTTCGACATATTTTAGTATTTGTTTGACTTAAGCTTTGAATCCTCTGGTTGGTATGGTTTACTGCTTAGCTTTTTGATGCTGTTATAGCAATTTGTTAATTATCTTGCAGAGACATGACATAATTAAAAGAAGATTGGATTCTCATGGCAATGTCATAGAGTCAAGGCCAGATGGAATTGGTGCTCCTAAGGTTAGTCTTAGATATTTTCTTGAAGAATATCGGTTAAGGACTGATTATTTCTTTTGTTTGGATGAATTAGCAAAAGTTTTTCTCAAATAAATGTCATACATCACTCCTAGTATGTTCCCAATATGCCTTTTTCCCAATTAAGACTTCTGGCTGCCTCCACAAGTATTCTGAATACTAGCAGTAAAGGAAACTAAGGTTGGCTTGAATGATCAAGTAATTGCACATAAAAATCTATCATTCTTTATCCATGATGTCGAAGGGCATTAATTGTTACTTGAGTTGTGAACGGCCCATAATGTTTGCATGATTATATTATAGTGGATATTTTCCTTAAACTGTATGTCTTAACACTTCATTCATCTTGCTGCTTCTTCTGAACACATTTCACTTTGCAACAGATTGAAAAGCCTTTGCAGAAACATGGTGGCAGGCTTGAACATAATGAAACTTACTGTGGGTCCTGTTATGGTGCAGAATCAGTGAGTTCTTTTCTCTGCATTGTGTCTCTTCTTTTTCATTTTTTTTTGGCTGAATTATTGTTTTTACATTCATTGTTTAATGATTTGATTTTAGGAAGTTAGTGAAATAGTCATTAGAACTTTGGTATGTTAAGGTCATACCTCTTGCTTGGATTTAGTATGAGGGTGGGACTGGAGTAGAGAGGTAAATTTGGACCAAAATTTCACAATGAGAAATCTTGAGACAAGAAGGTCCAATATAAAGAATACCTGGGTGTTTTCATGGTAATTTCACATGATTCTGGGAGATTGATACAGCAGGAAGTGCGAAGTAGAGAAGATGATTTAGAATGTTTGCCAGTGAATGATGCTGGATACTTTTGAAGGCCTTGTGTTACAGGGCTTGGAACTGGGATTCCCTGTTCCACGCTAGGTAGGAGATGATATAAGATGAAGTTTCCTACAGTGTGATAAAATGATCTTACTTTGGTATTTTATGGTTATGTACAGTATGTGATAAGTACAGGAAACCTTTTTACTGGTTCTTTGATTTCTGGAAAACAGAAATGATTATAGAATGAACAAAAAAGCTCTACATGGTAAACTACGAGGCAATCGTTTTTTTCCTTAAACTTTAATGGATGCTTGAATTATAAGAGAGTTGTCTCCTTGTAATTATCTTTTTAATGTTGGTTTTGGAGTTCTGGAAACGGCCAATGTTACTTGTAGTTCCATAATACCATCCTAAATCCTACTAGTGTTAGTTCCAATTCATTCTAAGTCTCATAGTCATTATTACTTAAAAGCATATTAACACTAGATCAAAATATTTATCAGCTTATCAATATAAGTAAGAGATGTATCTTTTTTCCTTTGTATTATGGATATCTGTCTGTTAGTATACACGATTTGTTTAGATGTAATAAGTAGTTGATGATACAAGGAAAATTAAAATCCTATAGGAATATCTTTTGATGATGCCAGATTCCTCCAAGTATACAAATGGAGCCTACCATTCATGGCCTCCAATTATAGTCAATACCATTATATATATATTTCACTCTTACTATATATTTGTTTAGTTTGTTATCTTGTTTGAAATATATGTTGATTTGGTTTGATGAGAATTAATGAATAGATACTTTTTCTCTAAAGCAATAAGCATTCTGTATTGGCATCCCTACTTTCTTGGAAAATATATTATAGCCTTTTACTTTGTTAAATGGAATAAGATTGTAATGTAATAGCTATTATTGAGGAATGAAATAGAGCCGTAATAAAATCATCATTTATTGATTTTGATATTAATGAGGGGGAAAATCAATTTCAATATTGAATTGTTATTAATAGGATTGACTAATGAATGACTATTCAATTTTTTGCTACAGGAATTTCTTATGGAATTTGCCATTATAGGCCTAGAATGCAACTAAACACCGTAACATCCCTTTCATAAGGAATGAAGCTGTAATTGAATTGTTATTATAATGAAGTGAGTGGGCAGTTATGTTACCTCCGTTGATAATAACTTAAAATATGGTTTGCATGATATTATTTCAAGATCCCTAGTGTTCTGAAAACCTACAGTATGGGCTCAATATTTTGAGAAAATGTGGAAAGTTTCCTATGTCAAATGTGTTAATGATATGATTGCATTTATCTATGTAGCCTCTTTATTGAGGGAATGTTTAATTGAATGTTGTGTTGTTGGCAATGGAAAAGTCTTGGTGACTGAAAATTTAAGATTAAGAATATCCAGTGGAAGATTGATATGAACAATTGTACTGCAGCTGTGAACACTACATCTGCTAGCTGATATAACCTTGGTGGCTTAATTTGATAACTTTAAAGGACGTTGATTGCTAAATGGTGGATTTTATTTATATGCTTGTGAAACTGCAGTTGCTAACTCTCTGGCATTAGGCAGTTCTATTAAACATATGCACTTTTGCTAAGACAAGAATTATTTGGTTTTACTAAATAATGATATTCACAATTTATTGTGCTGGCTTCGCATGATAATGTTGATTGTTATTGGTGGAACCTGCTTTTCAGCACATGTGCTGCATCCTTTATTTTCTTCATTGTTGCATATCTTACTTCTTTATGAGATTTGGGTAATTTCCTTTTATTAATGCAGAGTGATGAACATTGTTGTAACTCTTGTGAAGATGTGCGTGAAGCCTACAGTAAGAAAGGTTGGGCTCTTTCAAATCCAGATTTGATTGATCAGGTATGCAACCAATTTTTTCCTTCCTTTCTTTTTTTTTTTTTTCACCCCTTTTTTAGTTAAATGTGAAAAAGTAATCTGGAGTTGTAAACATATTATAATAGTCACCTGGTTATTTATTTTGTTACTTCATGTATTGGAAAAGGTTGTTGGCCTGTTTCTTTCTTAGTTATGAGGTCAAGATTGTGACATCCTCTTCTATAGATTTGTCCAAATCATGGTTTTAGCTCAAATGTTGCAATGCAACAATCTTGATGGTTTAAGAAGCTTCAGCATTCTTTTGACATATGTGATGCCTCACTGGTAGTAATTGCTCCCATGAATTCTAAAGGACATATGGTTCTTAATTACCTAATGAAAGCGAACTATGGATTTTTGTTCTCACATGGAAACGTGTAGAAACTTTTTTCAGCCAGGGTATAATATGGAAGAAAATTTTTTCTAGATTGTCTTTTTCTTTTGTGATGATTTCACTGCTGTCAGCTGGTGCATTGTTTTATCTAATTGAAGGAGGAAAAAAAAAATGTCATAAGGATGTTGATAGAAGTCATCTTAACTGAAAAAAAAAGAAAAGAAACGAAGTTCAAGCTTAACAATGTAACAGCAAGCTTACCGTGCAGTCGCTATCTGTTGCTCTTTCTGGAGTCTGGGCTGATGTCTGACTTGAGTTTCTGCTTCCTCACAATGTAGCTTCCATGTATAGTTAAAAACTAGAAATGTTGAAATCGTAATAATTGAGGAAATTTCTTGTACTTGCTTTAAACTTACTGTAAGTGACAAAGAGCAACTAAGTTTTTTGACATGTAGGCAGACATTTTCATCTTTGAACTTTCTCCAAAATCCTGCATTAACCTATCTTTCCCATGTTAACTCTTCAATAGGATATTCTTTTGCTTACCCCACCTCCCCACCACTCACCCAAACCCCCCACCCCACCCAAAAAAAAAAAAAAGAAAAGAAAAAGAAAAACTCTTCAATAGGATATTTACGACCTCAAAAGGTGGTAGATGAAAACTTAATTGCATTATAGACTTTTAGGAGCTTCTTCCATCTCATCTTGCATCTCGTTCTACAACATGAATTGCCTAAAGCATCTCTTTGTTTCATCATTCTACTACTTCCCCAAAGGGTATTCAGTTCAATGAATGGAAAAGCTTTCAATTCAAACTTGTTTCAGCTTTTTATCAGCCAGACTTCATTTAGGCTTTAGTTCTGAAACTTTAGAACTACTGTAGGTCTGTAGTTCTGGAACTTATATAGTCCTTTACGTGTGCTTAAATCACATATCACATTTGAAATCAGGCTGAAATTTGATTCATTGTTGAGAATTGATGAAGCAACAGAAATTCAGTTTCCAAATTTTTGTAACAAAAACAAGAGTGTGCTGAATGGAGAAGATGTGCAGTGTTTGCTATATTCCTTTAAAATGGAAGGAAATGAATGCAGTGATGATCTTCATCTTGCAGCTATATCTTCCTCTTTGACCTTTTATCACAGTCATCGTGAGCATGAAAATGTACACAGAAAAGCCATGGACTGTTCTTTGTGCTTATCCCACAGCTAGTTCAGTTAACCACAACCCCCATCGTCATTGTCTTGTGACAAGACAATGGGGGTTGTGGTTAACTGAACTAGCTGTGGGATGAGTGCAAAGAACAGTCCATGGCTTTTGTGTGTACATTTTCATTCTCACGACGACATTGTGAGCACTAGTTGGTGCTGATAGTAAAGAGGGCATAGAGGCGACAGAAAGAGTATCTATTTGAGACCTGGTGTTTAAAGAACCATCCAATGTATACCCTATTTATTTTGGTTTCAAATCTAATGTTTGGATAAGTTATCTTTTTATATCTAACCATAATTATGACGATGATGGTGTTGGTGAATAAGAGTTGGGAGAGAAAGTTCATGTCTAAGTGAAAAAAGGAAGAAATATATTTTATTCATTGGGGAAAGAAGACTTTGTTTGGTCTTTTTGTGAAATTAAAGGGTAAATTAATTTAACTTCATAAGAATTTGTTAGGTATTTAATTTTGTAATAGGGTTTACATGTATTTATATTTTTATCTTTTGATATCTTATTTTGGAAAATACAATGTTTGAAATGGTGCCAAAATGATGTTAAAAGATGAACCAAAAAGGCCCTAAGAGATTTAAAGATCAATTTCTTTCTTTTCTTCTTTTTTTTTTTTGGGTGAAAGATGACCAATTTCTTTTGTCTTAACTATTTTTTAAAATCTTTTAGGCATTCTAAGCAAAAGATGTTGAATTACTGATTTATGCCTTGTGCATTGTTGGGAACTAGGGTTGAGATCTTGCATCTTAGTTGGGATGCCATCAACAATAATGTTAGATGTTACCACCCTCCCCCATTTTTTTTTTTCATCACATGAGATCTGCATTTTTGTTTGGTACTACCTTGATCACACTGGGGAGAAAATCCTACTCTGTATTTTGCATGATGGTGTAACAGGATTTATATAGCTGACCCCTACTTTGTGGGATAAGGCTTGGTTGTTGTTTTAGTTGTTTCTCTACTGCTACTACCAGCTAAATAACATCATTGATATTATCATTATAAATGTGCCGTGCAGTGCAAGAGAGAAGGATTCCTGCAGAGGATTAAAGAAGAGGAAGGTGAAGGTTGTAATGTGTATGGATTTCTGGAAGTTAATAAAGTTGCAGGGAATTTTCATTTTGCACCTGGGAAAAGCTTTCAACAGTCAAATGTTCATGTCCATGATTTACTAGCATTTCAAAAGGATAGTTTCAATGTAAGAAATATCATGTTTACATATTGTTCAGAGCAGTTTATGTGGTTGTATTTTTTAAAACTATGGAAATAAATGTGGTGCTTTTCATGTACATTTTTCCATGTGTTTTCACATGAGAATTCTCATACAAACTGAAACAACACAGATTAGTCACAAGATCAATAGACTAGCTTTTGGAGATTATTTCCCTGGTGCTGTGAATCCTCTTGATGGGTAAGCTAATGTCCTCTCTTCTTTGTGGCTATTTAGTAAACTTTTAATCTGCTTTTAGATATTGTTGTCTTTCCTTTACAGTGTACAATGGACACAACAATCACTGCATGGGATGTATCAGTATTTTCTCAAGGTTAGAGTTCTGTTTTTATCATACTTTTTCTATTGTGCTTCTATATCTGCTGCATTATTGATTCTTATGACCTGTTTCAGCATATGATGCTCTTTGTAATGGATCACAAGCATAGTGTATATGTTGACCATTATATAGCTTTTCTAAGCTGAAGACTTGTTTAATTTAGTGTAGAGAAGAGGATAGGAAATGTGAAAGAGAGATATGCTTCACTATAGGATTGATTTTCAATCATATACAAGAGGATATTTACTTATTATCTAAATATCTGGATACACATACTGCTTTCTATATCTGCTGCGTTATTTGTTATCATTCTTATACCCTGTTTCAGCATATGATGATGCTCTTTGTAACTGATCACAAGCATAATGAACATGCTGATCCTATTATGGCTTTTCTAAGCTGAAGACTTGTTGAATTTAGTGTAGGAAGAGGAGAGGAAATGTGGAAGAGAGACATGCTTTGCTATAGGATTGATTTTCAATCAAGTACTAGAGGATATTACTTATATCTAAATATATGGACACATGTACTGTGTAACCATTTGATACATCTGTCTTTTAACTTAATTATATACAGGAGATGCATGAATAGCACATTGCTAAATGCAGTTAAATCAAAAGAAAAATATTTAATTCAAGAACTTAAAAAAACCTAAATGGTCAATGTACGTCAAAACATGTCAAATTAGTGCAATCAAGTTTACTTTCCAACAAGGCATTCTTCTTCATCTTTCTTTAAATTTATATTAGCTACCATATCTTCGTGTTAAATTATAAAAAAGGGTAGATGGTTCACTATACTTTTTTTTTGTGCTGGTAAGATGGAGCATTTTCAACGATATGATTGCTTCATTTAATTACTCAATAAAATTTTTGTAAAGCTAGAAAATTGAGTCTCATATCATAAGGAATTCTTTTTTTTTGGGATAATTAACATACAGAATTCTTCTAGTAAATGGTAGAGAATTTCGAGATGATAATTTGCACAATCAAAGACTGTTGGAACAGACTGATTTGTAACTGACATGTATGATCCGAGAATTAGTGAATATGACACAATTGATCGACTTCTACCTACTGTGAAGAATTTCAGTCTTGCAAATATCTCTCTGTGATTGAATGGCCATACAGCTGGATGAATCCAATTAAGATTTAAATTACCCAAAATTTTAAAGATTTAAGATGGTCAGAACTTCTTGTTAGCCAAGTTTGTATATCTACTTACCAAAAAGAGTTTGATTATCTAACATTGTGGAAGAAAGGGTACTTTGTGGATGAATCCAATTAAGTTTTAAATTACCCAAATATTTAAATATATAAGATGGTCACAAAACACTGTTAGCCAAATTTGTATGTCTACTTATCAAGAAGAGTTTGATTATCTAACTTAGTGGAAGAAAGGGTACTTTTTCTGTTTGCAGGAAGCCCACTAAGCTGAATTAGAACATAAACCTATGAGCTAGTTAAAAATTAACTATTAGCTCCACATTCATGAGTATTGAGGATAAATTGTTGCAGAAACCATATGGGTGAAACAAATGCCTATGTTATAGGCTTGGGAATGGATTTAGTCATGGATTAATTTTGTACAAAGTGTGGATCTATGTTTTGCGTTTCTTAGTATAGATCTAGGTTTTGTGTTTCTTAGTGATCCTCTCCTTTTTAAAACCTATGGTGATTAGGATTTGGGGCTTGTTGGAGAGAACACTCCAATCCTATGGACAGTAAAAGAGAAAGATGATAATTTCTGGCTTGTCTATCATTTCTCACATAAATGTGTTTATGCAAGCATCATTATTCCAGCTCACCAAAGTAAGACACTCAGGGTCAGCACTGCTTGTCCACTCTTATACCAGCCTGGTTTCTTGTGTGTTGTGCTTTATTAACTTGCTAATAATTCTTATTTGCTACTTGGTAAAGCTGCCAATTCTCGCATATACTAATTTTAATTTCTTCATTCATTTGCAGGTTGTGCCAACAGTTTACACAGATGTGAGTGGACACACTATCCAATCAAACCAGGTATGTTAAGAATGACAAAAGTCTACCTGCTGTCTCTATTTTCTCCTGTATCTGATGGTTTGGAACTATCTTTTGCAGTTTTCTGTGACTGAACACTATAGGACCTCATATGGGGGACCATTTCAATCCCTTCCTGGAGTTTTCTTCTTCTATGACCTTTCTCCAATTAAGGTGGGCTTTTTCTTCCACCAGTTCCTCAGTAGATGAATAAATATTAATGTACATTAGAGAATCTGTATCATTATAAAATTCTTACTTTATATTATTCACTCGCTTCAGGTTACTTTTACTGAGGAGCATGTCTCTTTCTTGCACTTCCTGACTAATGTATGTGCCATAGTTGGAGGTAAATTTCAAGAATCCTCATCCCTCCTTGCTCTCTTTAGTCTTTCCCTTGTCTTTCATCTTCCTTGTCCTCCATCATGGTGAAAAGATTAAATTAAAACAATCATTAGAAGAATCCTAAATCAGAGCTTTCTTTAATTGGTAGTTGGTAAAAATATTATGTACCCAATTTCATTTCGGAATAAAAGAATTTTTGGCAAAGTTCAAAGGTAAATTTAGCCAAAAAATGTAGGTAAACAAAGTATTCTTTTTCTGCATATTGCATCATCTGAAGTGACAAAACTGTGACAGCCAAAAATCTAAAACATTGATTAAAGTGATAGAACTTATGTTTATTGGCATTTTTTACTTAATGTGTTTTTATGTTATGTAAATAGTTTATACATAGGGCAAATGTCGCACTTGGTACCTGATTAAACTTTTCTTGTTAGTGTTAGTACCCACGCCAACACCAGTACTACTGTTTGCCATGCTGGCACAAAGAGCAAATGGATGCACACCACGTGTCCCATTTCAATAAAAAAATACACAAGAACTCCAGCTTGATGTACTATGCCAGCATCGCCCTATAGAAAGACAAAATGAATAACAAATCAGATGCTTTATTAATATTGAATTATATTTGGTTTCCATTTCATTGAAAAGAAACAAAAAAATTCATGAAAAAAAGATGCATCATGAATCATTGGAAAGCTTCATAACTATCCCGCTTGAGCTTTTTACGGCAACTACAAAACTAATTAGAACATCACTTTTTGCCTTTCATGTTGAAACCCATAGGAGCTCTAATAACCCCCAAATGGATGAAACCTACATCAATTTTGCCATCAAACCACTGCAGAATAAAAAAAATTGATGTGAATATGTGAAAGTTAAAACCCACAACAAACCCATTGAGACCCACTGAAGCTACAATATTTGCCTAACCCGTCATTCACCACCATAGTAAAAAGAAGAAAAAAGATAAATTCTTGCAACCCCTACAGAACACGATGGACAAAATTCATGCAGCCCACACAATGAACAAGATCTGACTCAATCTCATGATATTGACCAAATTCAGCTCTCTACTGCAAATAAGCTCAGATACAAAAGCAAATCCTCCTTCACTCAAATGCCCAGATCTTTAGATTGAAGCTGGATGAAGTGAGTTTTATTTTTTATTTATTTATTTGGAAAAACCATTTTCTTCAGCGAATAATTATTAAAGATGTGTGTACTTTGTAAAAAAAAAAGAAAAATTGATTTCAGGATGATACAAGTGTGGGTGCACAAAGTAGAAAAGAATTGAATCTAAGGATTGATGAAGCAGCTCTCCCTTTAGAGAATATATTCGTTTCAGATTCTTTCTTTTTCTAGTCTCACCTTTTCAAAGCTCCCTCCACTTACTGTTTGTACCTACAATTTATATTCTCTAAAACATTCTAGTCTCCTCTAGACTTGTTTCCATCACTAATACTATGTCTCTTATTGACATAACTACCACTGCCACCACTCACATGCAAACCAATACTGTACACCAACGCATCCCAACACATAACACAACACCATACAGCAGGACACTACTTCACAACAGAACTCAACACAATAGAACAATACCACACTACAAAGATGACACACATGGCATCACTTCGCAACAGAACACAACACATTCTTGACAAACCGCAACACCATAAAACAACACCCCACTGACACACGCACACCACAAACGTATCAACACAACCAACTCCCTACTTTGATGCAGCAAGCCTATGTCTATATGCTTTGGTTTAACAACCCTGTGAGTTGTATCACATGATATAGTCATAATGGAAGAAATAGACTCCGCAAATTGATGGGGATAAGAATGATTTAGGTTGTTGTGAGTCATCATTTTCAGATGCCCAGATTTTCAGTCTCTGTTTGAAGCAAGAAGAACAAGTTCACATCTTTCAGCTTAAAAGTCACATGGGTTATTGTAAATCCTCATTTTCAAGAGAAACTCATCTGAAACAAAAAACACTTTGCATGAAACAAAGTGAACTCACACACTTCCCTATACACTCTTACCTGTAGAAACCTTAGGAACCATCGTAACCACTCCCATTGCCTAGTTTAGTAGCTTATAAAAACCATTTACCAATATACCAATCACCATGGCAACTCCGGCCAAGGAAGTGGTGCTAGATTGCCCTCAGTCGCTTCTTGCGGAGGTGACAACGAACAATGCCACCGGTAGTGGCCTACCATCATCGGGAGTGCAAGATCAATATGCTCACCAAGGGACGAGCATGGATTCTGAGGTGGCATTTAATGTCAACCCAAAAGTGGCAAGTCAAAGCCCTACTTTTCCAACTGGGAAAGGTAAAGGACAAACCATAGCTAGGAAAGGCAATGTGGAGCCTTGTGCCCACACAGATGATAGCAGGCCTAATACCTGCAACCGGTGCCCCACAGACACCAAATTAGCCAAACATCCTAGCCACGTCCCACTTGTCTTCCAAAGTAATCCCATTTTTGGAAATTCTGCATTGGAAAGAGACAGTATTTTTTGAGATCCTTGAGGAGGCCAACCGGATTCCACCTAGCAATGGTCACCCACCTGCACAAACGACTCCGGCCGCCAGAACATATGCTCAAGCATGTAGCTCCAAGGTGGAGGACGGCACATCGGTGTTCCCTCTGCAATACGTACCGCCGGCCGCAGAGGGTCCTTCCCCAACGGTACACATACCCAAGGCAGTAGGGGACCTAGGGGCGGCATTTTGGAACAACACCCTTGTGGGCTACTTCCTTGGCCGCAAGCTACCATATTCCCTAGTCCGATCCATTGCCTTCAAACTCTAGAAGGAATACAGCCTTGTGGATGTACTAGGCAGCTTGGAAGGTTTCTTCTACTTCCGGTTTAGTAGGGAGAGCGACACAACACTTGTCTTGGAGAAGACATGGCACTTTGCCCAACGCTTTCTCATCCTACAGAAATGGAGGAAAGGCATGCTGTTAAACAAGGCGCAACCCACCAACATTCCCGTTTAGGCCACCTTCTTGCGAATCCCATGCAAATACTTAGGGGCGGAAGGCTTGAGCCACATAGTCAGTGGCGTGGGAGTGCCACTCAAGGCCGACGTCTTAATGGCTAGGAGGCAACGGGCAAACCATGCATGGGTGCTAGTGGAAATTGATGCGCGTGAAGACCTGGTCACCCAAGTAAGGGTGGAGGGTGAGAATGGCGTGGCTGTGGAAGTCCAGGTGGAATACCAATGGTTGCCTCCACGTTGTGCGAGATGCAAAGTGTTCGGGTATAAATGTCAACCCGCACAGACCACTCAAAGGAAGGAGGATGAGACTACGGATGTGGAGAGTAGCCAGGTTGCCCCACAAGTAGCTGCTGGCTAGAAGGAGCTGCGGTGTGAGGAGAAGGTCAGGCAAGATTCATTCGCTGACCACTAACAGCATCCCAGCAGAGCAACAAGCATGACGCCTTCTAAGGGCAAAACAGTAGCTAGAGGAGTGGCACTACATGGTGGGCATGTGATGCCAATGAAAGAAGCCAGCACTGCCAAGGAGGTTGTAGACGACCCCGGTAATCTGAGGAGAACAATGGTTGAGCGGATGGAGGTGGACAGTGGATGTAAGGTACCTGGCTTGAAGGCTGTAGTAGCTCCTGTGGGAGTAGAAACGCCCCTGGCAGCAACTGAGGCGCCAATCTCCCCTAACTGTGTGACGAATATGCCAATGGCCGGTCAGGGAGGAGACGAGGCAGATGGGGGTGATTTTGAGAACACCCCACTTAACGAATTATTAGTTCACATGAACCAAATGTCGGGAACTCAACCCATGGCCAACAGAAGTTCTAGCTCCTCTAGTCGCCGGAAGAAGAAGCAGCGTAAGAGGAGTCGGAATTTCACCTAATTGTAATTGTATTGTATTCACATTTCCATGTCAGTGGCAGCATGGAATGTAAGGGGCTTAAATGACCCCATTAAAATTTCGGAGGTTAGGAAGTTGTGTGCTATGCATAGCATTAGCTTGATTGGCTTATTGGAAGCTAAAGTGAGTGCAGCAAATGAGGAATCCATCAAGAATAGGTTGGGTTAGCATTGGCAAGTATGGGTTAACTCCATGGCACGGAAGCGCATCTGGATTGCTTGGCAACCAAGGGAGTGGAATATATGTGTGGAAAAGGAACACAAACAATTCCTACATTGCACCGTGACAAACTTGAGAGCGAACAGTAATATGGCAGTCACTTTTGTCTATGGATCTAATAATGATAGAGAACGTAAGGAGCTATGGTTGAATCTCGAGGTGTTGGCCCAAGCTATAGGCGATAGACCGTGGCTGGTCATGGGCGATTTCAACACAACTCGCCTAGTCACAGAGAAAGAAGGAGGCCGAGCATCGGTCACGGAGGCAATGTTGGAGTTCCAGAGATGCCTAGCTAAAGTGGAGGTGGAAGACTTGAGATATTATGGGGATTTCTTTACATGGACCAATAAATAGCAGCAGGCGCTTATCCTTAGAAAGCTTGATTGGGCCATGGTCAACCTACCTTGGATGAATTTGCATCCGAATGCTCATACCCAATTCCTTCCACCTATCATATCCAATCACTCACTAGTTGTGGTCCGTATGGAATATAGATTGAGGGCTAGAAGGAGCCCTTTCAAAATTTTCAATTATTGGGCAGACCATGAAGGTTTCAATGACCTAGTTAGCGCCATATGGAGGAGGGATATCCAGGGCTCTCATATGTTTCAAGTAGTACAGAAATTAAAGCTTGTTAAGGGGGGGCTCAAAAGCTTAAACATAACTGAATTCTCCAACATATCTCTAAGAGTATAAGATGCGAAGCGACGATTGGTACAAGTGCAAGAAGCCATACATGAGATTGGGGAAACAAACTGGTTGGAAGAGGAGCGGATAGCCTACAAGGAGTATTACACTCTAAGGGGGGCGGAGGAGAGCTTCTTCAAATAGAAGTCTAGGACAAAATGGTTGGAGTTGGGGGACAAAAATATGGCTTATTTCCACAAAGCCATGAAGAATCTTCACAACCGAAGCTCCATACACAGATTGTCCCGTGAGGATGGTAGTGAGGTGGTCGGGGAAGAGGAGGTCGGGCAAGAGATACTCCATTACTTCAAACGCTTATATGACCCACCTACATCTCTTACCACTACTGTCGACGTGGGGAGTTTGACACCATGGACTCTAACTGACCAACAACAACTCGGCGTCGTTGCTGAATTCTCAAATGAGGAGATAAAGTGAGGATTCACATTGCAAGTAAATGGAAAGGCTCCTGGCCTAGATGGATTCTCTACCTTGTTCTTCAAGAAAGCTTGAGACATTATAGGTGAGGACTTGATTATTGCCACTAGAGAGTTCATGACATCAGGGCATCTACTGAAAGGGATAAACAACATGGCCATTACTCTAGTACCTAAAGTGGCTAACCCTACTAGACTGGGGGACTTCAAGCCAATCGCATGCTGCAATGTCATTTATAAGGCGATATCTAAGGTGCTTGCAGCAAGGATGAAATCGGTATTGCCTTCCCTAGTTGGGCAAGAACAGGCGGCTTTTGTCTCGGGTAGGAGGATATCTGATAATATCTTCTTGGCTTAGGAACTCATGGCAAATTACCACGCCAAAGTAGGAGCTCCTTGCTGTATGATGAAGCTGGACCTCCAAAAAACCTATGACACAGTGAGGTGGGATTTTGTTCTAGGGGTTCTTTCAGCTATGCACTTTCCTCCCCACTTTTGCAGGCTTATTAGTTAGTGCATATCGACGCCAAAATACTCCGTCAATATCAATGGGGAACTGGTGGGTTTCTTTGCAAGCAAAAGGGGCTTAAGGCAAGGGGACCCTATCTCTCCTTACCTATTCGTCCTTTGTATGGAAATCCTCTCCATGCGATTGAGACAATTAATCCGGCATCCGGAGTATTCACTTCACTAGAGATGCCAAAATGAACGCCTAACCTATCTCTGTTTTGCAGATGACCTTCTCATATTTGCCAGAGGGAACAAGGAATCTATTTCATTGGTAAGACAAACCTTACAGGACTTCCAGGCTATCTTGGGATTGGCAATAAATAACCACAAGAGCAGCATTTTCTTTTCTCAGGTCCTAGCAAGTATAAGGGAGGCCATAATCCAGTGCACCCGGTTCAATGAAGGCAAACTACCTGCACGATACCTAGGGGTTCCCCTCATATCATCAATGCCAAAATACTCCGTCAATATCAATGGGGAACCGGTGGGTTTCTTTGCAAGCAAAAGGGGCTTAAGGTAAGGGGACCCTATCTCTCCTTACCTATTCGTCCTTTGTATGGAAATCCTCTCCATGCGATTGAGACAATTAATCCGGCATCCGGGGTATTCACTTCACTGGAGATGCCAAAATGAACGCCTAACCCATCTCTGTTTTGCAGATGACCTCCTCATATTTGCCAGAGGGAACAAGGAATCTATTTCATTGGTAAGACAAACCTTACAGGACTTCCAGGCTATCTTGGGATTGGCAATAAATAACCACAAGAGCAGCATTTTCTTTTCTCAGGTCTTAGCAAGTATAAAGGAGGCCATAATCCAGTGCACCCGGTTCAATGAAGGCAAACTACCTGCACGATACCTAGGGGTTCCCCTCATATCATCGAAGCTCAAAAGACAGGACTGTGAGATGCTAGTGGAACGCACCTTGACTCGAATCACCTTGTGGACAGCAAATTACTTGTCCTATGCGGATAGGCTTCAATTAATCAGATCTGTCCTTTTCTCCATGCAAGTCTATTGGTGCTCCATCTTCATCTTTCCTAAGTCGGTTGTCTCAAAAATAGAACAACTGCTTAGGAATTTTCTCTGGAGTGGCAACCCACACATATTCACTAGAGCCAAGGTCAAATGGGCTGAAGTGTGTCAACCAAAAGGAAGTGGTGGCCTAGGATTACTGGATATTCACCTGTGGAACAAAGCCATCCAAATCAAGCACATATGGAGACTCTGCAAGGAGGGAACAAAGAGCTTATGGTCGGAATGGGTTCATTCCACTCTACTCAAGGGAAAGAATTTTTTGTCTTCTAAGGCACCGGACGTCTGTTCATGGATATGAAAGAAATTACTCAAGCTGAGAGGCTTGGTTAGATCTTCCTTCTATTGGGAACCAAATAATGGCTTTGAAATTTCGCTATGGGCAGACTTTTGGCTCCCGACAGGACCTCTGAATACCTTGTTTAGTGCTCGGGTCATGCATAGCACGGGCTTTCCAGACAGCACGAGGCTATGCACCATAATGAATGGAAACGAATGGTGTATCCCAGAGGGCCCATCGTGGAATAGTTTTAGCATTCCCTCCTCCATCAAACCGAATGGTACAGAGTTGGATTGACTTTGATGGAAACACTCAGAATCTAGAGAGTACACCATACAGAGTGGTTATGGTTTCCTTAACCCCCTAGGACCTAGAGTACCTTGGCAGAGAGTAGTATAGAATAAAACCTCCCTCCCTAGACACGCCTTCATACTATGGTTGGCTTGGTTAAGGAAACTATCCACCCTTGATAAGGTACACCGTTGGGGACTAGTGCAGTCTACTACTTGCCTCTTATGTAACCGGCATCAGGAGGACCACGCCCACCTTTTTTTCCAGTGCGATTACACATCGCAAGTCTGGAGTA
The DNA here is from genome assembly GCA_037954665.1 of Laguncularia racemosa. Classification (NCBI taxonomy): domain Eukaryota; kingdom Viridiplantae; phylum Streptophyta; class Magnoliopsida; order Myrtales; family Combretaceae; genus Laguncularia; species Laguncularia racemosa. The sequence goes on from JBBMOL010000040.1 coordinate 170,963, forward strand.
TAGTTTGTGACTACACACATTGTCCAGCCCAATCCAATGATTGGGATAATGTGACTAGATTTTTGATGGCTTTGTGAGACTCACCGACACATCAGAGATGGCGTGCAACACTAGCGCCAGCAGTCTACTGTATATGGTGCACCCGAAACCAAGTGCGTTTAGGGAATGACCTTCCAGGGATTAGCATGCTAACAAACTAAATACGAGCTTATATTAAGTCATTGTAATCCTATCACTTTACTTTATATTAGTGCTTAGGATTAGTATGCTAGCACATTCATCGGTTATGTGCTCCTTATAACTCGATTTCATTCCTGTATTGTATTCCTCAATATTGTAGTTTAATAAATTATTAATTACCCAAAAAAGAGAAACTCATCTGAAAAAGACAAAAGATCAACAATAAACTTGCAAAGCCCATCATCTCAGGTGGTTTTCAATTGAGGAGTGGGTGGTGGTGGAGTGATCCCAAACGATTTATGGCAAGATAAAAGGATTCTTAATTTTTTCCCCCTTTTTGTTATATTTTTACTGGGTTTTGAAGGTTTAATAGATTATGGCTAGGGTTGAAGATGAAGAAAAGAGCTACTTCATGTTTTTTCATTTTTATTTTTTTTAATTATTTTAATTATTACAAATGACTAGTTTAGCTTTCCTTTCGTAATTTATTTTTTTAAGAAAAAATTTCACATGGCAAGTCTAATTATAGTTATCATTTTATTTTCGTGAAAAAGGACATGTATCTCTCTATTATTAGCACATAATGCCACATCGTGTAATGACAACTAATGTTGTTGGCTTAGGTGCTACTGTTGGCAATGAAAAGTTCAATTGGGTATTTGAATTGACATTTGAAAAGTTTAGGTAGTTAATTGAAAAACCACTTAAAAGTTTAGTTACTAAATGTGGCATTATCCCTTGTGTGTGCGTGTGTGTGTGTGTTAGTGGCATGACTTGACAATTTTGTAAGAAGAGGCAATCCTTAATTACAGATGCAAAATTTTTGGAATACATAACCTCTTAACTTTCTCAAATCATCGTGGTTGTAAAGTCCATATTTTAATGGGTTTGATTCTTCATGGAATATTTGTTCTGAAATTCTTTGTGGGCAATCGTGCACCCTTGCCTAAGGGATGCTACTTGCTGCACCTTGTGAGAATGAAAAATTTGTTATGAATTTAGGGATATGATGCAAGCACGTGTAATTCACCCTCGTTAGTTCATTGCTTTGATCAACTGGATTTCAGCTTTGTGATTATCATTGTTAATGCTTTAACTTGGCTTAAAATGCTGTTGAAAGTGCTTTTACCCTGGTTTTTGTATCATTACCCTTTACTTTTCATGTCCAATTTTGGAATATCCATAGCTGAGGCATCTGTCGAAGTCAATCATTCCCAGAATAGCAGTGTGATTATTAGGTGGACTGTGCTGCTGACAATTTCTTAATGACGTTTTGAGTGCATATCTGATTTTTCGTATTATTTTCCAGGGGTATTCACGGTTTCAGGAATCCTGGATGCATTTATATACCATGGGCAGAAGGCAATCAAGAAGAAGATGGAAATTGGCAAGTACAGCTGAGGACTGGTCTGGAGGTGGCCACTGCTTCTGGGGTAGATGTTTGCGGATGACGGCTCTCTGGATGGCATAAATGCAAGAACATAGGGGCCGAGCGAACTCATCTTTCGCTGGATTGCCTAGCATTCACCTGAGGACAGTTGAAATTTTGAAATGTATCGGTTTGCTCAATGGATTGGACTGACGTCTGCCTTTTTAACATACATCCATTGAACCCTGCTCGGTTTTTTGTCCCTTTTTCATCAATTGTTAATACATCCATTGAACCCTGCTCGGTTTTTTTGTCCCTTTTTCATCAATTGTTAAATTATGTAGATGAAAATATAGTTCAAAAAACCTAATATGGGATATTCGCCACGGATTGACTTCGTACACGTTAACGTGATTTTTCTTCTTCAGTTTTCGGGGCTGTCCGATTTTCTCATTTTGCTCAACCCATTTACGGTGAATTATGTTCCCATTTAATATCGAGTGCGTTCCAACTTCCAAAAGGTGATATTGATTGAGCATAGATTGAGGAGTAGTTGAGCTTTTGCTTCACCCAAATATTAAAATTTAATCTAAAAATCCGCATTGGCATGGAACCGGTTCGAATGTTTATTCATTCATTAGTTATGTAATTTATAGTGGAAAAAAAAAAAAATGAATATGTTCGAATGGACAGGAACAAAATCCTAGACGAGATGTTGAAGAGTTTACCTTTTTAACCATGAGATAAAAAAAATGCAGCTGCCGCATGCATGTAGAGATGATCGGTCATGTATGGTTATATTCAATATAATTCCCTTCCCCCAGCCTAAACCCAGCCCTCCAATCCATTTGTTCTTTTTTTTTTTTTAAGTTATGGACTCCACATCCATATTATTTCAGTCGTAGGTGTGACAATGATGCAAAGTACGATAATTGAAACATGGTTTTATGCTCCCAATATTTTGGAATTTAATTGCTTCTAACGCGGGTTACTAGAATATCGACGAATTGAGAGCATTTCACATCTTTTTATCATGACAAATTATACTTTATGGTGGAAAATTGAACTCTGAATTTTTATAGGAGAAAAAATCGACGAGATGAGGAAATAAAGTGATGCATTTTTCTATATCCGATCTTATATTCTTGCCATGCTTGGCTCTTTTAAGAGGGTGAAAAAAATACAAAAGGATCTTATCAATCTTTTTCAAGGAATAAGCAGCATCTTACTACTACTTTTAATTAATAAAAAGTAATGTCTATACTACTATTTTGATTTATACCGTTTACAGCTCGTACAAAAACTTAAAATTTTATGGCATTAACTTGGTACCACCTATCATGTAAAGATGTTACTTTAGATGGATATCTTAAGTACACCTTTTATTTTAAGAATATATATTTCATATTTTCAACATATTCTAAGTGATTCTTGGTTAATATATGACATGTATAAAGCGCCTAATAGAAACATATATGGGGAAAGTTACTTACTATTTTCTTATTTCGTATTTTTATCTTATGACTAATATAAAAATTAGAATTACTTAGAGAGAAGCAATAAAATCTTTTTAAATATTAAATAGATATTAAAGATAGTGAATAATATCGAAGAAATGATAATGAATTAATTTTTTTTTATATCAAGTATAATTTTTTATAATTTATTGATATATATATATATATTAGTAACACATAAAAAAAAAGTTCAAATTGTGGACCTTTTTTTTTTTTTTAAGTTCAAAAAATTTACAAATTGAACTATATAGTTAAGTTTAATTTAAGAAAAAAAATTGAATTATAATATACGATTTGGTTTGACTTGAAGGATGAATCATATTAAATCAAATCGTACTTATTCTTCCTTGTCTTGAAAAAACGATTTTAAAATACATTGAAAATTTGTTTGTAAGATATGGTTTTTAAGAAGTGATTTGGAATCAGGATTTCTCTTCACCACATCCATTCGGTATAAGAAATAAAATGTCAAGGATGTTTTGTTAGGGCTTTGCACTAAAATAATATTATTTTTTCTAAAAAAATTGCAAAATAGCATATTTAAAAAAAATTATTCCAAAAATAAGTTGTAAAGGTATGGATTGGGTTTGTGCCTTTAGCAATTTGTAATGAAGGCGTGTACCAAACTTAGTCCACGCCTTTAGTATAATTTTCTTTTTTTTCTTTTTTATCTTTGAATTTTTTTAATGTAAAATCATGTGAAGAAAATTAAAATTTCTCAATTTTTTTTTGTTTAAAAAAAATTAAAAGTTCACATTAAGAATAAGAAAAAAAAATAATTTTCATTAATTTAAAAATTATAAAAATTAATTTAAAATTTATTAAATTTTTTTTGTCATACGTCTTTATGTTTTATGTTATAATATATAAAAAAAGAAGAAGAAAAAAATTGATACTGATGCGATTTGTTTTTTTAATTTTGAAGAATTATAATTTTTTACTTATGTAAAGTTATAGAGGTTATAAAATAAAATAAAGTATAATATATAATTATCAAAATATCCATAAAAAAAGCAAATAGAAAATAAAATAAAGTGCAAATCGATCATTTCAAATTTTTTGCCCCTTTCCTCATTCTCTCTAAATTGAGGGAAAAAGAATAATGTAAGATGTAGATAAATAATTCCCCTTACTTTCCTTTCCTTCTTATCTAAATAATGGAATTTCAATATTTTTCTTCCACTTTCCTCTCTTTCCCTCCCCCTTCCCTCATTCGATACATAGTCTAAGAGAAGAATGAGAAAATAATTAACAAGAGAAAGGCAGAGGCATGAAAGTAAAATGTCCGACGAAAGCAATAAATAGCATTAATTGATTTCAGAGTTTTGAGGGAAGAAGGAGAAAATAATTCACAAGTGAAAGTGACGAGGTTTGAAACTAAATCGTCGGAGGAAGGTAAGTATTTTTTTTTTAAGATTATTTTTACAAAATAAAAAATAAAAGAAAAAAACAATATTATTTTTCCATTTCCCAAGATATAATACAAGGCTAATTAAGAATACATATCTTCTGCAAGGATACACCGCTTCCCAATTCCCAAAGCACCTCTCCGTCCCCACCCGGTGAAAAGGTCTACGTGAGGATACTGACTCCACTTCCAGGTACGCGTTGCGGTCAATTCTGTCAACGATTCTTTAGTGCAATTCCCAAGATGCTGTTTACCTTACCCGTGGAATATCAAATACGTTTGATTCTCTTTTATAAGGTAAAATACAACATTTTATCCTTCTCTCATACATTTTTATTCACCAAAATAATTATTTTAATGAATTTCTATTACAATTAAATACACATTGCCATTCCTTCTCATGTTATTTCTTAGACTTTTCTTATATATTTTCATATTTTATGCATGAAATCTTTATTTTTCTATTATAACTTTATTCTATTCTATTTACTTAATGTATCGAGAGTGACCAACATATAGATAAATAGATATTTGTGTAGTATAGGAAAAAAAATTGAGTACTTCATAATCATAAAAAGAAACAATAATATTTTCTCAGGAGATTCTCTTCTAAAACTTCTATGACGAATTCTTATATAAATTCAACTCATTGGTTTAGATTCTTGGCATAAAATCCTCAATAGTATAAATCAAATTCGATTCTGCCTCTTCATATTTCGGATGTACACTGTACTCGAGAATAGAAACAAAAACAAAAATCCAATTCATTATGAACCAGATAGTGAGATTTTATCACTTTTGTATACGTTGGATAAGTTCAAAGGTCTAAATGGACATGGTCCATAGTCTATGGCTGCATTAAATATGGAAGAAAAAGGAAAACCGGCTCCACAGGGAAGAATTTCTGAGTAGTTCCATGGGTCAACAAGCTACCTTCGTTTATTTCTGAAGCTTGGCATCAATTATTTGCCCTACCAGCTGCAACTTGCAATAGCTAGCACGAGTTTCTACCATATACTTTTCTCAGTCTACATTCTCACTTTCTTTGATTGAAGTACTTGGAATCCATAAAGTTATGTATGGTGGGCCATTGAAATTTAAAGGGAAAAAAAAAAAAAATCTTTTAGCCTATCTTTAACCATAATTTTTTTAAAAGGTTTTTTAATTTACAATGTCAATATTTCAAAAAAAAAATTATTAAAAATTCCTTTATTTTATTTGTATGATATTTAACAATTTTTTAAAAATTTATATAGATTCAATATTTTAATTTCATCTCATTTGTTCGACATGTCAGACTTTAAGCAAATAAAGAAAAAAAAAAAAAGGCCAAGCAACTACTCTTGTGAAGTAAGTTGCTTTTTCCACTTTATTAGTGAATATTGGTTGCTTCACATGGCGACTTGTGTCAAGCAACATTGTTAAAGTTGCTCCTAAAAGTTTAAAAATTATTTAACATGTACTTAATTTATATGGTTTTATTATATATATATATATAACTCATCCTATATATCTCACCCTCGAATAAAATCTTGAATCCACTACTGAAATCCCCGTTGCGCTTACCTCGAAACAGACTTGCTTGTACGCCACGCTTGACAATTGAGAATCTTCTTCTCAATCAACAGAAATATTTTACGTGAGCTTTCTCATGTTTTGGAAGAGAAAAAACGAATGCATTCACACCAACTTTCTCGTCATGACGGATGCTTCGAGCAAGAATATAAATAAAAAAAAAAACGCATGTGAATGAATAGTGCCCATGTTCTCTTGAAAGATCTTACTTAATCCCATGTAGTTTATAGATTTATCTTTTTGGCACTTTTAATGTCTTCTTCCCTTTTTCATTTTCCCTGTTACAGTGTGAATTTGATTGGTTCTTTGCACAATTATGAAGAAAGAACATACAAGAGGGTGGAGAAAAAGCAATAGAATCCCATGATATGATGAGGTAAGATTTTGGATGTATCAAACGTACTGAGTCGAGAATGACTAGGCCCCAAAGTCAAGAGGTTCACACTGCTTTTGATTCATTGAATCGAAGTGAATTCCAAGTGAGACAAGGCCAGATGCGCCCTTTTTTCTACAAGAGTATAAGTGCGCCGTGATGTGTTTTCAAGGTTTAACTAGCCCATATATTTGGTAGATTGTGTTCTTATCCTATTTTGCCCCCGATTTCTAGAAGCTCAACAGCCGCTGGAACTCGAATTTCGATCATGAAGACTTTGAAGACATCGAAAGTCCGCCAAATGGATTGTGTTGAGTTCCATTCTTCTATCTATATATAATTTACACTAGAGTTAACAGAATGCATAAAACTTCTAAAATAAGGCATCATCATTAGATATGGATACAAGATGGACTATCGCCGACCCATTAGGCCCTCCATGGGTCTACCAACACATATTTAAAACTTGGCGAACTGCTAAAATGGTCTTAAAATTTAGGGATAAGCAAATAATCCTATTATTCAAGGTATCTATTTATACTCTATTTGATGAAATATGTTTCAAGTGAATATTAAAAGTTATAGAATAAATTTTGGATACAATTTTTTAAAAACTTGTTCCCATAAGGTGAGGTATAGGTATTAGGGCCTCTATTCTATGTCCACCATGAAATCCATATTCTAAGGTATATAGAGCATATGTTTTAGAATATCCTGTACTTATTTCATAAAATACCCTTAAATAATATTTATAAATGAATAGTATATGACAATATTAAAACTTTTTAGTAAAAGGAAAAAAGAGAGAGTCTAAATTCATATGTTAATAACTTTAAACAGTTATACTTAATGCTACATCTCTTTCTTTTCCTTATTCTTTTCCATTTGCTAAGTAGTAAAATTGCAAAACTTAAAATAATTAAGGTAAAAAGATTATTTTTTTAATTTCACATATTTTATTACCAATTTAATAATTTTTTCATATGAAGAACTTATAATATCATATATAGATTATAAGTTCTATAGAGCACCTTGTACTTTATAGATTTTGCAAGATATATGGCATAGGATACTATAGGATAGATTCCAGTTTCAAAATTTTGAGAACTTCTACCTTAGAGTAGGGTATAAGTCAAATAGGCATCCTTAGATAATTCTTCCTTTGCATTTTTAAAAACGTAACTTTTCTTTAAAAATTGTGAATATTTGCCCTTATTCTCCCTTAAAACATCTCCTATGCCAGTATTTTACTTGCATTTCTTAAATTTTATAACTATCGTATAATGTATATATTGTATTAGATATTAACATCTCCAATTGTGATACTATATATAATGTCTTTCTTTAAATCTTCAAATGTTTAAATAAGTATTTGACATCAAATAGAACATAGGAGTTACAAATTAGAGAGAAAAAACTGGAGATTACTTTATGACACGCTGAGTTCACTTTTGACACTTTATGTTGTGTAAATTAAGGAAAATGCATATAAATATTCAAAATAAAAAAAATGTACTATAGTCATTATTATTATCTTTATGTGGCCCTTCTTTGTTTCAGTTAGATGTAAGTGCTTGTTATCGCCATCTTTCATGAATTTTCTCCATCCCTAATCTCTCAATTTCAATCACTTATTTAAACATTTCTGTCATTTAAGAAAAACTTGACTAATACCGAAATTTGAGCAAGTGATTGAAGAGAAGTGGATCCCATAGAGAAGAAAAATTATAAAAGACAAAGATGTCGGATACTTACATCTTAACTTATACAACTAGAGTTTGGCAATAATACATATTTAACTTTGAATATTTTTAATGTAGTATACCACAACTTGAAGTATTTGATGGTGCTAGTAGTAAAATCAATAAAATATCAAAATAATCTTTATTTTCATCCATCCTTAATTCTAGACTTCTATATTTAGATTGATCCAATCATCCATTTCAATGTCTTAGAATTTGAAAAAAAAAAAAAGAAAAGAAAAGAAAGAAGACAATGATTATCTTAATATAATATATATAAGTGGTGTCATAAAGGGACACTAATGGTGATTGTATACGAATTATAAAGGTATTTGAAAATTTTATAATGTATAAAAAATATTAATATTATGAGATTGTAACAACTTTTAGATTTATAAATACATGGACACCCTTTATAAGCTCTCCAGTCACACAAACACCCACAATAAGTTCTATCAAGATTGGATAGGTGTAAGCAAATAATAAAAATGAAAATTTTTAGAATAGTTTACTTAATTTATCGAAAAGTTAAACTTTTGTTAAAATTTGTAAGTCAATGAAAGGAGAAATACAGCACACACACAACAATGAATCTGATGTAACGCTGGCGCAACATTAATTAGAATTATAGGACATGATGATGTTGGTAAAAATACACACATATATATATATTTCTTATATCATTTTATATTCCCATATATATAATTTTCACATAAACATCTAAGCACTAAAAGACAATAAAAGGTTAACTTAAAATATTTCAAGATAATATGAGCCTTTTACATGTAAACTATATGTAGCATCTACCAATGATGCAATAGCAAACTAATGAGAAACTTCAAACAAAATCCATATAATGAGGTCATTAGACTCTTGAAACACCTAATAACAAAAATGCATATCATAAAGTCTATAACTTTGACGAGTCAAAGTTTAATGGCTTCATCATCCTTGAAACTGCCATCGATATTAATATACTATATATTTTCTGTCTGAGGTCACCAAGAGAAAATTCTACATATTTTCAGTCCTAAGATATCCACCAAATCGAATGCGTCTCTAGGAACACCACACTTGCTATTATTACCACTCCAATATGTCGGAGTCTTTCTTGACAAGAAGCAAAGATTGGTGTGTACAAATCCACATGTTATGGAGCAAGATCGATAGGTCGTGACCAGCGGTGGTTTAACAGCATTTACTGACGAGTGAGGATAATTAGGTTTTTTATTTACGGAGATACCATTAAAGTTTCTAAACTTCATGAGAACATTTATTAAGTGATACATGATGTATAATTATTATTATTATTTTTTTTAATTTATCTATTACTATTATTATTACTATGTGCTCAAATATATATATATATATATATATATATAGGTAGCTTATATTAGCTAATGAATATTTTGAAACTTTAGGGCATACTTAAATGGCAAATTAATACGTCTGTAAGAGTATTACGTAATAAATATTTTCTAACTTCAGGACAGGTACGTTAGTAGGATTTTCCTTTATTTTACAACTGCGCGCTGTTTTCATGTGTCGACGGATGTTTACGGGTATCTTTTTGGAAAAAAGTGCCAAATACTTTATACGACTGTGTCATGTAGAAGTTTCCTTGCGTCATAGAAAGTACATGACTAAGCAGACACGTATTACCATTCATGGATGATAGACTCTAAGAGATAGCCCAAAAAAAAAAGAAAAAGAAAAAGGGTTTACAGGTGATAAACATGAGGTCTGTGGTAGTGGTACCACTCTGCTGGCTCAAGGATGGGCCGGTTTCCATCTTCCATCCACACTAACAATTAATGTACAACTCTTGTGGTTGGGTTGTGGGTGCCGACATCTTGAAGTGGGAACCCACGGGATCATTGACGATGTTGCATTGCAGAGAATTCGTATTGTTTTTCCCTTCGAAACTTTCAAACTATGGGCTGCATCGGAGGGCTGTGGATTCCTAATCCGAAAAGGATACACAGAAATGCTCCCCTATGAGCGTTTAGCTCGACGTTTTAAAGATGATTAATATTGGACCACATTTTATGCACTTAACATACACCGAGTTTCACTATTTATCCAAAGGAAAATAAATAAATAAAATTTATAGTGTATCCTATTTTTACTTTCTTACTGATATGTGATAGCATATAATTCTATACATATAAATAAAAACACCATTTAAGGATAATAAAACTGGATATTAAGTTAGATGCTCGAAGAAGAAACCTAATTTCGATATAGTGCTTGCGAAATGTTCGAAGAAATAGAAAATTGGTTAGATGAAGTTGTTGGGAAATAAAATAACAAAAATTATTGCATGTTTTAACAAGGAATCTCGAAAGGAAAAAAAAATTAAAAAAAAATCCACAAATACTATATGAAAATATTCATAAGAGTCATATGAAGTAGCAATATGGGTCATTGTCAAAATGCCTCACTCCGGGTGAAAGTACAGCTTCAAGAGGATTCGTAGGTACCCCATTCCCTCCCACCATCCTCCTCCTCTCCAGCTTAAGCGTGACGCAGCGAGAAAAGCGTAAAACTGAGACCAATTCTAGGATTGGAACTCTAGAATAAACAATGACGAATCAAAGTTTATTCTAAGATTAAATCAATTGTGTACAATTGAAGAATAAGAGAAAACCGTCTCTCAAAGTGTATTTCAATGATAAAATAAAGCGTAATCCTAAGAATGACCTAATAACTATTTATATATCTCAGTAAAACATGTAAAAAAGGAAATAAATATGTTCACGTGGAGATAAATATAAGTATACACATTTGTCGTCTGGAAAGTACATGGCCGTGTATACAGGCAGTGTATGCTTCTGGGAGAAATCCTGGCCGAGTACAAGGCCGTGCCTCTGGCTGTGTATGGAGACCGTGAATCTTTCTGGAAGTTCTCCTGACATATTACACGGCCGTGTATCTACCCGTGTATCAACTCGTGCCTCAACCTGTGTCCGCCACGATGTCCGCATCATTCTCTCCCACCAATGAAGAACTCGACTCCGAGTTCTCTTCTAGATAAAGGGGTTTGTTATCCGCATAGAATGGGTACAAGTCAACTACATTGAAGGTCTTGGAGATTTTCATGCTTTCCAGTAGACCAACCACATAGGTGTTGTCATTGATCTTGGCGACAATATGGTAAGATCCATATTTCTTCAGTTGCCACTTGCTATGCGTTCCCACAGGAAAGCGTTCTTTCCTTAAAAACACCATCACTTGATCTCTCACCTCGAACAGCTTCTTCCTCTGATGTTTGTCGGCAGCTTTCTTATACTGCTCATTCACCTTCTCAATTTGCTCCTTCACGTCAGATGCCACCGTGTGGTACTGTTCCGCCAGGTGTTTAGCAGCAACATTGGTCTCCACACCCTTAGGTAAAGAAGCTAAATCCAAGGCGTGAGAAGGCGCCTTGGTATAGACCACTGAAAAGGGTGATCTTCTAGTAGTTCTATGTATGGAATTGTTGTAAGCGAACTCGGCTTGAGAGAGTGCCAAGTCCCATTGCTTCGGCTTCTCTCCACAAATGCTTCGTATTAGATTTCCAAGGGTCCTGTTCGTCACTTCTGTTTGCCCATCGGTATGAGGGTGGGCTGTGCTGCTGAAGTTAAGGGATGAGTTAAACATGTACCATAGCGTCCTCCAGAAATGGCTAAGGAATCGAGTGTCCCTATCAGAAGTGATGGACTTGGGAACCCCATGTAACCTGACCACCTCTTTAAAGAATAGCTTGGCCACGCTTTGTGCATCCGCTGTCTTTCGACAAGGGATGAAGTGAGCCATCTTGGAAAACTTGTCCACAACTACAAAAACAGTGTTAGCACCTCGTTGGGTACGAGGCAAATCTAATACAAAATCCATGGATAGATCCTCGCAAATATTCTCAGGTACGGGTAACGGGGTGTACAACCCAGTATTATGAGAATGGCCCTTTGATGTCTGACAGATGTAACATCATTACACTATTCGACCTACGTCCCTTCTCAACTGAGGCCAATGGTATCTGGCAGCCACTATTGCTAGTGTTTTGTCCCGCCCCAAATGGCCGGCCAATCCTCCTCCATGGAGGTCTCTGATCACTTTCTCTCTCAAGGAGGACTCAAGGATGCAAAGTTGGTTACCCCTCATCAAGTAACCCTCCAGAATGTAATAGCTGTCATTGGGTTCCTTATTGGTGCATTTTCTCCAAGTAACTCCGAAATCTTCATCCATTTCGTACAGCTTCTTCAACTGCTCAAATCCGACCACCTCAGCCCTCATGGTAACTAGCAAATCTGCCCTTCGGCTTAACGCGTCGGCCACCTTGTTCTGAACCCCAGATTTATGCATCAGACGAAACGGGAATTTTTGTAAAAACTGTATCCATCTGGCATGCATGTCTTTGCAGATGCGGGTCTGATTACTCAGGTGTTTCAGGGCGACACAATCTGATTATAAGATAAACTCTTTGCCAACTAAATAGTGCTCCCACATCCTCAAGGCTCTAACAACCGAATAAAATTCTTTATCGTACGTGGACCATTTTCTCCTGGCCTCGCAGAGCTTCTCACTGTGGAAGGCTACGGGTCTCTACTCCTGAGAGAGCACCGCACCAATGCCTACACCACTGGCATCGCAATCAACTTCGAATAGTTTGTCGAAGTCCGGTAAGGCCAACACTGGTGCACTACATAGTTTCTCTTTGAGCATCGTGAATCCCGACTCGACTTCCCCGTCCTAGTGAAACTTTACTTTCTTCAAGCACTCAGTCAAGGGGGCCGCCACCGTGCTAAAATGCCGTATGAAATGCCTGTAGAATCCCGCCAACCCTAGAAAACTTCTCAACTCGGTGATGGTCTTGGTTGTAGGCCAATCCCTAATGGCTTGCACCTTATCCTCATCCACCGTAATCCCTTCACCACTCACTATGAAGCCTAAGAACAGCAGCCTTGGTGACATGAATACACATTTCTTGAGAATAGCATAGAGCTTATTCTCTTTTAGTACAGTTAAAACACTCCTCAAGTGCACTAGATGTTCATCTCGATTCTTGCTATATATTAGGATATCATCAAAATATACAACAACGAACCGACCTATAAATGGTTTAAGTACTTGGTTCATCACGCGCATGAAGGTACTCGGTGCATTGCTGAGGCCGAATGGCATAACCAACCATTCGTACAACCCCTCATTTATCTTAAAGGCGGTCTTCCACTCATCCTCAGGTCTGAACCGAATTTGATGATACTCACTTCTGAGATCTACTTTGGAGAATATTACCGCTCCACTCAACCGGTCCAACATATCCTCAATGCGAGGTATTGGGAATTTATACCCAATTGTGATCTTGTTGATTACTCGGCTGTCCACACACATCCTCCAACTCCCATCCTTCTTGGGCATCAATAGTGCTGGTACGGCATAATGACTCATGCTATCTCGAATGAATCATTTGTCTAGTAAGTCTTGTACCTTCTCTTGTAAGATCTCTGTTTCTTTAGGACTCATCCGATAGTGAGGAAGGTTAGGGAGGCTAGCTCCAAGCAGTAAGTCGATGTGGTGCTGGATGTCTCGCAATGGAGGCAGTCTTTCTGGTAAGTCTTTCGACATTACCTCTTTAAACTCCTCTAATAACCTTTTCACCTCTTCCGGAGCCTTTACACTATCCATGTCCTCTCCCGCATTCTTCACCACGAGAGCATGCATCAATTGAGACTCCTTAATGTCCTCGGTCATTTCCTTCTCTGATTGAGTGATCGTCAGAAAAGACTTTCCTTTCGCCTTCTGGGTCTTGGGTCGCTTATCCGTCAATGGTAATAGCGTATACTTCACCCCCTCCTTTTCCAACTTATACTTGTTTTCTTTCCCGGCATGTTGGGCATCTACGTCAAATTGCCAGGGCCGTTTGAATAACAAATGACACGCATCCATATCGACGATGTCGCAGTATACCTCATCCCGATATTTGCCTATCGAAAAAGGAACTCGACACCTCTCTTTCACCTCGATTCGCTCTGCCGCTTTAATCCATCCGATGGTGTAAGGACTAAAATGTTTCTCTATTGGTAATTGGAGTTTCTTCACAACCCCCTTTCTAATGATGTTCTTACAGCTTCCACTATCAACAATTAGGTCAAACACTCTCCCACCAATCGTGCACCTAGTGCGAAATAACTGGTGTCGCTGTGAACTACCCTCTTGTTTCGGTGCTAGCATCATCTTCTTAATTACATAGTTAGGCTCCACCGCATCATCCACCTCTTCATAGTAATCCTCGTCACCATCTGGTTCACAACACACCTCCTCCTCCTCTTCCCTTTCTACCATGTTTATAGCTCGTCGATTCGGGCACTCATTAGATCGATGCCCCGGCTGATTACACCTATAGCATTTCCTCAATATTGGCTTAGCATATGGATTGTTTTGTTTTGGGGCTTCTTTGCTCTCCAGTGGCTTCTTTCCCTTAGCCTTGTCTTCTTTTCGTTCCATGCTTCCCATTGGCTTTTCAATAACTCCTCTAGACCTTTCACCAATCACCCTGCTACTACTGCCTAGATTATCATAAGTGTAGTTTCTTTTACCTCCTCCCAACCTTGCGCTCTGCTCTTGGATCATCATTTCAGCCTAGAGGGCCAAGTTTTTGGCTTCATTCACGGTTCTGAACACCGTCACTTCAATCTTATCTCTAACTTGAGGTTTCAACCCGTCTACAAACCGTGCTACCTGTTGACCCTCAGTTTCCCTTAGATCGTTCCTCTCCGCTAGTCTCATGAATTCAGTGTTGTACTCATGTACCGTCCTTTGCCTTTGACGGCACCGTTGATACCGCTGGAAAAGAATTCGCTCGTAGTCGGGTGGTAAGAAATCTCTCTGCAACAGACTTCTCATGCGGTACCATGTTCTAATAGGTTGCCGCCTTTCCCTTTGTCGATGGTTTTGCAACCGATCCCACCATGCAGACGCCCCGCCTTTCAGTCTACAAGCAACCATCCGTACTCTCCTATCATCAGGAACCTCCATATAATCGAAGAACTTATCGACCTCCGCCAGCCAATCAAAAAATTCTTCCATATTGAGATTGCCATTAAAAGAAGGAATGTCTATCTTAAGACGGAAATCACCGCCATCAGCATGATCGAACCCCTGGTGGTTTCGTCGATACCCGCCACCGTACGCTTGATCATTCTGGTCATCCACTCCATGGTATCTACCACCACCAACGCCACCCCTTCTCGATGGTTGTTCCCTCCTCTGCATAAATTCTTCTTCTTCCTCAGAAGAGCTCTCAACAAACCTTCGGTTCCATTGATTTCCGGTAGCAAGTTCATTGATAGGACTGCCGCGAGCAACTGCTACCCCCGGTCGATTCCCAACAACACCCCTGTTTCCGTTGTGATCCATCACCATGGCATCGAAACGTGCCACCAAGTCCTCTAGACGTTGTTCTACACGCTCCAGCCTCTGTTCCATGGTTTCAACCACTGCCCTTGGAGCCCATTGATTGACTCCTTGGACTTCCGCATCCCGATCAAGGTCGAGAACGCGACCGCCATCAACACCATCATTAGCCGACATCTCCGCAGGAATTTGCCTTGATCTGATACCAACTGACGCAACGAGGAAAGCGTAAAACTGAGACCAATTTTAGGATTGGAACTCTAGAATAAACAATGACGAATCAGAGTTTATTCTGGGATTAAATCAATTGCGCACAATTGAAGAATAAGAGAAAACCATCTCTCAAAGTGTATTTCAATGATAAAATAAAGTGTAACCCTAAGAATGACCTAATAATTATTTATACATCTTAGTAAAACATGTAAAAAAGGAAATAAATATGTTCACATGGAGATAAATATAAGTATACACGTCTGTCGTCTGGAAAGTACACGGTCGTGTATACAGGCCGTGTATGCTTCTGGGAGAAATCCTGACCGAGTACACGGCCGTGCCTCTGGCCGTGTATGGAGACCGTGTATGCTTCTGGGAGAAATCCTGACTAAGTACACGGCCGTGCCTTTGGCCATGTATGGAGACCGTGTATCTTTCTGGAAGTTCCCCTGACATATTATACGGCCGTGTATCCACCCGTGTATCAACTCGTGCGTCAACATGTGTCCGTCATGATGTCCGCATCAAAGTGGGTGACCAAGAGGTTGGAGACAAGGATTGAGAGCACAAATGCAGGCATGTGGTCGTCCATGGTGCAGGTTAGAGTAGAGGTATGCTTAATAACATAGTGTGCGTGGGAATAAGTATAAATATTCGTGAAAAGGAATTGAGTGAATATGGATGAATATGCATTATGAAGTGTAATTTTCTTTAGTTTGCAGTTTATTTTCAACATGTGATGTATGAATTTTAGGCTTTAAACTTGCAAATATTGTTTGATATATACAGTAGCCGGCCTAAAACCATGACTTCATCTCCCGATTTCAACATTAAATTTTGTTTTTCTCCTTTTCTTAAAATTGTCACCCACGGACTTGATTATTAACCCATTTAATGTGATGCTAACCGTCGTTATTGATACGGATAATGGATGTAAAAAAGTAAAAAAAGACCACGTTTTGTTAAACTGGCGTAAATAGAGAGACTATATATTTTTTTTTTGGAAAATAAAATAAAATAAGAAGTCATGCATTACCTCAATTGGTTTGAATTCATTTGCTTTCAAGGAAAGCCGAACACAGCCGGCAATTGCGTCATTCCGTGGATCCATTAGGTTAATTTAATAAAATCAAACTTACCATTTAGGTTTTCGATGTATATCAAAACTTGATAAGATAAGCATGGAGGAAAATGCTCGAAGTGTTCTATATACACCATATAAATTTCAAAGAAAAGAAAATATAGAGAATGTGAAGTGAGTTTACTGTAAAGGTAGTTTTCTTATAGAACCATACCTTTTTTATATTAAACAAATATATTTAATATTATCTAATAATTATATTTTAGGCTACCTTAATATTTGGAGACATACACGTATTTTTGCATGTTACTCTAATAAATAGTTATCAGACAAATAGCTTCGGGTGTATTTGAGATTATAGCATATTCTAGATGATGCTGTAACATGTTAGAATATGATCTTCTTTCTTCTTCCTATCGTAAAGGTCGTATGGGGCATTACACACGACTCGACTCAGACTCGGACTCATATGAAAGTGCAAAAAAGAACTAAAGAAAATCGAATCTGGTACATGTTGAGAAGATGAACGCTTTAATTTAATATATTCGAGCTGTCTGGGTAAGTGTTTCGTTCATCGTTAACTTGGTAAGAGCAAGCAGTAGCAGCTCAGATGCGAAGTAGGGATGCATGTATTGTTTGCATGTGACTTTGTACTTTGTAGGACTTTACCTTTGTTTTATATTAGGAAAGGGGATTGGAGTTGGAGACATGACTGACTTATCAACCAAGATATCAGAAGAGAGAGAGGGAACATTTCAGTGATTCATTTCTATTTAACAAGAAACATCATGGTACTTCAAGGAGAATCAGAAACCATCAAGTCCCACCCCATGCAATAAACAAAGAGAAAGTTCATATGAATAAATTTCATTAACTACAACATACATAGGCACACACAAAAGTACATGAAAATAATGGTCTAGCAGGCTAAAACTCAGCTAGACATCCTTAAAATTTACATGACTTAAACCACTAATAATATTAATATTAATACAAACCCTGCAACTGTCTAAAACTTTATTGCAGAGTCCCTTGGATCCTAGAAAACATTACAAAATAATACACATAACCAAAAACTGCTAAAAAAAATAGAAGAGAAAAACTTTAAGAATCAATAGAAGCCCAATCAATTTCCGAGGGGTACTTATGCAACTGCAAATTCTCATTAACCCCAGGAACACATTCCCATTGGCATTGGTGGCTCTCACCAAATTCAGTCAACAAAACCTCCGACATGGGCGGTGACTCGTCCGATTCCTCACTTTCTGGCGATGAGGATGTCTCCGACACCTTTGACTTGTTATTCCTACTGCTTTTCTCACTCTTAGTGTTGTTGCCAGCTGCCAAGTTCTCACAAATGGCTTCGAGCTTGGCGTCAACTGAGGCATGTAGCGGCTTGTAGTCCTCGATATGGGACCCACTGTGCCTAAGGTGTGGGAAGTTCAGCCGAGCATTGTCACCTCTGAGCTTGTAAGCCGCTTTGTCATAGGCTAAAGCGGCTTCTTCAGCCGTGTCAAACGTCCCCAGCCAGAGCCGTGTCCTGTTCTTGGGTAGCCTTATCTCAGCCACCCATTTTCCCCAGTGCCTTTGCCTTACTCCTCGGTACAGCTTCGTGGGCTTCAATGGTGGACCCCCTTGCTTTATGGGAATGGGCTTCGGGCCCAAAAAGCTGCTTACCAAGTTTTGCTCGTTGGGTTGGTAAAAGCTTGGGTTTTGCATGAAAAGGTGGTTGCTTGGTTCCTGGAATTGATAATGGGGCTGTGGAGGGGCTTGGGCCAGGCTGTAGAGAGGAAAGCCGGCCGGGTCGGGTTGTGAGAGATTGTATTGTGGGTCCGGATTGCAGGTGGGTGGTGGTGATGAAAAAGTGGTGGTGTTAGAGGAAAAGGAAAAGCAGTTGGGGGTAGAAGAAGTAGAATTATAGGAAAAATAAGGGTCAAAAGCGGAAGGGGAAGGGGAAGGTAGGGGAGTAGAGGAAGAAGCACTTTTCATATAAGGTTCAAGTGCTTCCATTAACTCATTACAACTATTGTTGTAAGAGTAAGTGTCTGAGTCAAGGCAGTTTGTGAAAAAGTCCATTGCACCGGCCATATGATTACTTTATGTAATAACCTAGTAGGAAAAGAAGAAGAAGAACAAAAAAAGAAAAAATTCTGGCAACTTATGATAACCTGCTGCTTACCAAAATTTAAGAACAGGTTTAGGTTTAGGAAATTTAAGAAAAAGGAGAAGAAAGAAAATGGATCAAAGAGGTTTTTAAATAGACAACCTTTTGATTCCAGTTACCGGATTATCACCAACAAAGAGGGAACAAAAAATCACCCTCTTGGTTGATTCTAATGAAACAACAAAAGACAAAAACAAGACTGCAAAACAACTGGAAGATGATTAGTGGATTTAGAAGAAAAAAAACTGGATCTCTATTCTGAAAACACCTGGCTTCCAAGAATACATAGTTACTTCTAATTAAGCTTACTTTTCCAAAATATTCTTGAAACAGTTTAGCTTTTGAAAACAAACCCAAAACCAGAAACTTGAAAGGCAGATGATTAACAGAAAGGGATTCAGAGAAGCGGGGAATATCAGAGGGGGGGGATGATGATGATTACAGAAGAACACGCAAAACCACAAACTCTCTCTCTCTCTCGCTCACGGTGTATCTCTCTCACCCTCTCTCTCTATGTATTTACCTCACCTTGTTTTGGCCCAAACTCACTAGGTGCCCTTTATATAGGGGTTATGGATCCTGTTTATATCACGTAATACACACTCAATACTCCTTTATTTATTTATTTATTTTTGGCCAGAACACTCAATACTTCACTTGGTCATTTATTTTTCTTTTTTCTTTTTTTTTTAAATCAGAATATTCACTTTTTACTGGGTTTGATGTTGTGGCTTTCATCTTATGACGCTCGAGGCTTTCACCTCCTACTACTGTCAAGCCAACCACGCCCAAACACATGTAGTTTACGTTACGACAACTGACACGTGTCGGTGCATATGCTGCCAGTGCCAGGTGTTAGGGGTAAAATTACCCCCCCCCACCACCTCCACGGAGACGGAAACTCCTTTTTTTTTTTGGTCCAATTTGCATTTTCCCGGAGCTTACGCCTCGTAAGTCCAGATAAAACAAACTACGCGTTCCCACCGGTCTTCCTCACCTCCACAGGCCTCCGGATTAAACCTATCTGTGTTGATGAAATCGTAATTTTAGATTTTATTTTAACTTTTGTATTTAGATGTATTTTTTTCAAAAAGAAAAAAGGATTATAAACTTTTAAAATTAATAATACCATTTTTAAACTAAAAAAAAAAATTATAATTTCATTTCATTCCATTATATTTTATTTTAAAATATTTTTATATACTACATAAGATTTAAACTTTAAACATTAACCCGATGTTATCCCTCTTCTTTATATATTTATTTGTTTGTCCATTTGTGGGTCCTGATTTAGCTTTTTCCCATGATTTCACGAACGTCTCTTACGTTATCATTTTCTATTGCCCACTTTCCGCGAAACTGTAGAGGACCTTCACGGTTTTATTATATTGAAAAATTCAAACATTGCAAATACTTGCCATTTCCCCAGCTTTAACAGTACACAGGTTTGAAGCTCTAGATGCACGAAGTCTAGTTGGTAGGATGACTCCATAAAAACTCTTTGATAGAGAAAAAGTGGAAGCTTGAATTATTTGAATAACACAATAAGTTAAGTTTAAATTTTATAATATTTGATTTAATTAATTTGTAAGTGGAATTAAATTTGAATTAAATTTTAATATTAATCGAGTTAAAAAAATAAAATATATGATTGTTAATGATGACAATAATACGGAAGTAAATTTATCAGAATTTCAATAAACAATCAAGGATCGAATTTTAAACAGAAACAATAATAAATCAGTCAAAGAGAAGAATTGGACTAAAAGTTAAATCGGGACCCACAAGTTACTTATCATGTAATGTCCCCAATTGAGCTTGTATTAAAATAATAAGAAATTGAATTTCATGGAATCAATCAAAATTACACTTAAGAGCTTTTGTCAGCTTGCAGTTATTTAGTGGTTCATTTAACATTAACAGATAGATTAAAAGGGGATGATGATATGATGACTAATTAGATTAGATATATTGGTTTGAGTTATTCATTTCAATGCATACTAGCAAAGGCACACGCGCATAACTAAAAATTTGAAAAAAAAAAAAAAACAGCTAACCAAATAAAATATAAAATAGTTTGTAGAAAATAAAAAATTGAATTTGCATTATTAATTGACATTTATTGAGAATTAAAAATATAAAAAAGAGTAAGATATAGTACCGATCATTTTGTGTAGTTAATTTGGTTTGTTCAATTAAATAACTGCATGTCCCCTTTAGGTATGGGCTGTATGGCAGTGTTCTTTTAAGCAAAAACAAATCTTTTTTTTTTTTTTTTTGCCTCAAGCAAAAGTAAATCTCCTAAGAACAATTGTTTTGTGCAATCTAAAAACGGACTTTCTCTATTGGTATCAGATAGACAATTATTTCATTAACCATCAACAATTCCACTAAAATTATCCATGGAAGTGTTGATATAACCAAGTAGAAGAGAAGAAATTGACAAACTATCCTACTCACTACATTCACTAATCAACTATCCTTTATTCCTTACAAACATTTTATCATAAAACCTCAGCGTAAGAAGCTATCATATGGGAAAATGTTGAAATCTTCTCCATTAAAGAGCCTTATCTCCACAAAGATTCTACATAGCAAATAGATTACCAATTATGATGAAACTTCAAAAGCATTTGTCAATAGCACATAAAAAGTATGTTAGAATTGGGGTTTCTATGCATTAAGTATTGACATTGAGGGCCTTTGCTTATTCTTTTTCAAGTGACTTTAGTGACTCTATATCGAAGAATAGAGTTGGTCTCGATAACAAAAAAATCTCCAAAATCAACACCGGTTAAAAAAAATAAAAGCGCACATATTTCACGTAGAATTTTCATGTAAAATGTTTCCGACTAATAGCATGGTTTTTTTATTTTTCTCCTATATATATCAATTGATCATGATTGTATTGCTAATAATACTATTTACCACCCTTTGCAAGGCTTTAAATTAAAGTCTATTTAACTAAGTTTCTAAGAAAACTCATTAGTACATGAATGCATGGAAGCATTATCGTCTATTTCAAAACTCTACAGAATAAACAAACAAAGAAATAGTTCATTGCAGGTAACCATCTAATCATAGATGAGAAATATGGCAAAAAAATTTAAAAAAAAAATGAAAAATTTAAAATTAGGAATAATTAATCATTCTTGCACAAGAACATTGTTGAGTCTTGAGTGTCACCACATGCAATCGTAATGTCACTAATCTCTTATATTGTATATGTTTGTTCATTAGGCGTTGTATCCTCCATGTGGCCATTTCTTACATTTTAACATATATTGATGGGAAAATATAAATGATAGGAATGCAACTGGAGCAGATCATAATTAGGTACCTAATCAATTAACCCGATAAAAATCCTATAGGCTATAATAGGGTTTAAGGTCTAGTTTTGGGACATAGAATAAAACTTGATAAGATGTAATGTCAAGTTACGGGATTTAGGAAAAACCCGATGAGAAAACTTGATCCAACAAAAACGATAATTTTTTTAAATAATAAATCAATATTATAATTTTTAATGAATACATTTTATTTTATTATTTTTATATTCATATATAATACAATTTTTGTAATTTCCTTGCTAAACAAAGGCACAACCAATTGGTATTTAGTAATAGTAACCAATAAGTTACTAAAAATAAAAAAGTTAGTCTAGTTCTAGTTGGTCTCATCTCATCACTCCTTATGACTCTCGTCTAGTTCTATTTTGGTATGTGGCTCCACCTTCATGTGTCCACTTCAGTCTTTAGCTTTAGCCTTCACCTCACTTTAGTCTTCAGCATAGATCAGTTTGCACTCTTGAGTCCCCACCTTAGCCTAGACTCTCCACTCAACTTTGCCTCTTATCTACTCTCTTCTCTCATCATTGTTGAGTCTTCGATATTGACTGCTTGTAGGTTGTGGCTTGCACTGAACCATTCCTAACTTAGACTCTCCATTATGTCTCTACTCTCCTCTCATCTTTGTTGGGTGTTTGACATCAGCTGCTTGCGGCTTGCACGCGACAGTCCCTAGCCTAGAAGTAAGTGGTCTAAATACATACAGGCGACACCATGCCCCTTTATTGGAAAAAAGAAGAAGATTTAAGCGACTATAAGGTCAGGGTTGGGTTTGAGTTTATTAAAAAAAACAAAACCCTATCGAGTCTTTCCAGGTTCTAAGATTTACAATATCTAGCTAGGTCGGGTTCGAGTTTCAATGAACCTATTTCATACTTGATTCGGTTACATTCCTAATAAATGATAACCAATGACAGCAGCTAGTACCAAGAAGCAAATGCTATATCATAAAAAGCAATGAATATAGGACTCAATTGCTACTTATGTTATCTTTTGCATGTATGGTAACGATGTATGCTAGAAATGAGAAAATGGGAGAGTGCTTCAACGATCGTGTTGAAGAGAAAGGGGAGGGAGTGAAAGAGAGAGAGGGGAGTATGTAGTTAATGTTTAGGAACTGTAAACTACGAAAAGGACTGCTAAAAAAAACAAAAGGAAAAAATAGATAATAATTATTTGATTAAAAATAATGGAAAGGAGTAGCGATTATGTATTATAGAGAATATATATATATATATAAAGAATATATCAAGATGTGGAACTTAGAAATAGGAGGAATGAAGTCAACTACTCCACTACTCTTAGATAATAGATATTAAAAAAAACTTTAGGCAACCACGAATTTAGTAAATTTATTGCTTAGTGGAAGAAGGAAATTTCAATCTCAATTCATGGAAAATTAAATTGGACCAAAAGTGACACATTCACACTTCCATCTTATGTTTTTCTACCAAAAGCTTTCGAGGAAAATGTGTAGCTGCTAAAATAATTGAGACATGAAGTGTCTCATTATTTAATTATTTATAAACTCAAATGATGACGAGGTGCTTGTACTAAGTCAAGGAATGTTCATGAAGGGCTACGATCAGATAATGGGTCAGCATCAGCAACTTCCATCCTTCTAAGCTTTGGGTTTGACCGAAGGAGCTTTTATATATTAATATACATTATTCACGAATAGTATTTATGGTATTTGTATTGGTTGAAATATTACTTTGAATTCGTTTAAATTTTTAGTTTTTTATAAGAAATAAATAAGAAAATTTTTCTCTTTTTATAATATTTTATATAATGTAGATTTATTATTTTTTATTCGTTTGGACAACTGTTTTGGAGAGAAATACTCATATATATATATATGTTATGTCGTTGAGTTATATTACATGAAGGTGGAGTCTAATTGCCCTTTTTTATAATCTTCTACTGGAGCTTCGATGCCACAAGTTAAAGCAATTAAAGGTGATTAAGATGACCCAAACGAAAGTTGTGGACAGAGGTCAATGGAGACATCTTAACTACAATAATCATTTAATATAGTTATCCCTATCACTTTCGGGTTTCTCCTAATCTAAATTTCAATCATTACCAGACAAAATAAGGATAAGAAACAACTCATTACTGGAGTCATAATTCATGCGTCCAATAAAAAGATGATGAAGTAGTTATTATCGCCATCGTAAAACCTTCCTAATGTCTATGAAGAAAAGTAGCTAGTGAAGAGACTGGCAACAATGAGATAACCTATTATATTTTGCTGATAATGCTTGGGATATTATTTAAAAAATGTATGACTAGGGATAACGACGTGGGAGAGGCGAAAAGGTGTGAACTGGGGCTGCGTATGACGAAAGGTGTCTATTATTCTATGGATTTGACATGAATTGAAAACCCCCAAAAGTATATCTTGTTCATTGGAAAAAAACGATGTATAAGCTGTGTGCTCATAAGGGAACTCAAGAATTTTGAAATCTTCTGATTCTTGTGAACCAAATACCTCCACTAAACGGATCTACCTCAACTATTCAGTGGTAGTAGTGATGGAATTATTCGAACCCAGAGATCAGTCTTTGTTAGGCTCCTTGCCGGTCTTGAAGTTTTCATCTTCGACTAAGTTCAAGGAGAGAAGTCTTTTTATTGAACATATTATCTTCTTATTGCCTCGTAGTAAAATTATTGGTTCTTTGTGCATTCTTTACAAATGCAGCAAATGAACGCAAGAAAAGGTTCTTTAATTGTGGAGCATACATGAAGAATTCCTTGGATGATGATCTTCACTAGCTCCTTTTCTTCATAGACATCCAAGATGTTTAGGAAGCGTTTTGTAAATTGCTTGACATACTTCATGAGATCCCCCTATAATTCTTGTCAAATCCTTTCCCTATTGGTTAGAGCTACATTTCTTGTGTGAAGAAAAATTTACCCAAGAATATCATACAAATACTTCTTTATGAGTCCACTAACGTAGGGGGAAGATCAATATACTACATGTATGCCTTCTTTGTAAGTGACTTTGAGAACTTTTTCACCTTTAAGCCATCATTTAATTCATATAATTTTTATAGTTTCAACGGACTTTAATAAATGTACCTTAGTGATTCCCTCCGTTGATCAATATAAACTTAAAACTTACAAAGTTCTCATGATATGACCTTGCAACTATACATTCATGATAAATGAGCTTAAGATCTAGTACTCTTAACGAAGGGTTTAACCTATATTTTCCTCAAATACATGCCTAAGTCCTCCTTTGTAGTGAAAAAAGCTCCTTTTATAAACCCCAATTTTGGGGCAAACATTATAACCTTAAGGATTGGGTTGGCCAATAAATCTACCAAGCATGGTGTCGAGAGTAGCACATGAGGGTGAAGAGCCACTAGGTTAAGCTTTAACATTCTCTATTATATGTGCTAGATGCTATCTGACCATAACTTTTGGTAGAAGGATTTGCTCATCTTCTCCTCAAATGTTGTCTTTCTTAGCATTAGGAGGGTTGGTTGGTTGAATTGGTTGGATAGCACCTTGTTGCATAGTAATATTAGATCTTAGCAAGGCCTCACCTTGTTACATAACAATAGTTGTAGCCATCTACATGACTTAAAAGAACCTTCCTATGTTAAGTTGCCTTGATTGATGCTTTTTTGGTAGTGTCATGTTATGCTCCATGATCTAAATGTTTACTTCTTTTTCTTTGATGGTGTTGATAGTTGGGCTAGTTGTCCTTTTTCCTTTTTAGATGCCATTGCTAAGTTGTTAACTCTCTTTGTCCATTGTAAAGTTGCCAAAATGTATGCTATCACGTGCGTATTATGTAGGCCATGTGCTTTACATGACCATAGAGGAGTAATGTAGAGATGATGCTTATGCATGAAGAGTTGACTTGGAGAGAATAGCAAGAAGAAGAAACAAACAATTTAAGGGGTTTCAATGTACTTGCAACAAACAAAGTAGTTTAGGAGCAAGTACTTCACCGTTGAGAAATCTTATGCAAAAACGAAAGGAATTTTGATCTATAATTAATTCTTTAGCACATAGGCTTGCTTGTAGAATCTTGTTTTTGTGATTTTTGAATTATGCCAATTGAGGAGGAGATTTTGAGAATTTATTTAGTGGTGACATTGCTTTAACCTTTGATAGTTGAGATGAATCCCCCTCTTGATGGATCTCTTTTTAGGCTTTTTACATGAGCTTACTTAAGAAAGATTAAAAGATGACAAAATGGTCCAACGATCCTCAATCAAAACCCAATATATTAAATCTCTTCAAGTTATCCCAAGATATGGACCTTACACATTAGGTCCTATCACTAATATAGGGAGCTAAGCCTAATCAACTTATCTCAAGTTTTTGTGAAGCCAAAATTTTATAATTTAGTGTGAATACGATGATAGTAAGAGGATGATGATAAACATAATAGTCCTCTTCAAAATTTGATTCTTTCCCCTAATAATTTAATTTATTAAAAAAAATCATACTCATGAGCTCCCCCTTTTTCTTATCGATCACTTTGTCAATATGACCTTGACTCCACTTGAAATAATGTGGAAAAGAACCCAGTGTACTATAGGCTATCATATTACTAAAAGGTAATGAAAAGTTGTTTTGAAATTCAATCAATGATTGATGTTTAATCCTTTCAAGGTCTAATGTAATATATTCATGTCATCATCCCATGTTGTGGACTAATGATGGATAATATCTATTGATAGCCTTTTCTAAGAATGTGCCTCTAAGCCCAAGCTTAGGCTAATCCTGAAAAATAACTGAGCCTCTAAGGTTAGCCCACTCTTAAGCACAAATTGAGAGTCGTAGGCCTATGTCACATTCAAATCAGGACTCGATAGCTAGTGAATCACCAAATGCTCGAGGAGCATACTAAGCATTAAATGCCCTCACAGCACTTGATGCCTACAAATATAGAAATATGGGGAAGGTGAATTAGTTAACCCATCCCTCACATACTTTACATAAGCTAAAGACTTCTCTTGCGAGCAGGGAAATCGGGCAAGTCACCCACTTACCCTTCAACTCTTGTTACCAAGTGATCTCTTTATGCTCTCTCTATCACTTTAGAATCTCCATTGACTCAAGCATTGGAATGGCAACACTAGAGCAACCTTTGATGCCACTTTTTGGCTTGTGTGTGTTTATTTTACAAGCCCAATTTCCCTTGATAGGCCCATTACAACTTGTAAGTTAGACTTAACACATGGGAGCAAGAAAAAGAGAAGAAGAAAAAAATATTTTGACTCTTAATAATTTATAACCATTTTTTGTTATTTATCTCGAAGACCTTAGTTGGATACAATTACGATGAACATAAAAGATAATGATTTGTAACCATATGTCTAAATATGAAATGAAAAACTAATTCTAATATGTTTAATCAATAATCTAAATATAAACTCATTTATTATTATACATAATGTGATTATAAAGTATTAGTATTTTCTATATGAAACACATGTCAAGAGATAAAAGTTTATTAATGAAACTCTTCATTTAACTTTTTATTTATTGTTACAAATGAGTTTTCAAGTGATTTACCTGTAAGTTTTTACGGCCACAATGAAGTCATTTTTTTACATTGATTAAAAACCTACTTAGTTGTATCTTTGACATTTTTATGATAAGCAAGAATTAAAGTGGGGTAACTTTCAACAACATCCTCCAAAAACTATGAAAGTTATAGAAAAGTTATAAATTTTTAAAAGATAGCATTTACATTCCTTAAAAAAAAAAATTAATATTGAACAATTTTTCCTTCTAATATAGTATCAAGTCAATGTTTTATAATATATATAATTGCAATTATTTTTTTTCAATTGATTTATTACCTTATTTGATCTGTATTGACTAATAAAATATTAATTGATGTAAATAAGAAAATGAAAAAAAAAACTCAAAATTGATGATGAATTAGCAGAAAAATAATAATTGGTGTATATTTATGTAAAGATTAGCTTATTATTATATTAGAGAAAAAATTTCTCATACTAATATTTTTAAAAAATATATAAATATAATTTTTTAAAAATATAAAATTGTTTTATAATATTTTTGACCTGAGTAATCGCTATAATTTATCCATTAAAAAAATAAAGGTAACTCAGCATGAGAAACTATGAAGATAACCATGGTTGATTTGGTTGACCCTAGTCGAACCCTTGTACGTAGGAGTTGGGTTAGGTTGGGTTAAGTGATACTAAGGATGTAAACGAGTCGGGTTTGGGATGAGTTCATTGAAACTTGAGTCCAACACAGGAAAGGATTTATATACCTGAAATCCATCCCGATCTGATAGTTTTTTTTTTTTTAATCTTGACCCGAACTCGATTTGAATAATGATTAAATCTTTATATATATATATTTTAATTTATTTTCATATGTCATTTTTTAAAATTTATTATTAATCTATTTGTGATGAAAAGAAGAGAAAAATTAAATATAAAAATTAAAATTATAAAAATAAAATAAAAAATAAAAAATATACTGATTAAAAATATAAAAATAATAAAATAAAATATACTGATTATAAATTATAATATTAATTTATTTTTTAAAAAAGAATTATCGAATTGATTTTTTTTTTCTAAATTCAATAATCCGTCCTAAATCTTATTGGATTTTATTATATATTCCAAAATCTATTCATAAAGCCTATAAAATTAAAATGTATAGAATTTTTATTGAATCAATTTAGACGCTATTTCAACCCATCTCAGTTACATTCCGCGATACAGCCTCAGCCTCCGCCCCAACCTCAGCCCCTCGGCCTTGGAGAGGGGGTGTAAAGAGCGGAGAAACATATCACGTGCAGGTCCACACGACAAGCTCTTCAATTACGGCGCCAATGGCTGCTGCGATGACATTCTGACTTTAGGATTACCCGAGATTGACCTAAGCGCACAATTACAAAGCGCGTTCCACACCCCGGATTCCTTTAGAAAAATTCTCCAACGACAACGACAGTTGATCGTGTAAAACGAACATATCTTTTCGGCGAGTGACATTGCCCTAAATGCCGTGTTTATCCGTGGATCACTAATTTGTCGGCAACTCTTACGCCCGTTTTAACTTCTCTACTCCATCAGGGGTTGAGCCGTAAAGGGTATTTGCATAAAATAATAGTAATAAATAAATAAAAATAAAGCCATGAAAGTGGTCAAAGTTATAATTGTTATCGATTCTATTCGTGCGCTCCTCGTATTTGTGTTATTAAATATTTATTTATATTAATACAAATGTAAAGAGTGGAGTAGATATTTAAACTATCGTTAAATTTCATATGGTATTATGTGATAAAACTGTCTCTCGACCAAGTATATAGTGTTTATTTTCTTCAGGAGATGATTGATGGCCGTTTATTAACTTTGTATAGTCTAAGTCTATTTCCATAAGTCCTTGCCTATGTATGAAGTCCTTTTGACCTACAATTTAATTATTTATACAGCACATGGGGCTCACACGTTTTAGCATGAACATGAAGATTATTCTGAAGATGCCTTACACCCAACTGTACAAATATTTATATTTTCATTTTCATTTTATCAAAAAAAAATTATACATTTTAAATCTTTAACGTTTGATGATTTTTCTATTTAAATCATAAACCTATTTTCTTTATTTAAATATTTAATATTTACCAAAGTTTACCTAAGAGGATTTTTTTTTAATAATGTCGACTTTTCTATTACTATATGACATTTAATAGCTTTTAATTGGTTTAAAAAATTAATTTTAATCTAATAAAATAATTATGTAATGATAAATTAAATAAATAATAAAAAAATGGCAAAAAAGAGAGAAATTTGGAGGAGAATAAAAAAATTACTCTAAGTATCTCCTAAACTTAAGGTAGTCTTAAGGACACCATTAGGTTAGATTTGGGATAAGTTTTATAAAATCCGAACTCAACCTGGCAACCTATAAGGCTTCTCAAAACTCACCTCTAAACTATACATGAACTTTATTTTATACTCAAAACCTACTCCTATAAGGTATTATTAAACTTGCAATCCAATCCTATCTAACCTAGCTTAATAACAACAATTTTGTTGGAAAGTTTCTATTTTGAACATATATTGTGATTCTTTAAGTTATTTAGACTTTCTAAGGAGACTATATAGAATTTTCAATTACAAAATATTATATGACCATCTTTATAAAAAATAATTATTGATTTAAAAGAGTGCTTCTTTGTCTAGTTTTAACTTGGTCTTTCTATTGATTATTGTAAGATTATTATCATTAGTTTTTTTAAAAAAGATTTGCAAAAAATATCATGATAATATATTATCTACCTCATATATTGCTTTCATGAGTTTTTTTTTCCAAAGAACGTAAAACGAAATTTTCTACTTATTCTTTAAATAATGATGCATTAATTGATCCCATCATCAAATCTTCCAGCTTTTTATTTCAATATAGTATTTAATATTTAAGTCAAATAAGGAAGAAACAAATAGTATAAAATGAAAGGAAAATTATTTAATTGAATAAAAATATTAGATTAGTTCAGTTTTCATTGGAACTTATTTAAAACCCAAAACTCAATTAGTAACCCTATAGGGCTTTAAAATAATACTCAAACAACTTCTAAAACCTTATACAATAATTAATAGTTTAGACAAATTAGACCCTTTATAACAACCCGCTCAATGACACTTATAATGGCTCGAAAGGTCAAGTTTATAGGTAGTTGTGACTTATTAAAGGAAGTGAATCATTTAACTTAATACCAATTATTGATATAACAATATATTAGAAAGGTTATACGATCCTTTTAAGATTTATTCTCTATTTAAATAATTTAATATATCATTATTTTTTTATTTTAAATATTTTAAAATTCAATCTTTTATTTAAATTTGATTGATCTCTTTACTTATAATTTTCTTATATATATATATATATACGGAGCCAATTAAATAATAGTCTGCATTGTAAAAATTGAAATCTTCTAACTACGGCGTGGTCAAATACTGGGATATTTCGTATGCATTGTGAATAAATATAAATAAAAGCGATAATCCTCCGTATATCGTGATTATTTGCCAATTATTTAAGAGAGTAATTAACCAGTGTTATCTAGAAAACAAATTATTTCAGGGTTAATGTAATAATTCCTCGTATAAAACGCCAGGCAAAGCATCTACCATTTTTCATCTGTGGACATCTGAAATAGGAGACTAGAATCCCACGTGACACACAAGAAATGTTCCCTGTGCTGGGCACGTGCATCCTTAAACCATGATTAATGTGGCAACGACATTGAAGGGCCATTTGTTCCCTCTGCACATGAAACAGTCACAGCATTCGCCGCGGATCTCAAAGTAAGTACATTTTTTATGAAAATAATAAATTTATTCGAAAAAAAAAACCATTACAATTAATATATCTATTAAATAGATTCATAAATTATCTTCAATATGATAAGCAGCCTTAAACCATGATTAATGTCGCAACGACATTGAAGGGTCATTTGTTCGCTCTTCCCATGAAACAGTCAAAGCATTCGCTGCGGATCTCAAAGTAAATACATAAACATGAGAATAATAAATTTATTCGAAAAAAAAAAACTATTGCAATTAATATATCTATTAATTAGATTCATAAATTATCTTCAATATGATATAATTATTATCATTTATATTGGTCTTATCTATCTATATCTATTACTTAAGCAGTTGACTTTAGATTTTGGTTATTTTATTTACTCAAATCGCTCTTTATAATATAATGTTGATATTTATGTCATTTACTGTTCATTATCTTACAATGCATACTTTTATTTATATTTTGATTAAGCTTATAAATGTTAATTGCATTAATTCACCATTTACAATAGAAATAGCTACTTATACAATCATAACTAAATTTATGTGCATTAAATTTAATATCTTAAATCATATTATTTTATTCTTTCCTCTTCTTTTCTTCTCTTTCTTAATTTCTTTCTCTATCATCCATTTTTTCAAATCCTGATTCTGTTTCAACCTCATTTAGTTCTTTGATTGAGTGCAAATTATACTAGGTTGATTATAGAACAAATTAACAATTTTTCTTTTTCTTTTTCTTGGATTGCATTTAACTTAAGGTTGTCAATAATAAGAATAGATGCAAACCTCCACTTCTAGAATCCTTAGTTTGACTTTAACTCCGTTGAGTTATTCAACTAAACGCAATCACTGTGATATCACAAGTAGCTTATAGAACATTTTTTTTATTTTTTTATTTTGGTTCAAATATTATGGAGCAAATTACTAAATTTTTTATTTCTTTTAGGTTTATAATAATGTTTTGGTATTATCTATTTTTAAACAATTGGGTTTGACTTAAAGTTAAGCTGTCCCTTTTTTAGTTTGTCTTGCATGATCTCTTATCAATTTTATTGTCCATTGATAATTAAAAAGTATGATCATAATGTGTGTATTTGTCAGTATGTAAGTATTTTTAAAATTTATAAAATCTTCTTTTTCTTCTTTAGCAATTTTTTCGATTTTTTCAATGGTTAGATTTGTTAATCTCATATCGTCTTGTGTGTTAAGCAATAAGTGAAACAATGTGGATATAAAAATTTCAATTTTCCATATGCTTCGATAAATTAATTTATGTTAAGGTTTTCAAAATGATTTTTTTTTATTTGTGTACGATTTATTCATGTAGTAGACAAAGATTTAATAATTAAGATTGTATGATAGCTTCATTTGAAATATTTTACTTTCGAAAGGTTAAATTTTTGTGCTAATTTGTATTTTATTGTGTTTTGATGTGTTAGTCTAATTTTCTTTTATGTATTTCGCTTATTGATTTAATGGATAGTGGTTAAATTTTAGAGTTAGGTTTGGCCAAAAATTAGGTTTTGTGCTAATAGTTAAGATTGTATTATTTGCAATAGGTTCCTCAATAACTCTCTTTCTCCTTTTCCTAGCGCATTATATAAACTTTTAATAGTACTGATTTATTATTTTACTTATACTTTTACAAGATTTTAAAGTTAGATATGAAGAACCCAAAATGATAATTCACTTTTCAAAATGTTTAGTTTTTTCTATCATTACTATAAATTTTTTTCTATATTGTTTTTGAAATGAAATCTTTTTTTTTTTTTCAATATTTGAAAGACGATTGTTATTTTAGGAAATAAATTTGGTCATGATATCAAAGTATCATAATCACTTTAATTACAATTTATTGTACGGTTTAAATAGTATAGAAAAGATTATTCTAATATTCTTTTAACAAGATAGATACAATCAGCGTTAATGTCATTAGCATTTAAGAGACATTCAGCATGGTCAAATTTTGTTTTTGGTTAGCCCATTTTTATCAATATGTATTGGTGTATTAGTGACCTTTTTCTGGAAATTGTAGTAGTTAAATGTATTTTTAATTGTTATTGTTGCACCTAAACTCCTACACTAATAGCATG
Organism: Laguncularia racemosa; assembly: GCA_037954665.1. Taxonomy (NCBI): domain Eukaryota; kingdom Viridiplantae; phylum Streptophyta; class Magnoliopsida; order Myrtales; family Combretaceae; genus Laguncularia; species Laguncularia racemosa. The sequence continues at coordinate 204,758 of JBBMOL010000040.1, forward strand.
ACAAGTAAGGATACACATAGTGAAATTTTATGCAAAATAACTGGCCGAATGGATTTAATATTCATATAAAATTGTTTTGCTACACTTAGAGGTACACATGCCATAGCAAACACTACTCCAAGTAATTCGATAGACACGTTTTCGAAAATGTTTTTGTTCTATTCAACATTTTGCTAGCATGACTCTCTACAATATTGTCTCATTTTGCTTTTTCATTAAGATTTTAGTAATACATTATTAGTCAAATGGGAGGGCTTGGTCAAATTTTATTATTTGTCAAAATTTATTATTGGTCAAAATTTATTATTGGTCAAATTTTACTATTAGTCAAATTTATATTATTGAGTGATAACTAATCATTCAACATACTATTAAAATTTGGAAGAGTCCAGTCAAATTTTATTATTTGTTAGCCAGTTTTTATGAATATGTATTGATGACCTTCTTTTTTCATAAATTATAATAGTTGAATGTATTTTTAATTATTATTGTATTATTTCAGCATATAAATTCCTGCATTAATAGCATGACAGCTTATGATACATGCAGTGAAATTCTTTGTGAAAATAACAAGCTGAATAAATTTAATATTTACATAAAATTGTTTTATCACACTTAGAAGTACACATGCCACAAAAAACACTACTCCATGTTCTTCGATACACACTTTTTCGAAAATGTTTTCATTCTATCCGATATTTTCCTATCATGACTCTCTACGATGTAAGCCCATTTTTATTTTTTCATTTCAAGTCAAACTATAATAAGCTCTAAGTGGGTTGTAGTGATGGGTAATTGGTTTAAATGAGATTTATAAAATGAAAATTTATTAACAAAAAGAGAAGCAATAATATCATATATTAAGACATATAATTAGTACTTTGATCGTTATATACTTTTTAGTATAAAATTTGTAGATGGATGAATCATTATAATTATAATTCAATTATGTGTATACATTTGATATTTTCATATATGCATACATAGCACAAATATGCCATCCACTAGTATGATTATCAATGGTATTTCTACATTTATATAATTTGGAGTTATGATTTTTTTTAATGGTACATTTATTGACTTTAAAAGAATGGAATCAAATAATTATTCCTCCCTTGCATATTAATCCCTACATTTTGTTATAAAATAGTTATTCTAAGGAATTATTATTATTGCAAAATAAGGAAATATAATTCCTTTGTATGATCATAGGAATCTCTTCTTTATTCTTTTTCATTATATTTTCATATCTATTCATTAGAGCTCAAAGGAAATATAAAAAATAATTATTACTTTTCTATTTTTTTCTTTAAAATCATATGTAATAATAAATTTCACAAAAAAATAAAAATAAAAATAAAAGGAGGGACGACCATTCAAAATTTCAAAAGTCGAGCAAGGATAACAATCAATATATATCAGTCAAACAAACATCAATTATTGAATCGAAAGTCAATTAAAACTTAAAAAGGCGCGTCTCTGCCGATTATTTCATGTGAGATAGCTCTCAAGGGACAACCCTACATTTATTGCTTAGGCCAAACAAATATGTTATTTTGGCTTTTATCTCTCATCAATAATTTTTTTTCCTATCACATCAAATTTCAATAATAATGTCGAAGAATAACAATATACATGAAAACATTTAGCAATTGACTTGGTTACGTTGTATTATCGTCCTTTGCTTAACTTATTGATGGTTGCTTATTAGCTTAAACTCCATCTTTATAATTTACTTTGTCCTTTACAAAAATGAGTTGATTTCCCAGATTATTTTATTCCAACATTGGAATTATAATCCAGACAATTTTGTCAAGCATCTTTATCAAAACAACCTAAAGAAATTTTGTCATGTCTTTCATCGAAAGTATATAAGAAAATTTTTATAAAGTGTTGCATTAATTTTCTAAGGAACTATTTTCATGAACAAGCCATTCATTATTGGTAAATTCATTATGTATCTACAATATTAAAATGCAAGAAATCGGTTTTGGTGTTTTGTACTTTCCGATAATTAAATTTTTTATCAATGAATTCCTTTGATTGTCCCTTCAACTTAAAAAATATGCATCTTATCTTAAAAATAGTTGAATGATGATTTTAGAAAACATTAAATTTTCTTTCCTTTGATGGTTTTTATTTTTATTTTTTTATAATTGGTATTTTAAACATTACTTAAAGAAACTAAATTTCAACGAATCGAGGTCCGGAAGGAGCGAGGAACGTCTACTACATACATTGATTTATAAACTGAATTTCCCAAGGCGTACGATTGACATAATATATATTATATCACAATGTTTAATCATCTGAGTGTCCTGGTAAGTGAGAGAGGAACGTCTACATACAATGATTTATAATTATTTAATTAGATAAGAGTACATCTAAACAGTCTTATTTTAATGATGGAACTGAAAAAGCTTGTGTGTTCGGTACATTTTATGGTTGCCCTAATCAAGGTTTGTCACATGGTGGAGGGATCAATTGACGTCTGGTTTTCCATATCCAGGAGACATTGGAAGGTGGAGTCAAGAGAATGCAGGGAGAGCACCCAGGTAGAATGGTTGGCAGGCACTATGGCCTCATGCATTGTGTGGAGTTTTCCTTGAAACCACATCTAAAAGTACCGACGTCGGCGCGATTTTTGTCTTTCCTGTTGTGCAAATTCGTGGCTCAGTTTAATGTATTGTGTTGCCTTCCATTAAACTTCACCTTTTAGAGAAAAGTGGTGGTTGTTGTGAAAGGTATCAACGAAAAAACCCTTCACGGATTATTTTGACTGCATATTTTCATGCCATGTGTGCTGATACCGTAACAAAAGCGAATTGTAGAAAACCTACTCCATCAATATTCAACGAACCTCTGCAAGATCCATCTAATCGGCAAAAATGCTTACACATGAATGAACTCATGGATCTCAAGGATTATGTTAGGATTCGAGTCTAGAAGAGCCAACTCAAAAAACTAATTTGATAGGTGGAAGAATTTCTTAAACTTGAATTTAATACTTAATCCATACTTGAGATTGTAATATTACCATCATTTTTTTTGAAAGTCAACACCCATACTAACTTATTTTGGACTACTCACACTACGTGATTCACACTTTTGATGACTCTTACTCTACTTCATCTAATAGCCCCTTTTCAGGTAGCTCACTCTCAAGTCACTCATTTTCTAGGTTACTTCTTTTGTGGGGTTAACTCTTGATGAGAGCAAAAAATATTACAACCCAAATATAAGGGAATAGCCCAACTCAAATGATTAGTCTGATAGGTGAGAGAATCTCTTAAATTTAAATACAATACTTAATCTATACTACTATTTTATATAAGACTATAATAGATTATTAACCAAAACATTAGCCACTATATTAATTTCTTTAAGCACTTGTGAGCATGTTGCTTGTTGTAGATGTGGGTATTTGATCGTGATGTCCACATACATGCAACTTGTTTCGTGTTGTTAATGTAAATATTTAGTTTCCTTATTTTTATCTCCCATATGTATATAGACCTATGTATATTCTTTGATACTCTGTATTATTCTTAAGCACATTTTGTAATATTTTTTATCATGTAATCTCTATATATTTATATTAATAGAACACATTTAGGTTTGTCGAGTCTTATTTTTCTTCATGGTATCAAAACCTGTATTCTAAACCTATTTTTATTATCTCTACTCCTCTCCTTTCCTCTTCTCTTCCCCTCTTGCTATCTTTTTCTTTTTTTTCTTTTTTCTTTTTTATTATTATTGTTTTTACAATGTTGATAGCTGATTTTTCTTCTCCCTTTAATGTTACTCCCCTATTAACATAAGCTACACCTCCATCTCCTCCTCTTGAAAATTCTTATCCTCTACTCTCCCTATCCAATATTCATCAGCATATCTCGAAGACACTTAACTATTCCAAACAATTAATTTGGCATGAACTAATCATTCTTGTCTTGAAAGGTCATTAGGTTTATGAGCACGTTGATACTTTTGTCAATCCTCAATCTATTGATGATTCAAGGTACATGTAGTACCTTTAAATTGGCTACCTTGTTCTCTATGAGATTTAATCCACAATTTCTTATAATTTTTTTTAGATCAATAATTACTCCTGGTAAGCCTCATACTACTCAAGATGCCTGGTTGAAGATTGAAAAATTATTTAGAGATCACATTGAGTCTTAAATTGCTTTGTTTCATTAAGAATTTTATCAACTTACAAAATGGAATTTATCTATGATTGATTTCTTTAATAAATTAAAGGAATTATTTGATTGTTGTACTGCTCTTGGAGATGATGTGTTTGATAGTGACCTTATTATGCAAATTATCATGGGCCCAACTCTGATTATAATCTTATCACATCTGTTTTTGTTACTTGACAACTGCTAACTACATTTGAAGAATGTTGTTCTTTGCTACTTATAGAGGAATCCAAACTTCAAAAAACATTCTCCTTCTCTTATTACTAAGCAAGGCTTTATTATTCAAACTCGATCTCTCCCTAATAGTGATGAATGTGGGGAATGCAGTGCTAATAGGGGTAGATGCGATGCGTGTGCTAGTAATAGAGAAGGTCGTGGTAGTTTTTAGCCCTTTAAGCCAAGGATTAAGCATGCCTTTATAGGTTTTTCTACTCTTGGTCTTCTTGCCCTCTGCCTCAAGTATCAAGTCCTTAGAGTGTTCAACAATTTCAACATCATGTTCAATGTTACACCTATGAAGGTCTTAGTCTTGTGCCTTGATTTTGTCTTTCTATTCCAAAAGTTGATGTTAGTTTAATCTTAAGCCTTCTTTATGTTCCCTATTACTGATTCCAATACCGATGGTTAGGCTCTAGATTCTAAAGCTTCCATTCTAGTATTGATGGTTAGACTCTAGATTCTAGAGCTTCCACCCATACAACTAATGATCTTAGCAAGCTTCACTTTATTTTTCTCATATTGTGATATTAATAAGATTAGTGTTGGAAATGGTCCTATGTTACTAATTAAATTCTTTGGGTCTTTATTCACTCCAATTGGTTCTCATGAAGTTGTGTTGATTGATGTTCTTATTTCCTCTACCCTTACCAAAAGTTTAATTTTCATTCAAAAGCTTACTACCGATCACAATTGTGCCGTAGAATTTACCCATTCTAATTTGTATGTTAAGACTTAGACACAAAGCATAAACTTCTCAACTCCACTAGCCAAGACAACCTTTATTCTCTCCATAGTTCCATCAACCTTTATTTCTTATTTATTTTAGCATTCTTTAGTTTCTTGTAATAAGTTTAGAAGTTTAGATACTTGTCTGTCATGCCTATCAACAAGGGAAGCATGTTCACATACCCTTGGATCGATGAAAGTCTCAAACATTATCTCTTTTTTTTTTTAAGCTAATTCATTCATATTTATGGGTTTCTCCCATTTTTTCACATAGTGGATACCGTTATTTTCTCACCTTTTTTAATGGTTTTTCTCATTATTACTAAGTGTATCTTCACAATCACAAAAAAGAAGTCTTCACTTATTTTCTCCATTTCCATACTTTGTAAAAAAATAGTTTAATGCCAAAATCAAATTGTTCTAATGTAACAATGGTATTGAATAAGTTGAATCCTCATTTTGGGACTTTTTTAAATTTCTTAGTATCCATTTTCATTTTTCATGTCCATACACCTCACAATAAAATGGGAAAGTTGAATACTTTAATCACACTATTGGAAATATAATTTGTACTCTTTTAATACAAGCTTCGATGCCTTCTTCTTTTTAGGTTGAAGCACTCCTTACAACTTGTCATATTCTTAATCTTTTGCCTACACTTGAGTATAAATATCCTCATGAGACTCTCTATCTTAAACCGCTTTCTTATGGTTATCTTTGGGTTTTTGCTTATGATTGTTACCCAAACCTTCTTTCTCAAGCTCCACATAAATTATCTCCTCAATCCACTTTATGCATTATCTTGGGATAACCTCAACACTAGAAGGCTATAGGTGCTATGATCTTAGTTCTCATAGTTATTATGTCCCACCATGTCTCACCATGTGATTTTTTATGAAAGCTATTTTCCCTTTACTCACTCTATTTCATCTCCTTCTCCATAGCAACTGTAAACACCCCATTTTTGCCCTAAGAATCAATAATAATCAATAATAATCAATTTCCAATTTTTCCAATTTTTTCCATGTTTTTCTCTAATTTAGCAAAAATAATAAAAATATTCAAAAAATAAAAAATAAATAGGAAAACACATCAATTTTGAAAAATAATTTCAGAAATAGCAATAATAAAGAATAAATAATTTTTTAAAATTTTTGAAATTTCAAAAAATACAAAAAATAAAAAAAATCGCATTGCATATATGCAATTTGCGAAATAAAGAAAATCAGGAAAATGGGCTAGCTCAGCTAGTCCGAGCCACGGTCAGGCAAGCGCGCGCGGGTGCGAGGTCCGGGGTTTGAAACGAGGGGGAAGCAGATTCCGCGTTTTGCAATTTTTTCTTTATCGCCTAGGACACGTGGTAGCATTTGATTGGCTGGAGCAAATGCATGCGTCGGGCGCGTGATCGTCTTCAACCTCGGTTCGAGATCGCCGGCGAGGGAAAAATTCGAATTTCGGCCGTTTTGATTCGATTTTTTGCATGAATCCAACAGATCTTCAATAGAATTGAGATAAACATCATCCAATTGGAATCAAATCTCAACAAATCGACGGATTTACATGAATCGAAGTTGGTTCGTTTAACCGCAAATCCTATTTGCCTCGATCGGTGGAAATTCGAGCTTATCTAGCTCGATTTTGAAAGCCTATAAATAGAGGATGAAGTGAGGAAGCTAAATCGCATATCAAAAGCGAGAGAAAGTGAGAGAAAAGAGAGAATCAAAGTCCGCCGGAGGAGTTCTAACCCGTGACCGCCGATCAAGAGTTGGGCAACCACCAGGAGGCGTTTCTAGAGCAAACCACCGCCACCATTGGATTCCTCACCCTCGATAACCTAGGATTTGACACCTCAACCGCTGCAAAAGGCCGCCGGAACGCCGTCAACGAGCACTCCCCGCCGCCGTGTCCGACCGCTTCGACCCGACCCACGCACCGACCCGGATCCAGGTAAGTCGGATTTTTTCGATTTTCTTTAATTTATTATTTATTTGATTTATTTATTTCGAATTAATTATTTGTTATTTATTTACTTATTGGTTATTTATTTACCTATGTGTTATTTATATTTCAATAAGTAGAAAAAATGTTAGAAATTAAATCTTTAGGATTTAATGATATAAAAATAAAAATACAATTATAATAATAAAAAAATAAAAAATATAGAAAATAATGAAAATATTAGAAAAAAATGATAATAAAACTTTAGGCGTTAAAATAGGATAGATAAAAATCTAGGAGGAAAATTTTTAAATAAAATAAAAATTATAAAAATTATGAAAAATTTATAAAAACTAATAAAAATTAAAAATTAATATAAAAATTATAAAAAATTACAATAGTAGAAATAAGTCAAAAAATAGAAGAAAAATGAGTTTTATCACTTAGAAAAAAAATATTTTCTCAAATAAATCCAAAATTGATGTTTTCCCTTAAAATTATTATTTTCAAAAATCAAATTAAAGCTTAGGCTTAGATTTTTTTAGAAAAATCCCAAAATAGTAAAAACATAAATCAAAAGAGATTTCACAATTAAAATTCACAAACACACTTAAGGTTTTTAGGAAAAACGAACTACGGCTTGTTTGATCCTGAATAGTAGGTACGTAGGTACCCATTTGGGGCAACCTTAAAAAGAATAAAAAATCATTTTCTTAGAATAATTCAAAAAACAATAAAAGGCAACAAAAATAAAATAAAAGACATTTCTAAATGGGGATAATTTTAGGAGATTAGGTGGTAACCTTAGGGTTTTAATAGGTTAGCCTCCAAACTTGAAAACTCTGGTTTTCCCTTTTCCTCTTTTCGCAAAAATGAGAAGAGGAAATCACGACGACTAGTGGTCCAAATTAAGACTAATCCGCTCCATTAGTCTTAATTCAATCTTTCCCAACAACAATTAGGTGGCGACTCCAAAATTAAACGAAATTCCTAACTCAAGTCGAGGATCTATATTAGATGAGCATAGGGTTTAGTCTAGATCAGATTAGGAATGGGAAAAATAAAAAATTAGACTCGACAAGATGGCGACTCCGCTAGGGACTCATTCCAGTAGGCTAGCCACCTGAATCTCCTCGAATTGTTCCTTTTTAAGAAATGTCTTTCGATTATTAGTCTGTTGCTAACTTTTCAGGGATTAGCTAAGTTTATAATTCAGTTTGTTTTTACTGTTGGGTCTGCATGCATGCATTTGTGTGAATAGATGCGGTCGAACCCGAACCGTCCTAGGACCCTAAGACGGGGAGCCATTGTATAGGTTTCGGGTGAAGTGAGTTGATCACCGTTCGGGACCAATTAGGCTACCCCACCCAATGCTTCGATATGGCCTGAGATCCATTTCTCCGAGAATGCAGGAGGCCATAGAGTTTAGAGACCATTTAGAACCAACCTACTTGCATACATAAAGTCATGGGTTGACAATTGACGATAATGTAATATTAGTTGTTTTGTTCATGGAGTTCGGATCTATTTCCCTGTAATATTTTCATAGTTCTTGTTGTAATTAGGAAATTTCTTGTTGTAATAGATGACTAGTACCGCAGTCAACCGCTTCCTTCGCAAAGAGATTCGGGTGTATAAGCCTTTGGATCCAAAGTTGGTACTGAACCACTGGTTTACCTTGTACAATCCAGAGGAACAGGCCTTCATCCAGCAGAAAATAGGACCCATCCTCTCACTAACAAAGATGGAGGTGAATTTGCCTTTGGTACGAGCCATGCTATAGTTATGGGAAATCGAGCCCGCAGCTTTCTTTATCGAGCCTCATGAAATCACCATAACCCTGAAAGAATACACCCAGCTGCTACAGGCTCCAGCATTAGCCAATCAAATCTATGTGCCAGATCTCGAGGCCGGGCCAGCCAGTACTTTCAGCAGACTACTGGGTATCCGCAAAACAGCAGTCAATAAGGCCTTATCAGACTGTAATGGATACTGCATTCATCGCCCGAGAAGACAATGGGGAGAGAAAAGATATACTGTGTTGGGACCCCAAGACTTATAGATAGAGAAGGGTGAACGCCTTCATCTTGACAGCTTTCGCCACCATACTATTCCCCACCGGAACTTTCTATGTCCACTACCGGGTTGCAGAGCTGGTGACCCAATTCCTGGAAGGAAGATCTTACATCCCCGCTCTATTGGTTGAACAGATTCGGAACTTAAACTTTCTCAAGAAGAAAGGCCATGGGATCCTCCGCTCCAGCATCAACCTTATGCTGATATGGTTCGTGAGCCACCTTAAGTGTTTCGGGCTGAACATGGTCCGGAAAACTTTGGCTCAGCAGGTGGATCTTATAGATTCATGCATAGAAAAGATAAAGTTACCTGAAGACCTTACTAGCCACAGTTGGGTAGAAGTACTTAGAAGCTTCAGTGCCGAAGATATTTTGTGGACTACTAGGTGGAGTTGCTGCGACAAAATTATTTTAACTTGCAGTAATTTTCAAGCAGTCCCTTTGATTGGAATCAGTGGATGCATTGGGTATCACCCCAAGTCAGTGGTCCGCCAGTTTGGTACTATCCAAGACATAGTTTATCGACCCTTGCTGGAAGCAGTCACCTTCGATTACCAAGATCCGAACTTGCTAGTGGCTGAAAAGTTTGCTAAGTTGGCAGAGGTCAAAGCACTTTGGGAAGCCAGAATTGAAAGCCCGAATGTAGACCTCGGTGAGCTAGATGGCAAAGTAGGAAAACACCGAGCTACCAGAGAGTTTATGATCCGCCAGCTGTATCAGACAGGGGAAAGAGCATACCGGGTCCCAGAAGTCACTCAACCAAAGCCAGACAAGATAAATCCGGAGCTAGAAATCTACCTGGAACAGGTCAAGGCCCGGATGGAGGTCTATTTTGAAGCTGCAGATTACAAGAAAGACATCTGGAAAGGACGATTCAAGGAATCCGACCAAAGGAACAAAGCCTTGGAAGCACAATTGGAGAAGACCAAAGCCAGAGTCGAAGAACTGGAAGCCGTCATCAGCGGGAAGCCTGAGCCTCCACAACAGAAGACCAAGAGAGCTAGGAAATAGATTATCATTGTAATCTTTTATTTGTTTTCTTTGAGTATCGAGCTCCAAAATTTTCAATATTAATAAAAATAAAGTTTCAATATTACATCGTCAATCAATTGTCGACCCTTTTATTTTAGCATCCGTGTGATACATGCATAACATTTCCATACATTATACTAAAGAATAAACAAAATGCGCGCCAGGTATCAAGATAGCTCCCAAACAACCGAACCCTTCTAGAAGCCCGATTCGCACACGTTTAAGAGCAAAAATGGCAAACAGTAGTGACAACCGTAATAACACAAATGCTGAAACCGCCTCAGACTCTAGGATCGTATCTCTAGAACAAACGGCCCAACAATTGGCTGCCCAGGTCCACCTCTTAACTGAAAGCATCAGCCTCCTTCACTCTACCCAGCTGACCCAGGAAGAACATTCAGGGGCCAGGAAAGGGAAGGCAGTAGAGGGACAGCCTCTGGAGTATGAAGAAATCAATTCCCACCTCAACCCGGCTTTTGAATATGAGTCAAGAATCAACCAGGGGCCAACCTCTGATGACCTGAAGAGAGAGATGGAAGAGAGACAAAAAGAGATGGAGAAAAGACTCTTCCAACAGCTCCATGACAAAATGAAAACAATTGAGGGTCTTGATGGTTTCGAGCAAGCCGTAATCACCAGTCTGTTGGTATACGGGGAAGAGGTTTATCCTGAGAAGTTCAAGACCCTGGAGTTTGAAAAGTATGATGGGACGGGGTGCCCTAAAATGCATACAAGGCTATATGCCCGAAAAATGAGCAAGTACGCCCAGTACGACCAACTCATGATCCAGACTTTCCAAGACAGCCTCACAGGCCCTGCATTGGTCTGGTACGCCCACTTGGACTTCAATAATGTCAACACCTGGGAAAAGCTAGCCCGAGCGTTTTATGACCAGTACAAGTTCAATATTGAGGTCGCCCCCTTCGTGATTGATCTGGGGAGTCTTCGGAAAAGACACACTGAGCCGTTTAAAGAGTATGCTCAGCATTGGAGAGCCCAGGCTGCTAGAGTAACAACCCCAATCTCTAAGAAGGAATTGACATCCATATTTGTCAACACCTTGGACAAGACATACTTTTCACATTTGGTAGGCCAGACCTCATCCAGCTTTGCAGAGGTGGTAGCTGCGGGGTGCCGGATCGAAAGTGCCATCACCACCGGAAGACTCCAAACAATGGATTCTCCCAGGGTCACACCAACACAAAGGCCCTTAGGAGGTAATAGAGCCAAGGAGTCTACCGTCAGCACGGTCCATTCCGGTAAGGCAGAAAAATCTGAAACTCGTGTGACATTTCAGACCATGAGTACCCCAGCCCAGCAATCCACGACAAGTCATACCCAGGCCACCAGGGTCCCAAGGCAGTTCACCCCAATTCCCATCCCGCTCAGCCAGGTCTTCGCTCGACTGAGGGCAGATAACTTGATCAGCTTCGAGATCCCCAACGACCAGTACAAGCCTAAGAATTTCGACTCAAGCCTCAAATGTGACTACCATATGGGTCAGGAGGGGCATTCTATAAATAGGTGCTAGAGGCTCCGGCACAAAATCCAGGACTTAATCGACACAGGAATTGTACAGCTGGATTTTGTGAACACCCCAGCACCCAATGTTAACACCAATCCACTGCCCAATCATAAGCCCACCATCAACATGATCACATATGAGGAATCAACTCCCAAAGAAGCCCATAAACAGAAGATGACGGATCAACAGAAAAAGCAGTCCCGTCAAGCTCCAGAGAAAGCCCCAAAGTCACATATCAAGAGGAGATGGTTAGCCGGAGACCCAACAGTTGGCACTTTGGGAGAATCACATGGGAGGTTTGAATACTTGGTGAACTATTCCTACACCCCAACTGAGTATGGACCGCCTAGCAGGTGGGGGCCAGAGTTTGAGAAGGAGGACAACCCGCTGAAGGAAGAGGAGAAGACTATAAACATGATCAATTCTCATCAGAAGCCCAGGGTTATAAAATGCTATGAGGGACAGTCGACCAAGATACAGATCTCGAATAAAAGATATGTATTTAATGTCCCGATACCGGTAGAGAGTTATAAGGCTGCACCTTTCGACTATCGGACCCTCAAATAAGAGCGACCTCCGATGGTGGGAGGAATCACCCGCTCTGGGAGAATATACGACTTGAAGAATAAAGCCCCGACCGAAGAGCCCAACATGGAGAAAGGAGAGGAAGAGGAAGAGGGGCTCGCTGTGTTTACAAAGATGGTCAAGGCGAGTGAATACAAGATAATGGAACAGCTAAACAAAGTTCCAGCACAGATATCACTTATGGGCCTTCTTACAACATCTGAGCCCCATAGGGAAGCACTCTTTAAAGTGCTCAAACAGATTCAGGTCCCAGAAGGCATTGCTACAGACAAAATAAGTCACGTGGCGGATTCTATTTTCACAATGGACTAGATATCTTTCTCTCTAGAAGAGCTAGGGGAGGAGGGAGACCAACATACAAAACCACTGTTCATAGTGGTCAAGTGCAACGACACAATTGTCTCCCGGGTACCCATCGACAACGGATCGTCCCTCAACGTTTGCCCACTGGCTACCCTCGACCTATTGGGGGTCGATCCAAGCAATATAACACCTAGCTCAATAGTGGTCAGAGCTTTTGATGGGTCAAAAAGAGATATAGTAGGGGAGATAAACCTACCAGTGGAGATTGGTCCACAAGTATTCCACATATATTTCCAAGTCCTCGATATCCCAAGATCTTTCAACCTACTCTTGGGAAGACCTTAGATACATGCTGCTGGAGCCATCCCCTCTAGTCTCCACCAAAGGGTTAAATTTATTGCGAGTGGCCAGATAGTCACCGTGCTGGGCGAGCAGGATTATGCCATATACAAAGAAACTGCCATACCATATATTGGGGAAGAAGGTTCAGAAGACCTTGGTCTACAAATTTTTAATGAAGTAAATGTGGTGATCAGCAAGGGGGGCCATCAGTTTAAAGAGGGGCAGCAAGGGACGTTTGGACTGGGGTACGTTCCTACAGCCAGAGAAGAAGCACAAGCAAGATGTGTTAAAGGCAGAAAGAAGGAAAAGCCAAGCAACACCCTGATGTGTATTCCACCCCTCCAACAATCTTTCCAAAAAGAAAATATCATTATAAACACCCCATTTTTACCCTAGGAATGAATAATAATCAATAATAATCAATTTCCAATTTTTCTAATTTTTCCCTAATTTAGCATAAATAATTAAAAATAGGAAAAAAAAATAAAAATAAATAGGAAAAAACATCAATTTTGAAAAATGATTTCAGAAATGGCAATAATAAATAATAAATAATTTTTACAAATTTTTGAAATTTCAAAAAATACAAAAAAATAAAAAAATCGCGTTGCATATATGCAATTTGCGAAATAAACAAAATCAAGAAAATGGGCTAGCTCAGTTGGTTTGAGCTGTGGCTAAGCGGGTGCGTACGGGTGCGAGGTTGCGGGTTCGAAACGCGGGAGAAGCAGTTTCCGCGTTTTGCGATTTTTTTCATTTACCCAGGACACGTGGCAGCATCTGATTGGCTGGAGGGAACGCACGCATCGGGCGCGTGATCGTCTTCTACCTCGGTCCGAGATCGCCAGTGGAAGAGAAAATTCGAATTTCGGCCGTTTCGATTCGATTTTTTGCACAAATCCAACAGATCTTTAACAGAAATAAGATAAACATTATTTAATTAGAATCAAATCGCAACAAATCAAAAGATTTACACAAATCGGAGTTGGTTTTTTTAACCGAAAATCCGATTAGCTTCGATTGGAGGAAATCCGAGCTTATCCAGCTCGGTTTCAAGCGCCTATAAATAGAGGAGGAGTGGAGGAAGCCAAATCACAGATCAAAAGCGAGAGAAAGTGAGAGAAAAGAGTGAATCGGAGACCACCGGAGGAAATTGAAGCCGTGACCGCCGATCAGGAGCTAAGCAACCACCAGGAGGCGTCTCTGGAGCAAACCACCGCCACCATTGAATTCCTCACCCTCGATAACCTAGGATTCGACACCTCACCCGCTACAAAAGGCCACCGGAACGCCGTCAACGAGCACTCCCCGCCGCCGTGTCCGACCGATCCGACCCGACCCGCTTCGACTCGACCCGACCCGGATCCAGGTAAGTCGGATTTTCCAGATTTTTTTATTTTTTATTATTTTATTTTATTTATTTATTTATTCCGAATTGATTTATTATTTATTAGTTATTTATTTATTCATTGGTTTAGGTTTTATTTTCCATAAGTAGCAAAATGTAGAAATTAGATTTTTAGATTTTAATAATGTAGAAAAAAATGAAAATAATAATAATAAAAAATATAGAAAAATAAAAAAAATATTAGGAAAATAATTAATAAAACTTTAGATTTCTAAATAGGATAGATAATAGCTTAGCATAAAATTCTTAACAAGAATTCACAAAAATTATGGAAAATTTAATAAAAATCATAAAAAAACCATAAAAATCATCAAGATTCATAAAAATTAATAAAAATTCAAAAAATGAGTTTTGGCACTTAGAAAAATCATTTTCTTCAAATAAATAAAAAATTGATGTTTTCCCTAAAAATCATTTTCAAAAATCAGATAAAAACTAAGGCTTAGATTTTTTTAGAAAAAAATCCCAAAAATGATAAAAACATAAATAAAAAGAAATTTCAAAATTAAAATTCACAAACAAACTTAAAGTTTTCAGAAAAGCGAACTACGACTTGTTTGATCCTGGATAGCAGGTACGTAGGCACCCATTTGGGTCAACCCATAAAATGAAATGAAAAATCATTTTCTTGAAATAATTCAAAAACATAATAAAAAGTAACAGAAACACAATAAAATACATTTCTAAATAGGAACAATTTTAGGAGATTAGGTGGTAACCGTAAGGTTTTAATAGGTTAGCCTTCGGACTTAGAAACTCTGGTTTTCCCTTTTCCTCTTTTCAAAAACGAGAAGAGGAAAATACGACGACTAGTGGTCCAAATTAAGACTAATCTGCTCCTTTAGTCTTAATTCAATATTTCCCAACAACAGTTGGGTGGCGACTCCAAAAATCAAACGAAATTCCTAACTCAAGTCGAGGATCTACATTAGATGAGCATAGGGTCTAGTCTAGATCGGATTAGGAATGGGAATGCAAAAATAAGACTCGACAGGATGGCGACTCCACTGGGGACCCATGCCAGTAGGCTAAGCCACCTGAATCTTTTCGAATTGTTCTCTTTAAGAAATGTGTTTCAATTATTACTCTGTTACTAACTCTGCAGGGATTAGTTAGATTTTAGTTTCTTTGCTATGGGGGTTTGCATGCATACATATGTTTGTGTGAATAGATGCGGTCGAACCTGGACCGTCCTAGAAACCTAAGATGGGGAGCCATTGTGTAGGTTTCGGGCAAGTGAGTTGATTCACCGTTCAGGATCGATTAGGCTACCCCATCCTATGCTTCGATATGGCCTGAGATCCATTTCTTCGAGAATGCGGGAGGCCATAGAGCTCGGGAACCAGATAGAGCCAACCTACTTGCATACATAACATCATAAGGGGTTGACAATTGATGACGATGTAGTGGTTTGTTGTTTTGTCATGGAGTTCAAATTTATTTTCCTGTAATGCTTTCATAGTTCTGTTTGTAATTAGGCAATTTCTTATTGTAAATAGATGGCTAGCACCGCAGTCGACTGTCTCCTCCGCAAAGAAATTCGGGTGTACAAACCTTTAGACCCAAAATTGGTACTAGACCGTTGGTTTACCTTGTACAACCCAGAGGAGCAGGTCTTCATCCAGCAAAAGATCAGCCCCGTCCTCTCACTGACAAAGATAGAGGTGAATTTGCCTTTAGTTCGGGCCATGCTCCAATTATGGGAAATCGAGCCCGCTGCTTTCTTTATCGGGCCGCATGAGATCACCCCTACCCTGGAGGAGTACACCCAGTTGCTACAGGCTCCAGCACTAACCGATCAAATCTATATGCCAGATCTCGAGGCCGGGCTAGCCGGTATCTTCAGCAGATTATTAGGCATCCGTAAAACAACAGTCAACAAAGCCCTAGCAGACTGTAATGGATATTGCATACGAATGGATGATTTGGAAGCCTGGTTCATCGCCCAAGAGGACAATGGGGATAGGAAGGACATACTATGTGGGGACCCCAAAACTTACAGACAGAGAAGGGTGAACGCTTTCATCTTGACAGCCTTCGCCACCATACTGTTCCCCACCGGGACCTTCTATATTCACTACCAGGTCGCAGAGCTGGTGACCCAATTTCTGGAGGGAAGATCTTACATCCCGGCTCTATTGGCTGAACAGATCTGGAACTTGAATTTCCTCAAGAAGAAAGGCCATGGGATCCTTCACTCAAGCCTCAACCTTCTGCCGATATGGTTTGTAAGCCACCTTAAGTGCTTCGGGTTGAACATGGTCCGAAAAACCTTAGCCCAACTGGTGGATCTCGTAAACTCATGTATAGAAAAGGTGAAGCTGCCCGACGACCTTACCAGCCACAGTTGGGTAGAGCTGCTTAGGAGCTTCAGTGCCGAGGATATTCTGTGGACAGCCAGGTGGAGTTGCTGTAACAAAATCATCTTGACCTGCAGAAACTTCCAAGCAGTACCTTTAGTCGGAATCAGCGGATGTATTGGATATCACCCCAACTCAGTGGTCCGCCAGTTTGGTACCATCCAAGATATAGTTTATTGGCCCTTGCTGGGAGCAGTCACCTTTGAGTATCAAGATCTGAACCTATTGGTAGCCGAGAAGTTTGCTAAGCTGGCAGAGGTCAAGGCACTTTGGGAAGCCAGAATTGAAAGCCCGAATGTGGACCTCGGGGAGTTAGATGGCGAAGTGGGAAAACACGGAGCCACAAGAGAGTTTGTAATCTGCCAGCTATACCAGATAGGGGAAAGAGCATATCGGGTTCCAGACGTCACCCAACCAAGACCAGACAAGATCAACCCAGAGACAGAAATCTACCTGGAGCAAGTCAAGGCCCGCATGGAAGTATATTTTGAAGCTGTAGATCATAAGAAAGACATCTGGAAGGGACGTTTCAAAGAATCCGACCAAAGGAACAAGGCCTTGGAAGCACAATTGGAGAAGACCCAAGCCAAAGTAAAAGAATTAGAAGCTGTCATTAATGAGAAGTCTGAGCCTCCACAACAGAAGACTAAAAGAGCTAGGAAATAGATCATTATTTGTAATATTTTATTTTGATTATCGAACTCCAAAATTTTCAACATGAATAAAAGTAAAGTTTCAATATTACATTGTCAATCAGTTGTCAACCCTTTTATTTTTAGCATCCGCGTGACACATGCATATCATTCTTGCATTCATGACACTAAAAATAAACAAAATGCGCGATCCAGGTATCAAAATAGCTTCCAAGCAACCGAACCCTCCTAGAGTCCAATTCTTACACGCTCAAGAACAAGAATGGCCAACAGTAGCGACAACCGCAACAACGCTAATGCTGAAGCTGCCTCGGACTCTAGGATCATGTCCCTAGAACAAACAGTCCAACAACTGGCTGCCCAGGTTCACCTCTTAACTGAAAGCATCGGCCTCCTGTGCAACACTCAGCCAACCTGGGAAAAGTATTCAGGGGCCAGAAAGGGAAAAGCAGTGGAGGGATAGCCTCCGGAATATGAAGAGATCAATTCCCACCTTAACCCGGCCTTTGAATATGAGACAAAGGTCAACCAGGGGCCGACCTCCGACGACCTAAAAAGGGAAATGGAGAAGCGACTCTTCCAGCAGCTCCACGACAATATGAAAACGATTGAGGGCCCTGATGGTTTTGAACAAGCCGGAATCACCAATCTGCCAGCATACAGGGAAAAGGTATACCCTGAGAAGTTCAAGACCCCAAAGTTCGAAAAGTATGATGGGACCGGTTGCCCCAAAATGCATACCAGGCTATATGCTCGAAAAATGAGCAAGTATGCTCAATACGACCAACTCATGCTCCAGACATTCTAAGACAGCCTCACAGGCCCTGCACTAGTCTGGTATGCCCACCTGGACTTCAACATTGTTAACACCTGGGAGAAGTTAGCCCGGGCATTTTATGACCAATATAAGTTCAATATTGAAGTCGCCCCATCCGTAATCGACCTGGGGAGTCTCCGGAAGAGACATGCTGAGCCGTTCAAGGAGTATGCTCAGCGCTGGAGAGCCTAGGCCGCCAGGGTAGCAACCCCGATATCTGAGAAGGAATTGACATCCATATTTGTCAATACCCCGGACAAGATCTACTTTTCACACCTGGTAGGCTAGACCTCATTCAGTTTTGCAGAGGTAGTGGTTGCAGGATGCAGGATTGAGAATGCCATCACCACCGGTAGACTCCAAACAATGGAGCCTCCTAGGGTCACACCGACACAAAGGCCTTTAGGAGGAAACAGAGCTAAAGAGTCCACTGTCAGCATAGTCCACTCCGGTAAGGCAGAAAAATATGGGACTCGTATGACATTCCAGACCACGAATATCCTAGCCCAACAACCCACGACAGGTCACGTCCAGGCCACCAAGGCCCCAAGGCAGTTCACTCCAATCCCCGTACCGCTCAATCAAGTCTTCGCTTGCTTGAGGGCAGACAACTTGATCAGTTTTGAGCTCCCCAATGACTGGTACAGGCTCAAGAACTTCAACTCAAACCTCAAATGTGACTACTACATGGGTCAGGAGGGGCATTCTACAGATAGGTGCTGGAGGCTCCGGCACAAGATCCAAGACTTAATTGATGCAGGCATCATCCAGCTGGATTTCGTGAATGCCCCAGCACCCAATGTCAACACCAACCCACTGCCCAATCACAAGCCCACCATTAATATGATCACATTTGAGGAGTCGGCTCCCAAAGAAGCCCCTAAGCAGAATCCGATGGAGCAACAGAAGAAGCAATCCCACCAAGCTCCAGAAGAAACACCAAAAGCACACATTAAAAGAAAGTGGTTAGCCGGAGACCCAACGGTCGGCACTTTAGGAGAGTCACATGGGAGATTTTAGTATTTGGTAAACTATTCTTATATCCCGACCGAGCAGGGGCCGCCTAGTGGATGGGGGGCGGAATTTGAGGAAGAAGACAACCCGTCAAAGGAAGAGGGGAAGACTATCAACATGATCAATTCTCATCCGAAGCCCAGGGTTATACAGTGCTACGGGGGACAATCAACTGAGGTACAAATCCCAAGAAAAAGATATGTATTCAATGTCCCGATACCGGCAGAGAATTACAAGGCTGCACCGTTCGACTATCGGGCCCTCGAACAAGAGCAACCTCCTATAATGGGAGGCATCACCCGCTCTGGGAGATTATACTATCCAAAGTATAAAAGCCCGACTGAAGAACCCAATGTGGAGAAAGGAGAAGAAGAGGAAGGGGGACTTACTGCATTTACAAAGATGGTCAAGGCCAGTGAATACAAGATCATGGAACAATTAAATAAAGTTCCAGCACAAATATCACTCATGGGCCTTCTCACAACATCCGAGCTCCACAGGGAAGCACTCTTTAAAGTGCTAAAAAAGATTCAGGTCTCGGAAGGTATCGCTATAGACAAGATAGGTCACGTGGCAGACTCCATTTTCACAATGGACCAGATAGCCTTCTCTCCGGAAGAACTAGGAGAAGAGGGAGACCAACATACCAAACCACTGTTCATAGTGGTCAGGTGTAACGACACCATTGTCTCCCGGGTACTCATTGACAACGGATCATCCCTCAACGTTTGCCCATTGGCAACGCTCGATTTATTGGGGTTCGATCCGAGCAACATAAAACCTAGCTCCACGGTGGTTAGAGCCTTCGACGGGTTAGAGAGAGACATAGTGGGGCAAGTGAACCTACCAGTAGAAATCGGTCCACAAGTATTCCACATCTCCTTCCAGGTCCTCGACATCCCAAGGTCTTTTAACTTGCTTCTGGGACGACCCTGGATACATGCTACTGGAGCCATCCCCTTTAGTCTTCACCAAAGGGTCAAGTTCATTGCAAGCGGGCAAATAGTCACGGTACTGGGCGAACAGGATTACGCCATATACAGAGAGACTGCCATACCTTATATTGGGGAAGAGGGTTCAGAAGACCTGGGGTTGCAGATTTTCAGTGAAGTGAACATGGTAACCAGCAAGGAGGGCCATCAGTTTAAAGAGGGGCAGCATGGGACGTTTGGACTAGGGTACATTCCTACGGCCGCAGAAGAAGCGCAAACAAAAGGTGTCAAAGGCAGAATAAGGGGGAAGCTGATCGACACCCAGATGTGCATCCCACCTCTCCAACAATCTTTCCAAAAGGCAAACATTGTTCAAGAGCCTCGGATAAATAAAGAGGACGACAGCCAAGGGAAACCAACCCCCCGCACGTCCAACCAGCATCCGGCTCTGAACAATTGGTTTTGTCATCCTATCAGTAGCGCTAAGTTAGCTCAAAAGTAGAGAAAAATTATTAAACAA
The DNA here is from genome assembly GCA_037954665.1 of Laguncularia racemosa. Taxonomy (NCBI): domain Eukaryota; kingdom Viridiplantae; phylum Streptophyta; class Magnoliopsida; order Myrtales; family Combretaceae; genus Laguncularia; species Laguncularia racemosa. Next base: position 225,409 of record JBBMOL010000040.1, read on the forward strand.
ATTTTATTGAGACTCTTTGTCAAATTCAATTGCAGTTTGTTTTCTTCTTATACATATGCTTTCACTTTTATGTTACTCAGATCTCCTACCATCGAACGTTAGGGATATTTCGCGCAGGTAGGAAGTAAAAACGCTAATATCATTTCCAACGCTACTGGGTCAGTGGTTGAAGGCGATATCTTAGACCACGAAATAATACAAGAAAATTGGCAAAAACATGAACAAAGCGGAATCTCGATCGACGAGCCTGTGGAAACAGTAAATCTAGGAAGCATGGAAAACCCTAAAAACCTCAAAATCGGGTCCGGTTTGAGTGCCGAACAAAAATGTGAAATAACCGAGCTATTAACCGAATATGCGGATGTGTTTGCCTGGTCATATGGTGACATGCCAGGGCTAGACCAATCGATAGTAGTTCATAGGCTTCCCACAAGGGAAGATGTCAAACCTAAAAAACAAAAACTGAGAAGATTTAGGCCTGACATCTTGCTGAAGATTAAGGAAGAAGTCAAGAAACTGCTAGAAGTAGGGTTCATTGAAGTATCCGACTACCCAGAATGGGTAGCAAATATAGTCCCCGTTATGAAAAAAGAATGGAAAAGTATGCGTATGCGTAGACTTCCGAGACTTAAACCAAGCTACACCAAAGGGTAACTTCCCCCTACCTCACATTGATTTTCTAGTAGACAACACTGCGGGAAACCATCTCTTCTCATTCATGGACGGTTTCTCAGGATATAATCAAATAAAAATGGCTGAAGAAGATAAAACCAAAACAACTTTCATCACAACATGGGGAACTTTTTGTTACAAAGTCATGCCCTTCGGTTTGAAAAACGCCGGGGCAACGTATTAGAGAGCCATGGTCGCAATACTTCACGACATGATGCATCGAGAGGTTGAAGTATATGTCGACGACATGATAGCCAAATCCAAAGAAGGAGAAAGCCATATAGATATCCTGAGGAAATTGTTTAAACGACTGAGAAAATTCCAGCTTAAGTTAAACCCAGAAAAATGCACTTTCGGGGTCACAACGGGGAAATTGTTAGGGTTTGTCATAAGCCAGGAAGGCATTAAAATTGACCCTGATAAGGTAAAGTCTATATTAGAGTTACCTTCCCCACGCTCCGTTAAAGAAGTGAGAAGCTTGCTAGGAAGATTAAATTATATAGCTCGTTTTATCTCACAGCTCACCGACAAATGCCGGCCATTATTCCATCTGTTGAAGAAGAACGCCATAATAGAATGGGACGACGAATGTGAAGAGGCATTCAAGACAATCAAAGACTATCTTATAAAACCTCCAATCTTAATAGTCCCGAAGCAAGGAAAGCCCTTATTCTTATACCTCACTATACTCCCTGAATCCATGGGATGTGTATTGAGGCAGAAAGATGAAGAAGGAAGAGAGCGTTCCATATATTATCTGAGCAAGAAGTTCACAGATGGAGAACAGAGGTACTCAGAGGTGGAGAAGACGTGTTGTGCGTTAATTTGGGTCATGCATCGACTAAGGCAATACACTCTTTACTATCATATTGAGCTCCTGACAAGACATGATCCCTTGAAATACTTGGCAGAGAAACCAGCTTTGATAGGGAGAATCTCTAAATGGCAAATGCTCCTATCCGAGTTTGACATTACATACATAAATCGGAACTCGATGAAAGGGCAAGCCTTAGCCGATCAATTGGCGGAACACCCTATCGAGATAAATTCCCAAAAACTACAGGCCCAATTTCCGGATGAGAATATATTGACAGTGGAAAATATGCCAGTAGAAGACTTTGGGATAGAGTAGAATGCGAAATGGAAATTGTTTTTCGATGGAGCCGCCAACGTATTCGGTTGTGGGGTTGGGGCAGTATTGATATCCCCAGATGGCACTCAATTCCCTGCAGCGACAAGACTTACATTTCCCTATACCAATAATATCGCAGAGTATGAAGCATGTATTCTTGGCCTCAAAATGGCCTGTCAGATGGAAATCCGCGAATTAGAAGTATATGGGGATTCGTTGCTCATTATACTACAAACAAGAGGGGAATACAAGACTAAAGACCCCAAACTAGTACCGTATCATCAACACTTGACAGAGCTAATTGAAGAATTCAAGGCAATCACTTTCACATACATCTCGAGAACTCAGAATCAGTTCGCAGATGCACTAGCCACACTGGCATCTATGATCCAGATAACAGGGGGAACCGAAGTTCAACCGATGAAAATAGACATCGAAAGTCGGCCCGCCTACTGCTTAACAATTAAAAAAATACAAGATGACAAGCCCTGGTATCACGACATCAAGACCTTTCTCCAAGAAGGTAAATACCCCAAAATGGCTAGCAAGAATGACTAAAGAACACTCAGAAGGTTAACAAGCCATTTCCTATTAAGTGGGTCCATACTTTACAAGAGATCATTTGATACCACCCTGTTGAGATGTGTGGATAAAAATGAAGCATGCGAACTGATGAAGGAAGTACATGAAGGAGTATGTAGACCTCATATGAATGGCTACATGTTGGCCCGAAAAATCATGAGGTTAGGATATTATTGGTTGACCATGGAATCGGATTGCATAAAATATGTCAAGCACTGTCATCTGTGTCAGGTCTACGCGAATCGGATAAATGCTCCGCCCAACGAGCTACACCTGTTATCAGCACCATGGCCTTTCTCCATGTGGGGAATCGACATAATATGCCCAATCACTCCGACAGCATCTAACGGTCACAGATTCATACTAGTAGCGATTGATTACTTCACCAAATGGGTTGAAGCTTCATCATATACTAATGTCACAAAAGGAGTAATAGTCCGCTTCTTGAAAAGGGACATAATAGTCCGATATGGAGTTCCTGAGTCCATCATCACCGACAATGGTACCAATCTTAACAACAAATCGATGACAAGTTTATGTCAACAATTCCACATAAACCATAGAAATTCAACTCCCTACCGACCTCAAATGAACGGGGCAGTAGAAGCAGCTAACAAAAATATCGAAAAGATCATTGAGAAAATGACAACAACTTACAAAGATTGGCACGAAATGTTGCCGTTTGCTCTTATGGCTTATAGGACTTCAATAAGAACATCTACGGGAGCTACCCCTTACTCATTGGTATATGGTACAGAAGCAGTGCTACCAGTTGAAGTTGAAATACCATCATTCAGAATTCTGTCGGAAAATCAGTTAACCGAATCGGACTGGGTAAAGAAGAGGCTTGATCAGTTGAATCTGATTGATGAAAGAAGGCTTACCGCACTATGTCATGGCCAGTGTTACCAACAAAGAATGGTCCAAGCATTTAACAAGAAGATGAAACCTCGATACTTCAAAGAAGGGGATCTGGTACTAAGGAAGGTTCTCCCAAATGCCCAAGACTCCAGAGGAAAATTCACCCCAAACTATGAAGGCCCTTATGTGGTGAAAAAGGTTCTGTTAGGAGGTGCTTTGATACTAACTCAAATGGATGGTCCAGAATTGAGAGACCCCATTAACACATATGCTGTAAAGATGTATTATCCTTAGGCAAGGGAATTGAAATTTTGCCAATGTTTATGAAAGCTAATATTCGATACAAATTTCGTTGAGTCGAGTTTTCACTTTTTGCAAGCAAAGTTAATATTCCTGAATGGTCGATAATCCGAATCAATTTCCATCACAACAAATATTCCTAAACACATTACCCATCACTTCGCCTATAAAAGATAAACACTAAAATGATAATGAATCTTAATATAGTTTGTGATATAATTCTATTTACTTTTGAGCATTAGAACTGAATGCATTAGTAGGATAACATTACCATCAAAAGAGCCATGTGCATAAAGAAAGGGAGCACAACAAAATTTTCAACCCCGTGCCAAGATAAGAGGAAATGAAGCAGAAGCAAACCAGCCCAAGGGTTCGGTTGTTTGGTTACTATCCACGATAAACTGATAAGCATATTTAAAATAAATAACTATCATCATATCATGAAAGGTATCACATCATTTAGCCCAGTCAGTAGAAAGCATATTCAGAAGCATAAGATGAGTCAGCCCCTAGTTGGACATTTGTCTAAACATTCCTTTTAATAGGGTAGTCAGCCCAAAAAGGGCACTTCCCTAGATCTTTTCTAAGGTCAGCCTATAAAGGCACCTTTTTGAGATATCATTTTTATCTTAGGTTAGTCAGCCCAAGATGGACACTTTCCTAAACATCCTCTCTAAGGTTAGCTCATAGGGGGTACCTTTTTGAGATATCATTTTTATCTTAGGTCAGTCAGCCCAAGATGGGCACTTTCCTAAAAAGTTATTCTCAAGGTCAGCTCATAAGGGCACTTTTTGAGATAGTTCAATCAATTCTATCCTAGGTTAGTTAGCCCAAGATGAGCACTTTCCTAAAAATCTGTTCTCAAGGTCAGCTCATAAGGGCACTTTTTGAGACAGTTCAATCAATTCTATCCTAGGTTAGTCAGCCCAAGATGGGCACTTTCCTAAAAAGTTGTTCTCAAGGTCAGCTCATAAGGGCACTTTTTGAGACAACTCTATCCTAGGTTAGTCAGCCCAAGATGGGCACTTTCCTAAAAATCTGTTCTCAAGGTCAGCTCATAAGGGCACTTTTTGAGACAGTTCAACCAATTTTATCAAAGGTTAGTCAGCCCAAGATGGGCACTTTCCTAAAAAAATCTGTTCTCAAGGTCAGCTCATAAGGGCACTTTTTGAGACAGTTCAATCAATTCTATCCTAGGTTAGTCAGCCCAAGATAGGCACTTTCCTAAAAAGTTGTTCTCAAGGTCAGCTTATAAGGGCACTTTTTGAGACAACTCTATCCTAGGTTAGTCAGCCCAAGATGGACACTTTTCTAAAAATCTGTTCTCAAGGTCAGCTCATAAGGGCACTTTTTGATACAGTTCAGCCAATTTTATCAAAGGTTAGTTAGCCCAAGATGGGCACTTTCCTAAAAAATCTGTTCTCAAGGTCAGCTCATAAGGACACTTTTTGAGACAGTTCAACCAATTTTATCAAAGGTTAGTCAGCCCAAGAGGGGCACTTTCCTAGACTCTCCCGATTAGTCAGCTCATAGGGCACTTTTCGAAAATATTCTTCCAAACAATTGCTAGTCTAACAAGATGCTTCTGTTGACAGGTAGCCAGCTCATAAGGGCGCTTCCTAAGTAAATTTTCTTTCCAAGGTTGCTAGTCTGATAAGACGCTTCCTATCATCATTTCTTCCACACAATGCTTAAGGTGTTTCCTATCGCCAATTAGTCAGCCCATAAAGCACTTTTTGGGGAGGGAACATTACTCTAAATTGTTAGGACCGTGTTATCTATTCAAGAGTCCAAAAATGACGTCTTTCTTGTCTTTGTAGTTAAGTTTTTCGAACTTTACTACAAAGAGAGGCAGCTGTAAACACCCCATTTTTTCCCTATGAATGAATAATAATCAATTTCCAATTTTTTCCAATTTTTCTAATTTTTCCCTAATTTAGCATAAATAATTAAAAATATTCAAAAAAATAAAAATAAATAGGAAAAAACATCAATTTTGAAAAATGATTTCAGAAATGGAAATAATAAATAATAAATAATTTTTACAAATTTTTGAAATTTCAAAAAATACAAAAAATAAAAAAATCGCATTGCATATATGCAATTTGTGAAATAAACAAAATCAAGAAAATGGGCTAGCTCAGCTGGTCCGAGCCGTGGCTAAGCGGGTGCGTACGGTTGCGAGGTTGCAAGTTCGAAACGCGGGGGAAGCAGTTTCCGCGTTTTGCGATTTTATTCATTTACCTAGGATACGTGGCAGCATCTGATTGGCTGGAGGGAACACACGCGCTGGGCGCGTGATCGTCTTCTACCTCGGGTCCGAGATCGTCGGCGGAAGAGAAAATTCAAATTTCGGCTGTTTCGATTCGATTTTTTTGCACAAATCCAACAGATCTTTAACAGAAATAAGATAAACATTATCTAATTGGAATCAAATCGCAACAAATCAAAAGATTTACACAAATCGGAGTTGGTTTTTTTAACTGAAAATCCGATTAGCTTCGATCGGAGGAAATCCGAGCTTATCCAGCTCGGTTTCAAGCGCCTATAAATAGAGGAGGAGTGGAGGAAGCCAAATCACATATCAAAAGCGAGAGAAAATAGTGAATCGGAGACCACTGGAGGAAATTGAAGCCGCGACCGCCGATCAGGAGCTAAGCAACCACCAGGAGGCGTTTCTGGAGCAAACCACTACCACCATTGAATTCCTCACCCTCGATAACCTAGGATTCAACACCTCACCCGCTGCAAAAGGCCGTCGGGACGCCGTCAACGAGCACTCCCCACCGCCGTGTCCGACCGATCCGACCCGCTTCAACCCGATTCGACCGACCCGACCCGGATCCAGGTAAGTCGGATTTTCCAGATTTTTTTTATTTTTTATTAATTTATTTTATTTATTTATTTATTCCGAATTGATTTATTGTTTGTTATTTATTATTTATTATTTGTTAGTTATTTATTTATTCATTGGTTTAGGTTTTATTTTCCATAAGTAGGAAAATGTAGAAATTAGATTTTTAGATTTTAATAATGTAGAAAAAAATGAAAAAAATAATAATAAAAAATATAGAAAAATAACAAAAATATTAGGAAAATAATTAATAAAACTTTAGATTTCTAAATAGGATAGATAATAGCTTAGCAAAAAATTCTTAACAAGAATTCACAAAAATTATGGAAAATTTAATAAAAATCATAAAAAATCTTAAAAATTATAAAAAATTATAAAAAAATAATAAAAAATCATAAAAATCATAAAAATCATGAAGATTCATAAAAATTAATAAAAATTCAAAAAATGAGTTTTGGCACTTAAAAAAATCATTTTCTTCAAATAAATCAAAAATTGATGTTTTCCCTAAAAATCATTTTCAAAAATCAGATAAAAACTAAGGCTTAGATTTTTTTATAAAAAAATCCTAAAAATGATAAAAACATAAATCAAAAGAAATTTCAAAATTAAAATTCACAAACAAACTTAAAGTTTTCAGAAAAGCGAACTACGGCTTGTTTGATCCTGGATAGCAGGTACGTAGGCACCCATTCGGGTTAACCCATAAAATGAAATGAAAAATCATTTTCTTGAAATAATTCAAAAACATAATAAAAAGTAACAGAAACACAATAAAACACATTTCTAAATATGAACAATTTTAGGAGATTAGGTGGTAACCGTAAGGTTTTAATAGGTTAGCCTCCGGACTTAGAAACTCTGGTTTTCCCTTTTCCTCTTTTCAAAAACGAGAAGAGGAAAATATGACGACTAGTGGTCCAAATTAAGACTAATCCGCTCCTTTAGTCTTAATTCAATATTTCCCAACAACAATTGGGTGGCGACTCCAAAAATCAAACGAAATTCCTAACTCAAGTCGAGGATCTACATTAGATGAGCATAGGGTCTAGTCTAGATCGAATTAGGAATGGGAATGCAAAAATAAGACTCAACAATCATTCAAGAGCCTCGGATAAGCGGGGGTGACGACAGCAATGGGAATCCAACCCCCCGCACGTCCAGTCAGCATCCAACTCTGAATAATTGGTTTTGTTATCCTATCAATAGTTCTAGGTCAGCTTAAAAGTAGAGAACGATTTTTGAACAAATTTTATTGAGAATCTTTATTAATTCAATTACAGTCTGTTTTTGCTTATACATATGCTTTTATTTTACTTTACCCAGATCTCCTACCATCGAACATCAGGGATATTTCGCGCAGGTAGAAAATAAAAACGCTGATATCTTTTCCAACGCTGCTGGGTCAGTTGTTGAAGGCGATATCCTTGACAATGAAATAATACAAGAAAATTGGCAAAAACATGAACAAAGCGGAATTTCAATTGACGAGTCGGTGGAGACAGTAAATCTAGGAAGCATGGAAAAACCTAAAAACCTCAAAATCGGGTCTAGTTTAAGTGCCGAGCAAAAGTGTGAGATAACCGAGCTATTAACAGAATATGCAAATGTGTTCGCTTGGTCATATGGTGACATGCCAGGACTAGACCAATCAATAGTGGTTCATAGGCTTCCCACAAAGGAAGATGTCAAACCTAAAAAACAAAAACTGAGAAGATTTAGGCTTGACATCTTACTAAAGATTAAAGAAGAAGTCAAGAAACTGCTAGAAGTAGGGTTCATCGAAGTATCCGATTACCCGGAATGGGTGGCAAATATAGTCCCTGTTATGAAAAAAAATGGAAAAGTATGCGTATGCGTAGACTTCCAGGACTTGAACCAAGCTACGCCAAAGGATAACTTCCCCCTACCTCACATTGATGTTTTAGTGGACAACACTGTGGGAAGCCATCTATTCTCATTCATGGACGGTTTCTCAGGATATAATCAAATAAAAATGGCTGAAGAAGATAAAACCAAAACGTCTTTCATCACAACGTGGGGAACTTTCTGTTACAAAGTCATGCCCTTCGGTTTGACAAACCTCGGGGCAACGTATCAGAGAGCCATGGTCGCGATACTTCATGACATGATGCATCGAGAGGTTGAAGTATACGTCGATGACATGATAGCCAAATCTAAGGAAGGATAAAGCCATATAGATATCCTGAGGAAATTGTTTAAGCGATTGAGAAAATTCCAACTCAAGTTAAACCTAAAGAAATGCACTTTCGGGGTCACAACGGGGAAATTGTTAGGGTTTTTCATAAGCCATGAGGGCATTAAAATCGATCCTGACAAGGTAAAGTCTATATTAGAGTTACCTTCCCCACGCTTCGTTAAAGAAGTAAGAAGCTTGCTGGGAAGATTAAATTATATAGCTCGTTTTATCTCACAGCTCACCGACAAATGCCGACCACTATTCCGTTTGTTGAAAAAGAATGCCACCATAGAATGGGACGACGAATGCGAAGAAGCATTCAGGACGATCAAAGACTACCTTATAAAACCTCCGGTCTTGATAGTCTCGAAGCAGGGGAAGCCCTTATTCTTATACCTCACTATACTTTCTGAATCCATGGGTTGTGTGCTGGGGTAGAAAGATGAAGATGGAAGAGAGCGTTCCATATATTACTTGAGCAAGAAATTCACAGAAGGGGAACAGAGGTACTCAGAGGTGGAGAAGACTTGTTGTGCTCTAATTTGGGTCATGCATCGACTAAGGCAATATACCCTTTACTATCATATTGAGCTACTGACAAAACATGATCCCTTGAAATATTTGGCAGAGAAACCAGCTTTGATAGGGAGAATCTCTAAATGGCAAATGCTCCTATCCGAGTTTGACATCACATACATAAATCAGAACTCAATGAAATGGCAAGCCTTAGCCGACTAATTGGCAGAACACCCTGTTGAGACAGATTCCCAAGAACTACAAGCCTAATTCCTAGATGAAAATATATTAACAATGGAAGATATACCGGTAGAAGACTTTGGGATAGAGCAGAACCCAAAGTGGAAACTGTTTTTCAACGGAGCCGCCAACATATTCGGTTGCGGGATCGGGGCAGTATTGATATCCCCAGATGGCACACAATTCCCTGTAGCGACAAGACTCACATTTTCGTATACCAATAATATCGCAGAATATGAGGCATGCATTCTTGGCCTCAAAATGGCCTGCCAAATGGAAATCCGTAAATTAGAAGTATACGGAGATTCATCGCTCATCATACTATAGACAAGAGGGGAATACAAGACTAAAGACCCCAAACTAGTACCGTATCATCAACATTTGACAGAGCTGATTGAAGAATTCAAGGCAATCACTTTCATATATATCCCAAGAACTCAGAATCAGTTTACGGATGCACTCGCCACACTAGCATCTATGATCCAGATAACAGGGGGAGCCAAAGTCCAACTGATGAAAATAGACATCGAAAATTGGCCCGCCTACTGCTTAGCAATTGAAAAAGCACAAGACGACAAGCCCTGGTATCACGACATCAAGACCTTTCTCCAAGAGAGTAAATACCCTGAAATGGCTAGCAAGAATGACTAAAGAACACTCAGAAGGTTAGCAAGCCATTTCTTATTAAGTGGGTCTATACTTTACAAAAGATCATCTGATACCACCTTGTTGAGATGTGTGGACAAAAATGAAGCATGCGAGCTGATGAAAGAGGTACATGAGGGAGTATGTGGACCTCATATGAACGGCTACATGTTGGCCTGAAAAATTATGAGGTTAGGATACTATTGGTTAACCATGGAATCGGGTTGCATAAAATATGTCAAGCACTACCATCTGTGTCAAGTATACGCAAACCGGATAAATGCTCCGCCCAACGAGCTACACTTGTTGTCAGCACCATGGCCTTTCTCCATGTGGGGAATCGACATAATTGGCCCAATCACTCTGACAGGATCTAATAGCCACAGGTTTATACTGGTAGCAATCAATTACTTCACCAAATGGGTAGAAGCTTCGTCATATGCCAATGTCACAAAAGGGGTAATAGTCTACTTCTTGAAAAGGGACATAATAGCCCGATATGGAGTTCCTGAGTCCATCATCACCGACAATGGTACCAATCTTAATAACAAGGCGATGACAGGTTTATGTCAACAATTCCACATAAACCATAGAAATTCAACTCCCTACCGACCTCAAATGAACAAGGCAGTAGAAGCAGCTAACAAGAATATCAAAAAGATCATCGAGAAAATGACAACTACTTACAAAGATTGGCACGAAATGTTACCGTTTGCTCTCATGGCTTATAGGACTTCAATAAGAACATCTACTAGAGCTACCCTATATTCATTGGTATATGGTACTGAAGCAGTGCTACCAGTCGAAGTCGAAATACCATCATTCAGAATTCTGTCAGAAACTCAGCTAACTGAATCAGACTGGGTAAAGAAGAGGCTTGATCAGCTGAATCTGATTGATGAAAAAAGACTTATCGCACTATGTCATGGCCAGTGTTACCAACAAAGGATGGACCGAGCATTTAACAAAAAGATGAGACCCCGATACTTCAAAGAAGGGGATCTGGTACTAAGGAAGGTTCTCCCAAATGCCCAAGACTCTAGAGGAAAATTCACCCCAAACTATGAAGGTCTTTATGTGGTAAAAAAGGTTCTGTCAGGAGGTGCTCTGATACTGACTCAAATGGATGGTCTGGAATTGAGAGACCCCATTAACACAGATGCTGTAAAGGTGTACTACCCTCAGGCAAGGGGATTGAAATTTTGCCAATTTTTATGAAAGCCAATGTTCGATACAAATTTCGTTGAGTTGAGTTTTTACTTTTTACAAGCAAAGTTAATATCCCTGAATGGTCAATAATCCCAACCAATTCTCATCACAACAAATATTCCTAAACACGTTACCCATCACTTCACCAATGAAAGATAAAAACTCAAATGATAATGAATCTCAATAAATTTTGTGATATAACTCTATCTACTTTTGAGAATTAGAACCTAGTGCATTAATAGGACAACATTACCGTCAAAAGAGCCATGCGCACAATAAAGGAAGCACATCAAAGATTTTCAACCCCGGGTCAAGATAAGAAGAAGTGAAGCAGAAGCAAACCAGCACGAATGTTCGGTTGTTTGGTTGCTATTCACAATAAATTGGCAAGCATATTAAAATGAATAACTATCATCATATCACGAAAAACATCCCATCATTTAGCTTAGTCAGTAGAAGCATAAGATGAGTCAGCCCATAGTGGGGCACTTGTCTAAACATCCCCTTTAATAGGGTAGTCAGCCCAAAGAAGGGGCACTTCCCTAGATCTCCTCCTAAGGTCAGCCTATAAAGGCACCTTTCAAGACATTTATTCCTGCCATAGGTTAGTCAGCCCACATTGGGGCACTTCCCTAAATATCCTCTTAGGGTTAGCCCATAAGGGCACCTTGTTGAGACATTCTGTCATAGGTTAGTTAGCCCACAAAGGGGCACTTTTCGAATCCCTCGATTAGTTAGCTCAGAGGAGCACTTTTCGAATCCCTCGATTAGTTAGCCCAAAGGGGCACTTTTCGAATCTATCGATTAGTTAGCTCAGAGGAGCACTTTTCGAACCCCTCGATTAGTTAGCCCAAAGGGGAACTTTTCGAACCTATCGATTAGTTAGCTCAAAGGAGCACTTTTCGAATCTCTCGATTAATTAGCCCAAAGGGGCACTTTTCGAATCTATCGATTAGTTAGCTCAGAGGAGCACTTTTCGAATCCCTTGATTAGTTAGCCCAAAGGGGCACTTTTCGAACCCCTCGATTAATTAGCTCAAAGGAGCACTTTTCGAACTCCTCGATTAGTTAGCTCAAATGAGCACTTTTCGAATTTCTCGATTAGTTAGCTCAAAGGAGCACTTTTCGAATTCCTCGATTAGTTAGCTCAAAGGAGCACTTTTCGAATTCCTCGATTAGTTAGCTCAAAGGAGCACTTTTCGAATCTATCAATTAATCAGCTCATAGGAGCACTTTTTCAAACTTTTGATGACTGATTAGTCAGCTCATAGGAGCACTTTTCGGAGGTATTTTTCCAAACAGTTGCTAATCTAGTCAGAAGCTTCTGCTGACGGGTGGCCAGCTCATAAGGGCGCTTCCTAAGATAATCTTTTCTTCAATGTTGCTAGTCTGATAAGACGCTTCCTATCATCAGTTATTCTACACTCCTAAACAATGCTTGAGATGTTTCCTATCGCCAATTAGTCAGCCCATAGAGCACTTTTCGGGAGGAAACATTACTCTAGATTGTTAAGACCATTTCAGACTCGTGGGATTATTAGCTCGTGGAGCATTTTCCTACCAGAAACCAAATTCCAGATAACCAGCCAAACCAAGGCATTATCTATTCAATCAAGAGGCCAAAAATGGCGTCTTTCTTATCTTTGTAGTTAAGTTTTTCAAACTTTACTACAAAGAGGGGCAGTTGTAAACACCCCATTTTTGCCCTAAGAATCAATAATAATCAATTTTTAATTTTTTCCATATTTTTCTCTAATTTAGCAAAAATAATAAAAATATTCAAAAAATAAAAAATAAATAGGAAAACACATCAATTTTGAAAAATAATTTCAGAAATGGCAATAATAAGGAATAAATAATTTTTAAAATTTTTTGAAATTTCAAAAAATACAAAAAAATAAAAAAATCGCATTGCATATATGCAATTTGCGAAATAAAGAAAATTAGGAAAATGGGCTAGCTCAACTGGTCCGAGCCACGGTCAGGCAGGCGCGCGCGAGTGCGAGGTCCGGGGTTCGAAACGCGGGGGAAGCAAATTCCGCATTTTGCAATTTTTTCTTCATCGCCTAGGACACGTGGCAACATCTAATTGGCTGGAGAAAATGCACGCGCCGGGCGCGTAATCGTCTTCAACCTCAGTCCGAGATCACCGGCGAGGGAAAAATTCGAATTTCAGCCGTTATGATTCGATTTTTTGCACGAATCCAACAGATCTTCTATAGAATTGAGATAAACATCATCCAATTGGAATCAAATCTCAACAAATCGACGGATTTACACGAATCGGAGTTGGTTCGTTTAACTGCAAATTCGATTTGCCTCGATCGGTGGAAATCCGAGCTTATCTAGCTCAATTTCAAAAGCTTATAAATAGATGATGAAGTGAGGAAGCTAAATCACAAATCAAAAGCGAGAGAAAGTGGAGAAAAGAGAGAATCAAAGTCCGCCGGAGGAGTTCGAACCCGCGACCGCCGATCAAGAGTTGGGCAACCACCAGGAGGCATTTCTGGAGCAAACCACCGCCACCATTGGATTCCTCACCCTCGATAACCTAGGATTCGACACCTCAACCGCTGCAAAAGGCCGCCGGAACGCCGTCAACGAGCACTGCCCGCCGCCGTGTCCGACCGCTTCGACCCGACCCGTTTCGATCCGATTCAACCCGACCCGACCCGACCCACGCACCGACCTGGATCTAGGTAAGTCGGATTTTTTCGATTTTCTTTAATTTATTATTTATTTGATTTATTTATTTCAAATTAATTATTTGTTATTTATTTACTTATTGGTTATTTACCTATGTGTTATTTATATTTCAATAAGTAGAAAAAATGTTAGAAATTAAATCTTTAGGATTTAATGATATAAAAATAAAAATACAATTATAATAATAAAAAAATAAAAAATATAGAAAATAATGAAAATATTAGAAAACAATGATAATAAAACTTTAGGCGTTAAAATATGATAGATAAAAATCTAGGAGGAAAATTTTTAAATAAAATAAAAATTATGAAAAATTATGAAAAATTAATAAAAATTAAAAATTAATATAAAAAATATAAAAAATAATAAAAATTTATAATAGTAGAAATAAGTCGAAAAATAGAAGAAAAATGAGTTTTATCACCTAGAAAAAAATTATTTTCTCAAATAAATCCAAAATTGATGTTTTCCCTTAAAGTTATTATTTTCAAAAATCAAATTAAAGCTTAGGCTTAGATTTTTTTTAGAAAAATCCCAAAATAGTAAAAACATAAATTAAAAGAGATTTCACAATTAAAATTCACAAACACACTTAAGGTGTTCAGGAAAAGCGAACTACGGCTTGTTTGATCCTGAATAACAAGTACGTAGGCACCCATTTGGGCCAACTTTAAAAAGAATAAAAAATCATTTTCTTAGAATAATTCAAAACACAATAAAAGGCAACAAAAATAAAATAAAAGACATTTCTAAATGGGGATAATTTTAGGAGATTAGGTGGTAACCTTAGGGTTTTAATAGGTTAGCCTCCGAACTTAGAAACTCTGGTTTTTCCTTTTCCTCTTTTCACAAAAATAAGAAGAGAAAATCACGACGACTAGTGGTCCAAATTAAGACTAATCCGCTCCATTAGTCTTAATTCAATCTTTCCCAACAACAATTGGGTGGAGACTTCAAAATTAAATGAAATTCCTAACTCAAGTCGAGGATCTATATTAGATAAGAATAGGGTCTAGTCTAGATCGGATTAGGAATGGGAAAAATAAAAAATTAGACTCGACAGCAACAAACCAACATGATTGTGCCTCAAACCATGGGAAAACCTTGTCGACCACCCATATTATCCCACTTCCTTCCACTACACATACCTACTCTCCTACCTAAGACTCTTTAGTGTCTTCCTCCATCGCTTTAAATGAACTCACGACATAATCTCCCTCATTACACAAAGTCTTACCCACACATCATCACATGATCACACAAACTCAAGATGGAATAAGGAAACTTAAAGTTATCTTTTCTTTACATGGCATTGTTTTTACTCTTCCTTGAAACCTAAGTCATTGCGAGAAGCATGTCAAGATCTCCATTGGCAAATAGCTATGTGGGAGGAGCTTAATGCCTTATCTTGAAATCATACGTGGACTCTCATTCCTTAACCACTTGGAGTCAATGTTATTGGTTCTCGATGGGTGTTTAAAGTCAAACAATGTGAAAATGATTCTTTAAAACTATATAAGGCTTATCTTGTCTCAAGGTTTCAATAAAAGACCTGGCATCGATTATGGTGATACCTATAGCTTTGTGGTCAAACATGCCACTATTTGCATTGTACTTAGTTTCTCCCTCCCCCCCCCCCCCCCCCCCCCCCCCCCCCCCCCCCAAAAAAAAAAAAAAAAATTAGCCCATTTATCAATTAAAGAATGCTTTCCTTCATGGATTTTTTGCTAAGGCAATTTTTATGAAATAACCTCCTAGATTTGTTAGCACTACTAATCCACATTATATATATAAGCTTAGTAAGGCTTTATATGGTTTAAAATAAGCTCTGCGCACTTGGTATCATCAATTTACTACTTCCATTTGTTCCAGGGGTTTTGTTAACAATAAATCTAATTCTACTATGTTTGTTTATCACCAAGGATAGGACATGACCATTCTTCTTCTTTATGTTGATGATATCATGATATGGTTCTCACAACTTCTTCTTCCAATTTATTGTTGCCTATTATTACTTGTCTCTGGCAAGAATTTGCTATTTTAAATTTGGGTGACTTATGCTATTTCATGGTATTTTTATCATTCGTTCTTCCTCAAATCCATTTTTATCCCAATCTACATATGCTTAAGAACTTCTTGATTGTTGCCATATGTCTATAGCCAACATTGTTTCTACTCCTATAGATTCTAAGTGTAAGTTATCCTTGAATGATGGTAATCCTTTACTTGATGCCACAAAGTATCATCATATTGTTGGGGCCCTTCAACATCTTACTTTCACACATCTTGACTTGGCCTTTGTTGTTCAATAAGTGTGTTTATTCATGCATGTCACATGGATAGGTCATGTGAAGGTAGTTAAATGAATTCTGAGGTATCTTAAAGGTATTATCAACTATGATCTTCTGCTTTCACTAGGATCTCTTAATCAAATGGTGGTTTATTCTAATGTTGACTAAGTAGGATGTCTTGACACCCATCGACATTATGTGTTCTTCGATCTGAATCTCATCTCTTGGTCCTCAAAATGATAGCCTATGGTCTTTCAATCTAGTGCTAAAGCATAATATAGGGTTATCGCTAATGTTATGTTTGAAGTTTTATGGCTTCATTCCCTATTGTTTGAGCTTAGCCATAGACTATCATTTGTAACTATGGTTTTCTACAATAATGTCAGTACCATTTTTATTTCATCAATTTGTTTCAAAATTTACACACTAAATATGTTGAGATTGATCTTCATTTTGTGTGTGGAAAAGTGGCTACTAGAATTATTCAAGTTCTTCATGTTCCTTTGTTGCTCCAATTTGCAGATGTGATGACTAAGGGTCTACCAAGTGCCTTGTTTTTTTATGTTTTGCTTCAATTTGAATGTTTAGTCACCTCCCACTTAAATCCCTAATGTTAATATAAATATTTAGTTTCTTCATCTCTACCAACCTACACATATATAGACCTAAGTACATTCTTTAATATTCCATAATATTCTTAAGCATAATTTGTAATATTTTGTATCATATAATCTCTATATATTTACATCAATAAAACATGTTTAGGCTCACTGAGCCTCATTCTTCTTCATGTGCTAAGAGAAGTGACATAAAATGATATGTAAGGAGTGATTAAGGTGAAACAAGGCAAGAGAAGAAGCAAACAATCTTAAAGATTTCAAATGCATACCTAATAAGTGGAAGAATTTAATAGCATCAATTCCACTTTCTTGAGAAGAAGTATTGTGTCATTCACTTAAAACATTGTTTGATCTTTTATGGTAGCAAACTAACAATAAGATGATGTTATCCTTGATTTCTTGATTTACAATGGGGGCTTGAGCATTTATAGAGTTTGATAGGCCTATGCATGGACTCCTTTTAAATCTAAACCTAAAGTAGGTTGCATTAATAGGCTTTTGCATCATTTTCGCAAATAATGGAGAAAAGATCCAGTAGAATCTGAGTCTTAAGACAATCTTAACGCTAAGTGATAGAATGAAATCATCTTATTAGTGGAACTAGTATTTATCAAGAGAAATGTTATTAACCACTATCGGTTGCTTTGGTTATCAATGGTCTAGATTGGCTAGGTTATAATCATAAGAAATGAGGACATTGAAAACAGTGTAATGAACTTACAACTCAATGAGAAATTTAACAGCGTTGTTAGTAAAAAGTGATGACATGGTGGACAACATAAGTGATAATACTGTACTATTATATGTTGACAGCTTGTTTTACTATTAATAAGCTTTATTTATTGTTATTCAATGTTGATTTACTATTAAAAAAGTTTATTGATAGATTTTCAAGAAAATTGACAATAGCCTTACAAAAGCTATTGAACATCCTTTTTTTTATTAAGTTTTATTTTTAATGTAATTTAGGAGATTTTACCATTTAAAATCTAAAAATAATGGTACAAAAGTGATAGCACGATAAAAATTTTCATAACTCCATAATGGAGCGTGGTGAGTAAAGAGAGGGCCTAGGAATATGAAGAAATCTTAATTAATAATTGAGCCTGATAAAAAGGAAAAACGAAAAAAAGAAAAAGAGTAAGAACTCAGCAAGCCAGTTAATGAGTCCTTTTGCAAGCTTCACTGATCAAAAGGTATCTAGAATATACTGAATTTGTCGTAATTATTCAAATGTTGTAACCAATTTAAGTAACTAATCATACATTATGAATTTTATTGAATTTAGGTAATTTAATATGCGTCTGTATTTACATATTTACAGCTATAAAGACGAGAATTGGGACACGAACCACAACCGTAAAAAGGATCAATACACCAATCCAACGACACATAGAACAATTCTTTAGAACAAGAATGTTGGTGTCTCGTATTACTTCAGTAATGAAGGGGATGTTACCATGGGTGTTTCATTAGAATCTCATCTTACTTTGACCATGGTTTGTTTTTATGGGCAGCTTTCATTAAGTTGTAAGTAGTTGAAACAAAACCAATTTTGTCTGGAGAAGAAATCGAGCTGTCTAATCTCATGGTAAGTTCCATAGGTGAATAAAATAGAGAAATAATAATTAGTAATTCATTTCTTTAAAACTCACTTATTATCCTATAAAAGGTTGAGAGGGGTCAGCAACCACCTTGGATAGGTCATGTGACTAATCATTGCGTTGCATAGGTAACCAAGTAGGGTGGGTATTTTTTCATTTTCTTATTTTCTTTTTTTTTTTTCAATTTATTTTCGGAAAAATTAATTATTTTATTTAAATTATTCAATAATGTTATTTTATAAATTAATTCTTGTGGACTAATCATAAACCAACATATGTCCACTCTAGCATTAATATATAATGATGAAATATATATCATCGTGTGTTCGTTAAAAACCACATACTATAAATTTGTGAAAAGGTAAAAGAAATATATATACACACATACATATGTCACAATTTTATAATTTTCTCGATATTTCATCATTACTACGGCATTGACTTACTCATTTGAGAGGCACATGTTTTAGGCGATTGACTGGAAAATTAAAACCAAACACTGCGAAATTGGTATAGACATCATTATCATGGCTCGTAAAGGAAGAAAAAGAAAGTAAATTGTACATATTAACGATGGACAGAACCTTATAAACTCATGATAGCTTGAATAGACCTTTTTTTTTTTCTCAAGATAGATATTCAAAATTTCTTTTATTCATTTACAATTATAATTTTAAATGAGTTAAATTATTGTATATACTATAGTATTGAACTGAATGTTAAATTCAATTTAAAATTATAAAAGTTTGAGTTTATGAGATGAAAATGGACTTGATTAAAGTGTAAAACTTGCATATAGAAGCTTAATCATATGCAGCAACGGAAGCAAAATAGATCCTTTACATACCTCCAGCCATTGCAAGGCAAATAGGTGTCATGTTCGGTAGAGAATGATGTTGCGCCTCGGTTACGGTTGGTGCTTCTAAACCTTAACTCACTCAATATAGATGGTGTATTTTCTGTAGTGGTGAGCAGGATTAGGGACCCCGTAGTACTCCTATTTATAACTCATTTCATCAATGAGTTGTTTCACAAAATTAGGAATTATTTGGAACATATCTTTCCTGATTTAGTGGGATATATTATTATTCCTGATTTAGTGGGATTTATTGTTCCCGATTTAGTAGGATAATATTGTTCCTTTATTATGGGATTCATGGACCATATCTAGAGGTTATTTGTTTCCAATAAAAAAGGAAAGAGAATAACCAACATTCTCCCACTTGGTCCATATATTCCATAATATATCTTAATGAGAAACAAAATTCATGAATCATGGTGATAGGTCCTCTAATGACGAGTATTATCTCCCATGTATTGCAATGCATTGTGCTTCTCAATCTCATGGAACTTGATGAATAAACCCGATGTTTATTCTGGGTCCAAACTTAATGATATTTCTCAAAATAAATGAATAAACAAATGTGTACATAAGGCTAAATGAGAAAACATCAACTGAATAAGAGTTTCATTAACATTAAACATAATCAAAAATTACATTATGGAACCAAGTCCCATTCTCATCACATGATCCTTAAAACTCTTTAGTTGCATGCCTTTAGTTAAAGGATCAGCTATCATTAACTCAGTGCTAATGTGCTCGATGACCACTTTCTTTTCCTTAACACGTTCTCTTATGGCTAAGTACTGGATGTCGATATGTTTACTTCGACTACCACTCTTATTGTTCTTAGCCATAAATACAGTAGCTGAGTTATCACAGTACAATCTTAATGGCCTAGAAATAGAGTCGACAATACTAAGGCTAGATATAAAACTCTTTAACCATACACCATGTGAGGTAGCCTCAAAACAAGATATGAACTCGGCCTCCATCGTGGAAGTAGCAGTCAAGGTCTGCTTTGCACTTCTCCAAGATACGGCCCCACTGGCAAACATGAAAACATAACCAGATGTTGATTTACGTGAATCAACACATCTAGCAAAATCCGCATCGGAGTACCCAACAACCTCCAGATTATCGGTTCGTCCATATATGAGCATATAACTCTTTGTCCCTTGAAGGTACCTCATTACCTTCTTTGCAGCTCTCCAGTGGTCAATACATGGGTTACTTTGATATCTTCCTAGTATCCCAACAGCAAATGCAATGTCAGGTCTGGTACAGACCTGAGCATACATCAGGCTTCCAACAGCTGAAGCATATGGGATGTTTCTCATTTGTTCCTGCTCAAGCTCATTTTTGGGACATTGACTTAAGCTGAATTTATCACCCTTTATTATGGGTGCTACACTTGGTGAACAATCTTTCATCCGAAATCTCTCTAAAATTTTATTGATATAGGTTTCTTGAGACAAACCTAAAATGCCTTGAGATCTATCCCTATGGATCTTAATGCCAATGACATAAGATGCCTCACCCATATCCTTCATATCAAAGTTCTTTGAGAGAAATTGTTTCACCTCATATAGCAAACCCTTATTATTGGTTGCAAGTAAAATATCATCCACATATAGCACAAGAAAACAAATTTTACTCCCACTGACCTTTTGGTATATACATTGATCCATCATGTTTTCTTCAAAGCCAAATGAAGTGATGATATCATGGAATTTCAAATACCATTAACGGGAGGCTTGTTTTAATCCATATATGGATTTATTAAGCTTGCAAACCAAGTGCTCACCTTCACTAGAAGAGAATCCTTCAGGTTGTTTCATGTAAACCTCTTCCTCTAGATCTCCATTAAGGAAAGCCGTTTTCACATCCATTTGGTGCAACTCCAAATCAAAGTGTGCAACCAAAGCCATCATTATACGAAGGGAATCTTTCTTAGACACAGGAGAAAATGTCTCTGTGTAATCAATTCCTTCCCTTTGAGTGAATCTTTTAGCAACGAGTCTTGATTTATGTCTCTTAATGTTGCCTTGTGAGTCTTTCTTAGTTTTGAAGACCCATTTGCATCCAATGGCTTTTACACCATCAGGCAACTTGACGAGATTCCAGACTCCGTTAGATGCCATCGAATCCATCTCATCTTTCATGGCATTATGCCACAAGTTCGAATCCTTAGAACTCATGGCCTGTGAAAACGACTCAGGATCATTTTCGGCTCCAATATTGTAGTCACGCTCTTGTAGATATACAACATAGTCACTAGGAATTGCTTATTTCCTTACTCTAGTAGATCTTCTCAATGCTGTATCAACATTCTCCTGAGGGGCAGGATCACATTGTTCAGCTGGTTGTTCAACAGCTTCGGGTATCTGTTGAACTTCAACATCTACTGAATCAGGATTAACAGCTTGTGGTACCTCGGGGACTGAATTTTCAACACACATTTGTGCTGGAGGTGTGTTGTTAACAACAACAATTAGTCCACTGCCCGTGGTGTCATACTGGGCATCTGAATGGTCTTTCTCAAAACCAATATCTTGAGATCGATCGCTCCCACTGATCAAGTCATTCTCAAGAAATGTTGCATTTCTTGATTCCACAAACCTAGTACTATGAGATGGACAAAAAAATTTGTATCCCTTAGACCTTTCGGCATATCCTACGAAATACCCACTAATAGTCCTTGGGTCCAACTTCTTCTCATGTGGAATGTAGACTCTTACTTCAGACGGACATCCCCAAACGCGTACATGTCGCAAACTCGGTTTCCACCCTTTGAATAATTCAAATGGTGTCCCTTGGACAGCCTTGGTTGGAACTCGATTCAATATGTACACAGCTGTTTTAAGAGCTTCATTCCACAAGAAGTCAGGAAGCTTGGAGTTTGCAAGCATACTCCGCACCATGTCCAATAATGTTCGGTTTCTCCTTTCAGCTACTCCATTCTGGTCTGGAGAGCCAAGTAAACTGTATTGGGCAACAATCCCATTCTCTTGAAGAAACCTTGCAAATGGACCAGTCGCTTGTCCATTCTCTATGTATCTACCATAGTATTCTCTGCCTCTATCAGATCTCACGATTTTAATATGTTTTTCACATTGTTTTTCTACTTCAGCTTTAAATACCTTAAAAGCATCTAGTGCTTCATTCTTGTTATTAAGCAAGTAGAGATATATATATCGTGAGTAATCATCTATAAAAGAGACGAAGTACTTGTTACAGTACGCATCCATGTCTAGACTACAAATGTCTGTATGTATGATTTCCAATAATTCAGAACTCCTTTTGGCACCCTTCTTCGACTTGTTAGTTTGTTTTCCCTTAATACAACTTATATAAGTCTCAAAATCGGTAAAATCTAAAGCACTAAGTACCCCATTATTTACTAACCTTTTAATTCTATCAATGGAGATATGACCCAATCTCCGATGCCATAACATAGAGGATTCCTCATTCACAACACATCGTTTAGTGCCAATCCTTTCATGAACATGCATAATAGTATGGTTATCATCATTTTGTAAACTAAGAAGAAAAAGACCATCAGACAAAGTACCACATCCAATAACATCAGATTTATAAAACAAATTAAATCTTGAATCCGAAAAGTTAAAGGAATAACCATCTGATACAAGCCTGGAAACTGAAATTAAATTCCTACCTAGGAATATAAAATGTCCTTTTCAATTGCAAAATGTAACCACTACTTAAAACTAAGCTGCACGTCCGAACAGCTTCCACTTGTGAGGACATCTTATTGCCTGAATAGATGCTACGCTCACTTCTCACTGGATTCCCCAGGTTTCTTAAATCCTGCAATGAATTGGTCACATGGATTGTAGAACCAGAATCAATCTACCATGTGTTATGATTAACATCAATCATATTAGTTTCATAACAAACAAGTGAAAGTTGAGTACCTTTCTTATCAAGCCACTGCATGAACTTGGTGCACTGTTTCTTCATGTACCCTTTCTTTTTACAGAAAAAGCACACAGCTTCCTTCTTAATGTCCTTTATGGGAAGGATTTTTCCTTTCCCTTTGTCCTTGGCTTGATCCCTCCTTTTGCTCTTCCCATGAGTAGTAAAGTTTACATTCTCCTTTTCCTTTTCCTCCATAAGCAGTCTGCCCTCTTCCTGAACACACATGGTCAACAATTCATTGATTGACCATTTATCCTTATGTGTGTTATAGGATATCTTGAATGGGCCATACTGTTGAGGTAAAGTGCAAAGAATGTAGTGAACAAGGAAGGATTCTGATAACTCAACCTCCAATGCCTTCAATTGAGCTGCAATATCCCTCATACGCATGATATGATCACGCACACCCTTAACATTGGTGAGTCTTAGAGTTGAAAGCTCTATAATTAGGGTGCTGGCCATTGCCTTGTCTGAAGTAGCAAATTGCTCATCAGTGGCCTTCAGCAAATCTTGGACCCTTTGATATTGCTCGACAGAGCCCCTAATACCAGCAGAAATTTTAGTCTTTATGAACATAACTGATAAGCGATTGGATCGCTCCCATTTTTCATAAAGACTTATCGCATCTAGAGTGCTGGTTTCTATTACTGCAGGGGGCTCTTCTTTCCTTATAGCATAATCAATGTCCATCCATCCCAAATGAAGGAGAACCCTCTCCTTCCAAACCTTATAGTTATCCCCTTTAAGCTCGGGAACATCACATCGCATATCAGAAAAATTGACATGTTGAATTGCTGCAATAATTAAATGAACATGCTCAAAATTCGAGGCTAATCAATATATGACATGCTTTTACCAATGTAAAATCATGAAAAATATGAATCTAGTGATATAAAACTTGCTTGTGGGCTAAAGTTTTAATTTAATTAGATTCATCTTAATGCTTACAATAAAACTATTAAATGTAAAATCATGATAGAATAAGAATCTAGTGACATAAAACTTGCCTGTGGGCTAAAGTTCTAATTCAATTAGATTCTTCTTAAGACTTATTATCATGATAGAATATGAATCTAGTGACATAAAACTTGCTTGTGGGCTAAAGTTCTAATTCAATTAGATTCATCTTAAGACTTACAGTAAAACTATCAAATTATGTTCCTTTTTTCTAATTCCTGTGGGTAAATTAGAAAATATAATTTGATATTTTATCCACACAATATTTATTTTCAATATGTGATCCTAAATAATCCTTAATATATATAATTTTAATCAATTAAGGATGTTGTGGCTACTCCCTAATCATTAAAATTATATGGATCACTTAATCATTAACTAAATCCTTAGGATAAATCATTGCATAAAACTAATGTGGAAATCGTAGGCCAGAAACCTACACGGCCAAGAGGCACGGCCAGGAGGCATGGCCGTGTCTCCAGTCAGACTCTCTCCCAGAAACACACACGGCTCCAGGCACGGCCGTGTGTTACAATAGATATGTTTCCAGAAGGTTACACGACTCCAGGCACGGCTCCAGCCACGACCGTGTGTTACAATAGATATGTTTCCAGAAGGTTACACGACTCCAGGCACGGCCGTGTGTTACAACAGATATGTTTCCAGAAGCTTACACGACCAGAGGCACGACCGTGTACATGCTCCAGCCAGACGTGTATATTTATTTATTTCCACGCGTGTATCAAAACCATAAGCAATATACTATGAATTTAATTATAATATTCTTATATTGTCTAATCAACATTTCATGATAAAGCATGTATAATGATAAACCATAAATTACACACTTAAAATAACATAAGCATGCAACATTACAAATTAAGTTCATAGCATACTAAAGGGATTAATTCCCTTTAATAAATTTCATTCATTGACAAATGCAAAAAATTTTAATATAAAATTATTCTGCTAAATGTCATACTTACACCTTGCAACAACAAGTACATATAGATTAAAAATTAAAAAAAAATTAATTGCTCTCGAGACATTATTTTAATGCTCATCCATGGAAAAACGTGCCAGTATGCTAAGGGAAGCTAAAAGTTGAACATGTTACAAGGTCATTTTCGCACCCAAACAGCATTAAAGGCCATGAGAAATAAAATTTCATCACTTAACGATTTCTAATCTCCATCAATCACTAGAAAACTAAAAACACCGCTAAGCAGACAAATAAAAACCAAAGCTAAACTCCACAGAATTCAATAGAGCAAGGCAGAGGCGTCAAGGGCTCTGATACCAAATGTAAAACTTGCATATAGAAGCTTAATCATATGCAGCAGCGGAAGCAAAATAGATCCTTTACATACCTCCAGCCATTGCAAAGCAAATAGGTGTCTTGTTCGGTGGAGAATGATGTTGCGCCTCGGTTACGGTTGGTGCTTCTAATCCTTAACTCACTCAATATAGATGGTGTATTTTCTGTAGTGGTGAGCAGGATTAGGGACCCCGTAGTATTCCTATTTATAACTCATTCCATCAATGAGTTGTTCCACAAAATTAGGAATTATTTGGAACATATCTTTCCTAATTTAGTGGGATATATTATTATTCCTGATTTAGTGGGATTTATTGTTCCCGATTTAGTAGGATAATATTGTTAATTTATTATGGGATTCATTGACCATATTTAGAGGTTATTTATTTCCAATCGAAAAGGAAAGAAAATAACCAACATAAAGTTATTTCAATTCAATTTTATCTGTAAACTATTTTTCTTTTAATCAGAATTATATAGATATTTAAACTTAATTCGAAAATTGGATTCATATTAAAAATTGATCCGAACTTCGTTAAACTTGTAAGTTAGTTAAACTCGTGATTCAATAACTCGATTATATTATTGTATATTAAAATTGAATGATTGTAAAATCGAAAAATTTGCTTTACGAGTACTCGAGTTTAAGGGACTTTTCAGTGACTTAAAAAGACAGAAGCACTCACCTTTTTGCGTACGCTAATCAACATTTATGAAAACAGGAAACCCACGTGAAAGCGTTACTGCTCTTGCATGGCGCCCAAAAGCAAAGTTCCCCTGTTTTCATACACATGGGGTCAATGGGGCTCAAGCTGATTCCTGCACGGAATCGTAATGAAAAAACACATTGAAGCCATAGACGGATCGATTGCGTGTAACCCCCTAGAGCCATAAAACAATATCAGGTTGTAATAATGGTGGGGACAAAGAATTCCTACAAATATTGATCTGAGGTTTTTGTTTCTCGAGAAGTCATTTGGTCAAAAGTTCTGTTCTTAATCTGGAAAGATGGGAATGCATAACCCATATGATGATGCTTTTCAAGCACATAGCCAAAGAACTTCATGGACTTAGAACCTGCAATAATTTTTTCATTCTCATGGAAGATTCATGTCATTGTATTGTAGGTAAGATATCAATTCGATTTGACGGGGAAGTCAAATTTAACTTTTTGTTGACCTATACCGACAACTCATCATAATTGATTTCTTTTTCTTTTTCTTTTTTACATTATATGTTTTTCATTTCTAGGTGAATAATAGGGATGGTAAAATAAACCAAACCGAAAAACCAAGGTTTTTTTTTTTTTTTTTTTCCTTGAGAGAGTTTATTGTTTACAGTTCGATTTATATTTTAAGAAAAAAGGAACCGTAAAGTATGATTCATTATCGATTTAAAATCGAATTCAACAACGAAAGTTACCCAGTCAAATGAAATATAAATTTAAACCAAACTCAAGTTTAACAAGAAAATAAAATAAAGTTTTTCTTCTAAGGTCAACATACTAACACCAGACCAGAAATTTCATTAGGTACCCAAACCATTTCCAACAAAACTACTTCTGAATATTCTTAGATAATTGATTACCTCGGAGCATAGATCTATAATGATGCCCTAGATTACCGGTCAAAATAATATAGTCGTCTGCCTTCATCATCTAAAAAAAAAAATTAAGCTTCTCATCTTGTTGGCCTGAAGTGTCCGACGGAAGCATCTTTACTCAGATATGACAGTTATCGGGACTCAGGTTTACAGTGAATGGGTGAAAGAAACTAAAATATCGCAAGAACATACAAAACAAATTGCAGTGAATGGGTGAAAGAGACAAAAACATCGCAAGGACATACAAAATCAATAAACCAGTCGATGCAAGATTATAAACAAGTAGTCAAGTGAAGCCTATGAACTCAACCTAAAGTTTTAAAACTCTAATTTGACTCAAGTAACTCCAACTTAAACTTAATTCAACTATTTGTAAATCAAATTTAAATAAATATTAAGTTGAATTCGAATAGTTTATGAATAGTTTGATTGATTTACATACGCTTAGTCGATGAAAAGAGTTCTTACTCCAGCTAATGGAGTCTTTCAGTCGACCAGTATGTCATTTGTTAGACGGGTAATGACAGTCATTAGATTAGCTAGCTAGTGTTGGCTTCGATTGATCAGAAGGCGTTCACCTTTCGTAATTTTTTATTTTCTCTTTTCTTATTGCCTAATTTAGTGGCCTGAATTCAATATTAGAAGTGGGCTTTTATTACTTTGTAAATATGCCAACGTGTCTTAGGGAATGCAAGAGAGAGCTAAGCGTAAAGCTGAGATTTAACTGTGGTTGAATTACGCAGCGTTATGGTGAATGACTTTGTGTTTGTATTTTTCACAAATCTGTCCTAGAATTTTTACGACGATTTTTTAATACCTTCACTTTAAAATTTGTGTAATGAATCTCCCTTCTATATATATAAATATGTGGGTGTATATATGTATGTATGTATGTATGTATGTATAAGTTTCTTTTTTATTTTATTTTTTGTTAATCTCTTCTCTTATTCTATCATTCTGACGATCCATAACTAAAAAATAAAATAAAGAAAAATCCAAATTTAAATCCTAACAATTGATAATATTAAGCTGGAGTACTTTCATCTATCATCAGTTATATCGATTTCAAGTAAAAACTGCACTTGTCTGCTTCTATATCTATCACATATGTATTAGTTAGAGCTTTACGTAATAAGAATCATTGTTAGGTGGCTCACCTCATGAAGCAGGTAATTTCTTTTTCACTTGATGCCAACATGTTAGGTAAAATATCCCTGACATAAGCTCTCTCTTGTCCCATTGAAGTGAAGTATACGTTCATAGGAGGCCGCAGGTGGAATGCCGACCTCAAACATGTTACAACATCAAATCAAACCTCAATTTTCAGCAAGGAATTCGGAGACATCTTTATTATTTTGGTCAATGAAGTTGCCAAAGAAGAAGATCAGACTTGTATTAGCAGTTCTTAAACTTTATATCTTCCTTGTTGAGTTAAAAGATCTTTTTCTATTTTAACGTAAACCGGAACTTAATAATGCCTCAGGAGTTGTTATCCATCTAGACCCTGCTAAGGACTAGGTTTTAGATCGGATTCAGTCCGGAACCTGCCCGACGAGGCCAGATTTGAAGCTGGTTTATTCGGTCAGTTCTTGAACCATCAATGGATCCAGTGGGTTCATGGGTCATGGCGGTTTAAGCCATCAAAACTACGATCCCGGCAAATCTACCTTGGTAAAATAAATAAATAAATAAATAAAAGAGTTAAAAGAAAAAGAGATATAGAATTGAAAAATTTTAAAGTAAAATAATACTAAAAATTTAAATAATTTTTTCATGAAATAAGAAAAATTATTTTTCATTTTGATATCAACAATATAAAAACTAAATATACTATAAAAGTATATTAAGTTGGTTATTTATATACTTCATTAAGAGAAAATTCTTATTTCTTAATAATATGAGGCTAAAATCAACCATTATTTTTTTATTTCCTTTTCTAAACTTTTGTCCTACATTATTAAGGTGACTATTTTACTTAAATATAGTTTAATGTAAATAAATATAAATCTATTTCAATTTATTTTCAATATTAGTTAAAAATTATTAAGAGTAGGGTTGGCAATTTGTATTAACGTGATGTATCTCGTATCCATATATAAATAAATTTGTGTTTAAAAAACCTCAACCCATGATAAAACATGTTTATTAATCATGTTTAAAAACCTAAACATATGACTTAACCTGTTTAATAAGCATATCTCATGTTCAGGTTAAAATTTAAAAAATTATAAATAAGTTTATAAAATACTTATATATACAAAGTAAAAATGATGATAAGAAAATTAACTTTTATAGATTCTGATGACGTAAGGTTTTGAATGTTAGTATAAAATTACAATTCAAATAACAATCTTAATGAAATTTCATTAAATATAATAAAGTTAAAAACTCATAAGTTTCATTACACCATTAAATTAACTTGGATCATAGCTTAAATGAATGTTACTACTAATAGTGATTTCTAAATTCATCACAATTTTAAGGGAAGTAATTAAAGAATCTATATATAAAAAAGAATGATGTTAATAAAAATATATCACATTGAAAATTTTATAAAAATAGTTTGATTTATTACCCTCATCTTCGTAGAGTCAATTTTTTGCCTATATAAATTGTTGTTATTTTCCAATTGTTTTTCATAATTTAGGATATGTCTATGTATAACTTTTTAGCTTTGTATAAATGAACAAAATTTACTCTTATTTTGACTTTATATCTTCCTAGACAAACAACTTAACATTTATAGTGAACTTCTATAATAACTATTAGTTTAACAAATAAATAGTAATAGGACCATTGCCTTTTATCTTCTTTCACACCCCCAATCAAATTCAACTCATATTGGATAACATATCGATTCTCCTCTAAGGTATAAATAAATAAATGGAAAGTTGTGGCTTGGGTAACCTTGTTTACTTTTTTGTTTTATCAAGCACATATCTTTAACTAGAGTTTAAAAAACCTTTGTTTAGGTAATTTCACTATAGATATCTTGGAATGTTTTATACTGTGGCTATATGTTTTAAAATATTGTTCAAACTCCAGTAGCTTTTTCTTCATTGTTATCATTTGGTCTTTTTGATATTGAAGGTTCTTTGATATAGCTTAACTTATTACCAATAACTTCGAAAGACAGTAGAAGGCATTACTACTTGAAGTACTATTCCTTTACCATAATTTGATTTATGAAAATGTGTAGCCTAATTTATTCATAATTTGTTTATTTTCTCATTTTTGAAGAATTTTTCCAACAAAAAATATGAAAAAAAAAATTAAGATATGTCAAATTTTTCGCTTTTATTATTTTCTTCATATAGATGCCTTATTAAGTAGAGTACATGAAGAAAAAATTAGACTTTTTTGGGACATTCACAAGATGATTAGCATTGTTACTAATAATCACACATAACAAAATGAAAACAATGTAATATTATGTTTCAAGCAATCAAATGAAAGACTTCTATCTTCTATTCTTTAGTTTAAGTAATTAAATTAAAATTTATTAGGATTTTTATCAATAAGAAATTCCATCAATTAAACCCTAAAACCCTCGTTATATGAATTATAGCCAATCGCACTTAGCGCTGGGGTTGGCAATTCATTTCAACCCATCATGTCTCGTGTTTGTGTTTAAATGAGTTCGTATCTTGAAAGTCACAACTTGTAACTTGACTTGTTTATTAATCATACATGAAAACCTAAACCCGTAACTCGACCACTTTAATAATCATATTTTGTGTTCAGGTTTGACCCATTTATTGATTAAAAAGTTATAAATAAATTTATAAAATAGTTATGGATAAATAAAAAAAAAGGGCAACCATAAAATCAGTATTTACAAATAAAATGGACCGCTTGTTGCTAAAGAAAGGGAGAATGATATAATGACCTACCTTTATCATTATTCCTAATATTATTAAGTACGACTCTTTAGGTATGATAACATAATACTTTCTAAACAACCACCAGATGATGAAGAGAGATTTATCCAAAAAAAAAAAACAAATTTATCCAAGAAAAAAAAATTGATAAAGAAGAGAGATAGGAGAACTGAGAAGGAGAGAGATATGTTGTATTTTTTATGACTTGGTGAGATGTAGAAGGACCATAAAATCCTAAGTTACAAAATCAATATCACCTAAGATGGCTAAGAATAATAAAAGTAAATAAATAAATAAAATAAGTAAACGTATATATTACTAATGTTAAACAAGTTCACTATGAGACATATTTAATAAAAGGGTTCATAAATGAGTTTAACAGTTGGACACTAACCCAAATACTGATTTTTTTGTGTTTAAATGGATCTATCCCATTTATGTTTTGTGTTGATTTCTTTCATACATAACCCCATTTATATTGTGTTGTGTCTAGGTTTCAACAAGTCAGTTCTCAAATTTCTAACCCTAATTAAGAGTCAGCTCACGATCTTTTTTTATTTTTAAATTGTAAACTTAAAATTTATTTTAACTTAAGTTATTTTAAAAATAGAAAAAAAAATGAAGGGCTAATTCACAAGTCTCTAACTTAAAACTACGAACTAGTGAGTCTGAGGACTTGCCTTGGCCTATAGTCCCTAGTTCTGAGGCCAATTTAGCCCTTTAGGAATTGTGACATAGTAAGTATGGTTTCGAGTTGATTTGAACCTATGATCAAGTCTATATCTATTTATGTATTGGTAGCATTCATCATCTTATGTATCACAT
Source organism: Laguncularia racemosa (assembly GCA_037954665.1). Lineage (NCBI taxonomy): Eukaryota > Viridiplantae > Streptophyta > Magnoliopsida > Myrtales > Combretaceae > Laguncularia > Laguncularia racemosa. Next base: position 257,206 of record JBBMOL010000040.1, read on the forward strand.
ATGTCACCTTCAAGTATATATGTTAGGGTGGGGGAGAGGTGGTTTGATAGTTGGAACAGACTTCAAGAATAATGCGCAATGTGGTGGGAAATATAATAAAAAATAAAAAATAACACTTAATGTATCATATAAAATAACTATCATGAATGGTTATAAGTACTCCTATATATTTCTTTCCTTAACCAATGATAAACATTTGGGACTTCAAATAGGAGTTGCTTTAATGAATATATGATGATGAGCTTCTTAAATTTTGACTTATTTTTTGGCTTTCTTAGGAATCCTCAAAATAAATTTGTTGCAACATTGACTGTACGAGACTAGTAGTCTCAATTTCAATAAATTTCTTCACGAACATGTCGCAATACTAGAGATGCAAACAAACCAAACCATTTGCATGCTACTTGAATTCAACATGCTTTAAGCACGGCTCAACTCAACCTCAATTTCCAATAAGCTAAGCTCAAGCTCAAAATGGAACTCATTTATCAAAATGAGCCAACTCATTAATATTGTTAACACACTTGTAAGCAGGCTCACAAGTAGATTCATAAGTAAGCTCGTGAGTTTTATATATTTATATATACAACATAAGAAGCTAAACATACAAAATGAATATATATATATATATATATATATATATATATATATGTATGTATATAAATAAATAGATGAATAAATAATGAATAAAGATCACACACACACACACATAATTGTCAAAATTGCAATTCTACTCATATAATTGTATGCATTTACAATTTTATGATGTCTTTCCATGCTAACTTATATATAAAATCGTTTTTATATAAACTCATGATACAATTACGAGTCTACAAATAAAATCAATAGAAAATTCCATTTTTAATTGAGTCTAATAATTCTATCTATTTAAGTTAAATGGAATAAAAATTAAAAAATATAACCTAGCCTTCACAAGAAATGATTATTATTAGTTCTTTGAAAGTCTTTGAATTAGAATACAAGGATATCATTGATAGTAGTACAAATATGAGGATGACATTAACGATAAAGATGATAGCAATGATGGTGATAGTGAAGAGAGAACGACGATAACTTTGAATTTTGATGATGAAAAGAGAGTTGGATTTTTTTTTAGCTTTATATTTTATTATTATTGTCTATATTATAATGTATTTCATATTGGGATTATCATTTATATTGTAGTTTTATATATTAGCATAACAAATTATACTAATTTATTTGTAATATAAGTATATAACTTTTATAATGGGTTATAACTAAAATTTATATTGAATTTTTTTATTTCAATAATATATTTTATATTTTTTATGACTATAGCAAACATATATATAGTTTTTGAAAACTATTTTATATAGATTATAAAATTATGTTTCTATGCTCCAATTCTAATAGACCCTCTAATGGTTTTAGGTAAAATCGTAAGTATATATATGTATGTATGTATGTATGTATGTATGTTAGGGTCATAAATGAGCTAAGTCGCTCACAATCTACTTGAACTTGACTTAGCTCAAGCTCAATTTGTAAAGAAGTCAAGCTCAAGCTTAAAATAGTTTTTTTTTTTTTTTAACAAGTCTAATATGAGCCAACAAAAGCTCAACTCATTTATAGCCCTACATAACATGAAATTGTCACTTTTGAAACTTTGACAAATTTTCTTATCCTCATAATATTTTTTTGCTTAGTATATTGTATTTGCTTATTGAATAAAACAAATTCTTTTCATTGAAATAGCTTCCCATAACTCCAAATGGATACTCCACAAATAAATATTCCATTGTGGAATTTTTTAAACTCCCCTACGACACATTTAAATGTATAAAAAATGAATTTGATGTGTATACATTGTTGCAATAATTTTATTATTGCATATACATGGCATAGAACAATGATCTTCAATTTTTGTAATTCTAGAATCTTGTGTATACTTATAGTAGAATTTTCTTAGTTAAACATAATTCTTTATTGCCTCAAATAGTTTGTTCCTTGAATGAATATCCCATAATGAGATTTTTATTTTTAGCTCTTTATGATCCATTTGATAGCCATTAAGATAATTGAATAAGAATTCCTTTTGTGATTTTTTTTTCCTTTTCTTTTTTTTTACTCATGTGCAATTTTTTTTAATAGATTGTTTGGATGGTCAAGGAAGTTGGTCAAATGACTACCTTTTCCTTCAACAAATAGAAGCTTCATTTTTGTTGTAGAATGCTCCATTTTGATACCTCCCATCAACAAAGCTTTATTAAACCAACAAAGTAATCATTACAATCTTTATCAACATGATCAATACTCTTTTTTTTTTTAAGAGGTAATGACCATTAATTTTCATTAAGAGGGTTAAAACTCCATGGATAATGGTTATTAACCATTACAATCTTCATAACCATGGTCAAAATCTGATTTTAAATAATGATAAATGACTATTAATCATTATAATTTTCATTAATATAGTCAAACCCCATTAACAATGATAATGGCCATCTATCATCTTCAAAAATTGCACAATAATTCAACCTTATAAATAAGATCCTTCACTTCATTATTTTCCACACCAAAGCAATACAAGTCTTCTTTTCTTCAATAAGTTAGAGAATATATGAGGAGTAGGAGTTGCTTTTAGAGTTTTGGAGGTTGCAAAGCTCTTAGACCTTGAAGCTTTCTTTTCTTTTCTTTTTTTTTTTTCTTTTTTTCTTTTTTTCCTTTATGTCCATGAGTTTTAAAATTCTTCTCTTTTCTTTAGTCATTCTTAAAATCCCTTTCTCATTCACATTTTAACATGTCATTCATCATGTACCTGTTAGTAATTTTGAAGATTCTGGAATTTGCAAACATGGATAACTACTTTTCATCCTCCATTGAAAAGTAGAGGACAAAATTCTATGGGAGGAGGAACAAGCAAACTTAGATATCAAATGCATGCATGTGAGAAAAGATCATCCTCAAGTGTTCTTGATGGTTTTTCATTCATTCTTGATTAATTTGCTATTTTGTCTTCCTTAGAGTGATTTAAACAAAGTGTTGATATTTGTTGAGAGTTTCATAATGCTCTTAATGTACTAATTGAGGAGGAGTAGACCTCTATTTATAGATTTTAGTGCTTGACCTCGACCACGGGATGATTCCTTGCTTGATGTGATGAGCATTGATAGCATTCATTGAATCGTTTCTAATGATCAATAGATAGGATGAAGCCTCTTTAATCTCTTTATAACTCATGGGCCTTTTGACCTTAAGTAAGTTAAGGACTTATAAACAAACCCTAGAAGGCATACTAGAATGAAAAGCCTATCGAAATGTTTATTTTGCATGCAAGATAACCTAGAAATGCTAAAAGCAAATGAACTAGTCCAACCTATTCCAAGCCTATCAAGCTAACTCTTCTTAAAACATCCCTAAACAAATAGACCTAACTCCCTAAACCCTATCACCAGCCTAAGACCTAGCTCTTTAAATCCTATCATAACCCAATAAATTGATCCATGACATTAAATTGGATTAAAAATACAATTACCAAAATAGCACTACACACTCAAAGTCTAAGTCAATGATTTAGCAATTTGAGAATAATGACAGTACTAAAAGCAATTTTTTCAAATAGAGGCACCTCTCTCTCTCTCTCTCTCTCTCTCTCTCTCTCTCTCTCTCTCTCTCTCTCTCTCTCTCTCTCTCTCTTCTCTCTCTCTCTCTCTATATATATATATATATATATATATAAAATATTTCAAATCCATAAATGGTCTCAACTCAAATATGAAATATGCATATTAAATAAGTCAGGTTGCAAATCTAGCTATTCAATCACAATTAATCATGGTCATGTTATGAGTCAAGATTTTTATACAAGACCATGTACCATGTTTAGACCTAAACATGAAACACAACCCTTTAATATAAATTGTTAACCTTAACTTGTACTAGTAAAAAATAAAAATTATTCAAGCTAATATATATATATATATATTTCAAATCCATAAATGGTCTCAACTCAAATATGAAATATGCATATTAAATAAGTCAGGTTGCAAATCTAGCTATTCAATCACAATTAATCATGGTCATGTTATGAGTCAAGATTTTTATACAAGACCATGTACCATGTTTAGACCTAAACATGAAACACAACCCTTTAATATAAATTGTTAACCTTAACTTGTACTAGTAAAAAATAAAAATTATTCAAGCTAATTAAAAAAGTCTCTTACTATCATTTATTTGTTCTTTCTTTTTTACAATTGTAAACAATACATTATTTGTTTCTTTTCTTTAACACTGCGTTTGAGAATATTTTAAAGAAAAAAATGAGCCAAAATAAACAAAGCATAGTTGGCAAAAGAAAAAAAAAAAAGGAAATACAATGCAAACTTTCCATTTTAATTGTTTAATCGGCAACAACTAAGGAAAATGAATTATTTATTAACGATTGTATTCTTCTTTTAACTTGCTTAACTTATTAGATGTTAAGGGTGTTTTGCTAAAATTTGAAAATTTTCAACCCATCTCTTCTCATTTCTATAGATTTACACAATTACACTCACATCTTCAATTATCAAACCTAAAATTTTCGTCCTTTCCCATCTTTTTTTTTACTCGTCCACTTTCTTCAAAAGAAAAAATGAAAAAGAAAGAGAAGGCACAAAAATGAGAAATCATTCTTTACAAATCCAGGCTTGACGGCCCCTGTACAAGTCCAAATACGGCAGCACTGGATATTTTAGTAAAATGGTGATGTGTTCTAATCAGTACTGGACATGCTAAAAGGCCTGTCCACATAGCTTACGAGCCCAGTGAAACAATTGTATCCAGGCCCACTTTATTTTTCTTCTTTCTTGAAAGCCCATTTTGTTTTCCTTTTGCCCTTTTGTTTCCCAATATAATTTTTTTCACAAACAATTCGATATAAGCTTGGGATTAATTATGTTCTATTGTATGAAAAAAGATAAAAACTTTTGTTTCCAAATAATATATCGTTTCTTCTAATTAGCATAGAAATATTAATAATACAAATTGTGGACTAATGATTTATAAAAGAGTAAATTGCAAATAAATCTCCTTAAACTTCCTCTCTATTTGTGCTTAGCTCCTCTATTCTTGAAATTGAACATTTAAAGCAATATATCTTTATCAAATATACTTTTAGACTCCATTTTACAATTTTTCCCTCTAATAAAATCATAAAAAAGAGAGGACCCCTTTTTGTTGAATACTATTTTATATTTAAGAATCTTTTAATAATTTTTCAAGGGCATGATGGTTATATAGGGTCTAAAAGCACCTTTTTGAATATTTAAAGATCTAAATGTTCAATTTTTAAATAAGAAAGTTAAGTACACATGAAATAAATATAAGAAATTGTATTTAGAATTTGTCCTTATGAAAATAAGATGTCTAAAAGCTATATAAGAATGTTAAAGTTATAACACTACTTGATAATAACCACTGAAGGCATTGATTGATAAATATCTATTGATGAGGAGGTCCATTGATGTTGTAATGTGCATGTGATGCAAGTGTCACACTTCATGTAACTTTAGATGAGTGAAATAGAGACAACATGTGAAGAGATGACTTAGGTAAAGGCAATAGGTGAAGGCAAAGGAGTTTAGAGTATCAATATAACTATCCTTGAGTAAAGGCGAGCCTTGTTTGATCTTTAAGAGCAACAACTTGACAATATAATACCATTCCTTTGATCTTTGAATTGTGTCCAAATGAGAAGTAGATCTTGAATATTTGTAGAGTTTACTAATCGACGACATTTGTTGGATTGCATTGATGGTCAATAGTTAAGATGAGTCATCCTCTTAATGGATCACTTCACAAGCTCTTCTTGAATCTAAACTCACAAAGAACTTTTCTAAGTGCATCAACTTACTTAAAAAGGTTTAGAGTGGATGGACTAGTCTAAAAATCCCTATTCCAAGTCTACAATGTCAAATCTCATTAAGTCATCCCATATCCATGGGCAAGGCTCCTTCAGTTTTATTATTAACTCAAATAGTTAAATCCAAGTTGCTAATGGCCTTAACCTTATAATTTGATCAAGTCCATTGAACATCTATAATATCAACCAAAAGAAATTGGTTTTTGAGTCCAAATAAAGTTTGCATCCTTTTTATATACATATTATTTTCTAGGTATTGAGTTTCTAGTGATTTAAGAAGAGTTTTGTTACTTAATCCAAGTGGAATGTTGTGTGTTTAATGGTTGTTCCATAGGATTTGGAATTAAAAGAACTTAACTATATCATACTTTCAATTATTGATTGTTATTTATTTGTGTGCCAAGAATCATAACAACTTCAATAGGTAAGTCATAGAACAGGCATCTATTGCCTTTGTCGAGTCTAATTTTTTATTTCTCATTCCTAATCCGATCTATACTAGATCCTATGCTCATTTAATGTAGATTTTCGACTTGAGTTAGGAATTTCGTTTTGTTTTAGAATCACCACCCAACTGTTGTTGGGAAAGATTGAATTCGTGATTTCCTCTTCTCGTTTTTTTTTTTTTTTTTTGTGAAAAGAGGAAAGGCGGAAAACCAGAGTTTCTAAGTTCGGAAGCTAACCTATTAAAACCCTAAAGTTACCACCATAATCTCTTAAAATTTACTCTTTATCTAGAAATGTCTTTTATTATTTTTTTTTGTCTTTTTATTTTGTTTTTAAACAACCTATTCTGAGAAAATGATTTTTATTCCCTTTTAGAGTTGCTCCAAATGGGTGCCTATGTTCCTGCTATTCAGGATCAAACAAGCCGTAGTTCACTTTTCTTGAAAAAATTTAATGTGTTGGTGATTTTTAATTATGAAATTTCTTCTTATTTATGTTTTTATCATTTTAGGATTTTTCTAAAAAATCTAAACCTAAGCTTAATGATTTGATAATAATTTTAAGGAAAAACACCAATTTTGGATTTATTTAAGAAAATGATTTTTCTAAGTGATAAAAATTCCATTTTTCTATTTTTCAACTCATTTCTACTATTATAAATTTTTATTGATTTTTATGAATTTTTATAATTTTTTTATTAATTTTTTATAATTTTTATTAACTTTTATGAATTTTCATAATTTTTACTAATTTTTATTAAATTTTTATCGAGAAATTTTCTCATAGATTTTTTATCTATCCTATTCTAAAATCTAAATTTTTATTATTATTCTTTTCTAATATTTTTATTATTTTCTTTATAAATTTTCACATTTTTATTATTTATTATTTATTATTATAATTATTATTTTTATTTTTATTATTCATACTAAATCAAATCCTAAAAAAAAATAATCTAATTTCTAACATTTTTCTATTTTTTGAATTATAAATAACAAATAAGTAAATAAATAAATTAGATAAATAAATAAAAAAATAAAAATAAAAAAATTCGACTTACCTGGATCCGGGTAGGTGCGCGGGTCGGGTCGGTCGAATCGGATTGGGTCAAAGCGGGTCGGGTCGGGTCAATTGAACACGGCGGCTGGGGATGCTCGTTGACGGCGTTCCGACGGCTTTTCGAAGCGGTTGAGGTGTTGATTCCTAGGTTTTTAGGGGTGGAGAACTCAACTGTGGCGGTGAATTTCTCCAAAAACGCCTCCTGGTGGCTGCTCGATGCTTAATCGGTGGTTGCGGGTTGAAGAACTCCGGCCAGGCTTCGATTCTCTCTTTTTCTTACTTTTGATTCGTGCCTCTGCCCCTCCCTTTCATCCTCTATTTATAGGTGCAAGAAATCAAGTTGGATAAGCTCGAATTTCCACTTATTGAAGCAAATCGGATTTGCGGTTAAAACCCATCTCCAATTTGTGCAAATCTATTGGTTTGTTGCAATTTGATTCCAATTGGATAATGTTTATCTTATTTCAGTAGAAGATTTGTTGGATTTATGCAATAAATCGAATCAAAATGGCCGAAATTTGAATTTTTCTTCTCACTGGCGATCTCGGACGGAGGTTGAAGATGATCACGCGCTCGGTGCGTGCGTTCGCTCTAGCCAATTGGCTGCTGACACGTGTCCCAAGTAGAGAAAAAATTTGCAAAACGCGGATTTTGCCTCCCCCGCGTTTCGAACCCCTGACCGAGCCCACTCCCGCGTGCACCAGACCAAGGTTCGAACCAGCTAGGCTAGCCCACTTTTGCGATTTTCTTATTTTCGCAATTTGCATATATGCAATGCGATTTTTTTATTTTTTTTGTATTTTTTGAAATTTCAAAAATTTGTAAAAATTATTTAATTATTTTTCAAAGTTGATGTATTTTTCCTATTTATTTTATTTTTTGAATGTTTTTCCTATTTTTGCTAAATTAGAGAAAAAATAGAAAAAATTGGAAAAAAAATTGGAAAGTAATTATGGTTGATTATTATTGATCATTAGGGCAAAAATGAGATATTTACAGCCTTTAATGGGATATGTATCTTAGAAATATGGCTCATAGCAGGTGTCAAGGTTGATAACCTCTTTGGATAAGTAAGTTGTTGATATAATGAAATTATGGTTGATATAGGTTGAGATACCTAAAGAAAAGTTGTCCATGGGTCATAGTTATGGTATAAGACACAATTGCAAATGTAGGCAGTAAGCTAGACCACTAGTAGTAGATATAGGTGGTAAACTCAATGTAAAAAGAGTAGGGTGTGGTTATTATTTATAGGATATCTATGAATATAATGTGTTGGCCTTACGGTGTGGTTATTATTTATAGGATATCTATGAATATAATGTGCTGGCCTTACGACACTGAGAAGTGATAACTACCCTTCTACATAAATTGATAAGATAATTAACCTAGTGTGTGTTTGTTATATGCTATTGATTGTGCATCAATCTATATGTATGATAGGAATGCATGTGATTTGGCATCTATTTCTCTTTATGTTAGTATGTTCTTCCTATATGTTATATTATCTCACCCATTTAGCTATTAATATTTCAATTACAAATGTATGTGATGAGGAGGATTGTTATGATAGCCTAGGATATGGAATATGAATGGGAGGAAATGATTGTGAACTAAAAAAAAAAAAAAAAAGGAAGAAGAATTGGAGGAAATTAGTGTAATGATAGCCCTTCCAATGTGCAGTTTTCGCTGTACATTACACAAAAACCTAGGGATAATCCCTCTGTTATCCAAAAGTTTGCCTTACAGCTTATAAGGCATATTCACATCTGAATTCTTGATTAGTGTTTAACATTTTCAAGAAATTCAGAGGCATATAATAATTTGGAGTAGCAAAATATTATAAAGTCTACAGGAACATCATAGTTTAAAGGTTACAACCTTAATACATATCATCCTTTACTAAGTATTGAAAATTAAAATAAGAACTTAGACATAAATATATAAAAGTGATCTTTCCACTCATATCCTTCACTATTCCCTTGCTTCCCGCACTAACCTCTAGCATCTATTTGTCAGATTCTAGCTAAATTTGCACCTACAACAAAAGAAATCTATGAGGGTGTAAGCTATAAAGCTTAGTGACATATATCCTCCTACGGAACCAACAAGAAATATTCAAGCGAGTTATTTAATTAAACATATGCCATGCATGAGCAATCATATGAATGCAACAATATATATAGTTTACCAAAGACTGTATACAACACAAATTTAACGCCCACCGTTGCTTAGGTTAGGAAACCGTGAATTACATGTTGGCTTTAAGCTCTAGTGACCTCAGGCTATCTTTTGAGATAATTCATAAAGTCTATGTATAGTTTTGTAATAAATTTCAGTAAACTTGAAAATACGTATGTATATACTAAGCCCGTTACAGGGTATGGATTGTGAAAGGCCTACAAGCTTAATCACCTTTAAGTGATGGTATTCCTAGGTTGTAATAAGAATGTGGCATTTCCCGATTTCACTTAGTTCCTAAAGGTTAAGATAAGGTATGCCCATAGAGTATACCTCCATAGGGTCTTTTCATATCACCACGAGATGTCGACAACCTTCTTACATGCAAAGTTTCGTAATGCATAACTCATTTTATTTATGATCAAATAATGTAAAGTCAGGTTATTTGGCGTCCACAACAATTTAATACAGATACTCACAATTTCTATATTCTAAATGTAGGGAAAAGCAATAATCATTTAGCTAAATATGATTAAGGTAATTTAATAATCAATCATAGTAATCAAGTACAAGCAGTACTCCGATTAACCCGACACACAAATCTAGTTCATATATTTAATATAATTACATGTGAGTGCACTAACTACAAATACAAACAAGGACCAGTAGTCATCGGATTTCACTTACCTAGCCATATAGTTCTTAGTTGCAGTAATCAAGTGGTAAGTCGTTTTTTAGTGATGTGTCACTTGATAGGACAATAATAACTCTATGAGTTGGGGTTGAATATGAACCTAAACTAGTTTTACTAAATTTATCAGTTTTCCTAGTTTTTAAGGTTTTAGTATTTTATTCATAACTTTTTTATTTTAAGTTTGTTTTTTGTGTACTTATAGTTGTTTCAAAGGTTTTTGAATATTGTTTCCATTTCTAAATTTTTTTTGGGCATTTAAACTTCGGAAGGTTATGTTAAGGTCCAAATAGATTAGGTGCGCGTGGTTTAGGTTTTGTTTAGGGTCCTTTTTTGCCTAAGTTGATCTAATAATCCAAAAGACTTAATACTAATCATTTGGAAACATGTTTAAGGCTTCAAATTGGTATGTAAGGTTATGTGATTTTATAAAATTCTGGAAACTTGTCTAAGAATTTCGATTATTCTTTTCTAGGTAGTTTCATATTTTCTTTCAAGGCTTTAATTTTCATAATTTTCCTAAGATTATTTCCTCACATTTAGGTTTTGGAAATTCCAGAAATCATATATAAAAATTTGTTTGGTCCTTGGTTTAGGGCTCATGGATCAAATCTTGTAATTTTCCATTTTTTCCTACTACTAAAAGGTTATGATCATTATCTATGATTTTCTATAATTTGGAAAGCCCTAAATATATTAGAAAAACACTTATTTAACCTCCTAAAGTTGGCGTCCAGAAGGTGATCAACTTCCATAAATTTTTTTTACATAATGTTCTTCAAAAATAAAATACATTTCACTTAATACATGGTGATTTTTCACCTTGTTTATTCTCCTAATCTAGTATTTACATCTAAACTTGTATCTTAGGATAGATAAAACTAAAATACACATATGAAACTTACAAAATCAGAAGTATATCCCCTATTCTAATATGATGTACATGAAAAATGGAGAAATAAAATAAAAAGACTACAAGTTGAAGTAAGGATCCTATACTTGGTTGCTAGTTGAGGAAGCACCAATGATCACCTTCCTGCTTTCTCTTAGAGTGGCCTTTGGTTTGATCTCCTTAGGGATTGTTGTTCCTTAAATGAACTCCAAAATGATGTAGAAAATATCAGAAATATGGCTTAATTAGTCGTTGCTTGGAGGGTGATTTTCCCTTGTTGAAGCAAGGTACTGGACATAGGAGGAAGTTGTGGTTTATGTATATGTGTGTGATTCAAATTTTGAGGGGATTTTTGTTAACTTCTTGGGGAGTTTTCTGAGTTGATTTCTTTAGAAGGAGGGGGACTTTCATGTGGAAAAAATGGTTAGGAAAATCAAAAGCTTAGGTAGCTTGGTAGGTAGGTTTGTCCATTGGTCTTAAGTCTTAGTGTTAAGGTAAAGGATTTACACATTTGAAAATAGGTCTAATCATACTGGGCAAGGTCAACATTTGAGATGATTAATATCATATTGGTTCCTCTTTTTGCTATATGTTTAATCCCTAATTGTCCTTGCAATTAGTTGGCCTAAGTCTAGTTAGTTTTCCTAATTACTTCCTAGCTACATTCCTTGTCAATGCTTGGCAAGTTTAGGGGCCTTGTTTGGTAAATCAATTTCTCTTTTTTCTTGCAATTAAATGGGGCTTAAATAGAGGGATTTTTGTATTTAATTTGGGCTTTTAATCTGGTCATTTGGTGGGTGCAATGTTGCCATCTTTCTCTTAATTCCAATGCTACCTATAAGGATGTTTGGGGTTCATGTTTTCCAATTTTTTTTTACCCAATTTGATCATTTAATAGAGTTAGATCTAATTACATTTTTGTGTATTCTGATACTAATTATAGGGTAATTTATTGTCGTCTAAATTTTGGTTTGATTCGAATTGAATCTCGGGTTTTTTTTTTTTTTTTTGAGCTTGAAGTTAGTTTTCCCAATTCTAAAGATAATCCTAATGGATGATGAATGGTTCTAAGATTTTAGGAATTGAATTTAGGCTTTTTGTACATCTTAGTTTGAGTTTGGTTTTCTTAATGTGACATTCTATTGTCAGGGTTTGCTTAGGTTTCAAATCTCTTAGGTTTTGGATATGCTAGTTAGTTCGTATGTCACAAGGTGAATCCTAATTCACAGTTAGTTTTTCGCATTCGTTTTCCTATGTATCTCTTAATGTTTTTATTCATACTAATTCTTGAGTTTGAAATTTTTTGGGGGTTTACAAATGCTTACTATGAGAACATTGTTATTGATAGGCTCCTAGTAATTTATTTCTTTTGCAATTGGGTTGTGGGATTACTTAGTGTTGTCTATTCTGTTAGTGATCTATTAAACTTTTATGAATTTATAAGACATCTTAGATTATTTGAAGATTTTATAAATGAATTTATGGAATTTATTGTGGAAGATTTTATATATTTTTATCACTTGTAGAAATATATAGTAAAGCAGTCATCATCTCAATTGTTTTAAAACTTAACAGTTTAGCTTTAGAAGTCTTTGTAGATGAATGGTTCCAAAATGGGGTGATTACGTGCGTGTTACCAACAAATCTCACATTTCATATGACTTCAGAGTAATAATGTGGAGATGGCATGCAATGGGATGATTTAGAGAGAGTGATAGGGAGAAGGAACATGTAATCTTAGTATCTCGAGTGTACAAGTGACAAACAAGAAAGTTTAAGGAAAACCTTAGGCATCAACCTTGCAACTTATGCGATTGAAATATGTAATTGCTTGAATTGTTTGTTTGATCTCTGAGAGCAGAGACAATGCACTAGAATGCCATTTCTTTGTTCTGTTCTAAAAGTCTCAAATGAGGAGGAGTGGTTGAGTATTTATAGGCTCTTGGGCTTAATGATATTCGTTCAATTATCTTGGTGATCGACAAACAAAATGAAGCTTACTTAATTTATGATTATCTTGAATGAGCTTGCTGATGAGCCAAGACCAATAGCCATCTTCATAAGTGCATGAGTCTATTTGAGAAAGGTTAGATGCAAATGAATTAGTTCAACAATCACTATTCCGAGCTTACCAAGCTAATTCTCTCTAAATCATCCCAAGTATAAACCGAGCTCCTTAAGTCGTAGCCTAAGGGCTAAAATTATTGTTAGGCTTGACTCCTTGAGCTCAGTGACAAGGCTTAAGGGGCCCAATTCATATTTGAGATAGGAAGAATTGGTATGATAGACTTGAAATAGGGATTGTTGGATTGGTTTGTTCACATCCAATTAAGCAGGTTTATACACTCATGAGAATGGCTCTTAACCTTGACTCATCAATAAGCTCACTCATCTAAGGTAACCATGAACCGAGTAAGCTCCAACTCGTCCGTCAATCGCCAAGATGATCGGATGGATGTTATTAAGCCCAAGAGCATCCCAAGAGCATCTAAATACTCAACCACTCCTTCTCATTTGAGACTTTTTGAAGAAATAAGAGAAATGGTATTATAGTATATTGCCTCTATTCTCAAAAATCAAGTAAGCAATTCAAGCAATTATAATTTTTAATCGCATAAGATGTAAGGTTGATGCTTAAGGTTTTCTTTAAACTATTTTATTTATCACTCATATATTCGAAATATTCAGACTATCTATTCTTTCTTCCTATCATTTTCTCTAAATCATCGCATTGTATATTATGCTTTAAAATCATGTGAAGCACCAAACCTATTCACAACACATAAATGACCATACCGTTTGAAACCCATTATCTACGGTCTTCATACAACGGACAGGCCAAATTGCCTTAAAGCAATTCTTGTGAAAACCAGTAATGATTATATATCAGCATATGCCCGATTTATTTTATCCATTTCACATATTTTGTGGATGAACGAATTGGATAACGTCGTCGGACCCTAATTTTCTCTTTCGAACAATTGTTCGCTGCTTATTCGAGGACGTATGCTTCTAGAGAATGAACATCGAATCGGTCAATCGAGTTCGCATGAAAAAACCCAACTAAAACTGCAGAGCCATGCATCGACGAAATTCTTGAAAGATCCGACACTTTCTTGGAAGTGGCTTTTTTCGTGTGTATGTGGACTCGGATCTTACTTGCGCAGCTGCATACCGACACCAATAATATTAGCCTCACAAGTAAGTAGAAAACATCGACATTTTCATATCAATTACGCTATTAAAAAGCTAGCAGGTGGCAGTGTGGCACGAGCGATTACAGGAGGCCCATCTTTTGGGTCATTTTCTCTGCCGTTTCAGTGGTAACAACCGTTCGAGTTTCTTACTTTATTTGACTAATCCAATTCAAAGTCGGCACGACAACATAAATCTACTGCCTACCAATTACCTGTCAACTGAATTATCCAATTCATGGTGCATTTTTGGAAGAAACTTGTTGGAGGAACACATCTTACAGTGTAAGGCAATGCTAATATGCCGCCAGGTGTTAGGGCTGCCAATAGAGTACCAACCTCATATCATTTTTAATATGCAGATATTGCAGTTTCACCTTTTAAAACCATTTCTAAATACGAAAAAGAAAAAAGATTTAGGACCACAATTATTCCAAATATATCATAAAAGAATCACAAAACATTTAATCCCTATAAAAAAAATATACATTATTGGGATATTATTTGTTATAGATGGTTTCTATCTTTTTATAGATAATGTTGAGAAAACTCAATTTTGAAATTGAAAAAGCTGTTGTTCATGATGTGTATAATCAATATCTCTCTCATCATACGTCTGTTCTTTTAGGTTTATCAATGAGTGTCTCGGGTACACTCGTCAAAAGTATCCTGTAAAATTACATTCATCACTTACAGAGGAAGGTTAGTTATCATTATACATTCCAAGTGAAAATGAATGTAAGCTATTCCAGCATACAAAATCCTAGCAATAAATTGAATTAATAACGAGTTTCTGAAATGTACACAACGGAATCAAAAACCAACTAAACTAATACGAAGGACATAAACTAATTTTTGTTTTTTTTTTTCATCTCGGCAAATGCTATACCGACAAGCCAGAGAAAAAGATCACCGAAGTTCCTAAAAGCAAACTCAATCTCAATCTATCACCACCTCTAAGCATCCGACCGCGACATTGCCGGAAAGCACCCATAAGAAACTTGGATTACAAACTTGTAAAACTCTTAACCATATACATATTTACTATGTTCCTCCAAAAGTTCATATATACACTTGCGAGTATGCTCTTAGATGATGGAATCCAAGTAATGGTTGAAACGCTTCCTGTTGTACTCCACCAGACTTCCGTAAGTGCGGTCAGCGATTCCGACAAACAGAGATTCCGTATCCGGGCTAAACGATATCCCTGCAATCTCGCCAAACAAGTCGATCTCCTGACCCTTGGTGTATCCGGACTGGATGTCGAATATATGTACAAAATCAGCAGGCTCGGCCATCGCCATAAACCTGCCATCAGACGTGAACTTTATAGCTCTAATTGCACCCATTCTTCCCTTGAGAACTACAAGGGACTGAGATAGGTTCCTTATGTCCCATAGCCTGCAGGTAGTGTCTTGGTTCCCAGTGGCCAAAATATGTCCATCTGGATGCCAAGCCGAGGCAAAGGAATAGTCCAAGTGCCCTTTCAAGCTGCTGACACTCTGCAATTCAAATACACAGTATATCAATTCACTACAAAATGTATGCATGGAAGGCACCAAATTTTTATAAAAATTAAAAGCAGCATCATACTTTGCCAGACTGAGCATCAGCTAGCAAGCAATCTTCACTGTCCCCGAGCACTGCAAGTAGTTTTCCATCTGGGCTAACTGAAATGTTCTGTGCACAGCATCAAAAACCCAAGTCATAAAGATACCAAATGGAAACGAATTCATACTTATGTAGTAGAACAATACTTACGTTGACAGACCAATCAAAGTTAAAGGTATGGAGGCAAGCAAAGTTCTCCGTGTCAAAAACCCTCACTCGAGCATCATTGTTTGCAGTCGCAACTCTCAATGAACCCCTGGAGCAAGACTGGCTCATTAACATCTTGAGAAAGAATCTGAGACCATCTTGCAAAGAAAAGCCATAAAAGTGGATTCTTACGCTGGGCTACGGAATATGTCAACACCATTGGTGATCGGATTTTCATCAGCTGTGACTTTCGTGCAAAAGGCAACTCCAGAATGATTCAAGAACTGGCCAAAAAAAAAAAAAAAGAATAACATCAGTAACCAGGAAGAAACACCACATTTATGCACTTGACATTCATATTGGAGGTAATAATTACCTTGCAGATCAGCTCCCCTTGAAAACCACCTGCCACCAGCAAATTTTCCTTTATAGCCATCGTGCTTATTTGCACTCTAGATAAAGAAGGTGGTGCCAGTAAACCAGGCTTTTTCTGCAAAACAAACAAAGATTAAACCTAGATTAGCAAGAAAAATTATCTAGTTTTAAGCTTTTAATACCCCTCCATAATTAAGTCACCACTTACCACAGTAGAAACAATTGGTTTTGCAACATTCACAACCTCTTTGCTCTTCCTCTGCAGTGAGGACCAATGCATCACTGAATAGTTTTGCATTAGGTATACATCATGTTTTGATGTTGACCATACAAGATTACGCAACTGCAAGGAGGCAAAACAAAGTAAAAGCTGAGCACACCCACAAAAGCATTAATACATGAATCAGTCCCAAATTCCTACCAACTCCCCACATTAGGGAAGGACAGAAATCTCTCTCAATCCATCAAGATGCAGTAGAACTCACTATAGTCATAGATGTTTAAAACATTTTAAGAAGTCAAGGCCAGGTCTCTCAAATTAAAGACATTAGCACAAGGCTAAGCATGCCGTTTTGTTGGCAACTGGTCTGCAGAAATATTAACTACAAAACAAGCCACAAAAAGAGAAATTCTCATGATCCAAGAACTTCCTGAATATCTACCCCATACATGACTAGTTTCTTATTAACCAGTCAAAATTATGTTTGGGCCGAGCAGTCAAAAATTGGAAGTTGAGAAATGAGTCAAAAACTAAAGCACTCCATCATATATGTAAAGTTACACTAATACATGAAAGCAAATGTATGGGAAAAATGATACAAAATGCCTACATGACTAAGAGATGCCATTCAGAGTTCCTTCAATGCAATTAAAAATGAACAAATGACAGATAAGAACGTGATATATGCTCTCATACTACGTCCAAACACAGGAATAGAGAAAAGAATGCCAAAAATAAATGAATGCTTGAAGCAGTTAGTTGCTACTCAAGCCTCTAGCAAAAGGCTTCCTGTGCTAGACTGGGTCACACCTCTGGAACAGGAATTACTAGTGTCCTCTTAAATGCTCAGATATTTTTCCTATCATACCATAAAATATGTATCCAGCGCCAGCTGCTCAGTTATAACTTCCACCCTGCTTTAAAGGCTGAAATAAAGAGAATTATAGCATTCCTATGCCACAGGAGTTAATCGGCATAATAATATTCAACAAACAATAGAAACAACATAGCTGCAACTAATATTGTAAAAGAGTGCAAAAATGATTTCTACTGCTGCTTGAGAAGTCCAAAGAAAATAGGTGAGTAATTACCCCAATTTTTAAGATTTGAGAAGAAACCATATCTACAGCTTACGGCAAATTGTTTCCTATGCTTTAAAAAAAATTGTATCAAAAAATTTCTTCCACCACAGCTAAATGTGCTATTTAGTTGCCTACAACAACTACTACTAGACCTTGATACCATACTATGCAAGAATTAGGTAGCCATGCATATAGATGCACATTCACTCTCCTTCACATAGCATTTTCATTTGAAATCAATGAGCAGAGGATGCCAATTTATAGCATAGTGACAACATACATCAAGTGAGTGCACTCTCAAATTTTTCCTTCAACTCAACACCATAAATCTTAATTTCAAGAATGTAATCGACCCGTTATGCCACTTCCATCATAGATTACTGTCCTCTATAGACTCTAGTCATGTCTTTAAAAAGGGAAACTAATAGCAATTATTGAAATTCACTTTCTAAACAATTATAGCGAAGACTATAACATCAGAGAGCTTCTCAAGCATCTAAACAGAAGCCCATAATAGAATGATAGGTGGGGTTAGATTTAAACGAACTTCTGCGAACTCCATACCTTCCCTTCCCATGAATGATGGAGGAATGCAGCAATTATCAAATATAATGGTATCCATAATGGACATTATCATATTCATTAACCTGCAAGATTTTCTTCATGATTGCCACAGATAATGCAGCCAATGCAGTTACAGAAATTTATTGCAAAAGATGACATGATGCAACAAGTTTTATGTGCCTACTGACCCAACAATCTGACATGTGCAGATGAACATATATAATTTAAGAACTAAAAAAAGAAAACAGAGGGTCAGTTCGTGTAAATGTTAGTGGATGTGAAGTTAGATGTTAAATAAAAAGGTGTTTCAGCAAAACAAGGTTTTCTCTAATATGTGCGGCTGACTCAAAAACCTGACTGTATTAGATCCTATCTTTCAAAATATATTAAATGGATGCTAACAAGACAAATGTTTTTCTGGTTATTTCTACCTAAAGTTTGGACAAAAAACCTAAAGATAAGTGATCCAAGTCTCTACCTGAAAATGTATAATCGTCGACTTCACGAGCCTTGTATTAAATTGGAAGTCGTAAAAGTTGTTACCCTTCTCAACTTGCAAGCACTCCTGTTGATAAAAAATATTTGTTAATCTTTTAACAATAACAAATCTTCATTAGTTTTGAGCAAATGCTCATGTCTCCACAATTTAATCAGACTCAATTACGCAACAAAGGGCAGAAAGCAAGTCTCTCGACTGCGTAGAATAGAGACGCAAACTCAAAGTAACCACAATTTTTAAAGCAGCAAATTGAAGATATAAAATTTTGTACTCTGAGACATTGCTCTAAGCTAAAAAGAAAAAAAATACATTAGAAAACAACACGGTCCCCTCCATTGATTTTCACGTATAGATTTTGGATCTCATTCAGATAAACATAAGGAGTAGAAAGAGTAAGCTAAGAAAAACCTACAACACAACCGGCGGCCTACAATTAAGAAAAACAAATAAATTCCAATCGGGCAACCTAAACTTTGATCATCTAATCAAACATCAGATTTAAAAAAAAAAAAATACAGACAGGGTGTATATGTGTCAAAACTTGCGAGTGCAAAATCTCGGTACAATATGGACTTGGCGGACAAGACAAAACCCGATCCATCCAAGTGTTGTTCCAGAAAACTATAATATTATAACATGATCTAATAAAATACAGACCTTATCAATATCTTGACGAGAGTAAGGGAGAGATTCAAAGTTCTTGTACTGCTTCAATCTCTTCTCACGATACTCATCTCTCGTATAATTCATTCTTTCCCATGGTATTCCCTGTACATCTTTTCCATTTCTCGCCTCAAAGGCAGACGTATCAGTCTTTTCCTTACTCTGCAAAACCCAAAAAAAAATAAAAAAGAATCCCACTATATGTTATCTCAGACAACTTTTTCACTTGTTTAAAACACACTCACACACACACACACACACAAAATAACATGGGGGAAAAAAAAAAAAAAACCCATGTATCTTTTACAGTATTTTGCCCCCTTCAAGAATGTACTTGCATGTTACACTGAAACCCATTAACGTAACACACCGTAAAAACGTATGAATTAGGAAAACTTGAGAGATCATACCAATTCAAAGTCATCTTCAAAGTCAGACTCATCTTCTGATTCCATATCCGTGCTATGAGGTGTTTCGATGTCAAGGAAAGGGTTCTCATCATTAAAATCATCATAATATTCATCACCAACGTACTCAAGATCGTTGTTGTGAAATTGTTCCATCGCAGACTGCAAATCCACGCACCTCACCGAATTAGGCTACCAATAGATACCATAAAGACCACAGAGCAACGGGGTTTTAACCCATTTTTTTACTTCTTACGAAAAGCTTCATGGTAAATGTTTAAGATTTTCGTATCAAATCAAAAGGGTGATGTCCAATTTACCTAAAAAGGAAAGATCTTTGCAATAAAAAACCCTTTGAATCCAAAAACCCAGAAGAAATTGACGCCACAGGACCACAGGAATGAAATCTTTCCCCGGAAAACAAACAGAAAAAAGCGATGATATTTAAGATTTTTTCTTGCCTTTGTTGTAGCACCAAGACGAGTGAAGGGTTAATTAGGTTTGGGGGTTTCGAAAGAATCCAGACAAAAAAATGTGAGTCGAAAAGGAAGACTAGTATTTTGCCAAAATAGCGAGCAAGAGGGGTTAAACCTCGGTGTCCAATTTATAGACCAAAAGACTGAGGAAAGGGACAATTAATGCGGGACCCATGTCGGATCCACCTACTATGTCGTTTGGTTTCTTTAAGGAGGATCCAAAGCCCCTATTAACGGAAAATTTTCATCCTTATCTATCGACACCATTTTATAATTCACGTATATTGAGATTCTTACTGTCTTAGGTGAAGGAAATGATCCGTGGGCGGTGAGGGAGGTCCCACCAGGCCGCCACGTTATTTCTCTCATACCTTGATTAAAACGGTGGTGATATAAGGAATCAAGTTGGAATCTGCTGAGACTGTTCAATTCAACATAAGGAAATGATAGATTATGGGTTTTTGTTCTTAACTCTCTTAGGGGACGGACGAATCACGATGATGTCCGAATTTCAATAGACTCGTTGCCTCGTCTGTTTATTCGGAATTTCGGAGCTTTTCTCGGCTAACGACATTGCTTCAAGGTCAAATTTAGTAATTAAACGTTGTAATAAGTATTCTTTTCCGTTAAAAATTCTCTTGCATTTTTTTATTTTGACCTTTATGCAATTTTCTTTTTAAATAGCAAATAAATATATTTTTTTTCATTAATGAGTGATCCACATATAGGTTAAAATATTAAATAAATTTTTTACTTATATATATATATTTATTAAATGAAGTAATCAAGAATGAAAACACATTTTTTTTGTAACGCTTAACAAATTGATTAAAGAAGCAATAAAACAGTACAAGTGAGTTAAATTGATTTATCCATCCTAATTCACATTGAGCTAATCTCTTTATATATATATATATATTTTAAAACCAAAGGAGTCAAATCCACTTCAACCAAGTTGAGTCTCACACAATGTTAATTGGCCTCTTTATATTGGTTGAAATTTTTTACCTAATCCATATTATTTTGTGAGTTAAACAAGTCAGTTCACATAACCTATCCTACTTATATAATTCTAGGAAGCAATAGTAAGTATTATTATATAGGACGTGCGTTTAAACAAAACTAAATCAAGCTATTCAGATTTTAGTAAGGATTTAAACTCTATTATAAAATATAAGTCAAATTAAATTTGAGCTATTAAAGTAGTTTTTTTATCAAGTTTGAATTTCTAACTACTTAAATATAAACTCATGAGTTTGATCAAGTTTAAGTTTATAATTAACTTAATCAAAATCATACTTTAATATAAATATAAGTAAAAGTAAAAAGAATTTTTTTTAAATAAAAATCACATATACTCTAAAATTTTTAGATTTGCCTACCGACTAAAGTGGAATTTATTAGAATAAATAGAAGCTATGTAATCTTTTAAAAAAAAGAAGACGAGGAGGAATAAGAGAAAAGGAAAAAAAAAACAATCAGCAAAAATGTTATCTAGTTATCATGTACATGCAAGTCGAAATGTTATATTTCATACCAAGTTTTAAAAATTTAGTCTTTTTTTTTTTTTTTCTAACATCAATAAGTTCTCTAATTTGTCATGTAATCCTCAAAATGAATTTTATATCTTAAACTTCTAATGAATGGGTACCGATTTCCCAATTGAATAAGCAAAGCTATGTTAGCTTGAGTTTAATACTCCAATTATTGATACAATGCGAGGCAGCACCTATTGACCAATAAACGATTGGCCAATGCCCAGCCCCCGGGCCATTACACTACAGCTCACTTAGGAAACAATAATTAGGCAGAGCCAAATGACGTACGTTGTATTTAGACAACTATACAAATACAAGCCTAACAATGCATGTTAGAGAGCAATTTTAGTGGGAGCTCCTTGTCCCATTATCAAGTGAAGGACCCTTTTTAAGTTCTTTACAGAATAATCCGGGTTGTTTAAATTAGGGCATCCAATTGTTATTATCCCTGTCTTATTTATATAGTATTAAAATCTAGTTGTGTTTTAGTATGTCGACATATCTTGTTCTTTTTCTTATGTCATCCATATTTCGTTTATATTTTATTTTAATAAATAAAAAATAATAAGATACTATACTAAAAGTAATATTTAAATTAGAAAGAACTTTGCATAAACATGAACAAATGAAAGATTGCTAGAGGGGTCCAGCTAGTTGCCCTCGAGTGGCTCGGTCTATTAGTACTCTAATTCAATCTTGTTGTCCATTAGTCCTTGTTTGTTTCTATTTGCAATTGACTAATGCCTTATCTAGTAGGCCCACAAATGGCAAGATATTAAAATTCTTTCCAATGGTTTTTGATAATCAAATGGAGAAAATGATGTTTGATGCTTAATAATTGGTAATACTCATGACTTATATGCTATGGATATTATTCTTCCATTAAAATAAAACAGGTCTGAATTTTGGCTTCTAACCATATAAAAGATTAGTTTGAGGAGAAAAGGTTATGAGTTAAACTATCACTAATTTAATATGTTGAAACAATTTCACTTGTATGTATTCAAAAAGAAAAAAAAGGGAGAAAAAAAAGAAAAACATAAGAGAGATACTGAAAATCACTAATATGTTGACATCCTTTGCAAATAATCAAAATTATGTGAGTATTTTGTTTTATTGTTTTTATGAACTTCTTGTCAAACTTGAGAGATCTCAATTCATATATACAAAGATATTGATAATAAGTATAACTTGCACTAAAAGTACAAATGTTAAACCCATACCAAATCTCTCATTAAAAGATATAAATAAATTGAATTAAAATGATATAGTGTTGAATATGAGCTCAAACTTGATTCAAAATTTTAAAGCTTGAGTTTAATTCAAACTCAATTGGGTTCAAATTTTTGAACTTGTGTTAACTCAAAATGATTCAACAAGTTTGAGTTTGACTCAATTAAGCTTGTTTAAAAATATATTCTTTTAATTAAAATAATATCAATATGACATTTAAGCTTGAGTCGAACTCGATTAAGTTTGCAACTAACTCAAGCTAAATAATATAAAACTCAAACTCAACCCAATGAACTACTCAAGAAACTCGAGTTTAGGTTTAAGTTTGACTTGACTATTATTAAATCAAACTCAAACAAACATCAACCTGAACTAGAGTAGTTCTAAATAAACTTGTCATACTTATATCCTTACTCTTGTTGACATAAACCTAAATGGTCATTAAATTCTAAACCAACATGATATAGCAATATCAATTATAAGTCATACTATTCATTGAATTGCAAATAATATGAGAATGTATATTGCATGAATTTAGGTAGGGACAAAAATAAACCTAACTCACTCCCAATCAAGTTTAAGTTATTATTCACTTAGTTTAGTTAACTATAGAATTTGAGCTCAAACCACTTAAATAGTTTATCTAGTTCAACTCAAACTTTATGATTTTTGCCTTGATATACTTGCAAGTTTAGTCATCAACGAGTCAAAATTATGTATAAGTTGAGTCGAGCATCAATATTATTTTATTTAGAAATTGTTTTATATATATATAACGGCCCTAATTCAATTTAAATAGGTTGAACTCTAGCTTTATAAGTATTTCTTCAAGGTAAACTCAAATTTAAATACTTCTAATTATGATTGGGTTTGAGTAAACTTTAAGTTTTAAATTTTCTCCAATTCAAGATTATTACTATATTGTCTCAACTTTATTTGTGTACTTTCTAGGTTTAGTTATATATAACATGAAAAAAAGGGATGAAATTGTGATTTTGACATTTTATGAAAATAACAACATAATTTACTGGAAAATATATTTTGAACTTCTTTTTAAGCAATTCCATGTTCCTTTTCAGTCATGTATTAGACATGGCATTTTAACCAATTGTTTATCTCTGATAAGAAATGAAGGAAGCAAAAATCGAACCTGTTCTATTTCGATAGAAAAATATACCGTGTGAATGGTAAGGCTATGGTAATGTGCACTAGTTTGATTAATTGGAATATTATGGCCAAATGTAAAAACATTTTAGAATGTATAATTATTGCTACACTATTATCCTTATATGGTGTTTTCTATTTATTAAGGCAGGCTCCTAATTAAAATGAACCATTATTTAAATTATTCAAGTTTTTATTTTTTTTTAAAAAAGCAATTTTAATTTAATATATAAATTATCATTTAGGCAGCTAAATAAATCAGGAATAGTAAAGATTACCAATAATATTTGATGGTATGTGTTTATACATACGGTAACAATCAAGTTATGGTAATTAATTTAGCATAACATCTGGAAAAATTAGGAAAATAATATTGCTAAAGGAAATCATTTTCCCAATTTCCACCACCTCCATATAGAGTCGTTTTCCATTATTAGCCACCATTAAAACTGCCATACGATAACTTATTATTATTATTAACTTGGTCAATCTCATTAGGGTCCAGCATTTGAGTTTTAATTGCTATATAACAACTTTTATAATTAATATGATAATATTTTAAAATCATAAATATTTGATTATCCAATATTAAATTAATTTTTAAAAATCTTCTTCAGCAAGAGAAAGACATTCTAAGTGAATGAAAACTAAAATAACAGACATAATTTTTTATGCCAATCACTAGAGTTCATGTTTATATAAGCTTTTTCATTGTACATATTCTTGCAATGTCATGAAATTCGATATTCTCCGCACCCTTTCCTGATTTATGTTGGTGCTATACTGAAATAGAAAGTTGTCAAAATAAAATACAAAAGATAGAATATGCATATATAAGGTAACACCATTAAAAATACAAAGTTCCCCAGCATATTTTTTTTTTGCAAATCCTTTATATCCTTCTATAAATTACAATCCATGAATTAATGAGTTGGAAATCTCTCTCTAATTTCGTTATTGTATTTTGATAATGTACATTTAATTACATCAATTAATGAGTTGGAAAACTCTCTCTAATGTTTCTGTATTGATAACTGTTGTAAACCTACACATTAACACCGATGAAATACAAATATATAAAGTAATGATATATATAATTTTCCGTGTATTGTCGTTTCATCATCAGCCAAATAAAGCAATTTATAATTTTTTCCTTTCACTTTATTTTCTCTTTAACTTTTCCCTTCCACTTTCCTTTCCTCTTAATTTTTTTCCATCTTTCCAAATATAATGTAAGGATTAAAAGATAATGCAGGCTGAGAAATTTTCTCAGCAAAAAATTAAAAAAATAAAAAATAAAAACTCTGAAAGTGAGACCGACTAAGGTGTCTTTTACACGTATACGTGAAGTAAATGCTGCATTGAATGCAATTGCTCAATTTTATACGAATCATCACCTACCATGCTTGTGTATTTTGTTTTCGGTTCACAAAGTTTGGACAACCTAGCAGTGCTCATGAAAGTTAGCATTCAGTGAACTTTTAGGAAAAAAAAATAGTTGGCCCAGAGGTGTCAACAAGAAGAGAATTCGATATGATTGCACATAATGTATCCATGGATATCACATACGATAACTTCATTCTACAGTAAACTTTTTCAAAGGATTCTGCTGATGATCGCCTATAAGAAACATGATTTTACTGAGTACATTACATTACAGACGTGGACATGGAAGGGTGCATAAGGGTAACCAGACCAGCCTAGATATATGCTGTCTTGTATACCTTTCATTTTAATTCAAACAACAAGAACACACTAGTAAATAATTATAAAATGAGTCAAGGCAAACCAAATATAACTTTACATCAGTCTCAAAAATAAAACCCTAGTTAAAACAGCTTCTGCATCACCATGACTATTACAAGCAGGACATAAGTCAAATTTCAAGTTGTAGATTTGAGTTTACTCCTACCCTACAGCATGAAGTTTACTTCTAGCTACAACAAGCTATGGTTAATCATCCCAAACCATTGTTGTTCTAAAATGAACATATCACTCAACTAAATGCAAAAGGAGTGTCGATAGAATAAGCAACCAACATGTACATGGTTGTAAGAGAGTTGCAAGTATTTGATTGTTAAAAGCTTACTCAATTTCTTTATTAATTGTTGAAGTACAAAAATACATTTTCTATATGAGTGTTTTGTTGTTTGTAGTTATCATAATTACATAAGAGTAGGAATTAAATTAGTTGTTGTAATCTTTGCTGGTGATCTGTGATTATTTGATCACGTGTTGTTGCTGTTGTGTATACTTTGATGTCGTTGCTATTGCTGTGGATGGTGTTATTGCTGTTACTGTTGTTGCAGATGGTGTTGATGCTGTTGCTGATCATTATCACGCCCCCGCAAGATGGACGATGGTGTAGTGAGTCCAATCTTATTCTTGAGGTGCTGAAATTGAGAGCGAGGAAGAGCTTTGGTGAGGGCGTCAACTAGTTGATTCGAGGAGGAGATGTGTGATACTCGAAGTAGACCATTTTGTACCTGTTCACGGACGAAGTGGTAGTCAAGTGCTACATGTTTCATACGAGTGTGAAAAACTATATTGGAGCATAGATTCATGGCGCCAAAATTGTCACAATAGATGACCGGTTGGCGAGGAATTGGAATGCATAGTTATGTCAGTAAAGAGCAAATCCATCGGAGTTCAATAGCTATGGTGGTAACGGCGCGATAGTCTACTTCAGTGGAAGATCTTGCTACTATGTGTTGTTTCTTGGAGCTCCATGAGATAGGAATGCGGCCAAGATAAATCATGTAGGCACTGGTGGAGGTGTAGTCATCTTTGTTGCCAGCCCAGTCAGCATCAGAGAAGGCATGTAGGTTGAGAACGGAGGAGTTCCGTAGTGTAATCCCATGATCTGATGTGCTACAAAGATACTTGAGAAGTCTTTTGACTGCTTGCCAATGCGTTGTTGTGGGGCGGTTCATGAATTGGGCGAGCTTGTTGATAGTTTATGCGATGTCTAGACAAGTGAAGGAGAGATATTGGAGGCTGCCAACAACATGGTGATACTTTGTGGGATTTGTTAGGGATGAGCCATCATGAAGGACAAGAGATGGTGTGACCGTGAGTGGTGTGGCGATAGGTTTGGTAGTAGCCATGTTAGACCGATGAAGAAGATCAGCAATGTATTTCCGTTGGTTGAGGAAGAGGCCGTTAGTACAAGGAAGGACTTCAACACCAAGAAAGTAGTGAAATGATCCCATATCCTTTATGGAAAAGCGACACGCGAGGTGTTGGATGCACTTGTTAACTGAGGATGCGTCATTACCTGTAACAATTATATCATCAACATGGACAAGGAGATAAATTAAGATGCCATGGGAGTATAGGATGAATAGGGAGGAGTCAACCACTGAGTTGTGGAAGCCATATGTGAGTAAATGTTGGCAAAGCTCATGGTACCAAGCACGGGGAGCTTGTTTAAAACCGTAGATGGCTTTCCGAAGTTTGCAAACGTGATGGGGATAATCAAGGTCAGTAAAGCCTAGAGGTTGAGACATGTAGACTTCTTCTGTAAGGTGTCCTTGAAGGAACGCATTGTTGACATCAAGCTACCTAAGCGACCATCCATGACTTACAGCAATGCTGAGTATAAGACGAACGGTGACCCGTTTGATGACAGTGCTGAAGGTTTCAGTATAATCCACGCCAGGACGTTGATGGAAGCCCTTGGCAACCAAGCGAGCTTTGTACCTATCAAGAGAACCATTAGGTAAAAATTTAGTGCGAAAGATCCACTTGCAACCAATTATGTTTTGATTGGGATATAGGGCCATGAGTTCCTAAGTGCCATTGCAGATGAGAGCATTGAACTCTTTAGACATGGTAACACGCCACTTGGGATCTTTCAGGGCTTAAGTGGTGGTGCGAGGTGTATGAGTAAGGGGTGGAAGAGCTACTAAAGGTTGAGTTTTTGGATGGGTTTGTGTATATTGTGTTTGGAACGAGTCATGATTACACATGGTGAGGAAGGTTGTGGAGGTAGTAATGAGGGAGAGGTAAGTGGAAGATTAGTGAGGGGGGAAGGAGGTTGAGTAGAGGAAGATGGCACGAGTGAGGAGCTGAGTGGAAGGTAGGAAGAGAGGAATTTAGAGGGAACACCATTCAAAAGAAGAGATGGAGGAGATTTGGGAGTGAGTGGGATGAGTTTGACTAAAGGGAAAAATGGACTCAACAAAGCGAACATGGCGAGAGACATAGACCCCGGTTAGATGGGATGTGAAGATAGAGGTAGGCACTTTGAGTGGATGAGTAGCCAACTAACACGCAAAGGGACAATCGAGGTTCAAGTTTATGCTTTGTGTACGGTTTTAGCCAGGGATAGCATAGGTAGCCAAAGCTTTGAAGTTTGTCATAGTGAGGAGTAGTGCTAAAGAGTTTAACAAATGGAGAAACGTTGCTGAGTGTTGGTGTGGGAAGTCTAACGATGAGGTAAGTAGCAATGAGGAAGGCATAGTTCCAGTAAGTAAGGGGCATGGATGCATGCGAGAGTAGGGCAAGACCAGTTTCAACAATATGGTGATGGCGGGGTTCAAAGTAGCCATTGTGCTCGGGTATGTGTGGTGAGGTTATGCAATGAGAGATACCATGAGTGGCTAAGTAGGTGGATAAGGCTTGATATTCATCGCCATTGTCGGAGTAGAGGGTTTTGATAGTGTAATTAAAGTGATGTTCCACAAAAGTCTTGAAGCGCATGAAGACAAGGAGAACATCTGATTTACGTTTTAGAGGGAAAAGCTATATGTATTTGGTAAAGTGATCGACAAAGATTACATAATACTTAAATTTATTAACAGACGTAATTGGGGAAGTCCATACATCTATAAATACAAGTTCAAGTGGCGAGGAAGAAGAGAGCGTTGAGGAAGCAAATGGTAACTTGTGACTTTTATTGAGATGATAAGAATTACAAGGAAGAGACGAATCTGATAAACTAGAAACTACTAAGTTGTTGGAGGATAGTAGATGCTTGAAGACGGGCAGTGAGGGATGGCCAAGGCAATGGTGCCAGGTAGGGAGAGATGTGACAGCACTTGAGAAGGCAAGAAGTGGTGGTGTGGTGGAGGGCCAGACATAGATGCCATCCTTAGCTCGACCTCGAAGAAGAATTGCCCCTATGCAGAGATCCTTCACATGAAATGAGGATGGTAAGAATTCAGTTGATGTATTGTTAGTGATGCAAAATTGCGTTGCATAGATGGAACACATAGAACATTGGAGAGAGTAAAGGAGCGAGATGGAGTGGGAAGAGAGGTGGAAGCGGTATGTATGATGGAGAGCCCCAAGCTATCACCAATCAGGATTTCATCAATGCCATCATAGGAGTTGTGGATGGCGAGATTGTTGAGATCGATTGTGACATGATAAGAAGCACCACTATCCAACAACCAGGAGTTGTTTGTTGAGGTTGTGTAAGAAGCATAGGCCTATGTTTACTAAGGGGGAATTTGGGAGGATGGAGTGTACAGGGGGGGTCGGTGTAGGTGGTCTCGCTTGAGGATATTGTTGATGGAAGAGAGGACATTGAGAGACAACATGCCCATGTTCATGACACTACTAACATTTACCAAGGAAGGGTTGAGGTGGGCGAAAGGCGATGGTAGGGGATGATCTGGAAGAAAATGTCACGGTAGGAACAGTTGAAGGAAAGTTGATGGTTGGTTTAAGTGCACGATTGCGATGAGGCCAGCGATTGGATTGTGCTTGGGAGAGGTGTGCAGAGGCAGGTAGGACTAAGGCGCGTAGTGAGGTGTGTTGAAGGGATAGTTCCTTGTTGATGAGTTTCTCATGGAGCTCATCAAAGGAGATAGGGGAATCATGACTATTGACAACGTCAATGACAGATTGGTAAGTGCCATCTAGTCCATCGAGGATTTTCTCAATGAGGTCTTCTGGATCAAGCGGTTTGCCAAGTGCTGCAAGTTCATTAGCACGAAGCTTGATGGATTGCATATAGTCAGTGATGGAATTGGAGCCCTTGGTGATGTGTTTTAGGTTGTCTTTAAGTTGCTTGATGTGGCCACGAGTGGGTTTGGCATAAGTGTTGGCAAGAATCTGCCATGTTTGGTAGGAGGTGGCTGCTTACATGACGAGAGGGATAATGTTAGAGGAGAGGGTACCAATAAGAGCTCCAAACAGCATCTTGTCCTACTTGAGCCAAGTATGATAGGCTAGCTTGGGGGAGATGGTGTCATCCACGGTCATGGTGGTTGGTGGAGGCAGATGGGAACCATCAATGAATTTGGAAAGATCATATCCTATAAGAATGGCTTCAATTTGAGTTTTCCAAGA
The DNA here is from genome assembly GCA_037954665.1 of Laguncularia racemosa. Taxonomy (NCBI): domain Eukaryota; kingdom Viridiplantae; phylum Streptophyta; class Magnoliopsida; order Myrtales; family Combretaceae; genus Laguncularia; species Laguncularia racemosa. The sequence goes on from JBBMOL010000040.1 coordinate 287,836, forward strand.
AAGATAATTGGATGTGTTGAGTTTGATTGAGTTATGAATGGTTATCATGATGAGAGGTTGGGTGGGCTCTAGGTTGTTTTGGATGATTGTTGATGTGTCTTCCGATGACATGTTGTCAAGTTGCAGCTTATGTGATTGTTGGGTTTAAGTTAGATTAGAAGCTCTGATACCATAAGAGAGTTGTAAGTATTTGATTGTTAAAAGCTTACTCAACTTCTTTATTAATTGTTGAAGTACATAAATACATTTTCTACATAAGTTTTTTGTTGTTTGTAGTTATTAGAATTACATAAGAGTAGGAATTAAATTAGTTGTTGTAATCTTTGCTAGTGATCCGTAATTATCTTGATCACGTGTTGTTGCTGTTGCTCATCGTTATTAGGTTGGTTATATTTTCTTGTCGAATTTAAAGAGATAAAAAAGCCGTCTTTAGATTTCACTATAAGTAGTCTAGATTAGGATAAAGTGAAATAATACAAGATATAATACAACATAATAGGCAAGCACATATATCTAGATTTTGTTTTCATATCCCAAATTAGACCCACTATCTGCACATATCCCATCTAGGCGGAGGCAAAAAATGATAATTTTAGCCATCTAGTCTCTCAAAATCTCCTACCCAAAATGCATACCAACCACATGATAGATTAAAAGCATCCAAGAAAAAAACTTAGTGCTAACCTCTTTCAAATATAAATCTATCTAATCCAAAAAGGAATAATTTGTATCAATCGCTCTATTTTCAATTCAAATATGTGCTTGGTTCACACTTCATATATAAAGAAATATTTACCATTTGAAAACATGAAAAAAAAAAATGGAGTCTTTACTCAAAACTCGAGTGATGATCGCTTGTAATTTGTTATTCACCACAATAGCTTCCTTGTCAAGTCTTTGTTACGGCATTAGTGTCTGTTTAGTAGGGTAGAATGGAATATAACAAAAATAAAATTGTAATTATTAAGAAATAAAATAGAAAAGTAATAGTTATTATTTTATTTTATTACACTTAAAATAATAATAATAATAAATTATGAATATATCTAAAAATAGCAACAAACATTTATTTTAGACCACGTTAAGATCTCATGAATAAAACATGGAAAATATGCCACAAAAAAATAACAATAACAATTCCATTGATCCTAAAATGGAATTATAAATTATTATTTGATTTATAATAATAATAATAATAAATATTTTTTAATAAATTTGAAATTTCCTACAAATATATATTTTTTTAAATGAAGTAATGAAGAATGAAAACAAGATTTTTTTTAAGCACCTAAAAATTGTTTGAAGAAAGAAATAGTAGGTATATCTACATGGGAGGTGTGTTCAAACAAAACTAAATCAAATTATTCAAGCTTTAGTATGGAATTAAGCTCTATAATAAAATAATTTATCAAATCAAATTAAAGCTACTAAAATAGTTTTTATTGCGCTACTAAAATAGTTTTTTTAATCAATTTTAAGTTTATAATTAACTTAATCAAAATTGTACTAAAGGGAAATTTATTAGAATCGATAGAAGCTATGTAAAATTTAAAAGAAAAAAAAAAAGAAGGAAAAAAAAACCCAGCAATATGTTATCTAGTTATCATGTACATGCAAGTCAAAATACTATATTTCATACTAAGTATCAGAATGTTAGTCATACTAATTTATTTTCTTATGCCCTATGATTACGCTTATATTTTTCATAAGGTATATATTAAGAACAGAATAAAATGAGTGTACTTATTTACTTATATGATGATAGGATATAATCAATTGAAACTCCAATTATTGATACTTCTGTAAAATCTTGACTTACGAGGCTGCACCTATTGACCAAACCAAAATGTCCTAACGTTACCAAGATTTCTGGAGACAAATAAATGATTGGCCAATGTCCAGCCCCTGGTCCATTACATCACAGCTCACTTTGGAAACAATAATTAGGTAGAGCCAAATGACGCACGTTGTATTTAGACACCTTTACAAATACAAGCCTAACAATGTATGTTAGAGAGCAATTTTACTGGGAGCTCCTTGTCCCATTATCAAGTGAAGGACCCTTTTTAAGTTCTCTATAGAATAAACCGGGTTGTTTAAATTAGGGCAGCCCATTGTTCTTATCCCTCTCTTATTTATATATTATTAACATCTAGTGGTGTTTTAGTATGTCAACGTATCTCGTTCTTGTTCATGTGTCATCCGCATTTCGTTTATATTTTATTTTAATAAATAAAATAAGAATAAGATACTATACTAAAAGTAATATTTAAATTAAAAAGAACTTTGCATGAACATAAAAAAATGAAAGATTTCTAGAAGGGTCCAACTAGTTTTCCTAGCAATTGAATAATGCCTTATCTAGTAGGCCCACAAATGATAAAATTTGAATGATTCTTTCCAATGGTTTTCGGTAATAAAATTCAGAAAACCATGTTTGATGCTTAGTAATTGGTAATACACATTACTTATAGGGTATGAATGTTATCTTTTCATTAAAATAGCATTTGAATTTCGGCTTCTAACCATATAAAAGATTAAGCTAAGGGGGGGGGGGAAGTTATGAATTAAACTACCGCTAATTTAATATGTTGAAACATTTCACTTATATGTATTTAAAAGAATGGAAAAAAAAAAAAACATACAAGAGATATTGATAATCACTAATATGTTGACATCCTTTGCAAATGATCAAAATTATGTGAACATTTTGTTTTATTTTTTTTTATGGACCTCTTGTCAAACTTGTGAGATCCCAATACATATATACAAAGATACCGATGATAATAGGTATAACTTATACTAAAATAATGCTAAGTTAAAAGTACAAACATTAAACTGATACAAGATCTCTCATCAAAACATATAAAAAAGTCAAATTAAGACAATATGATACTAATATGAGCTCAAACTCGATTCCAAATTTTGAAACTTGAGTTTAATTCAAACTCCATTGGATTTAGAATTTCAAGCACGTGCCTAACTTAAAATGATTCAACAAGCTCAAATTTGACTCAAGTAAGCTCGTCTAGAAATATTTTTTTAATTAAAATAATATCAATATAACATTTAAGCTCGAGTTGAACTCGATTAAGCTTGCAACCAACTCAAGGTGAATATTATGAAGTTCAACCTCAATTTAATAAACTACTCAAGAAACTTGAGTTTGGGTTCAAGTTTGACTTGAATATTTGTCTTGATATACTTGAAAGTCTAGTCATAAAAAAGTTAAAATTATGTATAAGATGAGTTGAGCATCAATATTATTTTATTTAGAAATTGTTTTTTAAATAAAATGGCCTTCATTGAATTTAACTAAGTTGAACTCTAGCTTCATGATTATTTGTTCAAGTTGAGCTCAAAGTTAAATACTTCTATAACGCATTTGATTGACTTTATAAAGGTGGAAATGACTATTCTTCACCTGCAAACCAATTCATGTGTTTGATTAGTGGAATAGCTATTCAACAGAATTATTATTATTGAAAAATAAAGAATTGCAGTTTCTTTATAAAACTAAGGAAACAATTATTCTTTGATTTTTTTTATAATCATATTTTTATACATATTCATAAAATTTCAAAATAACCATAAAAATAGCTATTACTTTTTTATTCAATTCATAAAGATTTTTAATTCTATTGCTACCTTATTCTATTCTGTAAACCAAATACACTACTAAACTTGATTGTATTCGAGTCAAGTTCAAGTTTTGAATTTTCATGTCAAACTCCAGTTCAACCTTATTACTATATTTTCTCAACTCCATTCATATACTTTCCAGGTTTAGTTAAATTACATGGAAAAAAGGGATGAAATTGCGATTTTGACACTTTACAAAAGTATCAACACAATTTACTAGAAAATATATTTTTAACTTCTTTTTAAGCAATTTCACATTCTGTTTTAGTCATGTATTAGACATGGCATTTTTACCCATTATTTTTATTTAATGGGGGATAAACGAAAGAAGAATCGAACTTGATTTATTTCGTTAGATAAATATACCTTGTGAATGGTGATGCTATGGTCATGTGCACTAGTTCAATTATTTGGAATATTATGGCAAAGGGGAAAATGTTTTAAAATGTATATTTTTTGCCACACTATTATCCTTATTTGATTTACTCAAGTTTTGATTTTTATTTGAAAAACAATTTTAATTTAATATATAACTTATCATTTAGACAACTAAATAAATCAAGAATAGTGAAGATTATCAATAATATTTGATGGTATGTGTTTATACGGCAACAATCAAGTTATGGTAATTAATTTAGCATAACATCCGGAAAAATCAGAAAAATAATATTGCTAAAGGAAATTATTTTCCCGATTTCCACCTCCTCTGTATAGAGTTCTTTGCCATTATTACTTACCACTAAAACTATTATACAATAATTTTTTTAACAATTAAAAATAGAACTCAAACTTGGTCCATTCTATTAGGGTCTATTATTTGAGTCTTAACTGCTTTCAAAAGTTCTTATAATTAAAGTAATAATATTTTTCAATTATAAATATTAGATTATCCAAGACTAAATTAATTTTTAAAAATCTTTTTCTACAAGAAAAAGAGAAAGGCATTCTAATATGTTTCCATGGGGTGATATATACTTGTGATGCCCATACTTTTAAACATATTAGGGATGTCATTTCTAGCTAGGGGTGGATAAAAAAAAATCGATCAAATTGCGAACTGAATTGGACCGAATTGAATCGAATAATAAATTAGCTTTAAATTATCATTTTAAGTTAAAAAAAATTATGAATCAAACTAAACAATTTTTTTAATGTTTGAAAAAATTATGAATTAAATCAAACAATTTCAAATTGAACAAAATCGTGAGAAGTAAAGAAAAAAAATAGCAATGAAAATCTAGAAAATTATGATTTAAAAAAAAGATTTCATATTATTTATTTAATTCCTCCTCCTATTTTTTTTATTAACTAACATACTTTTTTTTTTATTTTGTATTTTTACCTATTGATCAATATATAAATCATAATTATATTAAGAGAGACAATAAAATTTTCTTAAATATATCAAATAGATATTGAAGATACTGAATAATATCGAAGAATTGATAATAAATTAAATCTTTTTTTATCAAATATAATTTTCCATAACTATAGAAAAAAATTAATAATACATTAATTGGACTAAACTTTTTTTTTTAGATTTGAAAAAAATATAAATTAAACTTTATAATTAGGTTTGATTTACAAAAAAAAAAAAATCAAAGTATAATATATGATACAATTTGTCCATCAAATTGAATCGTGCCCATCCTTACTTCCAACAATTTTGAAGTGTATCACATTGATTTTGCTTAGCGTATGTAAAATAAGTGCAACGATTTTATTTGACTAACTTAAAATATTAAAATCCCAACGCATTGATATTTTATTTGGCTTACTTGTTAAATCGATTTTATTTCATGTACTCTTCTTTGTCACTACATGAGTGTAGATTATACTATCATATGAAATTGGAATGCTTTAGTTTTTTTTTTTTTTTTTAAAATACTATGTTTGGATTGAGGTTTAGTAGTAGAGATGGAAAAAAAGATTTCCTTTTCGGAAATGAAAGATATAAGGAAAAGGAATGGATCTAGAACAAAAAAATTTCTCTTGAGCCCCAAAAACTATCATCTCTAAATCTGAAGAAAATTTGAGGAAATTAATATAAAATTATGATTTTACCCCTAAAGTAAAGTACACTTTGAAGTCATAAGAACATTTATAATACCTTAATAAAGTAAAAAAAAAATAAAATTATATTGTTAGGCAAACAAGGTAATTTATAATTTTTTCCTCACTTTATTTTATTTTTAGGTTTTTCCTTCCACTGTCTTTTACTCTTCCTTTTGTCCCCTCTATGCAGATATAAAGTAAACGCTACAGTGAATCTTTTACACGTATACGTGAAGTGAAGTAAACGCTGCAGTGAATTGTGGATTTTGTTTTCGGATCACTTGGTTTGGACACCCTAGCAGTGCTCGTGAAAGTTAGTATTTACTGAACTCCTAGAAAAAAAATATAGTTGCTCTAGAGGTAAAATTTCTATGCTCCGGTTTTTATTTTAATAAAATCAGTTTAACTTTTTTTTATTATTAATTTATATAATAATTTAAAATTTTAATAATAAAAATTTAATATATATAACTGAATAATAAAATTAAAAATTAGACTAATCTCTTAAACAAAACTATAAAAAATCCTATCCAGAGGTGACTTAGAGCAAGCAGCAACAACTCCCTTATCAAGTATTTGCTATGGCATCATGTCTTGATTACGGGGTGAAATAGAATAAAATAAAAATAAAATTATAAAATTTTTAATAATTACAATAAAAAAGAAAGATTTAAATCCAATTCATTCAATCTAGAGATCGGTACTTATTTCATTAGGTTACAAAGGTTTTGACAAATTATAATAACTATTTTTTTATTGCACTTGGAATTATATTAATAATAAATTATGAATAAATCTAAAAATAGCAATAAACCATTATTTTAGATCATGTTTAATGGTTGGTTAGGATCTTATGAATAAAACACGAAAACAATGCCAAAAAAAAAAAAAAAAAGCAAATCCATTGATTCTAAAAAGGAATTGCAATTTTTTACTTGACAATATTAAAAATTATAAAGAATAACAATTTGACTAGCCAAATGTAGTTATAACTCTAGAAATGAGGAATAACTATTATATTTTATATTTATAAAATTAATTAAATATACTATGATCTTTACAATAGCTACAAATGATAAATAACCATTATATTTTTCGTTTATAAAATCAATTAAATATATTATAATTTTGTAATCGCATGATGATTGGCGATTTTCCCCCCTAAGCTGAAATCATTGTGTAAGGAAGTTAATGGCGTTTTATTACACGAAAAATGAATTTGAAACTTCCCACAAACATCGGTTATAAGAAAAAGATTCTGTCAATGGTGGAATGAAACTATAAATTTGTATCAGAAAGAGTGTTGTTTCCAATACAGTGAAGCAAGTCGAAGAGCACAACTGGCTGCATATATCACTACTTCAAAATTAAATCTGGTCATGGCATGGCAATTACCGCTCTCACTGATATAAAAACTTTACAAATATTACATAAATCTCACTCTAACATTTGGTCAGCAGAGATTTACAGCCATTGCATCGCATCGAGCAACAGATAAAAGGTCAAGTAAACTTGATAATGGGAATAATCACAGTGTTGAACTAAAGTAAAAGCAAAAGTAAAAGTAAAAGTAACAATAGCTGTAGCAACTTCTAGCACGGCCCGAATGGAGCCCACCGTTTTGGGGTGCTGCTAAAGCCGCTCCTCCACTCAAACCTCACCACATGGTTTACGTTAGCTGACGTGCCTTTCTCCTCCTTCTCCTATGTCGCCTCACTCCCACTCCTCCACTAACAAGCTCTTATTATTATTATTATTTATTTTTTTCATTCGGTTGGGCCGTTAATAATCTTTCTTCTTTTTTATTTTATTATTACTTTCTTGTTTTATTTGCATAGGTTGAAGTCAAGCGGGATACCGAGCGTGTTTTCCCTTTGATTCGCCTCACCAGCACCCAACAGTCCAACTCCATGGATCTCCACCACCACCCATTTTAAGCCAGCTTTTAAAGATTTTTCTCAACGCAGAATCTCCTTTATACTAAGAATTATCTTCTTGGCGTTGATTACAATTATAATAATAATTAAAAAAAAATATTTCTTGTGTGTATTTTATGCACCCTTATCCCTTGAATCTAAAAGGGCACACAACAGCCAACTGTGTGAGGGTAGGTTCGCAAGGACATGTTAGATTCCATAGCCCCAGGATCGATCCTGCCTTGCTGCTACATCAAATTTCCAGTACTAGAAATGGTGTGTATACCACGCAAGGTTGCGATGATAGCCATTAAAAGCGAATCCCCACCTAACGAATGTCGTACACATATGCTTCCATAGTGTTCACAGCTAAGAAATTTAATGCATGCTTTCAATAATCACTCATTATCGTATCACAAAAACCAATACATTTTGATTGGTCGATTAATAGCTCTTCTTCATGGTCGGTTCTTAAGCCAATCATAGTTTGAGCTGTGATAAACCATGACTTTAACAATCAAACTTATTTTTCTACTGGTCATATCGAGCTATTTGTAGCTCAATCTACTACTAAATGTTTTCTCCTATTCTATGCTTGAATTATATTGACAACTTTTCCCTAAATTTCTCTGCTTAATCTAACTTACCAATTTAAACTAACTCCACCAACAGCCAGCAAACAAAGATTGAAGCTGAACTCACTTGGAAATTCTTACTTTCTTGATTTCACTTTGATGGCTAAATCTACAAAATGATATAATTATTAAATAAATATGGGTAAAGCTTTATTTATTTATTTTTTCTTTTTTCCTAGTTGATTTAAGTACTCAAAGTCGACTTACTTGATAAGCTAAGGGTCTAATTGACTAGGCCCCATGAAACTTGGACTATTACACTTGAGGTTGACTCAGCTCGATTGACTGAACAAGGGGCGGTGGTCGACTGATTAAGTTGCTCCTAACTTATTTTAGCACCCCAAGATTGAATTGTTATTAGCTGAACGTGAATGGAATACCCTAATAGCCACATAACCTAAAGCAATACCATTAGCTTCGAAACAATGTCTAACTACTCTAATACTTGCAAGAAACGTTGAATCATGCTTGAATCCAATGATAGAAATGGAAAATTTAGGTAAAATTCCTTGTCCCATTGGAAGTGGAGGGAAGGAAGAGGGAGGAGGAGGAAAATGGGGAAAATTTTGTAATCCCATTGTTTAAGCAAAAGGAAAAATGGGAGGGAAAGAAATATTCAATTGAAGCCACAATAATTTTTTTTTGGGGGTGGGGGTGGGATTAGGGCAATTGCCTATTTTTCATTCATTTTATATAAATTCTATTAATTTTATATTATTATCTTATTTTGCTTTATATAACAATTAAGATTCTTTCCATTTTTCTTCATTCTATTATCCAAATACATTGCAATAAATGAATTCCTCCTATAATTCCTTCCCTCAATATTTTTTTTTTTATATTCTTTCTTTTTTAATTTATTTTCTCATGTCAAACAAAATATAGAGGAACAAAAGATAAAGTGAAAGAAATCCTTATCTCTTCCTTAGATATCACAATCATGAAAGATCTTTCGTTTTCCTTTTTTTTTTTAATTTATAGCCTGACTCGAATTCGATTATCTTGATTAATGTAATATTATGTTTGGTAGGTAAGTAAATTCATATTAGAATGATAATAAACACTATTTCTTAAGTTTCAAAACCAAAATCATGCTCTATGATAAAATTATTGATTTAAAAAAAAGCACGATTCCTCCTTTCCAAATTGTATCCCAACAATAGAAATTGGAATACTCCTTCACAAGCCCACCAAATAAGTAAAAACGGAGCCGCGGAACTCTGGCCAACTAAATATTCAGATGTCAAATCATGGCTGACGAGTTAACTTGGTTTAAATTGCCTCGGAATTAGATTGGAACAAGCATGTAATGGAAAAAAGACCCGATATGACCGTCTTCAAATTAGGCTCCACTTTAAGCATAATTCCAACTCTAAATTGTCGATCTCTCAGAATTTGAGTTTCGAAAATGAATTGGAGCTCCAGTCGGATTCCAGTGAATCTTTAAGTAGAACATAGACGAGCGACAAGGACGGGATTGCCACATGCCCCGATCAGGCGTTGAAAACGTCGATTATTCTGCCTAGGCTTTTGTGTTTGATGCTATTAAAGCTTCCAGCTAACATCGATCGTGACCAGCGATATTTTCAAGTATTTGGTAATAACCTATTATATATATATATCACTTTGTATATCTATATTTACTTCCTTTCAAATAGCTATTATTAAAATTAAAAAAAAAAGAAAAAAGCAATGGATTAAGCTACCAAATACGTACACTGATGACTATTTTTATTGTTTCTTAATACAAAATGATAATAATCTATTATAACATTCTTTTTCGCTTTGTCTGATCATATTCTTGCTAGCAACATGTTTGTGTAGTAAATATATATTTAATTACATTAAACAAAGCCAAATGAACTACTTCCTACTGGGAATTTTTCTTCTTGTGGAAGCACCAATTATAAAGAAGAAGACGGATATTTTTAAAGTGGGCATGAGAAAGGTGTAGATCTTCTACTTTTTCTCCCTTGATCTTTCGATACTTCGAGCAAAATTATTAATGGGATATGGTTCCTCTTGGTGGTCACGCTCAATCTTAGTGGAGTTTTGTCGGGCTTATGGTTTTTGGGCCAATGGCTTTTTTTTTTTTTTTTGGGAACATATGAATAGACCCTGACATCCGAAACCTTATCAAGCAAGCACTATCACAGAACCAAACAAAGAAGAAGAAAAATCTTATCAGGTATTGTGAGAAACTTCTCGGCTGCTTTCGGAGGATAACGATATATCACCTTAATGCTACCTCCATTACAAATTTAGTATCCATCATTAGAATAAAAAAGAAAGATTTGAATCCGATTCATCTCGCTAAGATACAAGCATCCATACTATATCACATGTAAATTTCATTTTAATTCCTCAAATCTCTCTAGCATCTGTTCTGATTGTATGGATGGCCATGATCTCACAGCACATAAGGCATATGAATAGAGAATTTCCCCTAGCGCATCAAGCCACATTCGGCCAGACAAAATTTCCAAGGTTGATTAGGTGTTTTCCAGCATCTCCTAACTCTCTTAACTTACAAGGAACTCCCGGATTTGAATTTGCAGTCAGTTGTGATCGCATGAAACCATTCATCAGGAATTGGACGTAGATGGTGGAGCCATGATCTCCTAGATTCTGGTTGATTTTTATATTTCTCTTTCATATGGTTAATGAATCTGCAGTTTCACCAAAAAGTTTTTACATTTTTCAGTGGGTTGGAGTGATAAGAACTTGTACTATTAGCTTCTATGGAAATATAGGAAGAGGCTCATGCAAACATGTGCCGTGACAGTAGCTAAAGAGTAGATCAAATTACTAAATTACTATGTGATTTAAAAAATCCCGATCAGTGGTCAAAAATACAAAAAAACCATAGATAAGAAACCAAATCATAATAGGAAAAAATAAAAAATTAATGTGACAATAGAAAAAAGGTTCGAAAGTATTTTGAAGTGATAGATTATAGAAATTGATGTCTGGAACAATGTCAAAGGGTGAAATGGTTTGGGCAATGCTGCTGATCTTGAAAAATGATAGATTTTGATGTTTTAGAATATTTTATTTTTTTCAATACTGTTTTATTATTTCAAATTCCATGGTGGTAAAATATGGCTTAAATGTAATTGCTAAAAGTTTGAGGGGGCTAAACATTTCTTGAAAATTAAGGAAGTAAAGTTCATCGAGGAAAAAGTTAATGGGTTCAAAATACATTTTCTCCTTATATAAGTAACTTAATATAGCACGTGTTTTTTATAACTTGATTAATTTGATAAGTTCACTTCTTCATTAGCTCTTTTTTAAGTGTTGCTCCTTTGAACACATGTTCAAATCTTTACTTCTAGTATCCAAAATTACCCCTATAAAGATATCATCTTAAAATTTGATAACATGCTTCAACTTCCCACATGTCATGTCATTATTATCTAAGCATATGTCAACTCTAGAATATTATTGTTTGCATTTACTTTTCTATACAAAATACATGTACTTGAGACAAGTCCCATAATTGAGTGAGCAATGAAACCCAGTGAGAAAAATAATTGCACAAGAACAAATGATGTAGAATGTGAACGCTTTCTTAAATATCTAAATGCAATAAAGAATAATTACAATAAAATCCCATTTTTTTAATCTATACTTAAGCCATAAGCAAACTAAGAGTTAATTTGGCATCCATGAGTCTAAATAAGAGTCATAATCCAAAATCAAACCAAGGAAACAAATTATCTTGTCTTGACGTTATGTCCCTAATTCTCTATAGTAATGACAATTCACCATGTAACTTACTTAAATTGAATATGCAAGAGTCAAAATTGCTAAATAGGTTCCTAAACTAATTTTAGGATTTTGAAATCCTTTATTAGATTTTAAAAATGTTTAATGATCCATTTGAGTTTGGAAAATACATGATGATGGATATTGGATACGATAGCCAGGTCCCAAGGCCTAAGGGGCACATAAAAATTTATAGACATATGATAAACAAGCCATGGAGCCACATGTGGCTCCTAAATAAGTCTAATGTAGTATAGAATAAAAGTTTTCATAAAAGAAAAGTAAGGTCAATAGTAGTCTACATTGACTAAGTCCTCATCATCACCCCAAAACTCCTTATCGAAGCCACACCTTGTCAAACCATATAAAGGGTTTATCATCAAGTTCTCACTTGAAAAAGAAAAAAGTGAGCTAGAGAGACCTATACAATAGTAAAACAAACACAAATAGATATCGAGCAGGCTTACATCTTAATACAACAAACAATCATTCAACTTATAATTATCTTAATTAATGTAATTAACTGGCACAGAGTACTTATGACTTTTGACATGATGGGAAACTTGGGGTCCGATATCACTACAGCGGTAATCGGGGGTTAACAAAAGCAATTAGACTCCACATCGCGAAATCAAGCTTAAGTAGCTTCGTCTAAGTGTGATCACCATCATGCAGTTCTTACTAATCACATTTCAGCTATATTGTATTGTCCGTTGAGACTCATAATCCTTAAAAGACTCTCGATATATCTTTTCTCTATTTATAATGCTCGTTATTTGATGTGATTTCACCTATTAGTTACCCATCAAGCCATTCCTTAATGACCTAATTGCCTAACTACTGGGGTTACTGGATTAAGACTACAACCCTAGTTCAGACCCAAGGTGTCACTCACTGACTCAATATGACCACGCAAAAACAACACTTAATCAATTAGCCAAGTTTGATTATTAGTCGAGTTAAAGTTTCTATCCTAACAAGCAACACACATGTTATTGCGTACTTGAAAAGTTGAAGACTCGTAGGTTGGAGGTCAATTTCCTACCAAGTAGAAATATTTGATTTTATGCATTTAAGAGAGAAAATTTAAGTTAGTAAATTATTTTAGCTAACTTGGTTACTAAACTAGATTTGGCTTAATCAACTAAGAACTATACTAGTTAGGGGCGCAAGAAAAGAGATGAAACCCCAATTAGCTTTTTGACTAACTTACCATTTTACGTAGTGTTTATTAATTGAATTAATTTAGGTCATTATAATTGCCAATTATTAACATAATTATTCAATTGGGCTTTATACCATTTATTTCTTAAGGTTAAGTCTACCGGGCTTCGTTCCATTAAGTTCTTCCATTGATTGAGTCCATTGCTAGGCATTTCTATTAAGGCCCAATTAGGGTTTTGGGCTCCAAGGAAAGTGGGTCCAATTATTATTATAATTGAGCCCACTATCCTTAATTGAGTTAATTAACCTATTAATTAATGTAATTTTATTTAATTGGGATTTAATTTCTTTAATTCTAACTAATTTACCCAATGAGGTGTATAAGATCTTAATTCATGTGTTTAAGTGCAAATTAGTTAGTCCATGTCCAATTGATTTACTTAGGCCCAATTATTTGTCTTATGCCCATCTTAAGTCTTATTAATTATTTAGGTCCAACTAGTTATTTATGCCCAATTAGGTCTAATTAGCATATTCTAGTCCATTATCTAATACTATGTTTAAATTAGGCTCATTATGATTTAATAGTTTATAATTATTACTTTTAAGCCCATTTAAATTATCATGCTTAAGTCTAGCTGATTTTAAGTTTTTAATTGATTTTGGACCTTACTATGCATGGGATTTATTCAAGTTATTTGGTCTTAATAAGGTCCATTTTAGTATTAGCCTTAAAAGAGAAATGGACCCAATTATTTTTTGGGAATTTAAGTCTAATTCAGCCTAACTGAAATTTATTTACTCACTTATTTCCCAATTTGATCCAATTTGATTAATTTAGCTAATTAGCCCAATTGTGCTAATTATAAGTTGCCATGTAAATCACCTATGGGGATGGGTATTGGGTTAGTTCATGGGCCTATTTGAGTGGGTTGGCTTGGGAAAGGGCCAACCTTGGCTCAAAGTTCTTAAATAATTAATTTATTATGCTAATTTATCTAAATTAATTCTTCTAAAAGCCTTCTAACTTAAATTATCCATAACGCTCTCATTTTAGTTCCAAATTAGGTCAAACCAAAGATAAATTACTCCTCTTTACTTCCTTTACCTAATTTATCATAAAAATTCTTATTTTAGTTATTTTAGGCCTTCTAAAAATACCATATCAATTCAGTGACGAATTTTTCCTTTAAAAAAGCTAATAACTTATTCATTTCAACTCCAAATCAATCCAAACTAAAGCCAATTTGCTCCTAGTCACTTTTACTTCTTAAATCATTATTTAAATTCACATTTTAAGCAAAATTGACATCTAGAATCAGCCCAAACATCCAGCACATCTAGCATGAAGAAGTAATTCCAAAACTTACTCAATTCAATTCTAATTTGATTCCTATGCATCATTTGACATCCTAGGCCATCAATTAATTTAGGAATTTCCATCCATTATACCAAATCAACATGTTCTAACATCAAACACAAATTGAATGCAAGTTATCTACATGTAGGTGGCGGCAATCATCAAGAAATCATTAGATCATGTAAACTTGCATTTCAAACCATCCTTTAAACTACTGACCTCTATCTAGCCCCTAATTTGCCAATAAATCTCAAATTAAACTTCAATTATATCTCAAATCTCCCTCTAAACCATACACGACCATGTTGGAAATTTTAATATTCAACCTCACTATATCCATTCTATTACTTAAATCATCAATTTCACAAATTAGTCATTATACCCTTCCCATCATCAATTTGAGGCTAAGTTTGTTTAGTCTTAGAGGTTACAATGGCTTTAGTTTATGGGTTACTTTTGGTATTACAAGTCATCGTGTATAAGGGTGCTTATGGTGTTCTGCCCCATGGTGGGCGCAAAAAATGTTGTTGCATAATTTTTGCTCCCAGGATATTGAGTTTAGCTTGCTTGTGATTATAGACTTACGAGAAAATGGGCTTACAAAATGAGCATACATAAGTCAAGGGAGGGCACCAAAGGTAACTCCAATGCAGCTATTCTAATACTTAAGTCAGTGAATATTCAAGAAGGTTAAAAGTGCATAGAGAAGTCACTATGATGAAATTAGTAAAAAGAGGGATTTGAGTCTTGTGCTCCGTTTACTTCTCTTAAGAGGGGTCTTAGGCTTATGTATGTTTAGAGGAACGGATGGGCATTACTCCTATCCTACAACTCGAGCGGTCTTGCATTCAATGTTAGGTGGTATATCAAATGATTGGCACAGTCCTGACAGGTTGCAAACAGCATAGACTAGATATGAGACTTGTAGTTTAGTCCTCCTAAACTTGTCTTCTAGATGAATGGTAGAGCACGAGTCAGGCTTTGATTTGAGGGCTAAGGCAAGTCAAACATGTGATGGGCCTCTAGGTCCACTAGTAAATAGCTATCAACAATACGTAAATCTAATTTAAGTTTGCCTATGATCCATAACTATTAAGCATGCTAGTATCACTCCCATTCCTAGTTTATTTATCAAAGTGTATTCTTGACCTGAAAACACAAAATCTTAAATGGTTGAGCTTCGAAGAACATCTTGTTTAGGTTAAATTTTAGGCAACTCAAGCAATACAAGCAATGTACAATATATGCATCCTAGAATTTGGAGTAACTCAAACTTTGAAACTCAAGTCAACAACATATCACAGTAGTTTTTAATATTTCACCTTAATTCTTAATCGCATCTTGATTTCACTATTTGTATTAGCTACAAAGTTACTAGTCTACTGTGACCCCTTACATAGGCACCCTACACTATCTATGCAACATCGATTACAGTTTTTCATGAAACAATTCATATATTGACATTTCATATTTGACAAGATATATTTGCTTCTCAATGCTAGTTAGCTTGGTCTATCCAAGAAGATATACATGGGATAAAGAAAGGCATTTTTTGAGCTAAGTCAAGCTTGGCTACTTAGTAAGAAAACAGATGTGCTAAAGCTTTAGGCTTTTGCACTAGCATGCTCCATCCATTACTTATTCCTTCACGGCATACTTTATATATATATTTCTTCAAACATCATTATTGGACACATGCTATAGGAGCTAAATATACACTGCCGCATCGAGACTCCAACTCACTTTCGCAAATAGGACCAATTTCACAACAATTAATTAGGCTATAACCGACTATAAACCACTTCCCATACATGGTGATTTGGTGCCTAAATCTAATAACCACTCCATTTTAGATGAACATACTCACAATAGGCTTACGAAAATCAATACATGACCTACTTATATGAAATGACTACTAGCTTCAATTGTACACAATATGTATAGGACAAAGTTGCTTCTTACAAGCAAACAAGCATCGCTTGCTTTATGAGGCTAGATAGTTTAGATTATCAATGTCCTAAGTAAGGTAAACTAGGTGGACTTATATAGAAAAATGTCAAACCATGGTGCTCAGGGAAAATTCGATAGGTTGTTTTACAAATACAATTGGTTGAGTTGCACTTTGACTATCTTAAAATAATACACAATCAATCATGATTCCTTGTTTTCCTTTTTTTTTTTCAAACCTCTTTTTTTTTTTTGGTATAATTGATATAAATAATCCTTAATGAGGTTTTATCTTCCAAAAACTTGAACCCTTTCACTTGTTGTTTTTAAGAAAACTCTTATGATATATTTAATTTTAAAAGTGTATATTATATACTTGTTGCACCCACCCCACTCCCTAGGTTAGGACTATTGGGTATCTAATTCCATTCACTCTTAGTAGATCATATTACTCACTTAAAAAAAAGGAAAAAGAAAAATGAAAAAAAATATACATAATCAATACGTATTATCTTTTTGTGATGATTAGCCTAAGGTAATTTCTAATAATCCCAAGGGGTAAATAGTAAAAATAATCAATACTAACTTTGAACAAATTCCAAAGGAAATTAGTTTTAATCCTCTTAAATTCTTTTCAAGATCAATTCTTTAGCAACCAAAAAGGTTTTCTTTCTCTAAAAAGATGTAGTTAGGGTTTTAGAGATGAAAAACCTAATAAGAAAAGAAAAGGAATTACATGGATATTTCCTAATGGTTCCTTAATATTTTTCACCATATTGCACAGTAAGGGGTTTTCATATTAGAAACATTATCGATCTCTAACTGACACTATAAATGGAATAAAAAACTTGTAAAAATTTATCTCAATAGAGTAAAACATGCACTATCATCTTGAGATTGTGCTTAAGAATAATTAAGAGAGACACAATGGTGGCATCTCTAGGAGAAAAGGTGGCAGTAGCTTGAAGATTTGAAGGCCAAAGGCTGTGAGAGGGAGTTTAAGGTTTTAAATTTTCTAATGAAAGGTTTTATAGGTCTGTAATTAAAGGATTAGATATTTGCTCTTGCTTAAAAGAAAACTTAAGAGCAAATTAACCTATATGCTCTTGCTTTTAAAACTAATATTTAAGGCATTTCAAGATAACTACATAAGAGCTACGATCAAATCATTTTCTTCATTTTCCACTTGTAAATATCCTAATTCAAGTACTTAGAGTATCTTTTGAGGTCCCATTTTAAAGGATTAAGGTACAATCCAATTGCACCTTTCCCTTTAAACTTTAAATGTCTTCCTCTTCTCCCTCTTCTCATTCTTCTTAGATTCCTATCCACAAGCTTACAACTCATGAAATGCAACTTCGCCAAGAGAAGGGCTTATGTTTTAATTGCGATGAGAAGTTTCATCGCAATCACAAATGCAAAGCCAAATTCTTGTCTTTACTTGTGAAGATCAGGAGGTTTCAATTGATGAATTAGAGGTTAGTGTTGTATCTCTTCCTTCATATTCTTTTTCAACCTCTTTGGATGATGATTCAGTTGCCATTAGTTACCATGCCTTATTATCACACACCATTCTTTTTCGAGAGGTCATTAATCATCATGAGGTATCTATTTTGGTTGACTCAAGTAGTATACATAATTTTGTCCAAGAAAGATTGGTTAAACATCTAGGTTTACCTATTTCTCCCTCCCCTAGTTTTCAAGTGATGATTGGGAATGGTAGTAAGCTTTTATGTGAGAAGCATTGTTCTAATGTATTTATGATGATTCAAAAGGTGGCTTTCAAGATTCCTTATATGTCCTACCTATTCATGGCACAAAGGTAGTTCTCAAAGTTTAGTGGTTACAAAGTTTGGGCTCAATTACTATTGATTATTATTGTCCAATGTGACTATAGATGCTTTTAAGAGACTCAAGGTGGCTTTACTTTCAGCTCCTATTCTTATTTTGCTTGATTTCTCTATGCAATTTATTATTGAGACTAATACTTTAGGATTGGGTTTAGGAGCTGTGTTGTTACATGGGATTCATCCCATTGCCTTCTTTAGTAAGAAGTTTCCTCCTCATTTATGTAGAACTTCCACTTATGTTTGTGAATTATATGCTATTGTGGAAGCAATTCGGAAGTGGAGGCAATATCTTTTAGGCTCCCATTTTCTTATTTGCACAAATCATCGCAGTATTAAGGAGTTTTTAACTCAGGTCATATAGATACCAGAGCAACAGAAATATTTAGATAAACTTTTAGGTTATAGCTACACTATTGTATATAAAAAAGGGATTGACAATATTGTTACTGATGCTTTCTCTTGACAACACGAGGGTACTTCTTAATGTTTGGCTTTTTCATCTTTTTCTGTTTCCCTTGTGGATTCATTGAAACAGGAATACTTACATTTGCATGCATTTTAGGCTATTATTTCGAATTTGGTTGCAGGACATCCTTTAAAGTGGTCCCTTTGTTGGAAAAATGAACTTTTGTATTTCTACACTCGGCTATTTTTGGTTCCCTAGTCTTCTCTTATTCCATCTATTCTTAAGGAGTTTCATGGCGCTCTTTGTGTAGGCCATTTTGGTGTACTGAAAACTTATAAAGAATTGCAACTGAATTTTTTTGGGAGGGTATGTGTACACAAGTTAAAGAGTTTGCTTGAACTTATGTGGAATGTCACAAACTTAAGTATGTGACTAAAGCCCCCATCGGATTCCTAACTCCGTTACCTATTCCTGACAAAATTTAGGAAGATGCTTCCATGGATTTCATCACTAGTTTACCTCCATCTCAAGGGTATACGATTATTTTGGTTGTAGTGGATCGGGTGTCCAAATATTGTTATTTGGGGGCATTGGACACTCATTTTATCTCTACTAAAGTAGCTTCCTTATTTTTGCACATGGTTGTAAAATCACATGATTCCTCTACACTATTGTTTCTGATTGGGATGCAATTTTTGTCAATCAATTTTGGAAGGAACATTTTAGAATCAGTGGGACCCATTTGCACTATAATAGTGCTTATCACCCTCAATCAGATGGGTACATAGAAGTATTGAACTGCACCATTCAATAGTATCTACAAAGTTATGTGATGGATAAACTGAGGGACTAGGTTATATTCCTTCCCTAGGTGGAATTTAACTATAATACTTCTTTTCATGCTAAGGCTAATATTACTCTGTTTGAGGTAGTATATGGCCGATCACCTTCGACCATCACTTCCTATGTTCAACACTCCTCACCAATGGAGGCAGTAGATAGGGACTTAAGGGATAGGGACAAGGCATTACGCCTATCACTTATTAGTTGCCTAATAGCGAATGAAGACATTGGCCGACAAACATCGTACTGATGTTGAATTTTAACTAGGGGACCTTGTCTTTGTGAAACTACACCCCTATCGAAAAATTTCTTTATCTCAAAATAGTTATCACAAATTGTCCTAATGGTTTTATGGCCTTATAAAGTTTTGAGAAAGATTAGGGCATGTGCTTATGAAGTGGAGTTGCCTCCTTCGAGCAAAATTCACAATGCTTCCAAGTCTCAATGCTCAAAAAGGCTTTTAAATCTTGGGTTCGTACTTTAGATTTAATTATTGATGCTGTACGGAATCATCTTATTCTCGAGCCCTTTTCTATTGTGAGTACTAGGGTTTTTCTTCGACTCGATCGTTCTATATGACAAGTTTTGGTCCAATGGCAGGGGTTACAACTAGAGGACACTCCTTAGGAGGATTGGGACTTTTTCCTACATCAGTATCCTAATTTGAACCTTGTGGACAAGGTTGTTATTTCATCTAATGGGGAAATTAGGTCGACATAAGAAAACCCCAAAGTGACATGAAGAGTATATTACTCAGCAATAAGACGTCAAGAGGACTACAAGATAACTCATTACAACTTGAAATAATGAAGAGACAAAAAATTATTATTATTATTTTAATTTTATAAGTTTGGTTACAAATTCCACAAGTTTTGCAAATAAATGATTTATAATATTACATGTAAATTAATTTTTCAATATCACATATTCTTAAAATTTATAGGAAATAAGACAAAATGTATAGATTTCATAGGGTACCTTATATGTTGTAGGTTTTTATGGGTACATGATATAGGGTGGTTCTAAAGTTTACAAGATAGGTTTTGATTCCAAAATTTAGAAACACGTAGTGTATATAAAATCTCATACCCCACCTACTTTGTACTCGTTTACCTTTATTATAGATATCCACTTGATGAGGAGAGAAAATATTGTGTTTTATTTATTTATTTTTTCATTATGAGGAAAAGAAGAGGGAGAGTGAAAATATTGAGAATACTAAAAACAATTGGTGAAGATTATTTTTTTCCTTAATAGTTATATATATTTTTTTCCTCTTTTTACTTTTGTAAACATCACATTTTTGCCCTCATCTAATTTTTTTAAAAAATAATAATAATGATGATGATAAAAATAATAAAATAATAATAATTTTAATTAATTAAAAAAATTAAATGATAATAGTAATAGAAATAAAAAAATAAAAAAAATAAAATAATAATAATAATGGTAATAATAAACAATATTAAAATATATGGGCCTGGGAAGTATAAATGGAAATTAATTGTATAATATGTCTGAGAAAAGGGCTAGCCCAGCTGGCTTGTGCAAGCGCCTAAGGGGAAGGGAAAGCTATGGGAGATGCGGGTTTGAATCATGGAAGGCACTTTGTGCCATTTTTGTTTTGTTTTTTTTTTTTTCTAGCTGCTACGTGGCAGCGTTTCATTAGCCGACGAAAATCACGTGCTTAGCATATGATTGTCTTCTCAAACAAGGATGGCGATTGAAAAACAAAAGGAGAGAAAATCACGAGCAAAATCCGACCAATCAAGACTTTTTTTTTTAAATCTTAACAAAGGAAAACGAATAAATCACAAAACAACTCTAATCTAAAAGATTGGCATCAATTTTTTCAAATCACGGGAGGATAAAAACAAACCCCAACCGTGGTCTTGATTCAAATTCATCCAACTCGATCGCGTCTAGGCCTATAAAGAAGGCCGATCCTCGAGCGGAAGAAAAGAGGAAAAAGGGAGAGCAAAAAGGAAAAAAACGAAGAAGAAAAATAGCACTGAGTAAACAGCAACCACTATACCGTAACCACCCCCTCCCCCCTTGTTGCCATTGACATCGTGAACCACCCAAACGTGACCGACTTCCACGCTAGGCCGTGCCCAGGAAGTGTCTTAACTCCTCACCTTATGTCACCACTTGCCGAAGCATGTACAGTTGACTAAGTCCGTGACGAACTCAATGACCCGACCTAACCTGAACCGCATTAACCCATGTCTAGGTGAGTGAGGCTCATATTATTATTATTATTATTAGTTTAGTTAATAAGTAAAAAAATAATAATAACGATAAAAGACATATATTCTTAGAATTTTTTTTTCTTTTGTTATTGATAAATTATTAATAAATCTTAATAAATGAGAATTAGGTTTGGAATTTCTTTTTCTTTTTCTTTTTTTTTAAATTAAAGTTTAAGATATGATTTTTCTTCAAAAAAAAATAAGAAATGTTTTGTCACCTAGGAAGCAATGATTTTTGTGAAATAAAAAAATTCAATTTGTATTTAAAAAAATTATTATAAATTTTTTAAATCAGGAAATAAGGTTTAGAATTTTTTTTAAATATATATATAATAAAATTTTTTAAATGGTAATAAATGTAAACCTGGTTTGTTTTTTTTTTAATCAAATCAAAGTGCTAAAGTTTTTATAAATAAGCAAAATACTGCTTGTTTGATCTCGAATAGCCAGTATGTAGGCAACCTTATGGGGCAACTTTAAAAAAATAAAAAAATATTTTTAAATCATTATTAGTATAATCATTATTTCGTTTTTATATATTTTTTAGTATTTTCTTTTATGCTAAAAAAGGATATCATGAAATAAAAATATAATTCAAATTTTAGAAGGTTAAGGTGGTAACTTTAGGGTTTTAATAGGATAGCCCTCGAATCAAGAATCTCTGGCTTTTCTTTTTTCTTTAAAAAAAAAAAACGGTTTTGTTGACTAGTGTTCAAGTTAGAATTGATTCGCTCAATTAATTTTAACTTAACAATTTTTTCCAACTCCAGTTTGGTAGCGACTCCAAATAAATAATAAAAATCAAAATTTTTTTTCTAGTTCAAGTCGAGGATTTGTATTAGATGAGCATAGGATCTAATGTAAATCGAATTAGAAAAATGATAAAAAAAAAATAAATTAGACTCGACAACTTTTAGTAGCAAATTTGCAATAGAATCATTTTTGTCACGAATCCATAGTTAATTCATCACAAATTCTATTGCTAAAATGTATATAATTTGCAAAACTTGTTTCATTTTATATTTTCACAAATTTTCGTAAATTCATTGCGGATATTATTCTTTTAGAGATGGACGTTTTCCATCATAAAGTTTTACACTTTAAAGACCAATTTTGTTATGGGATAAGGAAAAAAAATATTATTTTTAAAAAATTCCTAGAATATACTAATCTTAAAAATATTTTAAAAAATATATTACTTAAAATTGAGTATTTAATACTCAATCCAATTTGAAGTTGGTCTAAAATTGATAGTTGAAGTATCAATGTTAGAGATGGTTTTAAAATCTTTACTTTAACTGCTGAATTTATCATGTTTTATATATAAGCCAGAGCACTTACAATAAAATTGGCAGTTTAAGTGTTTATTTTAAGTAGTATATCTTTAAGATTTCTTTTATTTTTGGTTTATTTTAGATTTTTTAAAAATAATAATATTTTTTTCCTTATCCCATTTTGTTATAGGTGAGAATCTACTATTTTAATATTTGAATTACTTGCTTTTGATTCCTCGTGTATTGTTACATTTCAATTCTATTTTTATCTATCTAACTTTTCGTTTCAATGCTTATTTAAATTTTTGCTGTATTTAAAAAGTATTGCAGTTGAGATCAATTCATTCTCATCTTATTGCATGCTATCAATTAGAGCTGTGAATTTCCAAAACAAGTAGGATTTTACATAACCTCAAATTACTTTAGAGATCAATAAATTTTAAAGGTGACAATTTTTCTTACCCAAAATAAATAAATAAATTTGAAGGGAACCATCATATTTATGCGCCCAATACTCAATCGTTAAAATTCAAGGACTTTCACCTCCATTGATATAATAACATAAGGGATATGAGTTTTGCTAACATTCGAAGTGAAGAACTTACATTGTTGCACTTCCCATTTCCTACATTGAAATAACGGTGATGAGCAAAATGAAGAAAAAGGGTGTTTAGTCATTGTTTGCAAGAGGAATGAAGAAGTTATAAGTAAAATGAGAGAAAAGAAGAAAGATAAACTATAAGTTTAGTTATTAATGTTTGTCTACTTTTTTATTTAAATCTTAATATATTATTATTTTATTTAAATCGTTAACATTTTTAAATTATTGTAAATATGGACTTCCAGCGATTTTGTTAAATTTTTTATCCATTTTTTTAATACATGCCAACTTTTGATCAATAATTAATTTAATAAAATAATATTATTAAATATATTCATTAAATGCTATAATAAAAATAAAACATTACATAAAATATATATATAAAAAAAAATTTAAGTAAAATTATTTTCAATACCCTTAGCCTTGGCAAGCACTCTCTAGGTGGTGGTTATTGGTTGCTTCGATTTTGGGACGGTCAACCAAGTGACATAGTATATTAATTAGAAGTGAGGAAGTGGGATGATCAATTTGATTATTTATCACATGAATGTGGCTACCTACAAAAGTTTGTAACAATCCTTTATTTCTTAAATATCATATATTAACTATAACAATCCATTATGTATTGAAACAATCCCCTAAATTTCGTTTCTTACTTTTAGTAATAACATCTCGCTATTTTTGCATCTCTCTTGTAACTATTTATGTGTACTGCATGTTTTGGAATTTTTCCCTAGCAACACAACCAACGTAAACATTTAGTATCATTTTAATATAAAATATTGTACTTTTAGATTTTATAATTTTCCACACACTCATTATGCTTTTTATTCTGAAGTTTGATTTTATTTCCCTGTACCTAAGTAATAAATTCTGGTAACCATTAATTATATCGTACATGTGATCTGAATTTGTAATTTACTTGAAAATAAAAAAAGATTCATTAATTAATATACATAACTTATTATGTATATGTAGTGTATAAATATTAATAAAATTTTAACATAAATGATAATACAATAGAATAATGAATTCGTCCATAATCCTCTAGTCCTTCATATTTTACATGTGAAATTGCAATCTCACTTAAAATTTTATAAATTCCTTCTTTTAACAAATATACTAGCGAATTACTTCTAACTGGCAAAGTTTCATTAACTTCCCTTATTTTGATTTTTTTTTCCTTTTTTCAATAATGTTTTTGAGTTTTTCTATAAAGAGGTGCAATGTTTTATGATTTTCTATTTTTCATAATTTTTCTCATAAACTCATAAAAGTTCCCATTCAATTAAGATGAAAAATTCATCGTATGCCTATTAATTATATAAATGAATAAAATTTATATATTAAATTGATATTTTTTAATTTTAAATAATTAATTATAAAAATGAACAAAATTTAAGTATCATTCTCTAATAAATTTTATTGCACGAAATCCCATCATGTAATAATTTGTGCTTTCACTTTAAAAGGTGTAGTTTGTAAAAGAGATGGGCATTCACAAGTCTTTTACTAATACCCAAAAGCCACGATTCACTTCACAAGATGACTTTCCAAAGCATAAAGATAAAGGACTTCATCTAATATATATTAATATAACAATATGAATAAATATGTGAGAGTGACTGGACCAACTTGCAAGTTGATGAAACTAATTGTTTAACAAGTTGTAGGTTCTTAGCTAATGGAAGCAATACACTAGGATTGGTTGATGTTATTGATAGTTTGTTTATCTGGTAGTGGCACATTATAGATTTGCTTTTCACTTATTGCTGTTGAAAATATAACCTTACGTAAGAATGACATTAGGAGAATAGACATCTAGTCTAATTAACCCTAGGAATATATTATAGGGAATAGGAAAAAAAATTATCTTCTTAAAAAAATCCTTAAAATATATCAATTATAAAACTATTTTAAAAAATATAACACTTAAAATACTAATTTAGTTATCTATTTAAAATTGGTAATTCAAGTAGCGATTTTACCTAGATTATTATGAATAAATCAACCAAATAAAAAAAAATTCTTTACCTATTTCTTGAAAGAAAGAAAATCAACGAGTAATAAAACAAATAAATAAATGACTGTCAATTAAGACTATTGCAAATTTATCTTGAAAGCTATTTTTGGACAATATAATAATAGCTAACAAGATGCATTTTGGAGTTATAAAATTGGTACTTGCAGTATCGATTTTAATATATTTTTTTGAAATAGTTTTATAGATGGTCGATTTTGAGGATTTTTTAAAAAATATTTTTTTCATTTTCCCATATATTCTATGAGCGTATTTTTATTTTCTCACGTAATACAGTTTACAAAATATGAATAAATTGCTTGGTTATTATGTCACTACTGACTAGTTATTAAACAATAAGCAGCATTGATCTGCAAAGACAAAATTGAGGAATTGGTCAATTGAATTTGGTAATCGAGTATCATTATACAAATCTCAAGCATAGAGGACACTAGTACAATAATTTTTTTTTTCCTTACACTCTTATCATCTGCCACATCACATTCTAATAACACTAGCAGCCTCACACTTCTACAATCGCCTAGACGCTTACAATTATCTTCATGAGGAGTAACCCTCGCTTATAATCGAATCCTAGTCCTTACTTGGAATGGAAGACATAAGATTCATACTACGTTCTAGAGTATAAATCTTAGTTGAAATTTTACCCACTGTACAACTTTTCATTTTAACTACAAATTACAGCCATCAAGGAAAAAGAAAAAAAATATATATAAAATGATAAAAGTAATTAGTAAGAGAGAGGGAGAAATTAACACTCCCGTGCACATCGAATCTCTACTCAGCATGCCTATCTTGCAAGAAGCTCTTCAAGCTTACTTGCACCAAGACCTTTCGTAAAGATGTTATTGATTTGCTCTATGTCCTGAAGTTATCTAGTTGTATCTCTCTTGAAGCACCTTCTCATTGAGGAAATGATATGTACTTCTAAATGTTTTGTACTTGCGGGAAAAGCTAGGTTTTTAGCTAGTTGAACAGTTGAATGGTTATTGCAAAATGATGATACTAGATTATTAGCTTGCTGACGATCTTTCATCAGCCACATCAACCAAGTACTTCATTATGTTTCACTGCTAATGCTCGATATTCGACTTTTGCTGTCAAGAGTAACACCATGTGCTGATGCTTGCTACCGTCATGATGAGACTGCACCTAATGCCAAACTCATTTGATATCTAGTCCTTGATTTTTTTATTTTTTTTATTTTTTTAGTTTTATGATCACTAGCATAGTTAGCATTGCAATATCCAATTACCTTGCAGGCTACTCCTCTTTTTGTATATTACTCCATAACTTAGTGTTCCCTTTACGAACCTAAATATTATGCTACTTCCAAGTGAGGCTTCTTGTAGATTGCATAAACCTACTGACTTGAGCAATCGAATAAGAGATATCCAGTCCGGTTAATTTTAGGTAGCTTAGACTACCCATTAGCTATCGTTATCTTATTGCTCTTTCTAGATCGTTTCCTTCGTTTGCACTTAGCTTGATATTGAACCTATCGGGGTGGATAATGGTTTGCACCTTCGTCTTCTTTGACGTTTTTGGCATAATTCAGTTAGTAGAGGAACAAACGTTATACTGTTCAGTCATCTTCTAACCTAAGAAAGTGTTCCAATTCACCTAGCTCCTTCTAGTGGAAGCAAACTGAAAGGTTTCATTTTCGCATTTTTTTTTCTTTGGACATCTCCTTCGAGAATAAGATCTTCCAATATAATAGTATTAAAGATATCTTAAATCCTTGTAGTTCGATAAACAAGCTTAAATAATATGGTAAAAAATCAGAACTACTTTGAAGATAAGAACTCTTGTAATCTTGCCATACTAGGACCCTAATAATTGCACTAGTCCCCTAAATTTTCCTCAATTTGTGCACATGGGTGATCTATATTCTTAAAACCATGTGGTTGCTCTATGTAGATTGCTCAATCCAGCTCTATGTGTAGAAAGACATTCTTTACATGCATCTAATAGAGCCTCTCTAACTTGCTAACTAATTAGCCCGTCAAAAATTTTACTATTATAACCTTAGCAATTGGAATAAATGTCTCATCATAGTCCAATCCATATTTTTGGGAGAATCCTTGAGCTACCATGTAACCTTTGTATTTTTCCATTGAACCATCAAGACAAGTCTTCACTTTGTAAACCCATCTACAGGACATATAGGCTTGGGCACAAGATCCCACATCCAATTTTCTTTTGGTACTCATATGTATTCTTGCATCACCACTTGGAATTTACTATACTATGTTGGTTCTTCATACGTGGACGGTTCGTAATGGTCTAGTTCCTTAGTTGATGTTGCATTAATGCACCTTCAATTAGGTTTTTTTGTTTGTTAGATCTTTTTTGATGCTGTTGTTACCTCTTCATCATATCGTTCTACACTACCTTCTTTAAAGGGTCAATGGTTTAAAACGGTTTGCTAGGGTCTCTCTTCCTCTTCCATGTTTCTTAGACCGGTAGATTGATGTTATGATGGCCCCTAAAAAGTTGCTTTACAAAACACTAGGTTTGATATAAATTTAAAATGCATCAATTTGCCTATGAATCACAACACTTCTATATATTTCTTTCTATATTGTACCCATTAAGACATTTAGTAGCCTTCTTTGCCTTAAGATGATAAGGTATGAATATGAGCATACACACCTGGCACCATCTCTCATAGTAGCTCAAATGGTGTCCTGAAGTCTAATCATGCTTATGGAAGCTTGCTTAGCACAACTATCGTTGTCTTTGTGCAACTAACCCAATATCTTCATAAAGCATGCCTCGCATGGAGCATGCTTTGACATACTTCTACCAGATGTATAATCTTTCTTGTTGTAACACCATTCTATTTGTGGTATATGAGGACATATAACTACTTACATGCTGAATTTTTTAAGACAATCCATAAGCTCCTTAGACGTATATCCTCACCTGCTATTAGTATGTTGGCAATTCAACTTCTCCTCCAATTCCCCTACTATATTTTGAACTTTTTAAACTTCTCTAAGGTCCTCGATTAATCTTTCATAAATAATACCTAGATATACAATAGACTAGCCATTTTTAAAAATAATCATATATTGAAATTTGCTAGTTGATGGATGCTTTATAAGACTAAACCATTTGAAATACTAGCTCCAATACTTCTTGGGCTCTAAAATCAGAATTTTTGTATTGCAAGTAATGTGTTTTGTCATACTAACAACTTGTACAAATAGCGTTAGTGTAAAGTTCTTATTAAGGTAGACCCCTTAGTATTCCCTGAGTTTTCGATTTGTGATAGCCCACTTGTCTAGGGCGTGCATACTTATTAATTGTATGTAACCTGACCTTCTATAAACTATCGATCCCTCTTGAACAAGCATGCATGTAATTTCTTTTTCATTTTTCTTTTTTTGGTTCCATTTGATTGATTTTTTTCTTTTTTGTGCTTTTCCTCAGGAAGTGTCGACAATTTAGGTTAGTTTCTCCACATACTTCTATGGTTTGCTTAAAAGTTTTGTTAGTTCATCGAAATGAAAGTAATATGCACCTTGGCTTCTTTTCTTCTTGCAGCTTGGCTCATCTTTCATGTTGTGTTTTAAGACAAAGCTTGCTCATGGTTTTTGTTTGTTAAATACTCCTCTCCTACTCTACAATTATGCAATTAAGGCAAAGATTTCCTTACACTAAGCTTTCGCTATGTTTAACAATAGTTTTTTATTTAATTATTATTATTTTATTAATTCGCCTTTCCACATATAGGATGATGTTGGGAACTCTGTGACAAACTTTATAAGTAATTTAATTGAATGTCCTTTGTCTATTGATGACACATATACATTATACTCCACTTGGACCATATTAATCATGAAACTATAGTATAATTCTTTTTTGAAGAGCTATGTATTTTCTACAAATATGCATTTTATGTGGTGATTTGATTCATGTTTTTACTTGGATTTTCAACCACCAAAGGCTATCCACCTCCTTTACCAACACCAACCCTAGGGGCCAGGGCTATTACCTCCATCACCACTAACAGCCCTAGGATTGCCACCTCCACCACTAGGATATATTAAGAATATTTCTATCCACAATCATGACCTCCCCCTACTCTAAGACACGATAGAGAGGATACATAAGGCCTTTGCTTCACTCATTCAAGGATGATCAAAGATGTTAATGGTTCTTCTGATTTTTTTTTTATGACTTATGTTCATTAATCTTTTCTGAAAATGAGTTTATTTTCGGATTATGTTTCATTTTTCTCGGAGCTCTGATTTGATTAATAGAATAGACAAGACACCAAGAAATGTTACCTTTTTCTTTCTTCGCCAAATCCTATCCCCATTAGGCTTCTTCACACAAACAATTGGAAACATTTGGCAACATGCTACAATTTTCTTTTGCAAAGAAATTTCACATTTCTTAGGATATATCTTTTCTTTTCCTAGTGACTATGATATAGTTGAGAAGATAAAGTTATATGATAATCACTAAGACCAAAGAGGTTTAGAAGAGTTCCAGGATACTTAGAGGACTATATTTGAAAAGAATTGAATTTCAGTTACAATATAGATGTATTAGAGTTTATAGCCAATAAAAATCGAATATATACAACATATTCTATAACAAACTATGATGATAGAAATATAAAAGGGAAAACATAAATAGGGGTTACCACTTTTTGACACTTTAGTAATTCAATTTCTCAAGAGTTTTATCCAGCACTTGAAGTCTAGAGCCTAAACCTTCATTATCCATAATCTCGCAAGAAAACAATTTGAGCACACAATTAGAACCATAGTCGTTAAATCATAGTTTAAGAAAAACAAAATCAATGACCATAATATCCATGCATAAAGAAAAGCAATAGAACATTAGAAACCCTAAAGACATGAAAAATGCAAAGAAATAACACAATAGAAGCATTACCTGCAAAACAGTGTGGCCAAGAGAGTGTCAAGAAGCATCTAAGGCAATATACTACTAGGGCTTTAGGTTCTATTTGAGAGTAATAGAGTTGGACTTGAATAAAGGGTTTGGGCTTTCCATATAGGCTTATTATTGATGCATTCATTGATTTTCATATTAACATAATGGCGAATAATACTTAGGGACTCACTAGTTAGCAAGAAGAGGTATATGTAATTGAAAGTCATGAGTCAAATGGATGCTTGTAGTGATAATATGGAAAAGTTAATTGATATGAATGAAAACATAAGGAATATGATGCAATCTTTTAAAATACAATGTGAGAATCAGACCAATCATTTGGGAAATTTGAAACAACAAGATTTATCATCATCTTCTAAGTTGAATATAGTGAAATCTCATAAATATGTCAGAAACATCAAATTAGAGTAACCAAAATTTTCGAGTCAAGATCCTTCTTGGATTTTTAAGGCAACTCGGTTCTTTGATTTTCATGAAGTTCAAGAATCTAAAAGATTGAAAATGGAATCTTTTGCTATTGAGAATGGGGTTTTACATTGGCTTCAATAGTTATCCAAGAATGACTTCTTACAATCTTAGCCTGCTTTTCTTAAGGCTTTGGAAATGTGTTTTGGTCCTTTTATGTTTGAAGATTTTGAGGGTAAACTTTCGAAGTTGATGTAGACAAGTAGTGTACTTAAATTTCTAAATGAATTCAAATCTTTTTCCAACCATGTTTTGGGTCTTTTAGAAAGTCTTCTTAAAAGTTGTTTCATTTTAGGTCTTAAACCCATGATTTAAGAGGAAGTTTTGGCTTCTTATCCTTCATCTTTATTGGAAGATATAAGTATAGCTAAACTCCATGAATCTAAATTACATAGATTCTTTTATCCCAACTCATCATTTTCTACTTAGTATAAACCTTTTTCATCTTCTTTTTCCTAACCACAATATTCATTGAAACCTTCTGTTCAAACACAATCATCTAAATCTTCCTATCAACCATCTAGTTATGTTCCTAGTCCACAATCTAACCTACCAAAAAAGTCATTATTTGTCAAGAAAATGTCTCAAATAGAATTGGCTTTAAGGAGGGAGAAAGGACTTTGTTATAATTGTAATGAGAAGTTTCATAAAGGACATGTGTGAAAAGCAAAATTATTGTTGATGATATCTCCAAAGGAAGAGCAAGAGGAAGAAGAATTGGAGAATTTGATAATAAAACCAAAAAAAAAAAAAAAATTGCCTAGTTCAAATAATGTGAAAATTAGCTATCATGCTTTATCAGGAATATTAGCCCCTAAAACTTGTAAGTTGCATGGATTAATACATGGCAAATCTGTTTCTATTTTGGTGGATTCTTGTAGCATGCATAATTTCATACAGTCTCATGTGGCTAAGTAGTTGAAGTTGCCAATATTGTCTATTTTGCAATTTTCTGTAAGGATAGGAAATGGAGACAAATTGATATGCAAAGGTATTTGTGAATGTGTTCCTTTGAAGCTAGCTAATGTTGATTTTATGATTGATATGTATGTGTTACCGATACAAAGGGCAGAGTTGGTCTTAGAAATTCAATGGTTAAGAACTTTGGGACTTATCATTGTAGATTATTCTAATTGTGATGAGCAACTTCAATTGCAAGGGAATAGAGAAATGGATTAGTTGTAGAAACTCATTTAGCAAGACAATGAGGCTTGTTTGTTGGATTAATGACTCTAATGGAAGGTTCATCTATTTGTATTACCAGCAATAATGCTATTAAAGCATTATTGGGCAAATTCGAAGATGTTTGTGCAACTCCTCCATCATTGCCACCATTTTGAGAGACTCAATACCATATTCATTTGAAAGATGAATCCGAGCCAGTAAATGTTCATCCATATAGATATCTATATTTCTAGAACATCCTTCATCATTGCCACCACTTTGAGAGACTCAACACCACATTCATTTGAAAGACGAATCTAAGCTAGTAAATGTTCATCCATATTTCCAGAAGAATGAGATAGAGAAGCTAGTGTAGGAGATGCTTGAAATTGGGGCAATTCAACCAAGTACTAGTCCATTTTCTTCACCAATATTATTAGTAAAGAAAAAGAATGGATCATGGCAATTTTATGTGGAGCTTTAAATCAAGCTATGATTCAAGATAAATTTTCAATACCAACAATAGATGAATTATTGGATGAGTTAAGAGGTGCGACAATTTTTTCCAAGATGGATTTACGGGCAGACTATCACCAGATACGAAAGTTTCCAACTAACATTCCTAAAACTGCTTTTAGGACTCATGAAGGCCATTATGAATTTGTGGTTATGCCTTTTGGTTTATCAAATGCTCCTTTAACACTTCAAGCAGAGAACAACATTTTTTGTCCTTATCATTGTAAGTTTATCATTTTTTTTAACAATACACCAATTTACAACAAATCTTTTGATGAACATGTAGTATATTTATAGCATGCTTTGGAATGCTTGAGGACTCATACATTTTATGTGAAGAAGAATAAGTGTTCTTTTGCTTAATCTAGTTTGATTATTTAGGGCATATAATGTTGGCTATGTGAGTTAATCCAGATCTATAGAAGATCGAGGCCATTCAACGGTGGCCACAACCTGTTTCTATTAAGCAATTACAAGGATTCTTAGGTTTAATTGGATATTATTGAAGATTTGTTTAGAATATGCTAGAATTGCTACTCTTTCAACCAATCTACTCAAAAAAGATTCATTTTTGTAGACATCTAAGATTGAAAATGCATTTCAAAAGTTAAAGGAAGCTTTAATGTAGGCATCGGTTCTAACTTTACTTGATTTTTCTAAGACCTTTATTGTAGAGACAGATGCCTTATGATTGAGAATAGGGGCCATATTATACCAAGAATCCCATCTGATTACTTTTTATATCAAGAAATTCTACCTTAGATTACAAAAGCAAAGTGCTTATGTAAGGAAATTAGTGGTAGAAGTGGAAGCAATAAAGAAGTGGCGACAAGACTTGTTGGAGCAACATTTTATCATTCGAATAAATCTCAAGAGTCTTAAAGATATTATGACCCAGACCATTCAGACTCCTGGACAACAACAATAATTTGTCAAGTTATCGGGTTTTAATTATGTCATTGAGTATAAGTCAAGTGCAACTAATAATGCTACAGATGCTTTATTTAGACAATGTGGAGAGGAATCACATTTCCATGCTATATCATTTCTCTCTTTTGATTTTGTTACTCAGTTAAAGAGAGAGTATGAGACATATGCAGAATGGATGAAACATTGTCAGGAGAGACTACCTTTATCATGGCCACTTAAGTATAGAGGTGGTTTATTATATTTGGATAATCGTATTTTTGTTCCAATCCCATCTCCATTGACTCATATTATTATTTTAGAATTTCATAATACACCTTTGGGAGGTCATACTAGAGTTTTAAGAACATTCAAATGAATTAGTAGCACTTTTTTTTTTTTCCAGGCATGAGGAAGGAAGTGGAGCAGTTTGTGAAGCAATGTCACGTGTGCCAACAGATCAAGTATTTGACCATGTCCCCCTACAAGTTTGCTTTAACCATTACTTATTCTACAACGCGTTTTTGAGGATGTCTTAGTGGTTTTTATTACTATTCTACTCAATTCTAGAGGATATTCAATAATATTAGCTATAGTGGATAGATTTACAAAATACTGTCATTTTTCATCATTATCGGCTTCTTATTCAACTATTACTGTTGCAAAGTTATTAGTGGACATTGTGGTCAAATTGCATGGAATTCTTAAGTCAATTGTATCTAATCGAGACAAAGTATTTGTAAGTCATTTTTGGCAAGAATTGTTCAAATCGAGTTGAAAAACTTTGAGAACGAGTTCAACATATCATCCCTAGGTGGACGGATAGTCTAAGGTGGTAAATCGTTGCTGGAACAGTATTTATAGTCATTTGTGATGGACTATCCAATTTAATGGCCTAAGTTTTTGCCTTGGGAAAAATATAGTTTCAACACTAATTCTTAGATGACACCTTTTAAAGCACTATATGGTAAAGTTCCATAAAAGATTCTAGATTATGTGTAGAATATATCAGTAGTGGAAGCAATTGATCATGAATTAAGGAGTAGGGATGAAATTCTTTAATTGTTGAAGATAAATTTAGAACATGCTCAAGAACGTATGAAGTAGCTAGTAGATAAATAATGTCTAATAAGGAG
Organism: Laguncularia racemosa; assembly: GCA_037954665.1. Lineage (NCBI taxonomy): Eukaryota > Viridiplantae > Streptophyta > Magnoliopsida > Myrtales > Combretaceae > Laguncularia > Laguncularia racemosa. Next base: position 322,712 of record JBBMOL010000040.1, read on the forward strand.
TTGTCTGTAGGGAACTTTGCCTATGTCAAACTACAACCATATAGGCAAACAACTTTAGCAAATAGACTTTTTTTTTTTTTTTAAGTTGTCACAAAGGTATTTTAGTCCTTTCAAGGTGATTACAAGAGTGGGAGCGGTAGCTTACAAACTGAACTTGCCAAAAGGGTCAAGAATTTACCTTGTATTTCATATCTCTGTTCTTAAGAAGACGGAAGCTAATAGTCAACATTTGGTTTCACTACCATCTAAGTCTTATGGTAACTATCCGATTATTAAGCTAGTGGTAGTCCTAAATTCTAGACTGCTAAACCAACAAGGTGAAGATATACCACAAGTTTTAGGTTAGTGAAAGTCATTTCCAAATGAGGAAGCTACTTAGGTGGACATACAAGATTTTGTGCATGATTACCCTCATATTGACCTTGGGGACAAGGTCAATTTTCCAAGGCGGGAGGAAATTGACATAGTTGAAAAGACAAAGTTACATGACTGCCCCCAAAGACCAAAGAGGTCTAGAAGAGTTTCAAGATACTAGGTTTATGTTTGCAAAAAAAAAAAATTTAATCTCAATTACAATGCAAATATATCAAAGTTTACAACCAATAGAAATAGAGTATGTATAATAGATTTTGTAATAAATAATGATGACAAAAATATAAAAGAGAAAACATAGATAGGGGTTACCATTTTTTGATACCCCAATAATTTGATTTCTTGAGAGTTTTATCTAGTACTCAAAGTTCAGGACCCAAACCTTCATCATCCATAATCTCGCAAGAAAACAATCTAAGCACACAATTAGAACCATAGTAGTTAAATCATAGTTTGAAAAAAAAAAAAATCAATGACCATAGTATCCATGCATAAAGAAAAGGAATAGAACATTAGAAACCCTAAAGACACAAAGAATGCGAAGAAATAACATAATGGAGGCATTACCTACAGAACTGTGTGGCTAAGAGAGTGTTGAGAAGCGTTTGAGGCAATATACAACTGGGATTTTAGGTTTTGTTTGAGAGTAACAAAGTTGGACTTAAATAAAGAAGCTAGACCATCCTTATAGGCCTATTAGATTAATCATTGTCAACAATATTCAAGTTTATAAATTTTGATCTGCTAAGCATAGACAGCACATTGAGAACTCAACCTAGTCAAGTAATAGACAAAATGTTCACTTCTTTGCTACGTCCACGATGTAGATGGAAATTTCACAAGTAATGCTTGAAGTATAACTTTTTTTGTTCCACTATATCTAGAAACACCCTAAAAGGAAATATCTAGATTCTACATTTCTCAAAAGTTGCACATCATAAGGGCATACATCTACAACTACCAATTGTAATTTCATCCAATATGTAAAAATTTTATATCAAATGGATACTAATAAAACCAGTGGTATAAACAGTGTATTATTGATGACCTTGTAAGTTTAAGTTTATTAACGTAACAATTTAATTTAAAAGTTCAAAACTTACAAAATTGCTATCTCGTGAATAGCTTTTTCTTTCTTTTAATTAACTACTTTATGCCATTTATTTTAAGGACATTTATCATGTGAATTGTCACTCATAACTTTTGTTGGTTTACAACGAAAGGTAGTTTGTAAAACCCACAATTAGATTTGAAGTATAGAAAGTTTCTTTATCATATTTATTTAATGGACCATTTATTTTGAATCTCAATCTAAGTCTCAATTTAAAATGAAGAGACGACCATAAGATATCAAATCTACATTACGGTCGAGTCAAATAAAAATACATGATCTTTTAACTAAAATTACGTTGATATTTGCTTAGTTCTTCAATAATTGCAAGACCAAAGGTTGAGGGGATCAAAGTCCATAGCATCATTGTGGTCAATTACTGGAGAAATTCTTACTCCAACATGATCGGCACCAGTGGCACCCCTATTGCTTGAACAATTTTCATTAAAAATCTACACCTACTTTCAAAAGATCCTCCACATTTATCAGTTCCATCATTAATCTTCTCCTTCAGGATTTGATGGATGAGGTAGCCATGAGCTGCATCGATCTCAACCCAATCAAATCCTACCCACTTGGTGTTCAATGCAGCTTGGCGATATTGCTCGATCACATGTGGTGTGTAAATCGAGCCACATGCAAAAATAATTGAACTTTTTTTTGGTTTGGTTTGCTTCAGTTTTTTGGTATACGATTTGATTGGTCTTTTCCCGGTCCCTAATAAGTAATTACCGGTTGTACAACGCATTTATTTGGTAGTGCCAACTGAGACAGACATGCTCTGAGGACAGTAATGGCATAGATAGATGCACCCTCAGACATATTTAACTGGACATAAGCACAAACAATAAACGGAGGGTGGTCATTTGCCCCGTTTTTCATGCAGCCGCCATAAAATTTTCGGTTCCATATGAGGCGGATGCTTGGGTTTCAATAAAAAAACTCGAAGGAGTCAAAAGAAAAGGAAAAGCTAAAGCAAATAATCAAAGCACGAGATAGTCGTCGACCATTTTTGTATACCAAAAGCTGCAAATAAGAATATGAATCGATTTACACACATGGATGGACACTTCACATGACTTAAACCTGTGTGCCACTGTTGAAAAGAAAAGGACAATTCACAAGTAGTAGGAACCTATAATTCAAACCTAATTCACTTGGTATTGCTGGCACATGCCCGTCATCCATGTAAATTGAATTGCACCAATGAGGATGCAGGAATGCTGGTTCGGCCACCCTAGAAAAGCCACTGAGAGACAAACAAAATGATAAAATAAGTCAAGGCATTGCAGCACATGAGTGAATAAACATTAAGGCAGCAGCTAATGGGATTTACCTAATAAATAGCTTGAGGACATGCTAATGAACCATCTCATCTAACTTCTGCCTGTACTGAGCTAAACGCTGTTACATGAAAATAACAGTGCATTAGGAAGCAGCATTATGACTATAGTTGCTAACGCTCTCATGAAACCAACATTGAGAATTGTAAATAGTCCTATGTAGTCATAAGATTGTTGAAAACCCTGTGTGCGATGACTGACAGTTCAAGCAAATCATTCTTGAAGAATTTTAGTGTCTAATTCATCACAATTTATTTATCTTCCAGAAACTAAATCCAGTCAGTTTATGCCAGAAAATTGATCTTTCAGGACTTTTAACTCTTATATGTTCTATATTATAATCTGCATACAGTGAAGAGAAATAAAAATGTGCTATTCATATTTATCTACAGAAAAGAATCTCTCCAAAGTAGGGATTAACAAGAACTATACCTAACATAATTTCTTGTGACAAAAAGCTAAAACTCAGTTCCTCATATTATTCTATCCCAACAAGGGACTTGTGATCAGGAAACACTACGAGATGGCAACAAATGCAGAACAAAGTAAATATATGTCATGAGCAAAAATGTGAATGCTGATATAGTAAGAACATTAGGTGATATTAGATAGATACATACTCTTGTATAAGCATATACACCAGCCTCGGTGGGTGCAACAGGACTTCCTCTCCTTATAAATTTCCCTTCTTTGAATATGTAAAGCATTGGTATTCCAGTGGATAGTTCCAAACTGATGACCTGTGAAAAAGAATAGACAAGCTTTTGTTAGCACATAAGACGTAAAGTGAACCAGACGTAATTGGAATCAGTGAAATGCATATCACCTCCTGGGAAGTTAGTTTGTCAAGGTACATGATGATGGACCTCAATGAATTTCCATGGGCAGCAATCATTATATTCTTTCCGGACACAAGTAGTGGTTCAATCTGCAAAGCAACATCCATTATCAAAAATATCCATGGGCATTTACCACATCAATTCCAGTACATATCTCTACCCATGCATGCATATCAATGAAATTAAAGCAAGATGCAAAGGGTAAAAATGACTGAGCACCTGATCTTTGAAATAAGCAACCGCTCTCTCAGCACACATTTCTAAACTCTCTCCATTTGGTGGAGGAATATCATAACTTCGACGCCACTCATGGACTTTTTCCTTCCCAAATCTATCTGCTGTTTCCTGTTTATTCAGACCTTGTAATTCGCCATACCTGAAGGTGAAAAGTACTGTAAATCTTGGGAATTTGACACAAGGAAAAGAAAATAATAACAAATGCAAGAGAGAATTATTACATCCTTTCATTTAACTGCCATGCAGTTATAACTGGAATAGATTGCTTTATAGTATCCTCACTGAAGACTTGACTCCATCCTTTTGCTTGCTCACTCTCGTTGTGCAAGATAATTGGAACCTACAGACAGAAAAATATGTTATGACAAGGAGTCACTGCATCTGGGTAAGGGCAATTCTTATATGGATTGAATTGATGGAACCTTATTTTGAAGATGCCTTTCTATTTTCAACAACTATGAAATCGGTATCTTTTCAAATACCACATATTCTGTGGCCCAGTGTTGATTAATTTGAAATACCAGCAAGGTTTTGCATGTAATCTCAAGGCATCTGTAGCATCAATTTATCTCAAATATTCGGATTCACTACCTAAATTTACATGTCAAATATGCTAACCCATTATCCTTATAATAATAATAATTGATGTAGCAAATACTTCTTGGTGAAGGAATACAAAGTAAAAAAAAATTGACAAGTGAAAGTTTAGCTGAATATGATATTTAACAATTTTAAGCTTTACATGTAAAATTAAAAAAAAAATCCAAATTTTTTGTAGTACTTTTCATATTGTCCCTTAAAAATTACTAGGTGTAGTTGTTGCTTTAAGAGCCAATCAGAAGAAACAAGTTGGAAAGAATACCTTCTTGCGACGGTGCTGAGTCATGGCAAGCATTGCAGTCATTTGGGCACGAATGAGTGCTGATGTATATATTATGTCGACAGGTATGTTGCTGATTCGCTTCCCAGCTTCAATTGCTTCTTCAACACCCTTCTTTGTCAGTGGGACATCAACACAACCCGTAAATAGGTTCTTCTCATTCCATAGAGACTCACCATGTCGAATTAGTATAAGTGATGCTTCACCTGTTCCAATAAGAACATCACAGCACAATTTCTGGATTATTTCCACTCCAATTGAATCGTTAAAATAGACTGCAGCATCTGACTTAATGTAAAATTAAGATTGGTGGGCAAGTTTTTCTCCTACACAACAATTTCAGCTAAGTGTGAGCTCAACATCTGTGATCTAGAATCCCCAATAAGGCCACCCTCTACACCAGTTGCTTGGCGTGAATATCAAGGGCTAAGGACCCCATTTGTGATCCTTCACCATTGGGTAAGGTTCCTTAAACTTTGCAAACAAAATTTAAAAGTGGACCCACTAAAACTTGAAAAAATATTGAGGAACATTTTGAAAGGATCTTAGAAATAAAGTGGTGAGGTACTTAAGAAGGAAAGTTTCTTAAAATACTGATGTGGCATCTTAAGGACTTTGTAGAGGTCCTTAAGATTGGAAATGGTTTAACAGAATTGATAATTAATGGTGAACAAACTGAACAGCACTAGCGTAATGTCCAAAGTTAATAAACTATCGCATGAAGCCAAAAGCCCAAGTCAAAAGCAGGTTTATGAAGGGAAGTCCTAAATGATTGTGTAAGCATTAGATAGAAAGCTTGAGGGGTGCGGCTGGTTACTCTGAAAAAAGGGGCTCTTGAGCCATGGAAAATTTAATTCCAACCTACTCATATAATAATTAAGCTTAATGAGATAGAGGCAGTTCTACATCTATTCTTCAACAACTATGACTCAAATTAGTCAAAAAACAGGAAATTAGCATACGTGACTTCTTCTGGGAGTCAGAGGAGGTGCCTTTTGAAGGAGTAGAAACCGGATCGTATACTGGAGCTGGAGAAGCAGAAGCACTAATGGAAGACAAGTTTATTGAGGAAGCATGGCTTCTTCTGCTCATCTGTTGGTTATCAAGTTTGAAACCTTGTAGGGGCAACCTTATCGAAACTATTCCTAGCTCCTGATGTTGGCAATGCCTTTTCACATTAGCATGAGGGCGGACTGCTTGGTTAAAGGCGGGAGCAGCAGCAGCAGCCATTCTAAAATCTACAATGAAGTAAGCTGCCAGTTGATACAAAAATAAAAAGACAATGTCAGCTCAAAAAGTGAAAAACAGAAATAAGACATCCTCAGAAAAAATATCAACCAGGAGCCAGATACTTCCTTCTGTTTCCATGAGAATTGAAATCTAAACACTCAAAGCGAAGAAACAGAGAATGAAAATGTTTAATTGGAAAAATAAGAATTTAGTTATTAAGCAATTTATGACTACAAAATCGGCATGCAAAGTACTATTTTCGAGTCTCAGAAGGCCATCAGAGAGCCACTATACCCAAGAACCATTGTTCGATTGGAATAGCAACTATTGATAAATTTCAACATGTGAAGTATCCTTGAAAAGTCAAAGATCAAAGACAGACAAAGCGGAAAAAGAACTCCTACCAATATAGGATAGAAATCATTTACTTAGCGTGCAAAGACCCATAAACAGTGATTACTTATCTACGGATCTCTTCAAAGGTTGTCCCAAACAAAGGGGTACATTCCTCCTCCCGCACATTCGGTCTATTAAAGGCTTAAAGAAAAGGGTACATTCAAAACAATCCATATATTTGATTACTTACGTGCAGTACTCAGAAAAGCAGACTCACGCGATTGAAGAACAAAAACCCAGCAGCCAATACGCCAAGAACAGAGGAGAAATAACAACAACAAGCCAACTAAGTGAAACGGACATGAGAATCGTACCTTGATTTATAGCAGAAACAAAGCGGAGAAACCGAGGCAGGGTAGGTGTAAAAATTTATGGCTGATGTGAGTTTATTTCAAGAGAAGGGAAGTTGACGGAGAGGAAGATGAACAATATTGTATTTGAACAATTGTTGAATGATCGTACGTATAGTGATTGTATAGGTTATAGAAGAAATCGTTGGTGTTTCCTTTTTTTTTTTTTTTTTTTTTGTATTTATAGCGAGAAGACGATGTTTTAGATGCGCAAAACAGAAGCAGAGTGATGACAAAAAAAAAAAAAAAAAAAGAAATTAGGAAGTGTCGTGAAATGTTTATAACGTCGAACACGTATGTAGGCTGGTTTGACATTTGATATTTGACAAACAATTACATTTTGGTATTTATGTGCTATTTTATTAGTTAAACTATTCTAATTATCTCTCCTTTTTTTTATTTAAAAAAAAATCTTGTACTGATACGATTGTGTGTAGACTTTTAGTCCGTAAATAAAGGATTATCCAATTCAAAGTAGAATATTCCTCTACCCAAAAAAGGAACTTACAATTACAAACTTGTAAGTGTGTTGTTTACTTTGGCACATGGACAATAAGGAAATAAAGTGGAATCTGCCTTCTACAATAATATAAAACTTATATATATATTAATAGTATAGACATATATAAAGAAGAATTATGCTTTGGAATAAGAAAAAATTTGTTCTAGCTTAATTGTATGAATATTTTTCTTTTAATGGAATAGATTAGGTTAAAAAAAATTTAAGTTATAATATATAATGTAGTTAGAAAAAAAAAAGAAAGAAAAAACAAGAGAAAATTTGAATATCAACAACTTTGATCCAAAAAATAAATAAATAAAAGAACATATTTTTTTCTCTTCATCATAACTGGTTTTTATTTTAGTTCTAAACTTCTTTTATTTTTTTATTTATTTGAGTATTCAATATTTATAACTATTTATAAAATAAGACTTTTATTACTATAATTAGTTTTTCCATTGACATTTCACTTGTGATGTGACTTGATTCATCTATCAACTTCCTTAAGTTTTTTTGTCCATTTTTTAATACGTTTAGCTTCTAATTAGTTGATAATCATTAATTTAATAAAATAACAAGAAAAAGAGTTGAAAAATATTGTGTAAACCTAATTACCTCGACCGGCCACCTTAAAGCCATTATATGTTGACATATGTCAATGATGGATGAAAAATTTAATAATGTTAAGGTAAGTCCTAGTTTTGCAATAGTTAAAAAATATTAATATTCAAATAAAAAAAATAAATATTAAGGATTCAAATTAAAAAAATAAATATTAAGATGAAATGTATATTTTTCAAAAGAAAAAAAAAAGATGGATTAAATATATCATAAGATATTTTAGAAAAACACTCAATATTCCACCCTCTCCACAAAATAATAATAATAATAAAATAATAATTTTCATGCTCTTATACGTGTAGTTCATACCAATAATAAAAAATGTCAAATAGTGATGAAAATTATGCTTAAATCAAAACAGTTGATTGATATTGTTATTACTTTGTTAATTCTGCAGTGCAACCTATATAATTTTCTCCATCTAATCAATATCTCAATTAGAATAAGCTTAAAATTTGTACTCAATGCACGTATGAGTCGCTTCCTTCAAATAAATCGAAACAAGTATTCGATGTTTACATCCATATGCATTGTGTTGTTTCCTTTCAAATTAATTTTTTAACTTTCGTGACGAAATCTAAATAAAATAAAATCGACATGCTTATAAGACAAGGCACGCATAAATGCATGCGCATCAAATTTTTATTCTAACCAATTGCTCCAGCCCATAGATCAGACTTCCTGCCTTCTAAAAGAAATAATTATTATTTTTTAAATAATCTTCAAAATATATCAATTGAAATTGATATAAAATTACTTTTTCAATTGATATAATTTAAAAATTATTTTTAAAAAATAATATTTATTTCCTTATCCCATTCTACATATATGTAAAAATCTGTTGATATTTTAATAAATAAGCTGAATTTTCCTTGATTTGACTCTAGTTGGATTTAATAAATAGTTCACTATTCTTGCCATCGAATAAGAAGTATAAAGCATATTCGTCCCCCGTGAAAGAAACCTTTTTATTGGTACTTCCTTGTTTAGAGCAATGCATATTGAACGGGGTATGGATCCTCTAAAACCAGACTCTCATTTCTTTATTTTTAGGGAAAATATATATATATATATATTTTAATTCAAGAGTGGAAAAATTGTATTTATTAGCATATATGTTATTTAATTCCCTTCATATTAAGATTTTAAAAGATTCCACTATTCAAACCAGCATGACTAATTTTAAATGAACTAGTGATGATACGTTAAGATCCATTTGTATAAATACGGATCTTCTATGGTTATGGTCAAAATTCAATTCTTCTTATTAGTTATATTATATGAAGTATTTTTTTTTTTTTAAGAAAAAAAGAACAACTACTATGACATGAACCCTCTAAACCACAAACGGTTTCAGTTGAATTGGCCATAATTTGGGACACACCCAAAAGACACCATTAAGAATCAATAATATTTCAAAGCTTATGGTTTCCAACGACTTTAGATGGTGTTAAAGGGACCAAACCCGACTCTTTCCAACTTTCTCTACATAAATTAAACAAGAGGAGTACCAAACTGAATCAGCAGCCCTTCAAAGTCTTGAAACCAGCAACACACCTACCCTCCCATCAAATAATGAGTGGTGTGGGGTTTGATGTAAGTCAATATTCATGTGCTGATGTTATATGCCATGTAAGTTTTAAGGACTGCCACTACCAACCCATTTGCCTACCTAACACCAGGTTCAAGCAAATTAGTCATGAAACACGAAAAACTCATAGAATCTTTGTGAAAAGTGCTGTACCAATGTTTGTAAAATCAAATCCAATCGAAAAATAAATTTTCTATTTAGATCGCATTTCAGTTTACAAGAAAGTGTTCCAATGATGCAAAATGTTTAACATGACGAAATCTTCAACCAGGAAATGATAGATATTTTGAATTTTTTTAATGCCTTCAGAATAAAAGTATCGCAACATCTACCACTTCTCCTGTTGGATTGTACTGTGAATAATAAACCGTGATCAAGATAACTAGGTATTTTCTTTAAAGCGATTTGAATCAAACCAAATAGATTAAAATTATATTTGAAGTGGCTTGAATCTTAATTTTAAATCTCAAAAATGGTTCATTTCACTAAAAGCGTGACCTAAACCAGCAGCACTCTTAAGACAAAAGCTTTAATTATTAGTTATACAAATTAATTAATAATATTTTAATACTTGTCCATCATTTTATTTATATACGTCAATGTATCAATATCGACATTTTTTTTTTTGGATCAAATTCGAGTGGGGGGTGTTTGTTTAAAGGAATATTGTCTCTGATATTCTTCACATCTATCAACTTTTTCTTATCTTTTTTATTCCCCATTTGCCAGTTCACATCTGCCGCTAAAGTTGGCATTTGGTAATTGGCTGCCAGTTCACATCCACGTTATATATATATATGGTTGAATTAAAACTTTTTTTTCGATAAAACCATTTAAATTTCAAAACATACAAGTTATACATATGACTATTGATTAAAGAAATGAAAAAAAAAGAAAAGAAAAAAATTACACGTAACTAATGAAAGAAAATAATAATGTATAAATAATTTAAAAGATACTTGATGAAAAAAGAATAAATATACAGCTATAATAATACATTATCTGTATTTAATAAATATACAAAAAATATGGTAATCACATTTAATTTGCTTTCTTAAATAGATCACAATTTGCCTGTAAAAACAATAATAAACATATTAACTGAGAAATTTTATATATAGAAAAGTAAAACGATTTAGCATAAAAATTTAATGATGTTGTAAAAACAACAAAGAATAATTTACTTGCGCTATGTGTGTGAAAATCAAATACAACAAAATAAAATACTTTGCCAAAAAAAACTTGCATATAATGGATATACACCCACATTAGGTATCTGAAAATTAAATATAATAAAATGTTTAGATTTATAATATAAAACAATAACCAAATCACATGCGTGACTAATAATTATTGAATGACAAAAGGAAAAAAAAAATGCTTAATTGGTTCTATTTCCTCATAACTAAATTTATTGTCGTTTATTTTTACATAAAAGTATATTAGAGCGATTGAAATAAATTGAAAGTTAATTTGTATATTAATAGTAGTTGACAATCATGCCTAATTTTAGGAAGTTCATTCACCATTTGTTATTAATTATCATTAGGTTAGTTTAATCATTTGCCCTTATCCAATTAATTAGTTACTTACATGAGAACATAAAATAGTAATTTATGTTGAATAATTAAGTTTTAAGGAGGTGTTGAAAAACCCCAAATTAGTAAATAAAGACAATGAAAATTAAAAGGAAAAAAAAATGGAAATCAAGTAAGAAAAGATTTACAAAATTTAAGGTCAAAATTTTTCAAAATAACCATTTTGCTCTTGAACTCGGGTTTATAAAAAATAACTGTGAAATAACTTAATAACCCTAAATAAAATTTCAAGACCCTAATTAGGTAAATAAAATTATTAAAGGATTATGTGAGGGCATTTTAAGTCATTGGAAGTGATCTCTTGAAGTTTAGAGATAAATTATTAAAAATAACATTTTTGCCCTTACATTCGGTTTTATCGAATTTGATCCTGAATTAGCTTAGAGACCTTAAATATAGCTTTAAATGAATTGAACTTAGAAGAACTAAAATGGGCCTAAGTAATAAATTAAAGTATTTTAAGCCTAATTAGATCAAGTTAATTAAACTAAGTGACCAGGTGCTTAATTAAATGGATTACCTTAATTAATAAAGTTAATTAACTTAATTAGTATAACTGGCCCAATGTTCAAACTATTTGGACTCACTTTCCTTTTGGGCCCAACATCTTAATTGAGTTTTAGTAAGATATATAGATTGGAACTTAATGGGCTAAAAACTCAAAAGGTTAGTTAAAATCTATGTAGACTAAAACTTAATGGATTGGAAACTTAGAAAGTTAGTTAAGTATATTGAGCTAGATACTTAGAGTTTTAGATAGAATTTATGTGGATAAGTGAAGAAATACTTAACACGCAACATGAAAAGCCTAAATTAATAAACTTTAAACAGCACATGGGCTAAATATAGTTAAAGGCTAATTAAGCCCTTATACCCTTGTTAAACTTATAACTGGTATAGGTCTTAGTTAAGAATCCAAGAACTTAAATTTATAATGGTAGTAATGCTAATAATTACATGTAATAATCAATTTCCTAAACTTAAATTATTAACTTGTAATTTCTCTTTTCAATAGCATAAAAATCAAACAATTGTGATTATTGGGAGTCAGAATCGCCCTCAGCTATAGGAGACCTTTGATTGTCAAGGTACGTAACAACATGCATATTGCGTGCTAGGGTAGGATTTAATTAATTGGACTAATAATTAAACTCAGCTATAATAATTATGTCTTACATGTGTTTAGTCACTTGAGTCAACAAGTAATACCTTTGAACCAGGATTATGGTTATGGTTTTATGCCCCGAAATGGCACATTAGATTAGGTGCTTAGGCTGTTAAAGAATGGCTTGATGGATGGCTAATAAGTAAAATCAAGTTGGATAACGAGTACTGTAAGTAGAGAATAGGTATATTGGGAGTTGTCTAGGGTTATAAGACTTAGTGAGTGATACAATATAGTTAGACTGTGATCAATGAAGATCATATACTAACGAGATCACTTAGATAAGGCTACTAGGTTTTTGGTTATGCAACATGAAATTTGATTGCTCCCATCAACCCCTAATTGTTGCTATAGTGGAATTAGATCCTAAGTCTCCAGTCATGTTGTTTGGAGTTATAAGTATTCATGTGTTGATTTTTTTTACTTTAAATAAGATAAATAAATTGTATGATCATTTATTGCAATAGAAATGTAGGCTTTATTGACATTTATAAGTGTGTGTATTTCCATCATTGTGTACTAAGTCTTTTGGCTCACTTTTCTCTTTCAAGTGATAATTATTTGATGGATCCACTTTATGATTTGTTAGGTTTTAGTTTCGAGAAGGAGTACATGGATGAGTATAAGGATTACTTTTGACTTCATGTTTTGTTGTAGACTTAAAATTTTTATGTTTTGGTATTATATTAGATTTATTATAAGAGCTGCTTATGGCTCTATGGCCTATTTACCCTATGTTTGTATTTTGTAAACTCCTTAGGCCTTATGACTTAGATTTCTATATTGTGCTTTTCATCACGTTTTTCAAATTTGGCGAATTTTTAAAATGATTTTTAGAATCAAATGAACCATCTAATGCTTTCAAAATTTAATTAATGATCTTAAGATCATAAAACTATTTTAGAAACCAACTTAGTAATTGTAACCTTATATATTCTACCTAAATATGGTATGTGGAGATATGTCATCATCAAAGAAAATTAAGGGCATGATAGGTGTAAAGTTGAATAAATCATAAGGCCCTTATAGTCTAATGCCATCGATGTTGATCTGCATGTTAGATGGACCAACTTCAAATTCCCTTCCCCCATTGTAATCACAAAAATCAAAAATAAAAAAAGAGAGAATAAATCAGTATTGACTTTATATATATATATATATATATATATATATAAGGTTGCAAATAAGTCGAGTTATTCGCGAGCTATTTAAGCTTAGCTTAACTTGAGCTCAATTAGTAAATGAGTCAAGTTTTAGCTCAAAATAAAGCTCATTGATTTAAATGAGCCGAACTCGAGTTTCTGTTTAAATTTGTGAGTCGATTTTAGGGTAAACTCATTTATTTTGTTAACAAGTTAGTTCGTAAACTTATGAGTAAATTTGTTTATATTATTAATAAACCAATTTGCGAACAATCTCATAAGTAAGCTCATAAACAGATTCATGAGTAGACTCTCATGTATATTATTAATAAGCTAGCTTATTAACAAGCTTATAAGTAAACTTTTATTTATAGTGTTAACAAATCAACTCATAAATAAATCCATAAGTAAGCTCTCATTTGTATCATTAATAAGTAGACTTATAAATAAACTTATTTATTTAAATAAACTCTAGCTCATACTTATTTATTTAAACAAGCTGGAGCTTGAGTTTTAAATTCCTTAATGAAGTTAAACTTGAATTGATAAATTTCAAGGTCAGTAAAAGTTTGGATTGAGATAAACTTGATAGTTTTTCTAATAAGTCAAGTTTGAGTCTTAAAAAGTTCAGTTCGATTGAGCTCATTTGCAGCCCTATATATATAATATAAAATATATATATATATATATATATATATATATCTATATAACAGGTGATAAATGATAAAAAAATTATGAAGATTCCCTTTTACCGATATAAAATAAGTTTTGTTTTAGAGAATGCAGTTATCTTACGAACAAAAGATGAAATAGGATGACAAGTTTCAAAATTAATTGAAGGAGCAATTGTGCCCTTCTATGAATATTTTCACCTCTGGGCATGATCATCTTTCTTTAGAGTTAATGAGTATCATCTGTGTCGACACTGGTAAACTTGTTATCCATAAGGTACATAAACACAAGTCTATAGAAAGTTCTTTACTCGTGAGAATGGCTGAATTAATGCTTTTAGGAATAATAAGAAATGCTACACCTTCAAAGAACACATTTCTTTCTTTTTTTTTTCTTTTTCTCTCCCTTTTCTGGGGCATCGGTATCTCCTGCCCGTAAAGTCAACGAGTCATTTAGTGTTTTGAGCTTGGATTTAGGTATTAATCAAGCCAAATGCTAAACACCATGACTCTTGGGTTTGGCTGAGTCAAATTTTAAGACAAGTTGGGGTTGGCATATGGATAATTGTAAAATTAGAAGACGAGAGTTCTATGAAAATATGAAAGATAAGAGTTTCCTGTAGTTACCCAAAAGATAAATATATAGATTTATCAAAAAGTGAAAGCCAGAATTTCCAGTAATTACCCCAAAAAAGGACATTTTCTAAAGAACAGAGCGTGCTCTTTTGTTTTCCACCGTTTAAATTGTTTTCTTGTTACGTGATTCGTCTTTTGACAATATAATTCATGTAAGTTGCTTCTCTGGTAGAAATGATATCCCTTTTGTTGTCGTTACTCCATAGACATAGGGGATCAGTTATTAAGCATGCATGTCAATCTGCCGAAGGTATAGTGTCATACTTGTGGATTTGGTGCAAAATGTAGTTGAAATAATCTGAGATTTGGGAGAGCTGCACCCAAAAGCTAGCTATTCAAATGGAAAAGCCCGAATCCATTTGAACTCCACACTCTGATCATTTTGATATGGGGCTCAAAGTCCTATACCTTTCAATTAGGATCATAACAAGTGTCTTCAGGCTTTCTTTCTTACTGTCATAGACTCCTACTACAAGCTGTGGTTTGGTCCCCCGAATATGTCATCTGGACTGCTATGGCAACATGAGGATATAGACCTAGTTTTATAAAATCATCATGTTCTGATTTTATGTTATAAATTTTGAAGGCTATGTTTGTTGGGTTTTTTATAAATTCCTATTACATGTTATCCGCCAAACAATGCCTTAGCATCTCATCATCTCTTGTAGAATAGATCTTGAATAGACAATTTTGGTCGATTTGGTGGTTCTTGGCTTTAACTGATATTGAAACTGTACCTATTTATCTTCCAGTAAACCGTGTTCAAATTACAAAAAGGAGGAGATGACAGGTAGTGGTATCTTTTCAGCCAGTGGGGAAGATGCTACCTCGGAGGCTACAAATGCAAATCCTCGTCCAACTTTGCATAAGGCAGTTCTTCTTTGATAGATTCAGTTAGAAAAACATTCTAGTGTCCCACTGACCAAACATCACATTATTGCTAATTTTTATCATCCTTGGTATATTTCATTAAGTGAGGAAGAAAGTGTCCCTTCGAGAAAGCCTGTCACTCTTCCTGAAGTAGCGAAGCAGAGTGAATTGAGTGGTACATTGCACGAGTCCGACATAAAACTGAAAAAGCAAAATTCTCATGCCTAGTCCAAAGAGCTTAGTGGACATGACATCGGTGACCCTCCTGAAATTTTGCACGGTCATTTGCTCCAAGAGTTCGAGGGAAGAGCCAACCAATTGGAGAAGAAACAACTGTTAACATGCGCATGCCTAACAAGTTTTCTAATGTAAGTCAATCATTCAAGTGCTTCATCAATTCATTAACAGCAAATCTAGAAATAAATGAAGCAATGGAAACCACTGGTATTTTCAATCTTTTGATGCTACCGCAACAATATACATCAATTGCAATGCGTTGACTATAACATATATTAAAAAATTTCGAGAAAAATGTCCTCCTTGAAAAAAAATACACCCTTAGCTTAATTTCTTTTGCTTCCTTTGCTTCTAGATTTGCTGTCCATGTCCGGAAATAAGCATTTTGTTGAAATTTGTCTTAATTAGGAACTTGTAGGTTGATGAGAAGTAAGCATATCAGTAAACAATTGGCCTTTGCTCTGGTTCTACTAAATTCCCTTTCCCCCTCTCTCTCACCTGTATTAAATAAATGATATATAAATAAATAAATAAAGTAAAATAAAGCAGACATATCAATTTGCCTAGTTTTAAGATTTTGTCCATTAGGCTATTCTGGAGTGGAATATTTAGAAGATCTCTTTTGCTGTTTAGATGTATGTCTCTCTTCTCGTCCATAATGACATACTTGAGAGTTGAGAAGTTATATTGAAATTTTGATTGAAATTCATTCTAGCAGGCTGGAGGACTGAGCCACGCCATACCAGGGGAGGAACCTGTGCAAAAGACAGCAAAGAAGATACATGACAAGAAATTTGCTGATCTCTTAGGAAACGACATTTTCAAGGATGATGCTCCTCTAACCTCTTGAGTGTTTCTGAACTGCAGGAGATAAGTGATAGCTATTGGGGTGTGGCTCATACTTTCCTACAACAAGAAAGCATGTGGGTCTGGAGAAGCCGCCTTGGCTAAGGTATTAAGGAGGCAACGCCCCTTGGACACTAGAGGGCTTTTAGCAATTAAATTCATATTTGTTTATTAAAAGTTTAGGCTTGAGCCTATGAATGGCTATTACTATATATTCTTTTTTTCACTTGTAATTGCGTGATATAACGAAAGAGTGGGATACTAATTATAGTGGAATCATTTGTTGAACGTAACCCTAGTTAGCAGGTTACTTAATTTTGTTGTCATATTGTAATGTCTGGTTATGTCAATTTTACATGTAGGAAATTGAGTTATTTTTCCTAGTGATTGGCTTATTTTAGTTTATGATCACTAGCTATTAACACAATTTTGGAATCTGAGACTTATCTAATTTGGTTTGTATATGATTGTATATTTGACACAGTATGAAGTGAGAAACACACATAATATGTGTGAAGAAATAATCTTTGATACTAATAAAATTGAACAATCACGTACTCTAGTTAACACACATTTATAAACTAAGAACCCTAAAATTAGTAAGGAAATAGAATAAGAATAAAATAGGAAACCATATTAGCAAAAATAGATTTTCCTAATCTTGACACAACATGGAAATAAAAGATTTTGACTATAATTCTTGCACCAAATGGTAAAATAGTTTGCTTTAAGTCAAAGTAAAGTTAAATCAGTTTTTATTAACATATTATAAACTTTATAATTCTTTATACGTAAGAAGTTATGACTCTTCAAAGTTGAGCTTCTGGAACTAAGGGTTTCTCCTCGAAACATTCAATTTTGACAACTTCTGATATGTTTGGAATGCTATTTCCAATTGTCTACTGACTTCTAACTGTAGGTTCCGATGTCTTATTCCGATTTCCCTTATTCTTTCTCGTCTATAACTTCTGATGGAACTTAACTCATCCACGTTTGTATATTCATGATCATACCTTCTTTCTTGCTTGTCTTATATTGTTTGTTGATGACTAGTTCTAGACTTCTAGTGCACATCAGGATGTGTTACTAACGCAGTGTAGAAAGCGTAATAGTACGAGACCAATTCTAAGATTGGATCTCACGGATAAACAAATAACAATCTTAGTTTATTCATTGAAATTCTCAATTGCGCACAATTGAGGGAATAGAGAAAATTCTCTCTAAGTGTCTGTAATTCGATATATGATAAAAGATAACCCTAAAATGACTTAGGAAGCTATATATAGTCTTTAGGGAAACAGTTAAAAAAAAGGCAATATATATTTACACGTGGGAATATATATATACGTACGTCTGCTTATACACGGCCGTGTATAAAACCGTGTATGTTTCTGTGGATCTTCCAGACTCAACACACGACCGTGCCTTGGTACCGTGTATAAAACCGTGTATATTTCTGAGGATTTTCCAGACTAAACACACGATCGTGCCTTGGTGCCGTGTATAAAACCGTGTATGTTTCTGTGGAGCTTCCAGACACATTACACGACCGTACCATGTAAAAAACACGCCCAATCAACCGGACACGGCCGTGCCTTGTAAAAGACACGCCTAATGAACAGGTGTCGGCTACGATGTCCACATCATTCTCTCCCACCAATGAAGAACTCGACCTCGAGTTCTCTTTCGGATTTAGAGGTTCATCATCGGAGTAGAATGGAGATAAATCAGCTACATTGAAGGTTTTCGAAATCTTCATGCTTTCAGGAAGTCCGACCACATACGCATTATCATTTATCTTTGCAACAATCTTGTAAGGGCCATACTTCTTTGGTTGCCATTTACTATAAGTGCCTACAGGAAAACATTCTTTCCTTAAGAACACCATCACCTGATCTCCCACTTCAAAGAGCTTTTCCCTCCTATGCTTGTCTGCAGCTTTCTTGTACTTCTCATTAGCTTTCTCAATCTTCTCTTTCACTTCATATGCCACTGCCTGATATTGTTCAACCATGTGTTTTGCAGCTACATTGGACTCTACACCTTTAGGCAACAGAGCTAAATCCAATGTGTGAGATGGCGCTTTTGTATACACCACTGAAAAAAGAGATTTCTCATTAGTTCTATGGATGGAGCTGTTGTAAGCAAATTCAGCTTAAGAAAGCGCCAAATCCCATTGTCTTGGCTTCTCTCCACAAATGCTTCGTATTAAATTGCCAAGGGTCCTGTTCGTCACCTCTGTCTGCCCATCAGTCTGAGGGTAGGCTATACTACTAAAATTGAGTGAGGAATTAAACATGTACCATAGTGTCCTCCAGAAGTGACTAAGAAATCTGGTATCTTTATCTGATGTAATAGACTTGGGAACCCCATGCAACCTGACCACCTCCTTAAAGAATAACTTGGCAACACCCTGTGCATCACCTGACTTCTTGTAAGGGATGAAGTGAGCCATCTTAGAGAACCTGTCTATAACCACAAAAATAGTGTCAGCACCTCGTTGGGTACGAGGCAAACCTAAAACGAAATCCATAGATAGATCCTCCTAGATATTCTCAAGTATTGGTAGTGGAGTGTACAACCCAGTATTTTGATAATGTCCTTTAGATGTTTGACAGATGTAACACCTTTACACAATTATCCCCACGTCTCTTCTTAGTTGAGGCCAATAATATCTTACAGCCACTGCTGCCAAAGTCTTATCTTACCCCAGATGTCCTGTTAATCCTCCTCCATGTAGGTCTCTAATCAACTTTTCCCTCAAAGATGATTTAGGGATACAAAGTTGATTTCCTTTCATTAAGTAACCCTCCAGGATATAATAACTGTCACTGGACTCCTGATCAAGACACTTCCTCCATATTTTCCCGAAATCCACATTCTCCTCATATAGTTCTTTCATCTGCTCAAAACCTACCACCTCAGCCCTCATGGTGATCAATAAATCAGCTCTCCTACTCAATGCATCCGCCACCTTATTTTGAACTCCAGATTTGTGCATCAAGCGGAATGGAAACTTTTGTAGAAATTAGATCCATTTGGCATGCATATCTTTACAGATGCGTGTTTGAGTACTCAGATTGTTTAGAGTAACACAATCTGAATACAAGATAAATTCTTTCCCTACCAAGTAATGCTCCCACATCCTCAGAGCTCTAACCACAGAATAGAACTCTTTATCATAAGTAGACCAACTCCTCCTAGCTTCACAGAGCTTTTCACTGTGGAAGGCCACATATCTCTTCTCCTGAGATAACACTGCTCCAATACCTACCCTACTGGCATCACAGTCTACCTCAAACAATTTGTCAAAGTCTAGTAACGCCAACACCGGCGCACTACACAATCTATCCTTTAATACAGCAAACCCAGACTCAGTTTCTTTACCCCATTGAAACTTCCCTTTTTTCAGGTACTCAGTTAATGGGGCAGCGACAGTATTGAAATACCGTATAAAGCGCCTATAAAACCCCGCCAACCCCAAAAAGCTCCTCAACTCAGTCACCGTCTTGGGAGTAGGCCATTCTCTAATAGCCCTTACGTTTTCCTCATCCACCGTTATTCCCTCACCACTCGCTATAAAACCCAAGAATAGAAACTTCTTTGACATAAATATGCACTTCTTGAGATTGGCATAAAGCTTATTCTCCTTCAACATAGTTAATACACTTCTCAAATGCACTAAGTGCTCATCCTCAGTCTTACTATATATTAAAATATCATCGAAATACACCACTACAAATGATGCGGAATTAGAATATGCTCCAAAACCAAATGATTAGAAAACGGATTCGAATTCCTTCAAACACCCCAAATCGTTAACAACAATCAATTAACACAAATTTCTAGGTTTTTCTGGATTTTGGTACTAACGAATAAAATCAAAGATATGGATAAAATCATCAATCTATAGATGCCAAGATTGATAAAATTAAACTGTTTTGCAATCAAATCATAGAACGATAGAGACCACGTTCTATAAATCAATCACTATGGTTAAAGAATTCTGAGAATTCAATAACGATGCTCGCCACAAATTCTATAAAACCAAGAATTTGATAAGAACAACAAGAATAAAGAGAAAAATCAATCCCTAATATTCAAAGATATCCAAAGAGGATCCTCACACACTCAAGTGTCTCTGTTTTACAACCAAAATGATAATCTCCCTTCGAAAAACCTTAAGGACGCCTATTTATATTATCTAAAAAAATTTGTGCGAAAACATTCAAGGCTGGCGGCCTAAACACATAGGCCGGCACCAAAGGCCGGAGGCCTTGAAGCTAACACGACCGGCCTTTATTCAAGGCTGGCTTAAGACTGGCCGATCTTCGCCTTAGGTCCTCCTGCCATCTATGTCCTCCTTTGTTGGTTCCCGTACTGCCACCTAAAGCTCAGATTGACTTTGTTTTCTCGTATTTGGGCTCTTGGGATCGTATCATTCCCTCCATGTTGAAAATGATTCGACCTCGAATCTGTATCGTCCATCCTGCTAGGCCACATAAACAGACTCCTCTTTCCCTTGGGCTTCTTAAGGCAAATCAATCTTGTGTGTTGTACTTCAGTTGGACTTATAGGAAGAAGCTTGTATGTCTTGTCCTGTTGCTGAATGGTATACTCATTGGTGTATCCATCATACTTGGCTCTGAGGTCATACTGCCAAGGTCTTCCAAGGATCAAATGTGTAGCTTCCATAGGAGTTACATCATAAACAATTTCATCAGTATAATCACCAATAAGCAATGGAACACGAACCTGTTTGTGTATATGAACAGCTCCCTATGGACTCAACCAATGAAGTGCATAAGGTCTTGGATGCTGCTCCACCCGCAAACCCAACTTAGTAACCCAGTTTGCTAAAGCAACATTAGTGCAACTGCCTGTATCTACCACAATCAAACAAGTCTTTCCCTGCACCATGCCTTGGATATGGAATAAATTGGCCCTCTGATTAGAAACAGTTTCATCCTGCTGAACCATTAGCATATCTCCCTGTACTGGACTCGCTATAATGTCTTCATCTTCCTCTTCTGCCTCAGTACTCTTCTATTCTTCTTCCTCACTCTCAACTTTATCCCCCTTGATGACCATAACCCTTTTATTAGGACATTGAGAAGCAATATGGCAAAGTCCTAAACACTTAAAACATTTGATATCTCTACTCCTCTTTTGTTGTGTTTGGTCAACAACTTCACTAACGACTGCTTTTCCCTTTTCCTTCCTTTCCTTCTCCCTCTCGCCATCATCTGATTTATGGTGTTGATATGATTTTTGATCCCACCATTTATGATCTCGCCTGCGCTGATGCCGCTGTACCCGATTGGCTAATTTAATCACATCCTCAAGAGTCTGATAATGCTGCAGTTCCACTACACTGGCAATGTCCATCTTCAACCCATTGATGAAACGAGCTATGGATTCATCTGATGTTTCCCTGATATCACATCTTGCCACTAATGTCTCAAACTCCTTCACATACTCTTCTATGCTCTTCTTACCCTGCCTCAAGGATTGTAACTCTATCAGCATCTCCTATTTATAGTAGTCTAGCACAAATCTGTGTCTCATCAACCTTTTCATCAAAGACCATGAACGCACTTTCTCCTCATCAGCCCTACGTCTCTCAGTTTGTAATTTATCCCACCACAAACTAGAATATTCAGAAAATGCTAAAGATGCCATCTTCACCTTCATGCGCTCATCCCACTCATAACAGTCAAACACCTTCTCAACCCGTGGCACCTAGTTTAGGAATTCCTCTGGTTTACTACTACCAGTGAAAGGTGGAATTTTTGGCTTGATGCTTTCAATCCCCTTACGCCTGTTAACATTATTTCCTCTCCCATTCCTTCCACTAGTAGCATCAGATTCACTACTAGAGTGTCTCCTCCTAATTCCTACACCACTATGGCTTCTTCTATCCCTAACATCCAATCTCTCCATAACCAATCTAAGATTTTCTTGGATTTGATTGAACTCAGCCCTAGTCACAACCTCACCCCTATTATCAGCATCATTCCTATTGTTGTTGTTTTGAACACTTCCTTGCGACGGCATCTCTACCCTTCAATAGTCAACGATAGAAATTCACCAACAACTTAATTCTCAACAATAGACCAATCACCAATTCTCAGCAATACAATTCACAAAATAAATTTTCAAATTTCCCAACCAACAGCAGTATTGAATTAAAACTACAATTGAATTGAGAATCAATAGCCTTACCAATTTAACCCTCGATCTGATCGAATCCTTCGCTCTGAATCCTTACGAATCCAACCTTCGCTTTGATACCAAAATGATGCGGAATCGGAATATGCTCTGAAACCAAATGATTAGAAAACGGATTTGAATTCCTTCAAACACCCCAAATCGTCAACAACAATCAATTAACACAAATTTCTAGGTTTTTCTGGATTTTGGTACTAACGAATAAAATCAAAGATATGGATAAAATCATCAATCTATAAATGCCAAGATTGATAAAATTAAACTATTTCGCAATCAAATCATAGAACGATAGAGACCACGTTCTATAAATCAATCACTATGGTTAAAGAATTATGAGAATTCAATAACGATGCTCGCCACAAATTCTATAAAACCAAGAATTTGATAAGAACAATAAGAATAAAGAGAAAAATCAATCCCCAATATTCAAAGATATCCAAAGAGGATCCTCACACACTCAAGTGTCTCTGTTTTACAACCAAAATGATAATCTCCCTTCGAAAAACCCTAAGGACGCCTATTTATATCATCTAAAAAAATTTGTGCGAAAACATTCAAGGCCGGCCAAAGGCCAGCGGCCTTGAAGCTAACACGGTCGGCCTTTATTCAAGGTCGGCTTAAGGCTGGCCAATCTTCGCCTTGGGTCCTCCCGCCGTCTATGTCCTCCTTTGTTGGTTCCTATACTGCCACCTAAAGCTCGGATTGACTTTGTTTTCTTTGGCGCTCGTATCTGGGCTCTTGGGATCATATCAACAAATCTACCAATAAAAGGCTTAAGTACCTGATTCATTACACGCATGAAGGTACTGGGTGCATTACTAAGGCCGAATGGCATAACCAACCATTCATATAATCCTTCATTCATCTTGAAAGCGGTTTTCCATTCATCCCCAGGTCTGACTCAGATTTGATGGTATCCACTCCTAAGATCCACCTTTGAAAATATCATCGCTCCACTCAGCCTATCCAACATGTCCTCAATGCGAGGAATTGGGAATTTATACCCAATTGTAATTTTGTTGATCGCACGGCTATCTACGCACATCCTCCAACTACCATCCTTCTTTGGAGTCAATAGTGCCGGAACAGCACATGGGCTTATGCTATCCCTGATAAATCCTTTGTCCAGTAGCTCCTAGACTTTTTCCTGCAAAACTTCAGTCTCCTTGGGGCTCATCCTATAATGAGGGAGATTAGGAAGACTAACCCCAGGCACCAAATCAAGATAGTGCTGGATGTTACGCAATGGAGGTAACCCCTCTGGTAAATCTTCTGGCACTACCTTTGTAAACTCTTCTAACACCCCCTTTACACCTTCCGGAACCTCCTCACTACTCATATCCTCCCCAGCATTCTTCACGACAAGTGCATGCATCACCCGGGATTCTTTCAGGTTCTCAACCATCTCCTTCTCTGATTGAGTGATTGTTAGAAAGGATTTTCCTTCAGCTTTTTGTGTTTGGGGTCGTTTATCCGTCAATGGCAGCAATGTGTATTTCACACCCCTTTTCTCCAACTTATACTTATTCTCTTTTCCAGCTTGTTAGGCATCCACGTCAAATTGCCATGGTCGCCTAAATAACAAGTGGCAGGCATCCATATCGACGATGTCACAATAGACTTCATCCCGATATTTGCCTATAAAGAAGGGAACCCCACACCCCTCCTTCACCTCAATCTGCTTTGTCGCCTTAATCCACCCTATGGTATAAGGGTTCGGATGCTTCTCTACTGGCAGCTAGAGTTGTTTCACCACCTCTCTCCCAATTATATTCTCACAACTCCCACTGTCAACAATTAGGTCGAACACTCTCCCACCAATTGTGCACTTAGTGCGAAATAATTGGTGTTGCTGTGAACTACCCTCCTGCTTCGGTGCCAACATCATCCTTCTAATCACATAGCTCGGCTCCACCCCATCATCAACCTCATCATAATACTCATCTTCACCATCTGGTTCACAGCACACTTCCTTCTCTTCCTCCCTTTCGACAATATTTATGGTCCGTCGATTTGGACATTCGTTGGATCGGTGCCCCAACTGATTGCACCTATAACACTTCCTCAAAATTGGCTTAGCATATGGATTACTTTGCCTTGGGATCTCTTTGATTTCAAGAGGCTTCTTCCCTTCAGCCTTATCTTCCTTCTTCTCTATACCTCCAGCAGGCTTCTCAACCATTCCTTTATTCTTTTCACTAACCACCCAGTTGCCACTGCTAACACTATCATATCCATAATTCCTCCTGCCCCCACCAAGCCTAGTATTTTGCTCTTGAATCATCATCTCGGCTCTAAGGGCCAAATTCTTTGCCTCGTTCACAGTTCTAAATACTGTTACCCCAATTTTATCTCTAATCCGGGGCTTCAACCCGTCAACAAATCACGTTACTTGCTGACCCTCGGTCTCCCTTAGATCATTCCTCTCTGCCAATCTCATGAACTCGGCGGTATATTCATGCACCGTCCTAGGCCCCTAACGGCAACGTCGGTACTGCCGGAAGAGAATCTGCTCATAGTCGGGTGGCAGAAAATCCCTTTGTAGTAAGTTCTTCATACGGTACCATGTCATTATTGGCTACTTTCCCTCTCTCTGCCTCCTATTTTGTAAACGATCCCACCATGCAAATGCTCCTCCTTTCAGCCTACACGCAACCAACCTCACCCTCCTATCCTCGGGGATCTCCATATAGTAAAAAAATCTATCGACTTCTGCAAGCCAATCCAGAAAATCCTCCATGTTAAGATTACCATTAAACGATAGGATATCTACCTTAAGACGGAAATCACCGCCATCAGTCTGATCGTATCCTTGGTAGTTTCTTCGATATCCACTACCATACTCCTGATCATTCCCGTGATATCTTCCACCATCAACACCGCTTCTCCTTTGTTGTTGCCCTCTCCTTTGTAGGAAGTCACCCTCTTCCTCAGAAGAACTCTCATCTAGCTGTTGATTCCGTCGATTTGCGGCTGTAGGTTGATTGACAGGACTGCCACGAGCGACTGCTACCCTTGGTCGATCTCCACCAACGCCCCTGTTACTGTTGTGGCCCACCACCATGGCGTCGAAACGCGTAATCAGATCCTCCAAGCGCTGCTCTACTTGCTCGAGCCTCTGATCCATGGCTTCGACCACTGCCCTTGGAGCCCATTGATCGACTCCTTGGACTTCCGCATCCCGATCTAGGTCGAGAACGCGACCGCCGTCAACACCGTCGTTAGCCGACATCTCCGTAGGAAAATTGCCTTGCTTTGATACCAAACTGACGCAGCATAGAAAGCGTAATAGCATGAGACCAATTCTAGGATTGGATCTCACGGATAAACAAAGAATAATCTTAGTTTATTCCTTTAAATTCTCAATTACGCACAATTGAGGGAACAGAGAAAATTCTCTCCAAGTGTCTGTAATTCGATATATGATAAAAGATAACCCTAAAATGACCTAAGAAGCTATATATAGTTTTTAGGGAAACAGTTAAAAAAAAGGCAATATATATTTACACATGGGAATATATATATACGCATGTCTGCTTATACACGGCCGTGTATAAAACCGTATATGTTTCTGTGGATCTTCCAGACTCAATACACGGCCGTGCCTTGGTGCCGTGTATAAAACCGTGTATGTTTCTATGGATCTTTTAGACTAAACACACGGTCATGCCTTGGTGCCGTGTATAAAACCGTGTATGTTTCTGTGGAGCTTCCAGACACATTACACGGCCGTACCTTGTAAAAAACACGCTCAATCAACCGGACACGGCCATGCTTGTAAAAGACACGCCCAATCAACCGGTGTCGGCTACGATGTCCACATCAGTTACACTTAATCATGCTGATATGTTACTCTTTGGATGGTTGCATTTTTCTTTTATTTTTCTTGGTATCATGTACTTTTTGAGATGTACAAATAAGCATGCTATAAACAGATTCAAAAGATTGGAATCTAATATCTTATTTAAAAATGGGCACATCTCTTATGTGGAAAAGGTACAAGCGCCTTTGTGACAAAGATAAATATAATCACTCATAAAATGGGGATACAAGTCCAACACTTACTTGATAAAATATACCCAAAAAAACACAAATTGTACAAAAGCAACTCTGGTGGACATGGAGCAACTTAGCACAGTTGGGAGAGTAGTATGCGACAAACGCAATGATGGAGTGCTCTGCCTAATCCCTTAGAGGACTGAAAAAGAGAGAGAGGGAGTAGTTGAGACTCAAAGCTTACCTTGTAAAGAAGACAATTAATGTATGAATTTTCTCAGGTCAAATAAATCTCCCAATATGAAAAGTTCCAATGGCTTTGGGAGAGCATTGGACTGGGTCTTCAGTGCTGCTGCAATATGCTGCATGGTTGGACGTAGCCTTGGTGTCAGGACTAGGCAGGACAATGCAAGTTTCAGGATAGAAATGATTTCTCCTGAAAGTTCTCCCGGAGGTGAAATGCGTTGATCCAACACCTTAAGAATCGGAATACTCTCTGCCATGGCTTGTGATGAAGAAGATGCTTGATCTGTTGATGTAAAAGATGATAAGAGTTCTCCGGGATGCTTTCCTTGGATCAATTCTAGTGTTAAAACACCAAAACTATAGACGTCTGATTCTGTAGTAGCTTCCATTGTGTATGCGAGTTCTGCCATTTGACAAATCAGTATTGTGAATGGAGAAGAGGATAAACAAATATATAGTTGTCGAGATGACTAGAATGTTCTTGCAGCTGCCTTTCAGATGCAAAATAATGTCACAATAGCAATGAGAATATAAAAATAAGAATCCAACAAGTGAGTGATTGATGCTTAAACACATCTTTAATTTCATTTTAAGAGGAAAAATAGGTTATCGTCATATGTATTCAGGGATATTTTCTTAATATGATCTCATTATTAATGTAAACTAACATATTAGCTTCAAACGTAGATTGAGCTATTCTCCTAATTGCAGCATGTTCAAGTCAGCAACATGGTGATATAATATGTATGTTCTTTTTGTTTATGATGGTAGGTATATTTTGTTTCTAGTTCTATGCACTGCTGCATCATATGCGCACCCCAAGCTTTCGAAATTATGCTTTGTCCTCCATCTTTTTTATGCACTCATTCCTGTTAGTGGTGTTGGCAAATAGAGGAAAACATGAATTACATTTTGGAATTTCAGCTTGAACAAATTTGAAATTTTAATTGTACTGGATATTGTGAAGTTTATGTATATCTCAGTCATTTTGTGAATGAAACTCTCTCTCTCTCTCTCTTTTTTTTTTTTTTGAAATTATAAAGCTTCTGAAAGGCCAACATGAAATAAATAATACACTCATAACTGAACTTGCAACCAAAAGTCAATGTGAAAGTTAGGTTGAGAAAACCTTGTTAGGTTATCTATTCGATTCTATTCTTTTCTTTTTTCAATTCCTGCGCCTTATTTTGTCATAGGAAACAGTTGCACTAATTGCAAGTTTCATACCGACCATAAATAGGTGGGAAGAAAAACTTCGTGGTGACTATGGAATTTTGAAAATTGCTTCCTGGTTTAGTTTAGGACAATATGACGTGACCTTATAATAGCAAACATGACTTACCTGGGGCAGCATATCCATAGGTACCTCCAAAGGAAGTCCAATTTGAGGAGTTGGGATTTATAATCTTAGCTGAGCCAAAATCAGAGATGTGAGGATTGCATTCTTGATCTAGCAAAATGTTTTTGCTTGATATATCCCGATGCACTATTGGAGGAGAGCAATCATGGTGCATATATGATAGCGCATTAGCCACATCTTTGATCACATTTATCCTGCCACTCCACCCAAACTCTGCTGCTTCCTCATCGCGGTTAAGTTTCTGTTCTAAGCTTCCACCTTCCAAGAATTCATACACCAGAAACGAGTGTTGTGGATGTGAACAAAAGCCATAAAGCTTCACAATGCTACGATGTTTGATGTTTGTCAATGTGCGGATCTCACTTGTAAAAGCATTCCTTTCAGAGAGTCCATCCTCTACTACTTTATGGAATTTCTTGATTGCTACAATTTCCCCACTAGGCAAATTCGCCTTGTACACTTCTCCTTGTCCACCAACACCCAGACGGTATTTAGGATCGAATCCCTCTGTTGCCTCGATGATATTTTCGTACATGATTTTCCCATCATAACTCCATATTGCAAACCCATTTTGATTTTGTAATTCTACTTCCACAGTTTCTGCTGCTTCCTTCTCAGCTTCTTTATGACAAATACAAAATAAGAACCCGATAATAAGTGATAGAAGAAAAGAACCACCCAGCAGACAGACCAAAATCAATACTAAAGGCTTTTTACTCTTTTCTCCTCCATGACGTTGGCTCTTGTTTGGACAAGGTGCTAATCCAATGACTTTGCCACATAAGTTTTTGTTATTTTTGAAATCTTCAATTGTGGCTTCGCTGAAGGCTCTACTACTAGGAAGAGGGCCTTCTAGCAGGTTGGAAGAAAAATCAACATAGAGTAAGCTTGATAAATCCGAAAAGCTAGAAGGGATGGAACCATTGAGTTGGTTATGGGAAAGATTTAGAGTCGTTAGGTGCTGCAGCTCTCCCATTTCTACTGGTATGTGTCCTGTTAACATATTTTGACTGAGATCGAGACTTTCGAGGACTTGCAGTTGGCCAATCTCAAAAGGGACGGTTCCTACCAGTCTATTTCTGCTTAGATTCAAGATAATCAAGCTTGAACATTCTCCTATTTCTTTTGGGATCACTTGATCAAGATTATTCATTGCTAGATTGAGAATTGACAAGGGCGGCATCTTTCCAAGTTCGGGAGGAACGCTTCCCTTTAGCATGTTATCATTTAAGTGAAGTTCGAGTAATGAAGTCAGCATTCCAAGTTTGTAGGGAATATGTCCAACCAACCGGTTTGAAGAGAGGTCAAGCCTTTGCAAACGAGATAAATTTCCCATTTCCGTTGGTATCGTACCCGAAATTTTGTTGCTGATCATTTTCATGCTTGTTAAACTAGAGCACTGCCCCCATTCGTGAGAAAGTTTTCCATGTAGATTGTTGTAGCTCAAATCAAGAAAATCCAATTTTGGATGGATGCTAAATGACTCCGAGAAGTCACCAGATAATTGATTGTGATCTAGTTTAACTCTAACCAAGTTACTGCAATTGTGTAGACACTTCGGAATGGGACCAGTGAAATGATTATCGTAAGCACTGAAATTTATAAGCACTCCAGCTTGACAGAAATCTTGGGGCAAATGACCACTAAATCTATTACCACTAAATTGCAGGCTAATTAATTTAGTGAGATTATTTAGTTCTGATGGGATCGTGCCCTCAAGTTGATTGAAATTTAGAAAGAGACTACGTAATGCAGTCAAGTTCCCTAGGGAAGCTGGGACTATTCCTGTGAGATTATTTTGCCCTAGTTGAAGCACTTGTAGCGGGAGGCGTCCCAGTTCCTCAGGAATAGATCCGGATAGTTGGTTTCCAGAAAGGTAAAAATACAGTGCTTTGGTTAAGTTTCCGATACTTGCTGGAATGGAACCGGTTAGAAAATTGCTAGACAGATCAAGTTCAACAACAGATGCCAAGAGTCCGATTTCTCTAGGTATAGAGCCAGTTAGCACGTTGGTAAAAAGATAAAAGATAGTTAAGTTATTCAAATATCCCATCTGTGGAGGAATGTGTCCCGAAAGCTTGTTATCATGAAGGCGAAAGTCCACCAAGTGGCTGAGTTTCCCTATGGTTTCAGGAATATAGCCCGAAAGGGCATTTTGTTGTAGGTAAAATTCTCTCAGTTCCTTCAAGTTGCCCATAGAAGCAGGGATAGGTCCAGTGAAACCATTGATATCAAGAGAGATGGAGTTCAGAGATTCCAACTTTCCAATATCTTCAGGAATCGAACCATTAATCTCATTACTTGTCACGCTCAGGATTCGCAAATTTTTAAGTCGGCCAATCTCAGGAGGAAAAGTTCCTGAGATTTTGTTAAACCGAAGGAACAAGACCTCAAGTTTCGACAAATTTCCAATTTGTGGAGGAATGTTACCGGAGATTTCATTGAAGGAAAGGTCAAGGCAAGTAAGCTTGGAAAGGACGTCAATGTTCTTAGGAATATATCCTGAAATGGAGCTGTTAGAAAATCTGAGATACTCGAGGTCGGGAAAGGAGGATAAATTGAGGTTTTGGAGAGAACCTCTTAAAGCATAGCTAGAGATATTCAAATGAGTTATGCTATTGTTGTACCTGTTGCTGCATGAGATTCCAAGCCAAGAATCCTTGCAAGGATTGCTTCCAACCCAAGAAGAGAGAGTGGCTTGGCCTTGTTTGTCAAGACTGGCTTTCCACTGCAGAAGGGCAAGAATCTCTCCTTCCTGTTCCAGCATGGTGGACGTAGTGGTAGCAGAAGAAAAACATATCAACCAGAGATTCTGAAGTAGAAAGATAAGATTCAACTTCCCCTTCCACTTCCACTTCCACTCCATCCACAGTAGGTTGATCTCAGTTATCCTTTGTTTCATGACTGATGCCTAATCTACTTGTCTAGGGCAATAATGTCTGAAGTAGAAAGATAAGATTCAACTTCCCCCTTCACTTCCACTTCCACAGTAGGGTTGATCTCAATGATCCTTTGTTTCTTGACTGATGCCTGTCAAGTGCAATAATGACCACAACTTGTTGCAATTTATCTTAGTATTTTATATTTTTAAAATACTTAAAATATGGTTGTATTTAAAACATTATAAAAAATATAGTACTAAAAATCGTGACTTTAAGATTCAATTTTAAGTGAGTTTACCTAACCTACTTGTTGTCTAGTGCAATAATGACAACAACTTCTTGTGATTTTTTTACACTAAGTATTTTATATTTTTAAAATACTTAAAATATGGTTATATTTAAAATAATATAAAAATATATACTAAAAATTGTGACTTTAAGATTTAATTTTAAGTGAGTTTATTTTAGGTTAAAAATAAATATTGCCTAACTTAATATAAAAAATATATACTAAATATTGTCTAGTGCAATAATGACTACAACTTCTTGTGATTTTTCTACACTAAGTATTTATATTTTTTAAACACTTAAAATATGGTTATATTTAAAATAATATAAAAAATATGTACTAAAAATCGTGACTTTAAGATTCAATTTTAAGTTAAAAATACATATTGCCTAACTTAATATATGGCAATTCACGGCCCAACAATAGCCAAATCACATTTTTATTATTATTATTGAGAAAAGTATGCGGACCCCACATCTAACAATAGACAAAAGAAATAAACCAAGGTAAAAGTAAGGGATTTGAACCCACATCTTAAAATCAAATAACTTCTCCTTACCAATCAACCATTTACCTTATTTATTTAACAATTGCAAAATAAAATATACTTTAACTTAAAATCGTGTAAACACCATTTTAATACAATTTGAAATCCTATCTTTAATACAATCCCCACCCATATCACAAGCACGATTCAAGCTAGTAAAAGTTGCAAAGTCTTCCTTTATTTGATTTTCCTATTTTTCAACTTTTTCCTTTTCCTTTTAATTTGAGCACTAATGCATCCCATTTTCATTTACAAGAGCTCTTTATTCCTTTCTTTTTAACAATTTAGATTGCTAGGAGCTCACGAGCTCATTTACAGATCCATCATTTATAAATTTGTGCCTTGCACTTATTGGGCACTCCTAGTTCCAACCTATACTTCTTTTCTTTTCTTTTCTTTTTTTGAAGTACTTTTAGCTTTAATTTTCTCATTTTTCTTTTGCTTTTTGGTTAGGGTATATTTTACCCCTAACTTTTCATTTCCTTTTCTACTAGAGAAAAGTTTTAAATATAACTTAATCTTTGCAACCTTTACATGACTCTATTGGACTTTAGAGCTTTAAAGGATATAGATATATACAAGTCAACTTAAAAGTGCAAGAAACTAACTCTTATCTAACAACATTATCCTAATCCTAAGTCTAGAAATCTGAGCTTAAATAGTGTGTAACTAAAAATAGCATGGATTCCACAATTTAATTCCAAAGAAGTGAGAACTACTCATTACATCATCAAGTTGAAATTTGTAAAAAAATGAAAAGAAATTGGCTCAACTTTAGGAGGAAGGAAAGAATGGGACTCCTCTACGGTTTTGGTTGATATGTTGGTTAGTCACAAACCCTTGGATACTTTTGAATGCATTATGCTCTCAAAATCCCAATTCCTTAAGAGAATGCTTTAAATGCATCCAAGTTTTGTAACTCCAACTCTACAACTTATAGACATGAACAAAATCTACATGAGCTGCATAAAATAAAATATAAAATAAGAAATGAACAAGGACATGAACATGAAATAAAACCAATGAGATGCCTCCTACTGAGTGCTTGTTTTATAGTCTTAACTTGACTTTTCTGACTTCTCTCTCTCAAGGTGGATTGAATGTTTAAGGTCTCTCACTATCAAACCCCAATTTTTTCATTGGTGCCTCATGTTGCTTATCTTTACCAAAGTCAACTCCTACTCTAACTAGAGTATTTAGTGTTATATTTGACTTTGTGGCCTGAAAGTTCTTCCTTTTCCATCACTTCATGATATTGATATGCATTTCTCTATTCTCGACCCTTAAAACTATCTTATTGTTTTTTTACATTAATCACAACTCCTGTAGTGGCCATGAGTGGGCACTTGAGGATCACAGGAATCTCTGGATCTTCCTTCATATCCAAAACCACAAAGTCCATAGAAAATATGAATTTATCCACCCTTAAAAGCACATCCTCAATCAGCCTTTGGGGTCTCCTAATAGAATGGTCACCCAATTGAATTGTCATCTCATTTTCCTCATCGCATCCCCCAATCCTAATTTCTTAGCCATAGAAATGGGAATCAAATTGCTACATGCACTCAAGTCACAAAATGCATTCTTAAAACATTAATCTCCTATGGTGTAATCTAAAGTAAGCTTCCTTAGATCATTTAACTTAAGGGTGGCTTGCATCTCTCAGTGCTTTTGTGCATGCTCGAGATAACATGACCATCTCCTGCCCATTCATTTTCCTCTTCCTACTCATGACTTCTCTCAAGTAGTGCCTATAGTGAGGTGTTTGTTCCAATACATTAGCTAAAGGAATATTTACTTTCAACTTCTTAAACACCTCTAAGAACTTCTCATATTTCTCATCATCTTTTCTTTTCCTTAGTCATCCTAGAAAGGTATTGGTGGTACATATGACTTGACAGTAGGCTTGACGACTTTAGGAGTGTGCTTCTGCTATACCACTACCCCCTTTTGAGTTGATGTAAAAGCTAGAGTATCCTGTTCCCAACCTTTTTGCATGACTTTAAATTTATCTCATTTACTAGCTCAATTAGGGTATGAGCTCTCATAGCACTCCCTATTTGCTTTCCTAGCCTCTCAAACCCCTCTATGACCAAATGGGCAAGCTTTTCAATTACAACTTTCTACACTTGTTTCTCTTCCTTCACTGACACCTCACTGGCCACTGGAGAACCATAATTAACATTTATGTCTCTAGATATAGTCACAGACTCTTCTTTGTCTTCCTCATCCTTTAGAGACTCAATAGGTTTCTATACATCCTTCACTTATATGGGATCCTCTTGTAGACAACTTAATTGACCACCATGTGGAGTAGTTGTCAAGATTTCTATAGACACTCTATTTTTGCCCTTATTTAGAAAAAAAAAAAAAACAAAGTCAGGTTTACGAAATAATAAAAATAACGAAATATAAGAAATGGAAAATAAATATAGATAAATAAAAATAATAAAAGAACTAAACAAAAATGAAATACAAAATTATAATAAAAGAGTGACGAAATAACATAAAATAATAAAAATAAAACATAAAAATTCTATATATATTATTTTTAAGAAAACTAGAAAAAGAGGGTCTTTAAATTAAATTTGGGCACTTTAATTAATAAAAGATCAACCCAACAATTTAATTGTAATAGAAAATTGAGAAAATGTCTGGCTTAGTTGGTCTTTGTGTTGCCTTTATGCATGCATAGAGAGCTTCGATTGCAAGTTCGAGTCTTACAGAAGGCACTACGTGCCATTTTCTTATTTTTTGCTAATGGCTACCATGTGGCAGTATGCAATTGGCCATGAGAAATCATGTACCTCACATATGATCATCTCCTTCCTCAGATAACACACATAAACAACACGGTGGAGGGAGAATATGAGCAGATTTGGACAAATCCATGTGAAACAAACCATTTTTTTTTTATCGAATTTCCATGTAATCTTATCAATATCACAAGGATTTACATCAACAACAATAGAAAATCAAATGAAAGAGATTAGGCATTTAACCCAAAATCTGGCTAAGCTTGATTCAAGTTCATCCATACATGTTAATTTGCATCTAAACCCACCTCTATAAGTACAAGAACATGGGGAATACGAAAAGGGAGGAAAAACTTAAAAAAAAAAACACACAAACATGAGCCCGTAGGAGCTTTCTCTCTCTAGGAATCTCAAACCTACACTGGAACTTCTCTTTAGGATTCCTCCACCTATACTCAACCTCGAGCCTCTGTTTTGGTTCCATTAGATTCCTTAGGTCGTGATGAGTGAGAAAAGGCTGGTCTTGCAAATTGATAGCACTCGGGAAGCTTAGATTGACAAACCCCGAAGGACCCCACCGTCAATTGCCCATCGCACTACCATTTAGGCTAGTCTTTAGGCACAAACACCACCTCCAATAAGTTATATGCCCTCAAAAACCCCTAGTTCGAATCTTCAATTGCCCTCAACGGTCGCTGGAGTGTTGGGAAAAGCCATCATTGTCTAGCAATGTCCGAACTCACCATTAAACTCGGATCTAACTCACACCCACAAAGTCGACTCGTGACTTGACCTGTGCGTCCATGACCTGTACCCACTCTGACTAACATCCAGTTAGTGTTATTTTTATTATTATCTCTATCCCATTTTTAATGTATTTTTCTATTATTAGATTTTTAGTTTATAGTTTAGGAAAAATTAAAACAATAAAATTTTGAGTACCCGTTGGGTTGTCGTGGTATATACTATCACTCGATGGTGAATGATAAAATAAGAAAAATAATAAAATAAAAATAAATAAAAATATTTAGTAGAAAAATAAAAAATAAAAAATAAAAATATTTAATGTAAGATAAAATAAAATAAAAATCTTTAGTATAAGAATAAAATAATAAAATAAAATAAAATAAAACCTTTAGCATAAGAATAAAAATATAAAAATCTAAAAAGAAAAAAAACTAAAAATCTTTAGTATAAACTAGGATGTTAGAAATAAAAATATAAAGATGAAAAATGTAGAAAACCAAATTAAATAAGTGAAATCTTAGTAAAAATAAAATTCTAGGAACAAAATACAACAAAAAGTGAAAATGATAAAAAATTAGTTTAAAGTTTTTAATTAAATTTTTAGGAATAGAATAGAATAAGAATATGTAATAAAAGACAAAAATATACCAAAAATGGAAAAATATTTTTTTATTAAAATATAATATTTTACGGTTTTATCACATAGAGCTTTTTCTAAAAATAAAAATCTAATATAATGTTTTCAAAACTTAGGATATCTTAGTTTTTTTTTTTTCAAATTATCACATAATAATCTAGGTCATCGAGACATTTTCTTAATGAAATTAATCTTATTAGACAATGTAAACCCAACGTTTTTCATTAAATAAAATTGATCAACTAACTAAAATTTTATGAAAAGAAAAGCGAATTATAGATGATTTGATCTTGACTAGCAGGTATGTAGGTACCTTCGGGACAATCATAATAAAATAAAAACTTTAAGTTAGGAAAACTTAAACAAAATAATAAAATAAAAACTTTAGAAAAAGTAAATAAAATATTAACTTTAGACTTTAGGGTTTTTCTTTTAGCATAAATTCATAATCTTATAAAATACAAAAAAATTAGCATAATATGATATATAGTAGAAAATGAATGAAAAATAAAGATAAGAATATGGGCTTTTGTTAAATATTTTTTCTAAAACATTTTTTAGAAAAATTTGCAGACTAATAGCTAGTTAAGGTTAATCCACCTAATTAACCTTAACTTACTTTCTAACTTAGATTGGTGGCGACTTCTTTTAAAAATTAATTTTTCTTGATTTAGTAGAGTAATCTATATTAAGTGGGTAGGATTTAGTGTAAATTGAAATTAAGGAAAGTGGTTAAAACTAGACTTAGCAAGATGGCAACTCCATTGGGGAAATAATATTTCAAAGTGGGCTAGTCATGTATTAATTTTCATGAATATGTTTGAAAGCCCTTTATTTTCTTGTAGTATGTTCTTATTGCTTATTTCATTATTTTGTAAATAGTGATACTAATTGAGTTTTGAGTAATGTAGAGAAATAGAAAAAAAAAAAAAAAGAAAGAGAGAAAATGGCTCAACAGGCCACCATACGAGGAAAATTTTATGAAATGCATGTTTAAATATGGTTGGACCTAGACCATTTAGAAAACTAGAATGGAACGCCATTATGTACCCATTAGGTTGTAATGGTTTATACCATCGCTTGGCAGTGATTAGGCGATTTCACTCTAGGCTTTGATGTAGCTACAAGTTATAAAGCTGGAGAACCTTTAGAACCTACCCTAATTACCGCGCATGTGTATATTATTTTACTATTTTATGCTTTGCTTGGAAAACAAAAAGTAATGTGGCATTGCGAATATAAAGCTGCAATTTTTAGGCCATGTAACCATTTAAATATTAATAAAAGTTTGTAGTTTTATGACTCGAACCAGATGCCACATTACTATTTAGTTGCTATTTGTAGCATTATTGATGTACCATATAAGTTTTCCTTAGAGAAAAAAATGAAGAAAATTTAAAGAAAACAAAATGAAAATTTAAAAAGAAAAGACAATAGTTTTTCTATATGTATGTATATATATATATATAGCAAATTTCTATAAGCTTGTAAATTATTATTACTCTTAGGTTGTAAGAAGTGGCCACTCCTATATTATCCCTTTCCGAGTTGCCATCTTTTAATAATTCACTGTCTTTCTATAATCTTAAGTGTTATTTATGTAAAATAATTATCTCTTTTCATGGATTGTCATAGTCCATTATTCCTATCACTTCTCATGACTTCACTGCCTCCGTAATGTCAACTTTGTAATAAATTTGGTCAATTCTCTAGACATGTATGTAAATCATTTTGTATAAAGCATAAGTGCCCCTTGTACTTTATGTCACTTAAAAGCCCTAGTGATCTTGAAGTTTAGGAACTTCGGTTATCCTTTGATAAATCTAGCAGCCTTTGTCATCCTCAAAAAGCTTAGGAACTTAGGTGATCCTCTAATTAGAATGTTTAAGAGACCTAGTCATTTTGAAGTTTGAGAACTTTGACTGTCCGTAAGTAGAATAAAACCTTAGCCATCCTTAAGTTTAGGAGCTTTGATTATTCTTTGAAAAGAAAATAGAAACCTTAGTCATCCTTGAATTTAAGAACTTTGGTTATCCCTTATTAGTAAAATAAAAACCTTAGCCATCCTTAAGTTTAGGAGCCATGGTTATCCCTTGAGAAGAAAATGAGAACCTTATCATCCTTGAATTTAGGAACTTTGGTTATCCCTTATTATTAAAATAGGAACCTTAATTATCTTGAAGTTAAGGAGCTTGGTTATTCCTTATTTAAGTAAGAACTATAGTTGTCATTTGAAAACTTAAGAGCTTTAGTCATCTAGAACTCTAATCATGTTAAGTAACAATAAAGTGTCCTTGAAATAGGGGCAATTTTTCATTTTCTTCAAATTTTTCTTTAAAAAAAATAAAAATAAAAAAGAAAGATTGCTAATAAGAGGAGATTTTTATAAAGCTCTGGAAAGTTATTCTTTACTAGACTTGCTTAACCTAAAGCTCATAATAAGTCACTTTGAACCCTAAAAGCCTATAATGAGCCATAACCCTGATTTATGAAGTTGATCACTTTAGGAGACCACTGAGATCTAACTCCAAAAGGTAACTAGGAAAGCACATAATGAAATCTTTGATTCTCTAAAATTGCTAGAGATGGAGGGGCAACATAAATCCATCTCTACTAATGTTAAACATAAATTCTACCAACATACCAAGGAAATCCCAAACATCAGACCCTAAGCTTAAACACAAATTCTTTTAAACATAAAGTCCATCTCTACTAATGTTTAGTCGTCTACCCAAACAAGCCTAACTTGATCATATCAAAGTCAGTGAATTGAGCTCGGAGGGGCAATCGATTCTAAGAAAACAATAGGGCACCCAAGGACTAACCTATCCAACTTAGTTTGAGGTAGTTGACACATTAAGTGACTAATTGGGGGCATTTTTAAAATAGCCAATGGGACCTTTGTTTAATCCAACCAATCTAGTATAGGGTAAACTCAATGAAAGTCAAACAGAAATGATAAAAAAAAATTACATAACAGAAAGGTATCTCATCATTTGGAAGTTTAAAATGAAACAAGGCAAACCATATCCCAAACACTAAACCCTAAACACATTTAAGAGTTAAGTGACATCATAGTAAGAATTTGAGACTCATTCCTTAAAAGAGGTTTGTCTTAAATTTGGTACATGGGTCAAAGTGATGTTAGGAATTCATTTCCTTACCCTAAGCACTACTATCCTTTGCTAACCCCATTGAGGAACATTCTTTAAAAATTAACCCTATTAAGAACTACCTTACATTGGGGGAATTAAGAGGTTAAGGGCATTAATCAAGAGAAAAAGATGAAACTAGCTTATGCTTCTCTTAATCGCATCAATTCGAGAGTAATCATTGTTGTAGATACTTTATTTCTGTAAGATGAAAGAAAGTCTCCAAACATATATCATACTCAATTCTAGGGAAATTATCTCCAGTCCTTCAAAAGCTTACTGAAAAAAGGGATTGAAAAAGAAAATGAAAAAAATGAATGCTGAAAAATTCCAAAAAAATGAAAAAAAAAAATGCAAGCCAAACAGTTTGTGAAATAGAGTTTATGCTATCTATCGCATCCATGATACCATCACTCATGAGACCCTCCCGATTAAAGGAAATATTTCATCTTAAGCAATAATTGCTCATGAAACAAGGGCAAGCCCATTTGAGTTTTATCCTTAAGGTTCTTAACTTATAAAGTTGAGATGAAATGAATATCACTTTTTTGAAACTGATTTATGCAACATATCTCCTTTGTTAAGCCAATGACCAAAAGCCTATGCTACAATCCCTAAAAAGACCTACAAGCTGGACCATAATTTTTGGAATAAAAGTCAAGTATAAGAATAGACCTAAAAGAGAGTGGGAGGAAGTCCTCTTTGATTAAACAATTCAAATGGTGGGGTACTTATTCCCTAAGTAGGAATATTTGAAGTCATTGGATGCACGTTAGTGCAATAAGAAGACTTAACTACTTGAGAGATCATCATGTAGTTCATTATTTAGTTATTTGATTCCAAGATATCGTCATGTAGTTCATTAGGGCAAATTTTCCACTTATTTGCAATTTTCAAAGCCAATGAAGATTCTTTTCCTTGTTAGCAATGTCTTAAAATAAAATGATTAAAAAAAGTATTTTGAAAATGTTTCTAAAAAAGGAAATCTTGAAAAGAAACAGTTTTTCAAAACAATCAAGCCTTAGTAAATTTAAGTCCATCCTCATTAGTAGATGGTAACTTATTTAAGTCCATTCTCGTTAGGAAATAGCAAAACCCTATTAAGTCCATCGGTAGATGGCACTCCATTTTAGGTCTAGCTTTGTTAATGGCTAGCACCCATTTAAGTCCATCCTCATTAGTAGATGGTAGCTAATTTAAGTCCATTCTCGTTAGGAGATGACAAAACCCTATTAGGCCCATTTTCGTTAATAGATAGCACCTTATTAAGTCCATTCTCGTCAGTTAATGGAAACTTATTTAAGTCCATTATCGTTAGGAGATAGCAAAACCCTATTAAGCCCATCAGAAGATGGCATTCTAATAAGTTTAGTCTTGTTAGTAGGTAGTAACCCTTATAAGTCCATTTTCATTAACAGATGACATCTATATTTAAGCCCATCCTTGTCAGTAGGTGGCACTTTCTTAAAGCCCATCCTCCTCAGTAGGTGACATTTTCTTTAAGCCCACTCTTGTCAACAAATGACACTCTATAATAAGTCTAGTCTCATTAGTAACTAGCAACCCTTATAAGTCCATTCTCATTAGAAGATGTCATTATATTTAAGTCCAAGCTCATTAGTATTTGGCATCTTTTATAAGTTAAAGTTCATTAGTAGCTAGCATCTTCTTTAAGTCCATTCTCGTCAGTAGGTGTCAACCTAATAAGTCTAGTCTCGTTAGTAGCTAGCAACCTTTTTAAGTCTAAGCTTGTCAATAACTGGCATTCTATTTAAGTTCAAGCTTGTTAATAGCTGGCATCTTATTTAAGTCTATTCTTATTAGTAGTTGGCACTAATTTTAAGTCCAAGCTCGTTAGTAGCTAATACCCTATCAAGTCCATCCTTGTTAGTAGATGGCAACCTAATAAGTCTAGTCTCGCTAATAGCTACCAAACCTTTTAAACCTAGGCTTGTCAGTAGTTGGCATCTTTTTAAAGTCCATTCTCATAAGTAGGTGACGCTCTATTTTAAGTCTAGTCTTGTTAGTAGCTAGCAGCCTTTTATAACTCCATTCTTGTCAATAGATGATAATCTATTAAGCCTATTCTCGTTAATGAATGGCAAAACCTACCCATTTAAGTCCATCCTCATTAGAGATAGCAACCCTTATAAGTCCATTCTCGTTAGTAGATAGCATTATATTTAAGTCCAAGCTCATTAGTAGTTGGCATCTTTTATAAGTCAATCCTCATCAGTAGGTGGCAACCTTATAAGTCTAGTCTCGTTAGTAGCTAGCAACCTTTTTAAGTCTACCCTCATTAGTAGGTAGAAACCTAGTAAGTCTAGTCTCATTAGTAGCTAACAACTCTTATAAGTCTATTCTCATTAATAAATGGAATATATTTTAAGTCTATCCTTATCAGTAGGTGGCAACCTAATAAGTCTAGTTTTG
Organism: Laguncularia racemosa; assembly: GCA_037954665.1. Taxonomy (NCBI): domain Eukaryota; kingdom Viridiplantae; phylum Streptophyta; class Magnoliopsida; order Myrtales; family Combretaceae; genus Laguncularia; species Laguncularia racemosa. The sequence goes on from JBBMOL010000040.1 coordinate 364,625, forward strand.
TTAGTGGCTAGTAACCCTTATAGTCCATTCTTGTCAGTAGATGGTATCTATTTTAAGTCTATCCTTGTTAGTAGGTGGCAACTTAATAAGTCTAGTTTTGTTAGTACTAATAACTTTTATAACTCCATTCTCATTATTAGATGGCATCATATTTAAGTCCATTCTCGTCAGTAGATGACATCCATTTCCAAGCTTAGGCTTGTTAGTAGCTAACATCTTTTTTAAGCCCAAGCTCGTCAATAGCTAGCATCTTTTTTAAGCTTAGGCTCATCAATAGTTGGTATCTTTTTAAGCCCAAGCTCATCAATAGCCAACATCTTCTTTAAGTCCATTCTCATTAGTAGGTGGCACTCCATTTTAAGTCTAGTCTCATTAGTAGCTAGTGGCCTTTTATAAGTCCTTCCTCGTCAATAGGTGATAACCTAATAAATCTAGTCTCGTTAGTAGTTAGCAACATTTATAAGTCCATTCTCATTAGTATATGACATCATATCTAAGTCCATTCTCGTCAGTAGATGGCATCTATTTCTAAGTTTATTCTTGTTAGTAGATGGCATCTATTTTAAGTCTATTCTTGTTAATAGATGGCATTATATTTAAGTCTAAGCTCATTAGCAGTTGACATCTTTTATAAGTCTAAGCTCATCAATAGTTGGTATCTTCTTTAAGTCCATCCTTGTTAATAGGTAGCAACTTAATAAGTATAGTCTCATTCATAGCTAGCAGCCCTTTTAAGTCCAAGTTGGCATTCAATTTAAGTTAAAGCTTGTCAATAGCTAGCATCCCATTTAAGTCCATTCTTGTTAGTAGATGGCACCAATTTTAAGTCTAGGCTCGTCAATAGCTGGCAGCTTATATAAGTCCATCCTTGTTAGTAGGTGGTAACCCAATAAGCCTAGTCTCATTAGTAGCTAGCAACTCTTATAAGTTCATTCTTGTTAAAAGATGGCATTATATATAAGTCCATCCTCGTCAGCAAGTGGCAACCCAATAAGTTTAGTCTCATTAGTAGCTAGCAACCCTTATAAGTTCATTCTCATTAGAAGATAGCATTATAAATAAATCCATCCTCGTCAGTAGCTAGCATCTTTTTCTAAGCCTAGGCTCGTCACTTAAGGGGGAGTGCATATCTTAGTGCTTTTGTGCATGCCTGAGACAACATGACCATCTCCTCCCCATTCATTTTCCTCTTCTTGCTCATGACTTCTTTCAAGTAGTGCCTATAATGAGGTGTTTATCCTAATACATCAACTAAAAAATATTTACTTTCTACTTCTAAAACATCTCCAAGAACTTCTCATATTTCTCATCATCTTTTATTTTACTTAATCAACCTGGAAAGGGTATTGGTGGTACATATGACTTGATATTAAGCTTGATGACTTCAGGAATGTGCTTCTACTATACCACTTCCTCCATTTGAGTTGATGTAGAAGCTGGAGTATCCTGTTCCCAACCTTTTTGCATGGCTTTAAATTTATCTCATTTACTAGCTCAATTAAGGTAGGAGCTCTCATAGCACTCTCTATTTGCTTTCCTAACCTCTCAAACCCCTCTATGATCAAATAGGCAAGCTTTTCGATTTCAACTTTCCACACTTGTTTCTCTTCCTTCATTGACATCTCACTAGCCACTAGAGAACCATAATTAACATTTATGTCTCTAGATATAGTCACAAACTCTTCTTTGTCTTCCTCATCCTTTGGAGACACAATAGGTTTCTATACATCCTTCGCTTATATGGGATACTCTTGTAGACAACTTAATTGACCACCCTGTGGAGTAGTTGCCAAGATTTCTATAGACACTCTATTTTTGCTCCCATCTAGAAAAAAGAAAAAAAAAGTCAGGTTTATGAAATAATAACAAATAAGAAATGGAAAATAAAAGATAATAATAAAAAGTCTATAAAAAATATATAAATAAAAATAATAAAATAACTAAATAAAAATGAAATGAAAATTTATAATAAACGAGTGACAAAATAACATAAAAACATATAAAAAATCTATAGATATTATTTTTAAGAAAAACTAGAAAAGTGGGTCTCTAAATTAAATTCGGGCACTTCAATTAATAAAAGATCAACCTAGAAATTTAATTAAGCAATTTAATTACAATAGAAAATCAAGAAAATGGTTAGCTCAATTGGTCTTTTTTTTGCCCTTGTGCATGCATGGTGAGGCTTTGGTTGCTAGTTCGAGTCCTACAAGAGGCACTATGTGTTGTTTTCTTATTTTTTGCTAATGGCTGTCATTTGGCAACGTGTGATTGGCTGGGAGAAATCATGTGCCTTGCACATGATTGTCTCTTTCCTCAAACAACACAATGGAAGGAGAGCATGAGAAAATTTAGACAAATCTGTGAAACAAACTAGTTTTTATCAAATCTCCATGTAATCTTATCAATATCACAAGGATTTACATCAATAACAACAAAAAATCAAATCAAAGAGGTTAAGCATTTAACCCAAAATCCAGCAAAGCTCGATTCGAGTTCATCCATACATGTTAATTTGCATCTAAGCCCACCTCTATAAATATGAGAACATGGGGAATATGAAAAGGGAGGAAAAACTAAAAAGAGAAACACAAACAAGAGCCCGTAGGAGCTTTCTCTCTCTAGGAACCTCAAACTTATGTCGAAACTTCTCTTTACAATTCCTCCACCCATACTCAACCTCAAGCTTTAATTTAGGTGCCATTAGATTCCTTAGGTTGCGAGGAGTGAGAAAACGTTGGTCTTGCGAATTGATAGCACTTTGAAAGCTTGGATTGACAAACCCCGAAGGACCTTACCATCGGCTACCCATCGCACCACCACCTAGGTTAGTCTTTAGGCGAAAACACCACCTCCAATAAGTTCTATGCCCTAAAAAACCCCAAGTTCAACTCTTCAACTACCCTTAACGGCCGCCAAAGTGCTCGGAAGAACCACCGCCATCCAGCTATGTCTGAACTTACAATCAGACTCGAATCTGACCCACACCTATGAATTCGACCCGTAACCTGACCTATGCGTAAATGACCCATATTCGCTCTAACTAGCATCCAGTTAGTGTTATTTTTATTGTTTTCTTTATCCCATTTTTAATATATTTTTCTATTATTAGACTTTTAGTTTATATAGGAAAAATTAAAATAATAAAATTTTTAGTACTCGTTGAGTTGTCACGGTGTATACCATCGCTCAATGGCAAATGATTTAGTAAGAAAAATAATAAAATAAAAATCTTTGGTAGAAAAATAATAAAGTAAAAATAAATAAAAATCTTTAATATAAGAAAAATAAAATAAAAATCTTTAGAATAAGAATAAAATGATAAAATAAAATTAAATAAAAAAATTTAGCATAAGAATAAAAATATAAAAATAAAAAAGAAAAAAAATAAAATTCTTTAGTATAAACTAGAATCTTAGAAATAAAAATATAATGATGAAAAATGTAGAAAACCAAATTAAATAAGTAAAAATCTTAGTATAAATAAAATCTTAGGAACAAAATACAATAAATGGTGAAAATGATAAAAATAGATAAAAATATTTTTTTTTTAGTTTAAAGTTTTTAATGAAATTTTTAGGAATAGAATAGGAATAAAGAATAAAAGAAAAAAATAGAATAAAAATTTAATTAAAATCTAAAATTTCAGGATTTTATCACATAAAGTTTTTTTCCAAAAATAAAAATCTCATATGAAGTTTTCAAAACTTAGGATATCTTAGATTTCTTTTAAAATTATTACATAATAATCAAGGTCACCAAGGCATTTTCTTAATAAAATTAGTTTGATTAAACAACGTAAACTTGATGTTTTTCATTAAATAAACTTGATCAACCAACTAAAATTTTATAAAAAGAAAACCTGTAATTCCGACTAGTGGGTATGTAGGCACTTTTAGGGACAATCATAATAAAATAAAAACTTTAAGTTAGGAAAAATTAAGTAAAACAATAAAATAAAACTTTAGAAAAATTAAATAAAATAAAAACTTTAGAAAAAGTAAATAAAATAAAAACTTTAGGTTATTAGTATGAGAAAATAAAAAATTTAGAAATAATAACTTCAGACTTTAGTTTTTTTTTTTAGCATAAATTCATAGTCTTATAAAAACACAAAAACATAAAAATAATAATAAATAGCATAATATAATATATAGTAGCAGATAAATTAAAAATAAATATAGGAATATAAAGGCCTTTTAGTAAAAAAATTTCAAAATTTTACATGGTAACCTTTTAGGTTTTAATAGGTTAGCCCCTGAATTCAGCATTTTTGGTTTAATTTTTTTCTAAAACATTTTTTAGAAAAATTTGCAAACTAGTAGCTAGTTAAAGTTAATCCATCCAATTAACCTTAACTTATTTTTCAACTTAGGTTGGTAGCGATTCTTTTTAAAAATTAATTTTCCTTGATTTAGTTATGTAATCTATATTGTTGAGTCTAATTTTTAAATTTTTCATTATGTCTCTAATCCGATTCATATTAGATCCTATGCTCATCCAATATAAATCCTCAATTTGAACTAAGAATCTTATTATTTATTTGGAGTCGCCACCCAACTGAAGTTGGAAAAATTATTGAATTATAACTAATTGAGCAGATTAATTCTAATTTTGACAACTAGTTGACGGAATCTCTTCTTTTTATTTTTAGAAATGAAAAATAAGAAAGAAAAACCAGAAATTCTCGACTCGGGAGCTATCTTATTAAAACTCTAAAGTTACCACCTTATCTTTTTGAAATCCGGTTCTTTTTCTGATATCTTTTTTTTTATTATATTTTTTCCCTTATAAAAAAGAAGATACTAATAACAATTTGAAAGTTGATTTTTTTATTCTTTTTAAAGTTGTCCCATAAGGATGCTTACATACCCGCTATTCAGGATCAAATAGGCCATAGTTCGCTTTTTATAAAATTTTAGTGGATTGATTAATTTTAATTATGAAAACATGTCGGGTTTACGTTTATTATCAATTTAAAGATTCCTTGTCGATGGCTTTCTAGTGGCTTTTAAGGGCAATTGACAGTTGCTTCTAGGCTTTTTGAGGGTGGGCAAACTTTAGGTGGCAGTGGCTTCCTTCCAGAACCTCTTCAAGTGGTGGTTCGAAAAGTGATTGTTGGTTGCGATTTGGGAGAACTCCGACGAAGCTTCGAACTCTCAGGTTTTCTCTCTTCTGATCTGTGCCTTTTCTTCCTCTCGTCGTGCTCTATTTATAGGCTTTAGAAATCGAGCTAGATAAGCTCGGATTTCCCTCCGATAAGCCTAAATCAGATTTGCGGTTGAACCCACTTCCGATTTGCCTTTGATTCGTGTAAATCTTTGATTTTTGTTAAGATTTGTGTTAATTAGATGATGTTTATCTCATTTTAGTTGAAGATTTGTTGGATTTGTGCAAAAAATCGCATCAAAACAACTAGATTTCCCTTTCCCCGCTACTAGTGATGATCTCGGGCGGAGGTTGAAGACGATCACACGCCTAGTGCGTGCGATCCCTCCATCTAATCATATGCTGCCACGTGTCCTTGGGAAAGAAAAAAAAAAGCAAAATATCGCAAAACGCTTCCCCCGCGATTCGAACCTGCAACCGACCACCTTCCCTCCCCCCACCACGGCGCTTAGGGCCAGTGATCAGACCAACTAGGTTAGCCCACTTTCTCATTTTTTTATTAATCACAATTTGTATATATGCATTGCAATTTTTGTTATTTTTATATTATTTTGAAATTCTAAAAATTTATAAAAATTATTTAACATCTTTTATTATTATTTTTATCATCATATTCCAAATAGTATATTGTTACTATTTTTTTTTTCGTTACTTTTCCTTTATTTTTGAAAAATAGAAGAAAAATCGAAAAAATTGAAGAAATGGAAAATGAAATATTATTTGTGATTAAAGGCAAAAATGGGGTGTTTACATATATTAAGTGGGTAGGATTTAGTATAGATTGAAATTAAGGAAAGTGGTTAAAAACTAAACTCGACAATTTCCATTACATGTGCCAATTGAGTTTCTCATATCAAGATGGTTGATTGCTATCACTCAAACTTTTCTTCCTACTTCTACTCTAAACCCCTCAGTAACTCTTGTGCTCTTCTCTTTTTCTAGAGCTAGAGTAGCCAGGTTTGCAAAAGATCTTATAGCATTTTCTTGCCTTAAAGTTTCTAGGTAGTGATGCCACTCTTGACTAAAAGCATGTGAGTTCTCTTCCTTACTTCTTTGGTATCCATCACTCTCATGTAACTCATCACAAAACTTACAAACTACTAGACGAGTGAAGGAGGTCCAATGTTTGTGTGATATGCTAAATTATCAATCATTAAGAGTTTCATTTGCAATGGCATACTCATTAAAGACCCTCTAGTAGTTGATTCAATTAACATCCTATTAGAAGCTCCCAATCCATCAATAAATTCCATCAAGTGAGACTAAGTAGGCAACTAATTGTATGGGCATCTACACATACATTCCTTACATCGCAACCATGCCTCTAACAATGACTCTTCATTATACTACTTGAATGAAGGGTAGTGGTAGAAGATTGACCTCGTGATGAGGGCATCACAAATTTAGGTAGAGGAGAATATTTCGATCTACGATAACAATGCAGAGTTAGAATGATTAATTTGGGCTTAAAGTATAGTGAGTGGTATCAGTAAGCTAGTTTGTTCTAAGGATATGGGAACTCTAAAGGTGATTTTAGCTTCCTGTGAGCAAACTGATCAAGAGCTAATGTCACTCTCCTAATGATAGCTATAGCAGGTCAAAACTAGTTGAGAAGGTTGGTCCCTTCAAACATAAGAGGAATGATGCGCTCAAATCTAACCGATCGTTAAAGTTTTAAATTTATAACCAATAAAATCTACTATCAAGCTAGATAGTGTACCTATCAATTATAGTATAGATTTAATAGGTGTTGTCCTTTGAGATCTAGAAAACAAATACTAGTGTTACATTTCTCTACTATCTAGTCTAATTTATGATGTAGAAATTATGAATTAAATTAACAACTAACAAATCTTAGTAACCCTAGAATTGAATGATATTGTCTTAAAATGTATTCAATCACAAAATATACCCTTCATCTTGTTCCACCCTAACCCTTAAATTATCAAAATAGGATATCGATTAACGAATCAATTTATGCTTTGCACTATAGGAATTCTCAAGTAAAATCAATTACTTCCTCAAGTTAATCAATTCTTAATCATACATAAGATAATGGAGACCTCTCCCTCACTACCGTTATGCAAAATCTCATTAAGTTCAAAAATTCTAATAAATTGTAGAAAATCAATGTTTTCCTACCTCTAGGTAAAACATGTAATCTCTCTATTCATGAATATCTAATTTACTAGATGAAACATCTTTCAATCTAATAAAAATCAAACATGCAATCAATTTGCGCACATAAATCAATCATAAGAATAATGGAAACACATGAGTAGATGCAAAGATATGAATAATTCATTAATCAATCAATGGTTCAACACATGAGTTAGGGATTTACAAGATGAAAGATATAAAGAATTACTCCTCCATGAAGTTTTCAATAAAAACAGAGAATTTAGAAAAATATAATTGATTTGTGATAAAAAAGAATAATCCCTTGATTGTTTTGTGATCTCCAATGATGCTCAGACAATTCTCCTCTTGAAGTTCGTAATAAAGCTCCCCTAGGGTTTCTAGAACGAAGCCAAACGGAAAGAAGTCCCTTTAAAATAAAATAAAAAAGCGTCTATTTATAGTTCTTGTGAAAATAGGGTTCAGCACGAGCATCAACACGGCCATGCTCGAGGCCATGCTAACTTCGGAACACGTTATTTTTCACTACCCAGTTTAGCACGGCCTTCAGCATGGCAGTGCTTGGGGCAGGGCTAAATAGGATGCTTGTTACTACTCATTAGAACGGGCTATGCTAGACCTGGGGCATATCTTAGCATAGTTTCTAATCATTTTCTTCACCCAGCACGAACGTCTACACGGGTTGTGCTGAAAGTTATGTTGAGCTAAAAATTCAATTTTCTTTATTTTTCGCCAAATTTCACCTCGTCTTTGCTCATATCATCCTTAAACCTTTCTTTTGTCTCCATTGGTGCCTGAAATTAAAATTTAATCATATGAGTACCCTTTTCTTCACAAATTACATGAAATCTATATAAAATTATAACTAATAAGCACTAGAATTAAGGGTCTTTTGACACTCATCAAATCTCCCCACACTTAACCATTTGGTTGTCCTCAAGCAAACAAAATAAGGTCAAAATACATTTCCTCTCATCAATTGTACTCATCATTAGACTTTAAATCACAAGTAGCATCCTCTATTTAATTTGATCTTAGTGATTCATTAGTGCCTATCACTCAAAATTACCATGATTGTATGTGTACTTAACATACAAAAATTGGAGTTTCCAGATTAATCCAAGTAAGTTAAATTATTACCCTTACCATTTAAGAAATGTTTCCCAAGTTACGAAGAAAGTCAAACAAAGAAAAAGTGGCTTAGTCATATCTTACCACTTACTAGAATATATATAAACTATTCAACTACCTTTTTTAAGCATCAATAATCTCAAGTGAAAGTATATGGTATCCATCTTTCCCCTAGATTTTCTTCCTCTTTTTGTTAAACCTCTAAAAAATTTTCCAAGTTTTCCTCTTATATATATATATATATGTATAAATTTCAGTTATTTAAGATCTTGTAACCTATGTAATGAATGTTTGGCCGATAATCCCGAGCTTGTCACCCAAGTTAACAGATGTTATCCCCCCAATTGAAGCTGTCCCTACAGACTTAATTATTCAAGTTACGAGATCCACTGAACTTTGCCCTTTGTGTATCTCATCTTGTTATTATAATATCATCGGTCGGTTGATCCCAAACCAGACAACCTTAGGTGACCGAGTTTTAAAGAGACCCCATTGAACCTCCATTATCCTAACCTTAGGGATTCATAAAGATACTCTTAACTTGGAGAACCTAAGTCATTAGAGTAGTGGCTTATTATTTCTTTAATTGAGTAATTAGTTAACAACGGAGTTAGACTTTGCTCTTTTGAGGGACCAAAGCCCGCCTATATTAACCAAGCTGTTCTCATTATTGCTCAATTAACACATTAATTAATTAATTTTTAAGAGAATACTTAAGAGGAATCACCAAGTGATAGATTTCATATGCACCTTTCACAAAAAGTTAGAAGAGCTTTCAAAGTTTTTGAAAAGTACATATATTAACCAATAAGTTTAAAAATACAACCATTTAATTTTAAACTAATGACTTCTATCTATTTTACAACTCAAGAATTAATAATTAAATAGCAAGTAAGATTACCCCCACTTAGATTTCATCCTAAAATTCCAACTAAGTGTACCAAGTCCAACAATAGGTGAGTAAGGGGTACAAAATCACTAACTTTTATGAGTACAATTTCAAGGATTTCGCCCTTTTAATAATTCAAAATCAATATTTAAAATCGATTGCAAACTTGTAAATGGAGAGAATTAAACTTTTCAATTTTCTTTTGTTCCCTATACCCCTTCCCCACACTTATTGAGGACATTGTCCCCAATGTTGTCCTAAATCAAGCACATAAAAGGGAAAAGGAAAAACAAAAGGAGAAGAAAAAATGAAATAAATAAATAAAGGACACTAAGGACTTCCCCGGTTTTAGATGTAGACAGTTGCTTGTATGGTTCAATGCCGGGTATAAAGCAAATCAGTAATGGCGTGTCATCATTGGAGCTAGGAACCCAAGGTTTATACAACATCATCCTAAGAGAAAAAAATAAAGAAATTAAAGGTAAAATGAAAAATTAGACTATCCTAGTCTTGATAATGGGTAAAACCACCCCAAAAGATCCAAAGTCTTCCCTGCATAAGGATCTCAATCAATAGTTACATATGATGGTAAAAGCAGAAAGGTAAAAGTCTTATAAAAAAATTATACACAATAGCAAAATGAATCAATCAGGTTAATCCTCCTCCTTGCTATCGTCATCATCATCTTCATCCTCTTGGTTAATTCCATTGTCATCTTCTTCCTCGTCCGTCTCTTCTTCATCACTATCCTCTTCATCGAAACTGAAGGATTGAGCAACCATGGGAACCTTCTCACTTCTCCTGGATGGGGTAGGAGCATTTTTTTTAGGTGAACTTTACTCAAGAGATGATTCATAGGTCGGTAGGTTAGCTGGTGGGGAAGAGAAATAGCCTGCAAGTCTTTCTAAGAAGCACTAGATCGCTGCTCAAAAGCGTTTATTCTTCTGTCATTCACACTGGTATAGCTTCCTTTCTTCTTGGAATTCCTGTCTCAATTGTTAGATTTCGTTGTCCTAAGTGGGAGGTCAGGAAGTGGATGCATATGGAGAAGAAACCCCTCTAGGCGGGGTGGAATATCTGGCTGAGGAAGACTAGTCGATTAGGTTTACCAACCCCCACATTCGAAATGGCTCATTGGTAATTGTAGTGGAGGGGATGTCGGGCTCCTCTGAACCAAGATCCTGAAAAATATGAAATCCTTTCAAAAACTTAGTTATATATCCTCCACAGTAAATTCCCTTCACCTTAGGATTTATGGCCTGCCTATGGAAGTATTTGGAAGCTTCCAGTCCCACATTTATTCTCAGTTGGTTAGCCATGCTATACATCTGAAAATTTTTGAAAGTATTTATGATTCCATGGCTACTTTTCCTAGATCCAATGGTGTGAGCCAAAATGTGGTGTAAGACTTACAAGTTTACATTGTTCATGCACAATGCCTTTGATTTGGAAGGATGGTAGTGAAGGGGAGGGTTGTCACATTCTTCATAACCACATAATTGTGCCCAATATGACTAAGCTATCACCCCCTAGGCCATTCGTTCTTTAGTTGCTTGAAATCTTGAATGTTACTTTCCACCAATGAGTACAATCCCATATAGAAGCCGACCTTGGAAGGATGAAGGATATGCTCTTTGCCATAGGCTTGAAACCTCATTGTTTAGTTTGTAAGCTGTAATGTAGTGAGAAATTCCAAAGTAATTTCTTTATAAGCCGGTTCATGGAGTTCAACCAAGGTGGCCCAGGGTCCCACATTTAGTAGTTAGCAAATGCCATTTTCAATCCCTTAATTTCTAAGCAGTTTCCAGTCCAGATACTCATTGTTTCCAAAGGTGAGATTCTCCAACTGTTTTCTTCTCTCCTTACTCCAGTCTTCTTCAGATAGCTTAGGCCGAATGTTAACGGGCTCTGGTGGAGGTTACTGAACCCGAGGCCTCTTCTTAGAATGAGAGGCTTGTGAAGTAGAAGTAGTTGGGGTAGCGTTCTTCATGCAAGCTCTCTTATACCTCATCTCTGCAAGGAAAAGTTGCAAAGGTATACAAGTATGATACTTTAGTGGGTATACATATTTTGATCAATGAGGGATGCTTAATCATGATGCCTATGGGAGCTTTAGTCCCAAGCAAATTAGGAAAAATTGATATGGGATATGAAAGGCATCAAACTAAGACGAAACATTGAAGGATATAGTCTTGCAATTTAGTACGATCGTCAGCATGGTCGTGCTGAAGGTGAGGTAGAAATTTGAACAATGAAATTTCAAATTAGCACGGGCGCGGGAAATTGGTCATGCATGGGGCCGTGCTAAAATCAAAAATAGATTTTTCATATGACAATCTTTTAGAAACGCCAAAATTGCTTTTCATATCCACTTTCAAAAACCCTAATTTGCGGACACTTTAGAACCTTAAACATGGCAATGTTGTACTATTAATAATCAAAATGTAATTCATCTACATTCCATGACTTCAATAGCCTTCAATGGCACAAAGATCACAAAAGCCCCAAAAAAAAATTCAACACGTCTATCAAGAGCCTTAGGAAAATAGAACGAAATTCATATAATTTGAAAAGAGATTCATCATAAGATAATACTATGATCCGTCAAACGATTACATGAATGTTAGCACTCACGATTGTAATGTATGTCGGATAGGTATGATGAATCATGTAACATCAACCAAATATGCGAGTGCAAGAAAATAAATGTAACGAAAACAAGAAGAAAAGAAAAGAGAAACTTACTTGAATATGGTTGTGAGATGATTATGTAGTGTGTGAGTGTAAAATGTGAGAAGAAGAAAAAGATGATTGAGAGACTAGGGGAAAGTTTCCTGTAACGATGTGGAGAGTGGGGGAGAGAAAAATTATATATATATATATAGGGGGCAGTCAACACGGGCTGCAACACGGCCGTGCTCGAGGCCGTGTTGTGATAAAAAAGTCCACATAACGTGTAATATGTGGAGCCCTTGCTTCAGCACGGCCGTGTTGACTTCGAAAATTCCACAGATCCTTAGATAAAGTCATCCTTAGCTTCAGCATGGCCATGCTCGTGGCCGTGTTGACTTAAAAAATTCCACAGATTCTTAGATAAAGTCGTGCATAGCTTGAGTACTGGTTGTGTAGATGAGAATTATGAGATACCACACCAATAGACAACAACTTTTATCATCATACACCTCTTAACAGTGTAAATGATCGTAAAGAGGGACTTACCTTATGCACTTAGTGATGGAAATTTGAAAGCCCTTACTTGTCATTGGCACTTCCCCACACTTAGAGGTTACTCTTGCTCTCCTCATGTAAGCTTAGAAACTCCCCTTTTGATCTACAAGTTCTAAAGATAACAGACTTAGGATAGTGTTAGCAAAAAGGAAATAAGAGAAACATTACGTACCTAAGTTAGACATGGGTTGCCTCCCAAAAAGCGCACTTGTTTAACGTCGTTGGCTCGATTCTCTTCACTTTCTTCCACTAAGTCTCTAGCAGTTGGAGATCCAATTCCTCCCTGTCTTTAGCATTAATTATGTTGGACTAACCTAGCCGCTATCAAATATGGTGCAAATAAGTCCAACGTCAAGAAGTTTGATCACCTCCTTTTTAACCACCTCCTTCATATTAAGATTTAGTCGTCTCTGTAGTTGCACTACAAACTTGAATCCTTCTTCTAATTAAATTTTGTGAGTACAGAAGGAGGGGTTGATACCTTTTATATCAGATATTTTCCAAGCAATGGCTCACTTGTGTGCTCTTAGGACCGTGAGTAATTGGTCTTTCTGCTCTTGAGATAAATCTGAGGCTATAATAACCGGCAAGTTGGAGTCTTCTACAAGGAAGGCATGTTCCAAGTAATCTGGTAGTTTTTTCAATTCCAATGCGAACGGCTCTTCTATAGACATTTTAAGTCTTGCCTCATTTTCTATTTTCAACTTTTCAAACCCCTACCAAGGTGTAACATTTTCTGAAGCATCAAGCTGCTCAATGAGTAGTGCAACCTCTGGGTTATCAGCTTCCTTCTTCTCTTCTAGTGTTAAGCTCATCTCTAATTCATCCTTGCTCAGAACTTCCTTCATATGCTCATTTGCTAACATATCGACAACATCAATAGAGTAGCAAGAATCATCAATGCTCAGGGTGTGTTTCATAGCGGCAACCATAAGGTAAGTTTTCCTCCCTCTACATCTACCACTGCCCTCGCAGTGGCTAAGAATGGTCTCCCAAGTATTAGAGGGGTATCCCCATCTTCATCCATTTCTAGCACTACAAAGTTGAAGAGGTAGATGAAATTCCTTACCTTTATTAAGACATCTTCTGCTTGTTAGACAAAAGCTCCTTTAGGAACTTAGCATACTTCGGCATTTGCGAAAGTACCTCTATAAATGGGATGTTAATGTACAACTATTTGAATAGATCGAGGAATTTACTAAATTGCTCCTTGTCTTTGCTCTGTTGAGGTGAGCTAGATAAGGGATTTTTGGCACATATTCTTTAACAACCGGTGGTGGTGCCTACTCAGGATATGTTTCCTCAAGAGTTCTCTTCTCCTTTTCAATAGGTTGTTTATCCTCTTGCTGTTTTTCATGCCGCTGATTAGATGGTAACTCTTTCCTACTTCTCAATGAGATGGCTTTCACCTATTCCCTTAGATTGTTTTTTTGTGTTACTAAGAACTCAGACATCATCTTAGCCAGTTAGCCAATTTGCTTCTCAAGATTATAGATTGAGGCCTCCTGATTACGATGTCTAGAATCAGAGCTTTGGATGAATTGACTTAGAATATCCTCTAAGTTACTCTTTTTTTCTTATTGAAATGGTTGTGTTAGAGGAAGCGATAATGGCTGATAAAGTGGTTGTTATTGCTTTGAATACCCCGGTGGTGGTAGATTAGCTCTTCTATATTCCTAGTTTCCATAAGATAAATTCGGATAGTTTCTCATCCCCGGATGGTAGGTGTTACCATACTGGTTATATTATTGTTTGGTTAAATTCCCAAGATAATCTACCTATTCATATTGCTCAAATAGATTTACACCCTCCTCAAGGTCTCTTATCTAATGTTGTTGTGGTTGTGATCCTTGGGGATTCTTGAGATTTGCAACTTGGTGGCTCAAAGCTTCCATCTTTGCTACCAAAGTAGTCATGGCATCTACTTCATACATTCTTGTCACTTTCTGCTTACTCTTTCCATAGCCCCACTGATACTTATTTCTTACCATGTTAGTAAAAATAGCTTCAATGAGTCTTCCGAAGTCTTAGTATTCAATGTACCGCTAGCTACGACATCTACCAAGTGATTGGTAGCTGGATTTAACCCATTAAAAAATGTCTGAACTTGCATCCATGTGGGCAACTAGTGATGTGGACACTTTGTCAACAATTTTGTTCATCTCTGCTAAGCATCATATATTGTTTCATGATCTTGTTAAGTAAAAGAGGAGATGTCATTCTGGAGCTTTGCATTCTTACATGGTGGGAAATAATTGTCTAAAAACTCCTTTACTGTGTCATCCCATGTAGTCAAAGCACCGGGACCCAATGACTGAAGCCATGTCTTAACCTTCCCTCTTAACGAAAACGAGAACAATCTTGTACGCACTGCTTCATCCGTCACCCCATTATTCTTGAAAGTTTCACAAATCTCCAAGAATGTCTAAATGTGAGCATGAGGGTCTTTATCAGGTAGTCCATCGAACTGACAATATTGTTGTAGAAGCTGAATCACCACACCCTTGATCTCAAAATTATTAGCCTTAATGGGAAGCTTAACAATGGTTGGACTTGTGCCATCCAGTGTGGGCCTTGCATACTCAATGTTTGTCTTTGGTGGATCCTCATCCATTACTTCTTGTATCTTTACCTCACTCCTTGCAAATGACTCTAACTCAAAACTATCAGGAAGTTGCTCTGTTAGCTCTTCTTCTTTAACCTCGGTCACCACTGCTATATAACATTCTCCCTCCTCATTGACTAACTACCTAGAAGATTCGGTAGCTATGTTCCTCCTAAGTCGATGGAGTGTTCTCTCAATCTCAAGATCTAGATCAAGAGCGTCAAAAGGAAGATTCCTTATCATACACTTCAAAAGGCAACCAAGTGTAAATTAGAACTTTTCAAAAGATGGAGAGAAGAAAAATAGATAAAACAAATAAAAAGAATGAATAAAGTAGTAGATACTACGGTTTTTCCTAATATTGCCTTGCTAGATCCTTGGCAACGGCGCCAAAAACTTAATGCGCTCGAATCTAACCAATCGTTAAAGTTTCAAAATTTATAACCAATAAAATCTACTATCGAGCTAGGCAGTATACCTATCGATTATAGTATAGATTTAATAGGCGTTGTCCTTTGGGATCTAGAAAATAAATACTAGTATTACCTTTCTCTACTATCTAGTCCAATTTATGATGTGGACATTATGAATTAAATTAACAATTAACAAATCCTAGTAACCTTAGAATTGAATGATATTGTCTTAAAAATGTATTCAATCACAAAATATACCCCTCATCTTGTTCCATCCTAACCCTTAAATTCTCAAAATAAGATATCGATTAACGAGTTAATTTACACTTTATATTACAGGAATTCTCAAGTAAAATCAATTATTCCCTCGAGTTAATCAATTCTTAATCAGACATAAGATAATGGAGACCTCTCCCTCACTACCGTTATGTAATATCTCATTAAGTTCAAAAATTCCAATAAATTGTAGAAAATTAATGTTTTCCTACCTCTAGGTAAAACATGTAATCTCTTTATTCATGAAGATTTAATTTACTAGACAAAACCTCTTTCAATCTAATAAAAATCAAACATACAATCAATTTACACGCATAAATCAATCACAAGAACAATGGAAACACATAAATAGATGCAAAGATATAAATAATTCATTAATCAATCAATGGTTCAACACATGAGTTAAGGTTTCACAAGATGAAAGATATAAAGAATTACTACTCCATGGAGTTTTCAATAAAAACAGAGAATCTAAAGAAATATAATTGATTCGTGATAAAAAGAATAATCCTTTGTTTATTTTGTGATCTCCAATGATGCTCAAATAATTTTCCTCTTGAAGTTCGTAATAAAGCTCCCTTATGGTTTCTAGAACGAAGCCAGAAGGAAAGAAGTCCCTTTATAATAAAACAAAGCGTCTATTTATAGTTATTTTGAAAATAGGGTTCAGCATGGGCATCAGCATGGCCATGCTCGAGGCCGTACTGACTTCAAAACACGTTATTTTTCACTGCCCAGTTCAGCACAGCCTCCAGCATAGCCGTGCTCAAGGCAGGGCTGAACAAGATGCTTGTTGCTACTCATCAGCACAGGTTGCGCTGGACTTGGGGCACATCTTGGCATAGTGTCTGATCATTTTCTTCACCCAGCACGAACATCTACACAGGTTGTGTTGAAAGTTATGCTAAGCTAAAAATTCACTTTTCTTTATTTTTCGCTAAATTTCACATCGCCTTTACTCACATCATCCTTAAACCTTTCTTTTTGTCTCCATTGGTGCTTGAAATTAAAATTTAATCATATAAATACCCTTTTCTTCACAAATTACATGAAATCCATATAAAATTATAACTAATAAGCACTAGAATTAAAGGTCTTTTGACACTCATCAAGGAACCATGGTAAAGCCAGTGATGGCACTCCTAATGAAGGATGGACTAAAAATAGTCTTAGGAAAACAAGAAGAGAAGGTTGGCTCATTATCCAAAAATGAGTAACATGTATGAGGTAAAGGATGGTTGAATGTTACATGAAAACTTTAGGAGGAATCTTTCGTCTCATGACAAGTGGTATAAGAGCAAAAGTTCCAACCCTAACAAGCCACCTAAATACTACCCCAAGTGTAATCAATGTTTAAGTAGTCTTGTTGGCAAATGGCTTATGTGGGAGAAGCTTAAGAAAAGAAGCAACCACCAAGTGGAGGGCACCATTGCAAGAGAGGGGCAATTGTGTTGCAAGTCAAGACTTTGTAATAAGATTTGCATAAATTATTATGAAAAAGAAAAGTACTTCAGTAGGCTATCCTACCATTGAGCAATTCAACAAAAGGCGATGTTAGAGGACATGGAAAGGGAAAGGCCAAGAGAAGGGAGCCATAAAAGCCCAAGAGTCTTGGTTGAGATGATTTTGGGGTGGGGTTTGACAATGGGCGGAAGAGGGTGGCATATCTTTGGAGGGAAGGGTAATAGCAGAAGATTAGCCTTGTGATGAAAGTGTCATGAATTTAAATGGGGAGAATGTTATAGTCTATAACAACAATGAAATTTAGAGGGATCAACTTAGGGTTAAAGTGTAGTGAGTGGCATTAGCGATGTAGTTTGTTCTAAGGGTACAGGTATTTTAAAGGCAGGTTTTGCTTCCTAAAAGTAAACTAGTCGAGACTTGATGCCACTTTTGATGATGGCCATGGTAGGCCAAAACCAATTGAAAAGGTTAGTACACTCAAATATAAGAGAAATTATGATAGAGCTAATGAGGGCACTCCTAATAGAGGTTGGGCTTAGAACAATCTTGAAAAGATAGGAAGAGAAGACTAGGTCGCCATTTGGAAATGAGTAAAATGTATGAGGTAAATGATGGTTGATCACTTCAAGAGGAGAGAACTTTCCATTAAGCATTAAGCATTATAGGGCAACTTTGATGGAGCTGGAAAAGCAACAGTCTATTCATAGGCCACAATGAGATGATGCAATTTCAGAGAATGACCAACACGTAAGGAAATGGAGGCCAAATCGAATATATATATATATTGCAATCTAGTTTGCAATCCAAACCAAACAAAAAATTTATGGTTGGTTTGGAGGGGTAAACCAAATCAAACCGTTTTGAAAAATTATAATGATATTTTGCTTGTAACTAAAAATATTCGTTTATTGTAACATAACATTAAAAAGATTTTTTAGTTTACATTTATTAAAAAGTATAAATGTTTAAATTTTATAACCATAATTTAGCAAATATGCATATAAGTTAACTTAGAATTTAATATCATATGTTAACTTAAGGAATAAATTAATCATATTACACATTAAAATTCTTTAAAATACTTGAATATTAACTTTATCAATCTCTTATATGATATCAATACATATTATTGTTAGATAAATCTAATATTGCCCATATAAGATTATATGTTAAGAAAATATACTTTTTAAAAAAGAAAAATATGATTCAATCCATAAACTAAACTAAACCAAACCAAAATTTTATGGTTTATGTCGAGTCTAATTTTAAAATTTTTATATTATCTCCATAATCCGATTCATATTAGATCATATGCTCATCTAATATAAATCATCCACTTGAATTAGGAATTTTATTATTTATTTGAAGCCGCCACCTAATTGGAGTTGGGAAAAATTATTGAATTAGAATTAATTGAGCGGATTAATTCTAATCTAAACAACTAGTCGATGAAATCTCCTCTTTTTATTTTTAGAAAAGAAAAAGAAGAAAGAAAAACCAGAGATTCTCGACTCGAGGACTATCCTATTAAAACTCTAAAGTTACTACCCTATCCTTCTGAAATATAAGTTATGTTATGATATCATTTTTTTTTTCATAAAAAGGAAGCTATCAAAAAAATTATATAACAATTACACTAATAATGATTTGGAAAATGATTTTTTTTTTTTTTTTTTAGAGTTGCCCCATAAGGGTACCTACATACTCGGTGTTTGGGATCAAATAAGTTGTAGTTAACTTTTTATGAAAAAAGTTTTAGCGGATTGTTTTAATTTTAATTATGAAAATATGTCGGGTTTACATTTATTACCATTTTAAAATTAAAAAAAATTCTAATTCTAAGCCTTTTTTATTATTTTATTTTCTAAAAACTAAAAGCTCTAATTTTTGAAAAAGATTAATTAGATATATTTTTTTGTTTTGAAAAGAAATTTTCTAAGTGATAAAAAAATATTCATTTTTTTTATTAATTTTTAATTCATATTATTAATCTAACTCTTATTAATTTCTAATTTTTTTTATTTTTTATCTATTAATTATAATAGACATGTTCATTTATTAAAACTCTAAGCCTAATTCTAATAAAAAAATTATTCTATTTTTTATTTTTATAATAGTAAATGAATAAATAAATACATAAATAAAATAATAATAAAAAAGAGGGATTCGACTAACCTGGATGCGGGTCGGACTGAATTTGGTCAGGTCGGTTCGAGTCAAATCACGTGTGGGTTGGGTCATGAAGAAGGTAATCACAACGACGAGGGAGCAATCCAAACAGCTCTAGGCATTGTAGAGTGAAAAAATGAGGTTTTTCTGAATCCTCAAGTCGTAAAGATTCTTCTAGTACCTCCGATCGGCTTTGACGTGGTAGGTGATGTAAACTATCCTAGAGAGAAGGTAAGTAGTGGGTTTAGGATTTCCTAGAGAGAGAAAGTTCACATTCGGGCTTATGGGTGTGTGCTTTTGTGTGATTCTTTGCTCCACTATGTTCACGAAGTCGAGCTCTATTTATAGGTGTAAACACCCCCTTTTTTACCCTAATAATTGATAATGGTCATTTTTCATTTTTTTACAATTTTTCTTTTAATTTAGCAAAAATAAGAAAAATATTCAAAAAATAAAATAAATAGGGAAAATATATCAATTTTGGAAAATAATTGTAGAAATAATAATAAAAGGAGTTAAATAATTTTTACAAATTTTTTTAATTTCAAAATAATACAAAAATAATAAAAATCGCATTGCATATATGCAAATTACAAAAATTAAAAAAAAAAAAAAACGAGTAAGTGGGTTAGCCCAGCTGGTCCGAGCCATGACTGTGCATGCGGGGGAAGGGGTCAGGTCATGGGTTCGAAATGCGGGGGAAGTAGATTCTACGTTTTTGCAATTTTTTGCCTCACCCAGGACACGTGTCAGCTCGCGATTGGATAACACAACGCGCGTGCCCGGCACATGATCTTCTTCTTCTTCGTCTGAAATCGTCGCTGGCAAGGAGGAGAAATGGAATCTAGCTATTTTGATTTTTTTTTACACAAATCCAATAAATCTTTCATTAAAACAAGATAAACATCATCTAAATGAAATCAAATCACAACAAAATCCAAGATTTACATGAATCAAAGGCAAATTGAATGAGGGTTTTAACCGCAAATCTAATTCATCTCAATCGGAGGAAATCCGAGCTTATCCAGCTTGATTTCTTGTGCCTATAAATAGAGCACGATGTGGGGAAGCTAGAGCATGAATCAGAAGGGAGAAAAGGAGAGAAAATAAGAGAGATCAGAGCCGCCGGAGTTCACGCGACCCACGACCGCCGACTAAGCTTCAAACCACCACTAGGAGGCGTTTTTTGAGAAATCTGCCACCACCATTGGATTCCCCACCCTTGAGAAGCTAGGAAACGACCTCTCAACCTCCTTGAAAGTCGCCGGAACGCCACCATCGAGAAGCTCCAGCCGCTGTAATCGACCCGACCCTCGCACCGTATCTGTACCCAAGTAAGTCGATTTTTTTGATTTTTTTTATTATTTATTTGTTTATCGAATTTATTTACTTATTCATTTGTTATTTTTTATTTTAAAAAATATATTAGGAAAAATGATAGAATTTAGACTTTTAGTTTAGGGTAGATAAAATAAATAAAAATAAAAAAATTATTTATTAATTAATTAAGATAAAATAATAAAAAATAAAATAAATAATAAATAATAAATAAAATAAATAAATAAAAATAATAATAAGAATAGTAGAAGTAGGCTAATAATAGGAAAATAATTTTTTATCACTTAGAAAAATGCTTTTCTTAAATAAATCCAAAATTGGTTTTTCCTTAAATTATTATTTTCAAAATAAAATAATCAAGCTTAGGCTTAGATTTTTTCCAAAAAAATACTAAAATGATAAAAATGTAAACTAAAAGTAATTTCATAATTAGAATTAACAAACCCACTAAAGTTTTTTTATGAAAAGTGAACTATGACTTATTTGATCCTGAATAGCAAGTACGTAGACACCCATTTGGGGTAACCCTAAAAAAAAAAAAGAATAAAAAAATCATTTTTCATGTTAGAATAAGTTGCTTTTAATACAAAAAATAAAAAAATAAAAAAATAATAAATAACAATAAAAGACATTAGGATAGGGTTCAGATTTCAGAAGAGTAAGGTAGTAACTTTAAGGTTTTAATAGGTTAGCCTCTAAGTCCAACAACTCTGGTTTTCTCTTTCCTCTTTCACAAAATGAAAAGAGGAAATCTCGTTAACTAGTTATCCAAATTAGGATTAATCTGCTCAGTTAGTCTTAATTCAATAATCTTTCCCAACTTCAGTTGGGTGGCGACTCCAAAATAAGACAAAATTCCTAGTTTAAGTCGAGGATTTATATTAGATGAGCATAGAGTCTAGTATAAATCAAATTAGAAATGAAAATGAAAAATAAAAAATTAGACTCGACAATAGGCTCTTGCATATCATCTTGATAAGTCCAGATTTAACATGTGGTTGAGACCAATTTTTCTGTTTTAGATTCGGCTTAATCTCAGAAATTTGATACCAATCCATTGTATTAGGTTCGTTTTTTATGAATTATTAAGTTTGTTTCTGTTATAGATTGATAGTAATCCGAAATAGTGTTAAAAAAAATAGTTCTAGCATGTCGAATTTGTTCCGACTTCTTCTCGCTTCTATTTCATGTTCGTCAACTAGCTGGAGAAGATGATCACATGGCTGGCACATGATTCTTCTTGCCTAATGGCTTGCTGCCACATGGTAGCTAGAAAGAAAGAAAAAGAAAATAGCACAAAGTGCCTCCTGTGAGATTCGAACTCGTGACCGCACCCTTTCCCCTCCAGGCCAAAGCACGAGCTAGCTGAGCTAGCTTAAATCTCAGTTTTTATATTCCACACAAATTGTATTTAAGCGTAGCAATTTTTATTATTTTTATATTATTTTGAAATTCGAAAAATTTATAAAAATTCCTTAACATCTTTTATTATTATTTCTACCTTCATTTTTCAAAATTGGTATATTATTCCTATTTATTTTATTTTTTATTATAATTTTTCCTTCATTTTTGAAAAATAGAAGAAAATTTGAAAAAAAAACATTAATTGTGATTAGAGGGCAAAAATGGGGTGTTTATAATTTAAAAAAAAAATTCTAAATTTGAATTGTATGTTTCAATTTGAAGTGATAAAAAAAAAACCAAATCGCATTTTTATGATTTGGTTCGATTCGGAGAAAAAACTGAGCTAATCCAATCCATGCTTACCTCTATAAAGAAGAGAGCTAGATATGATAGAATTGAATGTAAATGGTGATGTTGATGTAAAATCAAGCTTGCAGCTGAAGGGATAGTGGTTAAGGATGTAGGTAGAATTGTGTAAATGGGCTAAATGGGTTAACCCACACCCCACCTACAAGCCAATGCAGGCTAACTCATTTAAAAAGTGGGTTGAAATTTTCGGTCCAACTTGCATTTTTTTTTTTGCGAGTTAAGTGGGCATTCCCACATAACTCACTAGCTAAATAGGCTAACCTACATTTTGTTGCACATTTTTAAAGCTAGATGGGCTAATTCATCCTAACTTACTTAAGCCCACTTTATATGCGAGCTAAAATTTTTAGTCCAACTCGTATTTTTTTAGGGTTAAACGAGTTAACCCACATGACCCACTTCGCTTGCACACCTCTAGATGCAAGTGCAAATGTTTGTGGAGGTGCTAGTATGTCTATTCCTATATTGTTTATTGAGGAGGTTAAATTGTTTGCTGTTATGGAAGCCTATAAATTGCAGTAACCAAGGGTTGGAGCCAAGTAGAGGTTGAGATGGATAGTGAAGCGGTTTATAAATCTTTAACAACAAGTGATCTAATGAACTAGAAGATGAGGCCATTACTAGTTGATATATATTTTTTTGAATCACAAGTTGGGTTTATGTCATAAAAGTTAGTAAGGAGTGTAAATAAAGTAGCTAATTAGATTGTGGTAAACATGACGAAAGGCAAGTATACCTATCAAATTTTGTAATATAGTGTATTAAATAAAAATAGTATCCCATAGGGACTACGATTACTAATACTAGCTCATATTCTATTACCTAACCAATAAATTATAAAGATGAATTGATCTAAACAATATAACTAAGTATTAATTAATAAACTAGAGATTAAATTGAAAGAAAGAAAAGCAAAACAAACTATAATTAACTTCAAGATGGTAAAATTAGTATTTAAACTTTGTTTTTCCTAGGAATTATTATGTGACATTCACAAA
This sequence comes from Laguncularia racemosa, assembly GCA_037954665.1. Taxonomy (NCBI): domain Eukaryota; kingdom Viridiplantae; phylum Streptophyta; class Magnoliopsida; order Myrtales; family Combretaceae; genus Laguncularia; species Laguncularia racemosa. The sequence continues at coordinate 388,217 of JBBMOL010000040.1, forward strand.
ATTCATTAAAATTCTTCTTAATTGTATTGATCGGAGGAATTCCTAAATTAGTTTAATAACTTTCTCAAGTTTATTAACCCTAATCTTAAAAATACCTATTTGGATCTCTTCATAATAGCATATTTCAAAGACCGCATTAAAAACAACAAATTCCTTTAAACAAATTAATTAATTCCAAAAGAATTATTTAACTTATATCTAAGATTACATCAATTCTCTTCAAACATGCTAGATCTAATTAAACATCAAATTTCTTAATCCTAATATATAATATCAAATAGATAGAATAATAGCCTAGAAATATTAATCTATACAATATCAAAAACACATGCATATATCAAGAAATCTAAAAATTCATTAAATAGCAATAAATTCAATCATATAATAATCCTAGGATCTACAAGTCTAGATACTAAGAAAATTTAGGTTCTAATCATATTGAAAACAGAAATCTTCAATGATGTATAAGCATGCATCATTAAGGGAAAAAAACAAGGTAAGAAAAACCCTAAATTCCTGAAGTAAAGAGAAATAGCTTTTTAGTCTCTCAAAAAAATCCTAGAACAAATAAAAATGTCTTCTTATTTTTTGGTTGAGTCCCCCTTGTCCTTTATATAGTGAGCATAAAAAAAATTGTTTTTTAGGCCAATACGCTATCTAACACGATCGTGCTTTGGGTCATGTCAAAATCATTGATAAAAAACTTAGAAAAGTGGAAGGTGCAATAGACACGACTTAAACACGATCGTGTCTAAGTTGTGCTTTAAAAACAATTATTTCCAAGAGATACATGATCAATAAACATGGTCACGTTTAGTCCCTTGTATAACTCTCTGTTTTATGCTTCAAATTCAACACGTTTTGGACATGGTTATGTTTAAGCTGTGTCTAGCTTCAAAACTTCATAATTTCTTCTATTTAGCTTTACATTGAGTAAAATTGGATTCCTTTTCTTCCTTTTTAATTCAATTATTCATCAAAGTTCTAAAATCAAAATATTATTCAATCAAAATTCAAAATTTTCCAAAATACGCCAAAACAAAGGAAAAATACTTTAAATCTCACTTAATATATATATATAATTAAGCACCTATCAAACTTCCCCACACTTAAGCAATTACTTGTCCTCAAGAAAATTAATCAAATTAAATAGTAGGATAAGAAATACTTAATCAACTTATAATTTAAGAAACTATTCAAAAGAATTCTTATTTAACCATGTAATAGTTAAGAAATAAACTCTTAATTAACTTGCAATTCCAAAAGAAGATTAACCACAACTCTTTATATTTTTTACTTAACCAACTATCTTAAAAATATAGAAGATTTGAAACTTAAATTATCATCTCCTTATTCAATAAAAAGTCATAAACACTTTACTAACTTTACTAAAATATATACACCCCCTTTTTCAATTTTGCTAAATACTACAATCCAAGATAAATACATCCAATTATCCCTTAATCATTCCTTTAGTATATTTCTTCTTCTTCTTCTTTTTAATTTAAAAGTAATTTCATCGATTAGTAAGTCTTAGACCAAACAATTTTAGGATACTAGGTTTTAAGATGCCCTTTTGAACCATCAACTACCTTTATTCAATAGAGCTTATTTACTTACGTTTAGCATTTACATAGACTTTTCTCTTGACCTGTTTAGCAAGCTTTCAACCAATAATCCCAAGCTCATCACTTAAGTTAACAGGTATTGTTTCACATAAAGGAGGCACCTTGCAAGCTTAATTACTCAATTTAATGAGGCCTACACTTAAATTTCAATTCAATTAATTTATTCTCTTTATTTATTTCATCTCTAACTATATTGACTTTTCAAGAAATTTTCAAAAAATAAGTATCAACTATTTACTTATAAAGGATTATAGTGCTCTAAAAGTATCCAAGGAGAAAAATATATATCAAAGTAAGTTTAAAAGAAATCCATGGCTAATTCTTAACTAGTGATATTGTTCAAATTTCTGAATCTTAAAGTTCAAAACTAAATAATAAGTAAATTTACTTTACAAAGATTTTTTTTATTTAAATTAAGTAAAGTATCATTAAAGCACTTATTGATCAATCATTTACTATTATTTGAAAAGTTATCATATACCAAATTGCAAGTTAACTTAATGATTTTAGGTTAAATAAACAAATTTGATTTATTAAATAACCACAAATTTTATAACCCCCTTCCCCACGCTTAGTACTATATATTGTCCTCAATGTACAAATAAAAAGAAAAATAAAAATCAAAGAAAAAAAAATGAGGAATATAGTGGGGAAAAGAACTAGTACTCCCTTAAATATGGCATCTATTCCATTTCAAAAGAAGCTCAACATGTAAAATGGTTGATCTTGAACACTTTAAACATGTAAAAGCCACAAAAGGAAAAAAGAAACAGAAACTAAAACAATAGTTAAAAGAAAAGAAAAAAAAATGTTATAATCTAGTTTAGCAAGTCTCATTAGTATATCAAAGAAAAAAAAAATAGTCACTGTCGTCATCATCACCATCCTCCTCATCTTCTTCATGTCTATGCCCAGAAAATAAAATAGGGGATTTAGGGTCAACATGGTCAAGACACGATCGTGTCTAAAGACTATATCTCACAGAAAAAATAAAAAGTAAGGTACAGCTGACACGACCTTAGACATGATCGTGTCTAAAGTTTGTGTAAATCTCGTAAATAATTGACATTCTATAGATGTTGTGACATGACCTTAACATGATTGTGTCTATGGGTTGTGTTTTTCTTGGAAAGAATTAAATTCAAAATCCCATTAGACATTATCTTAATATGATCATGTCAAAAAGTCGTGTAACTTTTGAAAAAAATTATTTTTGATAAACAGTCTTGACATGACTTCAACATGCTCATGTCTAATGTTCATGTCACATCCAAAGAATGTGCTTTTATGTAACATACACGACTGTGTTTGGTGTTCATGTCAAACTCGCAAAAAAAATTGGCTTGCTTTTTTTTTTTTTCAGTAACTAAGTGTAAAAAAAATCAAAATAAATTTAATCAAATTAAAATAAATTAAGGAAAACTTAATTGGAAAATTAAGCTAAGGTTGCCACCTAAGAAGAGCTTTTATTTAATGTCGTCGGCTTGACGCACTTCTCTTTTGCTAGTCAGGTGAACAACCATGAAAATTTTGGTGTTCAAATTGCTTAACTTTATCCAAACCCTTTTGCTTGCCATGAATGAGACATTACTGAATTGGTTTTGTGTAACTACCATCCTGCACACAAGTAGAACCAAGGAGGTTAGATGTATTTAAGAAATAACAGATATCGTTACTCTTAGAGGATTGTTGAATTATGTTAGATGTCTTGAATATTATTTCTTCTTCTCCAACTTTTAAAGTTAACATTTGATTTCCTACATCTATAATTGCCCTAGCAGTAGCTAGGAAAGGGTGACCTAAAATTACTAGTGTTTCAATGTCCACATCTGAATCTAAGATTACAAAATCCATTAAAAAAAATGAATGTACCTACCTAAACTAACACATCTTCAATAATATCGATGGGGTACTTAACAAATTTATCAACTAATTAAATACTCGTATGTGTTGGATTAGGGTTCCCTAATCTTAACTTTTTAAACATATAATTTAGCATTAGATTTATACTTGCACTTAGGTCAATTAAAGCTCCATTTATTGATAAATTGCCAATAAGATAAGGTAGAGTAAAACTCCCTGGATCCTTCAATTTTTATGGCAACTTATTTTGCATCAATGTGGAGCATTCCTCATTTAATGTCGTAGTTGATATCTCTTCCAGCTTCCTCTTATTTGAGAGTAGTTCCTTCATGTACTAAGTGTACTTAGGCATTTGTGATTGTGATTCTGATTACTCCAAGGGAAATTTAGAAGATTTCTCCATCCAGGATTGTAGGTGTTACTATATGAGTTGTTTTGTGGTCTAGAGGAGTTTCCTAAATAGTCTGCTTATTCCCAATGATGTTGAGTCCCAATTCCTTCTACATCAACATCTCTTAAGCTACTTTAGGGATTGATGGAAAGTGCATCTAACTTCTTGCTTATGGAATCAACCTTATTGGCCAAAGTTATCACCACATCTAATTCGCAAATACTTGTTGCTCTATTTCCCACCCTAACACCTTCCCATTGAGAGCTATTCCTAGCCATGTTCCCAATCAAGGATTAGACCTCTTTAGGTGTTTCAGTGTTCAATGTTCTTCTAGCAGCGGCATCTATTATTTGCTTGGTTGATAAATTCAAACCATTATAGAAAGTTTGAATTTGCATCTATAAAGGTAGGCCACGATGTTAGCATCTCCTTAATAGCTCCTTATATCTCTCCTAAGTGTCGTATAAGGTCTCGACCTCCAATTGAGAATAGGATGATATGTCTTTTTGAAGTTTGGCGATTTTAGCAAGTGGAAAGTATTCTCCAAGGAACTTTTGAGCCATATCATCCAGGGTAGTGATAGATCCCCTTAGAAGTGAATTCAATCATTATTTTGCTCGACCCCTTAATGAGAAAGGAAAAAGTCATAATTGGATTACATTATCCAAAACCCCATTGATCTTAAAGGTGTTATAGATCTCCAAGAAATTTGATATGTGAGTATTGGGGTCTTCATCTTGTAATCCATCAAATTGGATGAATTGCTACACCATTTATAAGATATGAAGTTAAATTTGAAAATTGTTGGCGGTAACAGGTGGCCTGATGATACTCGAGTCAACTCTAACTAAAGAGGGTTTGGAGTAATCAAACATAGTCTACTGTTGGTTCTAGTTTTCATCACCTATGATTTTTAACTCGTCCTCTTTCTCTTCTACCTCAATTCTTAGAGGTGACCCTTGATTTAATCCCTCCACTATTTATCGAACTGTTCTTCATAAATGCTTGGTTATTCTTTCAATCTCTAGATCAAAGATTAACGCATCTAATGAAGTATTTTTGGTCATGCACTACTAAAAAAGAAAAGAAACTAAAAACAAGAAACAAGAAAAAATAATTAAATTAATAAAATGATCAGTATTCTTAATATCGAAATCCCAAGCAATAGCATTAAAAAACATAATGGAATGCAAGTATAGTTGTCAGATTTTATAATATAGTATATTGCATACGAATATTATCCCACAAAGATTATAAGTACTAATATTAACCTACACTATGTTATTTAACTGGTAAATTATAAATATTAATTGATCTAAACCTTATAATTAAGTATTAATTAATGAACTAGAGATTAAATTAAAAGAAAGAATAGCAAAAAAAACTATAATTAACTTCAAGATAATAAAACTAATATCTAGACTTTGTTTTCCCTATGAATTATTATGTGATATTCACAAATTCACACAAATCCTACTTAATTTCATTGATTGGAAGAATTCTTAAATTAGTTTAATAACTTTCTTAAGCTTGTTAATCCTAATCTTAAAAATACCTATTTGAATCTCTTTATAATAGCATATTTCAAAGGTTATATTAAAAACAACGAATTCCCTTAAACAAATTAATTAATTACAAAATAATTATGTAACTTATTTTTAAGATTACATTAATTTTCTTCAAACATGCTAGATCTAATTACACATCAAATTTCTCAATCTTAATGTATAATATCAAATAAACAAAATAATACCCTAGAAATATTAATCTATATAATATCAAAAACACATGCATAAACTAAGAAATCTAAAAATTCCTTGAATAGCAATAAATCAATCACATAATAACCGTAGGTTCTATAAGTCTAGATACTAAGAAAATTTAAGTTCTAATCATATTGAAAACAAAAATCTTCAATGATGTATAAACATGCATCATCAATGAAATAAAAGAAAACTAAGAAAAACCCTAAATTCTTGAAGCATAACGAAATAACTTTTTAGTCTCTAAAAAAGACCCTAGAACAAAAAAAAAAAAAAAAACATCTTCTTCTTCTTTTTTTAGTCGAGTCCCCTTATGTAGTAAGTGTCAAAAATTCTATTTTTAAGGCCAACACGCTATCTAACACAATCGTGTCAAAATTGTGAATAAAAAACTTGGAAAATTATACATTGTAGTAGATATGGCCTAGATACGATCATGTTTAGTGATTGTGTCTAAGTCATGTTTTAAAAATAATTATTTTTGAGAGATATACGATAAAAAAATACAGTCTTGTCTAGCCTTTGTGTAACTCTCTGTTTTATGCTTCAAATTCAACATATTCTGGACATGGTCATGTCTATGCCATGTTTAGTTTTGAAACTTCATAATTTCCTCTGTTTAGCTCCAAATTGAGTAAAATTAGATTCCTTTTCTTCCTTTTTGATTCAATTATCCATCAAAGCCCTAAAATCAAAATATTACTCAATTAAAACTCAAATTCCTCAAAAATATGCCAAAATAAGGAAAAAATGCTTTAAACCTCACTTAATATATATATATATATATATATATATATATATATATATATATCTAATTAAGCACTCATCAAAACACAAAATGGAAGATGTGCTTGTTGGATTGAGATAGAAAGTCCCCATCTTCACTTTCTAATATCCTTGAGTTTGATGCTTGTGATTCTTACTATTTTGATGTTGTAGACAATTTGTTAAACACTTTTGCTAGGAAGAATATGTGATTTTATCCTTTGCCCCCTTTCCCCTCTTAAAATAAATAAATAAATAAATAATAAAAGAGAGAGAAAAAGTGATGAAGTAAACTTGTAACATCAAACCTTGGTTGCTGAAAATTAAAACCAAATTGCTAGACCTATCTCTTCTATTTGAATTAGGTAATGATCAAGGTTGAAGTTCATGGCAATTCCATTAGAAGTGTGTAGATGTGTTTAATTTGAATGATGTGCTTTAAAAAAAGAATCCAAGCACATGAACACAATCCAATTAGAGAATTCAACAAGGGAAAATCCCCAAATTGGTGCGAATACAATCTCAATGGTGTAAACCCAAATGATGTGCCTAAACCAAGATTAAGCACATGCAAAACCAATTTGAAAGACAATTAGACAATGTCAATCAAACTAGTTTCCAATCACATGAACAATGGCGCCAAAACTCAATGTCTATAACCAATTCCTCAACACCACGTGATCAATATTGAAATGAATCAAGTATGTTCAGTCCTGATACCAAAGATGATATGCCTAAATTAAGGGTTAAGCACATGCAATTGGAGCAAGTTATAAACCTCAAGGCACTTGTTCAATCTTGGCTCAATACCACTAGGTTTAGCGTAAACCCTAATGGAATGCAATGAAATCTAAATGCTCTAAATTGCAAGTAACAATTCCATAATGATAAATTCTTCCAAAACAACAATGATCACAAATAAATCCACATGAATTACACACAAAAATAGCAAGAACCAATTCCTTGATCCACTTTCCCAATAAAGTGATCCACGATTCAAAATGAAGCTAAATTAAAGGTTAAAACTTAAAGGGTAAAACCAATCAATTGAAGCAACAAGAATTTGATTGCAAATGCAATCAAAATTTGGTCAATAACACTTCCAAATCAACCCTAGATACAACTCACTAGTGAAGAAAGGAAATTGTAACAAGGTAAATTTGATATTACTCACAAATTAGCCTTGAAGCCACTCGCGACAACCTCAAATTGGGATTTAAAATTGATAAGAGCAATTTTGAATTAGGAAAACCCTAACCCTCACACATAAAGTGTTTGCTCTTTTCTGAAAATTTGGCTAACTCCCTCAAAACCCTACTTAAGCAAGTATTTATACTTGCTCCCTTTAGGGTTAAAAAAAGTCTACAAAATTACAACTATGCCACTTTTAGGGTGGTTGGTCCTAAAAGACAATTACAAGCAAATGAAAGTGTCCCAAAAGAAATATTACAACATAAATAGTCCAAGGAACAATTACAAATACAAAAATAATAAGAATCCTCAAAGAGCCAATGCATCGAGGCGATGTCGATCGCAGAGGGTCATTGGATGAGAATCTGATGATGCCCCTTTGCAATCAACAAATGAAAGTCATTTGGCATCCCATAGAGAAATATTATTGTACCTATAGGATTATTACTCAAATATTTATTAGATAAAAGAAATAAGGGTAAAATATGAGTGATTAGGATCATCATCCAAATCGAGTTCTATAACCATCTAGGTTGCCGGAAAAATTCCCATCACCAAATTAGATGTATTATAAAGGAATTCCAATACCAATCAATTATATATAAAAATGCAATTACAATCTCTAAAATTGGTTTGTAATTCTAGCAATATGAACCCTAATTTGGCATGAAACAACAAGTAGGAAAATCAACCAATTATCACTAGATATTACACATTAGCAATAAAAAGATGCAACTTAGAAGATCTTGATATTACTCACAAGAAATTCCAAGCCAAACTTGCCACAATTTCCTAGAAAATTGATAAGAGTGGATGCTTAGCAAGAGAGACTCTCTCACATGGCACAAAAGTGTTTGTTTTTTAAATTGACAAAAGCTCCCTAAAAACCTTAGTGACAAAAGCTCCCTAAAAACCCTAGTTAACAAATATTTATACTTGCTCCAATTAGGGTAAAAATGTTCAAAAAAATTATAAATATGCCATTAAGTGGCCGATTCTAAAATCAACTTACAAGTTCTAAAATGAACAAAAATGGTCGGTTCAAAAATGACAATTACAAGTGCAAAAGATGGTCTTAAAGTGGTTGGTTCTTCATTTCAATTGAACAATTTGTGGACCGTTAGATATGACTCCAAAAATGTCCAGCAAGTTGATCCTTAGTGCATGTTATTTGGCCATCCTGTAAAATCGATTAATGTACCTGCTAAAGTGCAAAATCAAACATTATTAGATAAAAGTGGCCATATGTGGATGTTTGGGTTCAGACATCCAAGTTAGGTTCCCCCACTACTGGAACCACAGGGTAGATTCCCATCATCTCCTCGGGCCTTTGAAAGATTTACCCTCAAATCTAAGGGGTCATCTCTTGGACTGAAACCCAATGTCTTGGTTTGCCTGTTTGCCAGACTTTTAGAAGAACCAGAATTATTTCTATTTTTTTCTTGGAAAAAGTGCACCTCTGATGGAGACATAAGCATCAAGACTATCTGTGTACCATCCTTTTGAAACATGTAAGTGTTTTTGAACCCGTCATGTAATACCTTTCTATCAAACAACCAGGGTCTACCCAACAATAAGTGAAAAGCACACATAGGAAGCACATCACAGATAATCTCATCATTGTATTTTTCTCCTACACTGATTGGCACATTTGCCCTCTGTGTAACATGCAGACAACCTCAGTCATCCAACCAATGCAATTTGTAAGGGTTAGGATGCGGGCTAGTGGCTAGTTGTAAATTATCTACTAATGCAACAGATATGACATTAGTGCAACTACCACTATCAATGAATAGCACACAAAGGGTACCTCGAATCCAGCAAGGTGCGTGGATAGGTTCTCCCTCTGTATGTCCCTGGCCTCTGGAGATAAGTCAAAACCCTGTGCAACACATTAATAGGTAAGTAATGTTCACCCTTTTTATCCTCATGTGTCTTAACGTTCTGATCATCATAGTACTCTTGCAAGGCCATTGATAGATCTATAGGCTCGACAGCTTCTTCTTCATCTTCTTCTTCGGTGTCCATAACTATCATTACTCTCTTATTGGGACACTATGCAGCTATATGTCCAAATCCCATGCATTTGAAGCAATTAATCTGGCGCATCTTCCCACTAGTCAACCCCGGTACTGTTTGTCTAACATCAGATCCAACTACCTCTTTGCTTTTCCCAGAAATAATTTTCTCCTTTTCTATGCTAAATATAACTCTATCTACTACCTTGGCATGCTCGCCTGCTCCCTTGGTCCACCCAACTGACCATCAGCCCCCATAGGCTTAGTAGTGTTACTAGGCCTTTTACTAGTAACCATGAATGGATTGGATCACCTTTGCCTTTCCACTTTCAAGGTTAACCATATAGCCTCATCAAGTGTACTATACCTTTGTAGCTTAACAACACAAGCTATCTTGTACTTCGACCTAGACATAAAATGTGCTAGGGTTTGCTCAGGAGGCTTTATTGACCCGCACCTAATCATTAATGTTTTAAACTAATAGACATAGTCATCCACTATTTTACCTCCTTATCTCAATGTTTGTAGACGCATAAACAGTTCCTACCTATAGTGTTCAAGAATGAACCTCTTCCTTAAAACCCTTTTCATGTCTCTCCAGATGTGAATTTTAGCCTCTCCATCCCTTCGCTTGCTGATCACCAAATTCTTCCACCACAAGGTAGCATAACCTATAAACTCAACAATAGCAAGACAAACTCTGGTGTTATCATTTATCTCATAATACTCAAAAAGGTCCTCAACCTTATCCTCCCAATCCAGGTAGTCATCTGCTGAACCCCTGCCATCAAATCAAGGCATCTGCAGCTTCACATATTCTAGATCCCTAGGTGGCCTGAAATCCCTATTCAGGTAAGGATTGACCCCAAAGTTATCATCCCTCTCCTCCCTAAAGGCATGATGATCTCCTTCCACTCTCCTTCCCAAGTTCCATCCTCTTACTGCTCCCTCCCTTTGAACATTTTGAGGAGCTACTCTAGGTGGTGGTGCTTGACGAATCGCCACTGGTGGTTAAGGCATCATCATCCTATCAATCCTTATTGCTAGTGTAGCAACAATAGTGGTGAGGTCCTGGAGCTATTCCTCCAAAGTTCTCCCACCTGCAATGCGATGACCCTGTCCTCTACTAACCTGGCTATTGGCCTCATTGCTAATGTCCCCATTCACACTGTCATTTGACATAGTTGTGGATTTGATTTATCGAAATACAAATATAATCTAAAACAATGCAGTACACTCCCTTCACTACAACAACACTTCACCCGCCACAACAATCAAATCACCTACAAAATAAACATAACTCTATTTAACTTCACACGCGCACTTGTACACCCACGGTGTAATTAAGCAACCAATGCAACATACTCTTCCTATACTTCAATTATGGCAACAATAAGTTGAAGCAATAATTAAACACTTCCAAGTAGTAAGCTAAGGAATTCAACTAAGCAAGTGTTTAAGTATCAATACTTAATAACTTCCACACTTTAATGCTTGTTTTGAAATTCAAATTTTACCACTAAATTTCCCTTTCTAATCACGGCACATACACACTCCTACTTCCACATGTAGCACCTTCTTTACACAACACAACTCCACAACAATTTACAACACTCTCCACAACACACTCACACCACCACACACACAACACAAACACGGTGCAACTCCGTTTCAAACCTCAACACCACTTCACGTGCAGCACTTCCTCACAACACAAACTTACAACAAGTTGCAATTCCCTTCACTACATACTCACACCGCCACACATACACAACACAATCACAGTACAATTCCTTTAAACAACAATACCACTTCACGGCAACAATTCAAAAATACACTCTTAATGCAACCTTCTCCATAAATAGTAAGAACAATTCAAATTCAAATAATAATAAATCAATGCTACTCAATGACTTTCTTCCAAACTTAAAAGATGTGTTTGAATTTTCAAATAACTTCCTTATCTCCACACAATGCAAATCTGGAATTTGTAAATGACACTACTATTCCCGAAATTACCAACACACAATTCACTCTTCTTTGTTTCAAATTTCCAATTTTCCAAATGATCACAAAGGATCACTCCTCCTTGCACACGGCAAACTCAAGGAAAACAATATTATCTCAAGTATTCCATGTCCACTTCAATCAACAACAACAAGAATGAAATAAAATCCACAAGCACTACTAAAATTCACTTCAACAATTTTGAATCAAGAATCAACTTCAAGAACCCTAATTGTCAAATGATGATCACACAAATCCCTTCCTCAAAACCTACGCTCTAATACCAAATTATGATGTGCTTTAAAAAAAGAATCCAAGCACATGAACACAATCCAATTAGAGAATTCAACAAGAGAAAATCCCCAAATTGGCGTGAACCCAAATTAGATGTATTACAAAGGAATTCTAATACCAATCAATTATATATATAAATGCAATTTTAATCTCTAAAATTGGTTTGTAATCCTAGCAATATGAACCCTAATTTGTTATGAAACAACAAGTAGGAAAATCAACCAATTATCACTAGATATTACACATTAGCAATAAAAGGATGCAACTTAAAAGATTTTGATATTACTCACAAGAAATTCCAAGCCAAACTCGCCACAATTTCCTAGAAAATTGATAAGAGTAGATGCTCAGTAAGAGGGACTCTCTCACATGGCACAAAAGTGTTTTTTTTTCAAATTGATAAAAGCTCCCTAAAAACCCTAGTTAGCTAGTATTTATACTTGATCCAATTAGGATAAAAATGTTCAAAAAAATTACAAATATGCCACTAAGTGGCCGGTTCTAAAATCAAATTACAAGTTCCAAAATGAATAAAAATGGCCAGTCCAAAAATGACAATTACAAGTGCAAAAGATGGTCTTTAAGTGGCCGGTTCTTCACTTCAATTGAACAATTTGTGGACCGTTGGATGTGACTCCAAAAATGTCCTGCAAGTTGATCCTTAGTACATGTTATTTGGCCATCCTATAAAATCGATTAATGTACCTGCTAAAGTGCAAAATCAAACATTATTAGATAAAAATGTGGATGTTTGGGCTCATACATCCAAGTTAGGTTTCCTCATTTTTGGAACCATAGGATAGATTCCCATCATTGAATTAAAGAAGAAATAAGTTTCTGATCATTGAGACTTCTATAAAATTAGACACTTGAATAATTGAGGGTCTATGTAAGTTTATACTAGAATTGGAAGTGAAATTTCAAGGTAACTAATCCTAATAACAAAGAGCATAAAACAAGAAAATCTTCTCATAAAGGAGAGAAAGAATCCACTTTGAGAGCAACAATGTATATTTTTATTTTTATTTCAATACAAATGCACACTTTTACTTTAGACAGAAACCTTGAAACTTAGAGATAAGGGACATAAATGTTGATATAATGGCTCAACCAGTGAACTATGAACTAAACCGTGTCAAACCCTTTCTTTTTTGTTCAAAAAAGGTTTATGAATCAATACGAGGCCTTAAAACCCAAATTGTTAGATTTAATGTAGTTTTGTTTAAAGGAATGAACCAAACCATGCTCACACCCAATTCTTCACATGTCTTAAAGGCTCTCTCATACACATCATCTAGGTACATTCTTATTTAATGATACACCCAACCCTAAATTCAACCTACTAAGTAACTAGCCTTAGGCAATTCATCAAATAAGTCTTCAATAATGGGTTTTGGGAATCAATCTTCAATAGTGAGCATGTTTGATTCCCAATAATTCACACATATTCACTATGTGTTATCCTTCTTTTTCACTATAACTACTAGTGAAAAAAAGAAAAGTTGTGATTAAGTTGATTAACCCTACCAATAGCATTTCTCTAACCACTTCTTTTAGGATGAATTTTTACATGATAGAATGCCTATTAGATCTTAAATTGATTGGGCTGAAGTGCTTATATAAATGAACCTTATGATCAAAATTATGACTTGGGATTGTCCATAGGGTTCTTTAAAAAGATTCTAATATTCCTCTAGTAGATCCATAATTACAAGATCAATTTTTAACTCCTTATCAATGTTTTTAGCTACATTTTCTCCACAAACAATCCAAGATTATAATTGTAAAACATGATCATCATTAGATAGCACATTACCTTTAATTACACATTAAGTTTACCCTTCATCCTTCAACTACACCTTTGACCCTTCCACATAAACTTTATAACTAAATGTTTGAAGTTCCATTAAAAGATTCCTAGCATCATTAGCTAAGGTATACCTAGTACAAGATTGCACCTTGATAGCTATAGAAGAAATACTTCATCATCAAACTTCATCCCTTGCACCTAAGGAAAGCTTAGAGCCTTATAGCGGCTAAACATGGTTATGGCATTAGCTAAGATAACTTAAAAGGGTGTAAGACTTTTCAATTCATAACACAACCCTTTAATCAACCTTTTAGACATAGAATTTGAAGAACTTTAAGTTTTAACTAGATTGTTCAACCTTCATTTCTTGAAGAACCTATCATTTAGTTATAGAATTTAAAGAATTTCCTATTTCAACTAAAATGTTTAACCTTCTCTTCTTAAATAACCTATCAATCTCATATTTTTCTTAGTGTTTACAGTTTGCCCCCTTATAGAACTTAAGGCTAGATCAGATATCTTTAACTCTAGTTTTGGACCTTCACTTCCCTTAGTATCCTTATAGTCTTCCTTATCAACAACTTCAACTACTAACATGTTAAGTCATCTATTCTTGCATCTATGGCTAAGCTAAATATTTCATCACACTTAAAGAATTGTTTTTCTTCATCTCCTCTCCTCTAATTCTTCAAGGGTCCCTTATTAATCAATTTTAGGGGCTATATCAATCTAGGCTATAGTTTAGTGGTTTGGGTGTGTGTGTTAGTCCGGATGAGCATATAGGCTTATGGTGTTTAATGTTTAAGTTTAAGTTAATGAGAAGAATATGATTAAGCAAACTTATGTTTAGAAAGTGAAAGGGTTGCAAGTGGTTTTAAGATTGTATTTAGAGGAAATAAGTGTAGCTTCTTATTGTTTTGGCAATGTGTAATCTTGTTGTAATACCTTCACTTAAAGCATTCTTATAAGATATTGTATTTTGAGATAAGACTCACATAGCTATGATTATGTGTTTAGATGTCTAAATTCTTCCATATACTCTTGAAGTGTACCTATCTATTGAAGCTCCTTAAGCTTGGCCATGGGATCTTCATTGCATGCTTAATGAATCTAAAATGTAGTCCCTTAGTTAATTCTTTCCACAAAATTAAGTTAAGGTTAGTATTGGACTTATAAACACCTAAAACCATCGAAGAGCATGTTCCTTTAAGTTCATGGTTACTGTTTTTCACCTTGAACTGATTTGGAGTCACATCAATCTTAAAGATTGCTTAATTCAATAGAGCCAAGTCTTGAGATCATTACCATTGAATATGGGGAATTCAACTTTAGACGAATGTGTGGGGAATTAATACCCTAGATGTATATACATAGCTAGGCTCACCAATGAGTTCCATATTATTTAGAACATCAAGTCCTACTTCTTTATTGTACACACTAGTAAGAGAGTATGCAAGGCTTCTTGTCTAATGGAGTTGATGCTTCAACTCATTAACAGTGATGCTCAATTGTTCTAAAATATCTTATTGCTTCTATAATGTTTATGCAAACACTTTAACCTAACTATCACACTTATCAACTTGTTCTTTAAGAATAGATCTACCTGCTTCTTCCATCCTTTTAAACTTCCATATTTCAACCATAGCTACCTCAAGGATGGTTTTGATACAAAATGTTATAAGCTAAAGATTCAACTCACTATTGACGAACAACAATTTAAAGAAAAAAGGAAGTTAAAAGAAATTAGGTCTTGAATGCAGATGTGCCATTACTTGAGTGCAAGCAAGTTTAGAAGAAATAAGAATCTTTTTTTCTTTGTATTTTCTTTCCCTCACAATCAATGAATATATGTAGTATTCTCTATAATGCCCCACCTTTAAACACCTTTACTTAACATGTACCAATACCTTGGTGCTTGGGAAATGAGTCATTATGCCTTTGCCAAGTTGAGAATAAGGTCAATTTGGAGCTCAGCATATAACTAAACTCCACAAAATTTCAAGATTATTCTATCAAACAACATTAACATACCACCTATCTTCGAACTTGATGCATTATTGAATACTTGATGATTATAAGTACATTTGAAGTTCGTACTTATCAATCATATACATAGTTTATAGGAAAATTGCAAATAACCCCTTTAAACACTAGCTTAAGTGTAAATATACCTCCTAAACTTTTAAATATTGCAAATACCTTTCTTGAACTTTAATAAATTAGCAATATAAATGATACTTGCTTTTTTTTTTCTTAATTAAAAAGGCACACTAAATTCAAATTTTAGCTAGTATTAAAATACAATTTGGTGAGTTCACAAATGTTTCTACATCAATATTAAAGTTTGGGAGGTTATTTACAATTTTTAGGGATTATATACCAATTTATCAAAGTTTATGGGGGGTTATTTGTAATATTTGAAAACTGAGTGGGTATATATATGCTTAAGTTAAAGTTTAGGAGAGTTATTTTCTTTTTCCCTTAGTTATATTTTATATAATATAACACGATGATCTTCCATTAATGCTACTTCAAAACCTTGAGACCATATCTTGCCACTAGCTCGCTAGTTTTTCCATTCTTGCACTTCAAGATCCTATCATAAATGCTAACCTTTGGTATTTGAGGTTTGATAAAACAATCCCTTAACTCATATTCAAGCTAAGTGAGTGAAAATTCAATAATAGAAGCAAAACACAACATATCTTAGTAAATAAAGCAATGTAGGGTCAGCAAGTATTGACATGATACAATATGATTAAAAACACGATTATAGAAAGAAAATACGAGATATGATGTGACATATGATTATGATATAAATAAATATAATTATATTATAATTTGATTATTTATTTTTTTATTCAATTTTATATTTTTTTTTGTACTAACATAAATTGGATAAAGTTAAAGATACAGAGATGACCTATTAACACAATATGCAAAAAAATCTTCACTCGCTGCCATTTGACCGGTACCTATCCCAATTGTGTCATCATTTTAAAGGTATTGTCATTGCAAATGAAGTTCACTATAAAAGTATCTACCATGCAGGCCTACATTTTATCTACCACATAGGTACATGTGCTATCAAGCACATAGGCACGTGTTTCATCTACCATGTAGGCACACGCAAAATCTATCATGCATGCTTGTATTTATCTATTATGCAAGCACGTGTTTTATCTACCATGTAGCCTCACATTTATTTACCACATTGGCATGTGTTTTATTTAGCATCCACCATGCAAGTATATTAACCATTGTCATACCCCAAAGCTTAAGTCATCTTATACTCCATATCTATACAAGTCAATGCTTACGGAAAACAACATGTGATGTCATGGTATACACGATACTCATATTTTATAATATAAATACAATCATAATATATACAATTTTTGTACCTGCTCTCCATACTAGGGGTATTTTATAAAACACATAATATCACAAATATAAAATTCCTTATTGTCCTTAACTAATATATTTATCTATTTTAAAACTCCCCCTCAAGCTGGAGCATATATATCATATGCTCCTAGCTTGTTACATATATAATTCATTCAAATCCCTCTAAGTGACTTAATGAATATATCAACAAGTTGATCTTCTGACTTTACATAGCATGTATCAATTTCCTTGCTCAATAACTTTTCATGAACAAAGTGACAATCGATCTCAATATGTTTTGTGCATTCATGAAATACTAGATTTGATTCTATGTGTAGAGCAGCTTGGTTATCACATGTCAACTTCATTGGTTATGATAGTGGAAACCCATGTTCTTCTAACAAATGCTTAAACTAAAGTAATTTACAAGTTATGAATGCCATTACTCTATATTCAAACTCTACACTTGATCTTGCTACTACAGTTTGCTTCTTACTCTTCCATGAGATAAGATTACCACCAACAAACACGCAATATCCCATGGTTGATCTCCTATCTAATGGTGAACTTGCCCAATCAACATCTGCATATCCAACAACATTAATGTACCCATGGTCTTTATATAAAATATGTTGACCTAGAGATCCTTTCAAATAATGTAAAATGCGAATAGCAGCATTCAAATGGCTAGTGTAAGGTGAGCCCATGAATTGGCTAAGTACACTAACTGCAAAGGATATATCAGGACGTGTCACAATAAGATAATTGAGTTAACCAACTAACCTTCTATATCTCTCTGGATCATCTAAAATATCTCCTTCGCTAGGTAAAAGTTTTACATTAGGATCTATGGGCAAATCAACTAGTTTTGCTCCAGTTAAACTAGTCTTAGATAATAAATCAAGCACATACTTCAGTTATGACAGATATATTCCTTGCTTAGATCAAGCAACTTCAATTCCAAGGAACTATTTTAAACTATCTATGTCATTAACCTAGAATTTTTGTTGTAAGAAATTCTTTAGTTTCTCAATGCTTGTATGGTCATCTCCTAAAATCACAATCTCATTGACATACACAACCAATATAATTTTCTTACCATTATGGTGTCAATAAAACATAGAATGATCTGAATTACATTTGTGGAGACCAAATTCAATCACAACTGAATTAAATCTACCAAACTAAGCACGTGGAGATTATTTAAGCCCTATAGAGATTTCTTTAAGTGACAAACCAACCTTGTCTCCCCCTGAACAACAAAACCTAGTGGTTGTTCCATATACACTTCTTCTTCAAGATTACCATAGAGAAAGGCATTTTTTATATCTAGTTGGTGTAGAGGACAATGATAAGTAGCAGCAAGTGAGATTAGAAAATGTACCGAAGTTATCTTAGCCACTAGTGAAAAAGTATCCTAATAATCAACACCATATGTTTGAGTGTAACCTTTAGCAACTAAATGTGCCTTTAGTCAATCAACAACGCCATTAGGTAGCACTTTTAGAGAGAATACCCATCGACATCTAATTGTAGATTTACCAGCAAAAAGAGATACAAGATCCCACGTATCATTATGATATAACGCAAAACATTTCTTCTTGCATAGCTGCTAGCTAGTCAAGATGAGCTAAGGCTTCTGAAAAAAAAAATTGGAATAGAAATGGTAGATAATGATGTAATAAAAGATGCATATGAAGGTGAGAGAAAAGAATAGGTAAGAACATTTGAAAGAGGATGATGAATAGGAGGGCAGATGGAACGCTTACACTTTCTCAATGCAATGGGAAGATCAAGTTTAGTTGAGGGAGGACTTGAGTCTGGAGGAGAAGTTGATAGAGGAGAAGAGTCCTGTGGGATAGTACGTTGTCAGCAAACATAGACTTGTATATCCAGTTAGTTTAGATGAGAGAATCCTTAAGACAATGGCAAATTAGAGGAATCATCTTGTGAGCTTGGTACAGTAGTAGTAGTACTTTAGTCAACTGAAAAGCAATCATGTGAAGATGGAGAAGGTAAGATAGGGGGATACAGTTATTAGGAGACTCATCTCTAGAAGACACAAACAAAGTAGAAAAATATGGAGTAAACCCAAAGAAAGACACATTTAGGTAAACATAAACTTTATGATGTTCAGGAGAATAACACTTATAGCCCTTCTGATTACAAGAGTAGCTAAGGAAAATGCAACGAATCAATTGAGGATCAAGTTTATCCGTCCCCAAATATAGCTAACGAACAAAACACACACACCCAAAGACATAAGGAGGCAAATGAAAAAGTGATTGGTCTGGGAAAATAAGATGTAATGGAACTTTACCATACACAATAGATGGCATTTTATTTATAAGAATAGCATCAGCCCAAAAATACTTAGGTACATTCATATGAATTAATAATGTCCTAGCAATTTCAATGAGATGTGTGTTCTTATGTTCAGCAACTCCATTTTGCTCTGGAGTATAAGCACATGAAGTTTGATGAATAAAGCCATACTTTTGCATATATGATTGAAAAACATTAGACATGTATTCTTTAGCATTATCTATGCGAAAAACACGAATGGTGGAGTTGAACTGATTTTGAATTTCAGTGTGAAATGCACAAAATAAATTAAATAACTTAGAATTATTTTTTATTAAATATAACTAGGTCATTCTGGAATAATCATCAATAAATGTGACAAAATATCTAAACCTAAAAAGGGAATTGAAACATGCAGGCCCCTATACATCAGAATGAACTAAATGGAAGGGAGTAGTAGCGCATTTATTAATTCTAAGACTAAAAGAAACACGACTTTATTTGCCCAACTAACATAACTGACATTGAAGACTAGGACAAGACTATAGACTAGGTTACATAAGACAAAGAATCTTCAAAGATTGATGGCCAAACCAGTAATGCATTTTGATGGGATCTGGTGTAGTAGCCAAGTAAGTAGTAGCTATAGGTGTTGAATCCATATAATATAGCCCATTAGGCTCATGTCCTCTACCAATCGTCTTCCCCATTCTCAAATCCCGTATCACAAAAGAGGAAGAGTAGAATGTGATGGAACAATTAAAAGAGTAGCTGAGTTTATTAATAGATAGTAAGTTAAAAGGTAATTTAAGTAAATATAAAATAGACTTCAAAGGAAATGATAGAATGGGTGATGCAAAACTAATTCCACTAATAGGTGAAGTGGATCCATTGGCAAGAGTGACATTTAGTAATGAGGAACAATGTGTAATGTGTGAGAAGTAATCTAATGTACCTAACATATGATCAATGGCGCCAAAATCAACAACCTAAGGTTGTAGAGAAACCTAAGTAAGGTAAGCAATAGGATTACTTGACTAGGCTAGGGCTGAAGAAGAAGAAGATGGCTATAAGGCATTTTGAAGTTGTAATAGTCTAGTGTATTCTTCCCACGATAAAGCAACAGTAAATGACTTGGGTTCTTCCGTATGCATATCTAGAATATGCATGGTATGCATTGAATCTGAAGAAGTATGGGTTGGCGTATATGTGTCAAACTAAATAACATAAACTTTAGGAGGACATCTATGTAAATCCCAACAAGTCTCTCGAATATGACTTGGGCAATGACAGTGATCACAATAATGACGTGAACCACAGCCACGCCTACCACGACCTGTACAACCTCCCCCTCGACTAAAAGTTCCTCTATGCCTAGCATTAAGCATATGACTAACAAGAGTTGAATGGTCACTAAGAGGAGTAGGAGATGATGAAGATTGTGCTGAAACACGATTGATGAGAGAATAAACCTCAGCTAAAGATGGGAGCTCTGATGATCCAAGAACCTATGATTTCATTAATTCTAGCTCCAGCTTAAGGCTATGAAGAAGTTTAACAACAGCAAGACAATGACGTTATTTTTGCATCTCCTTCATATTAGTACTAAGAGGAATCACATCATTTATCTCCTCAAGGTATTTCTTAACCTCTCCATAATATTCAGTAAAATCCTTATCCCCTTACTGCAATTGATAGAAGTTTACAAGAGCATCATACACACATGTATCATTCGAGGCATATAGAAACTTGAGATAATCCCACACTTCTTTACAAGTACTGAAACTATTGCATAAGTTGAATATAGGATCCATCAAATTCCATAACAAATGAAGACATTGTTGTTCGATTTGATCCCATTCTGTGTATTTGTTATTAGTCTCCTTAGGGGGTGAATCCATCAATATCTTAAGACGACCTTAACCACGAAAAAATGCTCGAATCATACATGTTCATTGAAAGTAATTTCTACCATTCAATTTGATGGAAGTAAATGCCAAAACAAATGATGTGAGTAGTGTAATAACGAATTTATCCATGCTAAGTGACGCACTTTTAATCACTCTTCCAAATGGAAACAATAGCACATTCAACAACTAAATCCAAATCAACCTTTTAATTACTCTTCCAAGTAAAAAATAATAATAATAAAAAAAAAAACACATTCAACGACATAGCACATTCAACAACTAAATCCAAATCAACCTTTTAATTACTCTTCCAAGTAAAAAAAAATAATAATAATAATAAAACACATTCAACGACATAGCACATTCAACAACTTGACTATAACTAATATTGTTTAATAGTGAAGAATGCACTCCCTCCTTTCAATCCATTGAAATAGTCATACACTATATGACAGTTGTGGAGAATCAAACCGCCCATCAAATAACAAACGAGCAAAACAGAGAGTGCTATGTTAGATCCTTAATCCAACGTTGGCCTTATATGTGAAATGATTATGTGTTACGAGCTGTCATATTAAGTTAAGCTCAATTAAAAGTGATCGATAAGATTTGGATATTTAGGTTTTAATGTATCTAATAGGGCATGACCCTTTTATGTATAGAGACCTTATGGGTAATTTCTATTTTTATGATGGGCTAAAATAGAAATACCAAAAGATAACATAAAGTTATCTATATAAATAGTGGTTATGGTCCCTACGTCATACATTCTTTTCCAGTCTCTTTGAATCCCATCATTAGATAGACTATAGAGGGAAAACTAAAGAGATCTCTCAAAGAAAACGTATTGATCTGGAAGGCCAACCACACAATTCTAAGAATCGTTGATCGCAATGGATTTAGATACACTTCTGCATATCTATTGATTAATTCTTAATGATCAAACATGAACAATCTAGGGTTTTATTTGTAATGATTTTCACAAAAGGGTTAATCTAGATTCATCAATTGGTATCAGAGCATACATATTTGATCATTAGGAATTACTTTTGTAATTTTTTATAAGGTGTTATTATCCCTAATTCTGGAGATTAGGGTTTGGACAAACATTAAAATATGTAAACGTTCGTCTCCATTAATTCACAAAATCTCTTATGGCTTCTTTATGTGGCATCATGATCGCGTAGGTTATTTTTCTACTGTAGACATAAGGGTAAAATAATATATATTAATTTAGCTTTTTCACTGCTTTGGCATTGATAAAAAAAATGGGGTGTTGTTTTTCGTAATTTTAAAGATTTGGGTTTTAAGAAGTAGACATAAAGATTAAATTAAATTTATTTTTCGCCAATGGAACAAAGGTGATATGGCGGGCCATGCAATTACAATTGCTTTTATGTTTTCCCTGCAGAGGAATCTTAACTCTATAAGTCAATTGAATATCAATTAAATAATGAATAATATTCACTTTTGTCCTCAATCTCATGTGTGGAGACTCCTTTACCGAGATTGGCAAAATTTTATTCAGATATAGATGGATCATATGTATATATATGGATATAAATTTCTACGGATTGAAATTTTTTGTGTGTGGAATTTTTTTTTTTTTTGAGAATTATGATAATATATATATAAATATGTATGTATCTATGAGTGTCTATTAAATTCATGCTATTGAACTCACATACGATGAGATGCAAATTAATTTAACCCCAATTTTAAGGATTATGTATATTCATGTTTTAGGAAGCATTCTCTTTTATAACATCTTCCCAAATTCGGTATGATGGTTGTGAATCCTCAGCATAAAGCATATTTTATTATTCATGTTTTATGATTAGAACATATAAATTACAGAACGATTAATAATAATCAAATATATATTTATAATCACTTATATAGTAGTATTTATGTACGCCAATTTTTCTTTTTGAGCTATATTTTTAATGTTTGAGTTATTGAGTCATATTTGGATATGGGTGCTTAGACCCAATAAGTTTTAGCTAAAATTAGAGTTGCCTTTGACCCAAAGTTTGATATAATTTTAAATTTGAATATTGGTATGTTTATATGTATTTTGAGATGAATTAATTGAAGCAACATACTACCAAAGTGGTCCCTCTTGCAGAAATTAATTTATTTCAAAATATAAAAGGTTGTGTGTTTACAACTTCTATGAATTTTTTATCGACCCAAAGGAAGGTTAATGTTTAACAAAATAGCAAGTGCACCTGTGGTAATAAACTCGTGATGATTATTTAGTTTTACATGTGAACAATAAATCGGCCCAAAGGAAGCTTTATTGTTTGATGTGTTATTATTGTCAGTGTTTGATTACTACGCCAAGATACCACTTAGTAGTTAATGTTTTGTCCAAATATGAAATATTAATGGGCTACCCAGTATTTTGAGATGGGGTTTACCTTTATTTGAATTTATTATTATTATTTTTGTTGTAAGGCTTATGCAAGCTTGTTTATTTGTTTATTGTTCTTATTCAGTTATGAATAATCCTGCTAATATTACTGCCAACATCAATTCCATTCCTATGCTAAATGGCACTAACTTCAAGTCGTGGAAAGATAATCTATTAATAGTACTTGGGGTTATGGATCTCGACCATGCGTTAAGGATTGATTCTCCTTCACCTCTTACTAATAAGAGTACCTCTAATGACAAGAGGGAGATGGAAAAGTGGGAGAAATCAAACTGCATGTGTATGATGATCATGAAAAAGGCCATTCCAGAAGCATTTAGAGGTACAATATCTGATAAGATAACTAATGCTAAGGAGTTCCTTGATGAAATTGAGAAAAGGTTTGCTAAGAATGAAAAGGTAGAAATAAGTACACTCCTGGCAAACCTAATCTCAATGAAGTACAAGGGTAAGGGCAATATTAGGGAGTACATCATGGAGATGTCTCATCTTGCTTCCAAGCTAAGAGCACTCAAGCTAGACCTCACAGAGGACTTACTAGTGCATTTGGTTTTGATTTCTCTTCCAACACAGTTTAGCCAGTTTAAAGTGAGCTATAATTGTCAGAAAGAGACTTGGTCTCTGAATGAGCTCATCTCACACTATGTTCAAGAAGAGGAAAGGCTAAAGCAAGATAAGATTGAGAGTGCTCACCTAGCCTTAACCCCTAAGAATGGGAATAAAGATAATAAAAGGAAAAGGGATAAAGAAGCTGCAAATATAGTACCTCAGAAGACATAACCAAAGAAGTCGGATGCATCGAATGGTAATGGTTGTCACTTCTATGGAGCTGTAAGGCATTATAAGAAGCAGTGCACCAATTATCATGCTTGGCGTGCAAAGAAAGGTATACTTCTTAATTTGGTTTATTCTGAGGTTAATTTAACTTCGGTACCCATAGACACTTGGTGGATAGATTCTGGTGCAACAACTCACATCAGTGTGTCTATGCAGGGTTGCCTCCATTACCAAAAACCAAGTGATGGTGAAATATACATCTATATGGGTAACGGCAAGACAGTTCAAGTTAAAGCAATTGAGAAGTTTAGATTATTATTAAAGACTAGATTTTATTTGGATCTTAATGAAACATTTATTGTACCGTCATTTAGAAGGAATTTGATTTCTGTTTCTGCTTTGGACAAATTTATTTATTCTTGTTCATTTGGGAATAAGAAATTTAGTTTGTTTCATGATTTAAAATTAGTTGGATCTGGTTCTCTATCTGTTTATGATAATCTTTACTTGATTAATATTATTGCTTCATTTAATGAATCCCTGCAAGTAAGTACACGGGGTATAAAGAGAAATTTAACTAATGAAAATTCAGCTACATTATGGCAAAAAAGATTAGGTCATATCTCTAAACGGAGAATGGAGAGACTTGTGTTAGAGGAAATTCTAAATCCCTTGGATTTTACAGATTTTGATGATTGTATTAATTGTAAAAAGGAAAAACAAACCAATAAAAGGAGATTTGAAGCCAATAGGACCTTAGACGTCTTAAAACTTATACATACAAATATTTGTGGGCCATTCTCTACAGTTGCTTGGAATGGTCAATAATATTTTATAACGTTCATAGACGATTTCTCACGATATGGCTATCTTTATCTCATTTATGAAAAGTCACAGTCCTTGGATATGTTTAAAAATTATAAGGCTGAAGTTGAGAACCAACTCAACAAAAGGATTAAAAGCATTAGATCTAATCGTGGTGGCGAATATTACGGTAGATATGATGGTTCAGGTGAACAACATCCAGGAACTTTTGCTAAATTCCTAGAGGAATGCGGTATTGTCCCACAATACACTATGCCTGGTTCACCCATTATGAATGGTGTTGCTGAAAGACGAAATAGAACGCTTAAGGACATGGTAAGGAGTACGATTTGTCACTTCACCTTACCAGAATCACTATGGGGAGAAGCACTTAAGAATGCAGCATATATCCTTAACAGGATTCCAACTAAAGTAACTAACAAAACCCCTTATGAATTTTGGACTGGAAAAAAGCCTAGTCTAAAACATTTACATGTGTGGGGATGTCCAGCTGAGGCAGGGCCTTATAAGCCCAATGAAAAGAAACTGGACTCAAGAACAGTAAGTTGTTATTTTGTTGAGTACTCTGAAAGATTAAGGGGTTACAAGTTCTATGATCCCACAACTAAATCGATATTTGAGTCGGGAAATGCTCAGTTCTTTGAGGATGTCGAGTTTGCCGGGGGAGATACAGTTAGAGACATTGTCTTTGAAGAGGAATACATTGATATTCCCATAGGTGTTATTGAATTTGGTCAAGATTCTATTCTTGATCTTCTTTAAAACACAATAGAACAAGACAATATTGGAGATCCCATTCAAGATACTGTTCCAGAAGAACAAACTCTACCACCTTAAGAACCTATGCCATTGAGGAGATCCACTAGACAAAGAAGAAGTGCATTGCCAGATGACTACATCGTATTTCTTCAAGAACATGAGGTTGACATTGGAATGATGGAAGATGATCCAATCAACTTCTGTCAAGCCATTGAAAGTTCTAAATCTCAGAAGTGGATTGATGCCATGAATGAAGAAATAAAATCTATGAAAGACAATGACGTTTGGGATCTTATCCCATTGCCAGAAGGTACGAAACCCATTGGTTGTAAATGGATATTTAAGACCAAGAGGGATTCAAAAGGCAATGTGGAGAGGTATAAAGCTCGTCTTGTTGCAAAGGTCTTTACATAGAAAGAAGGCATCGACTATAAAGAGACTTTCTCACCGGTTTCTTCGAAAGACTCTTTTAGGATTATAATGGCATTAGTGGCACAATTCAATCTTGAGTTACATCAGATGGATGTAAAGACCACCTTCCTCAATGGTGACATTGATGAGACGATCTATATGGTATAACCAGAAAATTTTGTATCGGGAGATCCAAAGAATATGGTTTGTAAACTTAAGAAATCCATCTATGGACTTAAGCAAGCATCTCGACAATGGTATTTCAAATTTCATCAAGTGATCACTTCGCTTGGTTTTGAGATGAATTTGGTCGATGATTGTACATACCATAAGTTTTGTGGGAGCAAGCATATTTTCTTGGTTTTATATGTTGATGATATATTGCTTGCCAGCAACGATATAGGCTTATTACACAAAACCAAGAGATTTCTAGCTAAGAATTTTAAGATGAAAGATCTTGGTGACGCCTCTTTTGTGTTAAGAATACAAATACATTGAGATTGCTCTCGAGGTACTCTTGGATTATCACAAAAGAGCTATATCGAAAAGGTACTCAAAAGGTATGGCATGCAAAATTGCAAACCAAGTGATACACCTATAGCTAAGGGAGACAAATTTAGTCTTAGTCAGTGCCCTAAGAGTGATTTTAAGGAAAAGGAAATGCAAAAGATTCCTTATGCATCAGTAGTAGGGAGTCTAATGTATGCTCAGGTTTGTACGCGTCCAGATATTGCATACATTACAGGAAAGTTAGGCAGATACTTGAGTAATCCAGGATTAGACCATTGGAGAGCAGCCAAACAGGTCTTGCGGTACTTACAGAGAACAAAAGATTACATGCTCACCTATCGGAAGTTAGATCAAATCGAGATTGTTGGGTATACTGATTCCGATTTTGCTGGATGCCAAGATAGTATGAAATCTACATCAGGCTATATATATCTGTTAGTTAGGGGAGCCATCTCTTGGAAGAGCATAAAACAATCCCTTATTGCTTCTTCTACTATGGAAGCAGAGTTCGTAGCATGTTATGAGGCATCCAATCATGGAATATGGTTACGGAATTTTGTCACAGGGCTGCGCATTGTGGATACTATTAATAGGCCACTTAAATTATTTTGTGACAATAAGTCAGCAGTTCTATATTTTAACAACAATAGGAGCTCGACAAAGTCAAAGCATATAGACATCAAGATCCTAGTTGTAAAAGAAAGAGTTTAGAGTGGACAGTTGTCTATAGAGCATATAGGAACAAACTCTATGATCGCGGATCCGCTTACTAAAGGAATGCAACCTAAGGTGTTTCATGAGCACACTACTCATATGGGTGTCATGACCTTAAGTGACATTAAGTTTTAGTGGGAGTTTGTTACTTTGAATGCATTTATGTCATAGACAAACTTTAATTAGTTGTTTTGGTTTATTATGTTTTAAGGATATCTTCTGCAAAAATAAAGTATCTTGTTTGCCTACACTTTGTTTTTAGTTTATGGTTTGATCTCACTAAGGTTTATGGTGGACCAGTAGAAAATGGACATGTTAAGATCACATTGCATGGAATTTTCTTGCTACACATCCATATCATGATCCATGTCATTCAATTATATCGACATTGTGACCATTGATGGGTAGAGTTATGATAAATGTAATGAATACCACTTTGATCCTGTGTTGATATGATTGATGGACCGGATTGGTTATAGATACATTTTGTTCATGATAGCAAATTTGAGCTCATATGGTTTTTTTTTTTTTTTTTTTTTTTGCAAAACATAATTGTAAAGTTACACATATAGTCCAAGTGGGAGATTGTTGGATCCTTAATCCAACGTTAGCCTTATATGTGAAATGATTATGTGTTACGGACTGTCATATTAAGTTAAGCTCAATTAAAAGTAATCGATAAGATTTGGATATTTGGGTTTTAATATATCTAATAGGGTATGGCCATTTTATGTGTAGAGATCTTATGGGTAATTTCTATTTTTATGATAGGTTAAAATAGAAATACCAAAAGATAACATAAAGTTATCTATATAAATAATGGTTATGGTCCCCAGGTCATACGTTCTTTTCTCGTCTTTTTGAATCTTATCATCAAATAGACTATAGAGGGAAAATTAAAAGAATCTCTCAAAGAAAACGTATTGATCTGAAAAGTCAACCGCATAATTCTAAGAATTGTTGATCGCAATGAATTCAGGTACGCTTCTGCATATCTATTGATTAATTCTTAATAATCAAACATGAACGATCTAAGATTTTATTTGTGATAATTTTCACAAAAGAGTTAATCTAGATTCATCATGCTCCAGCAAAGAATCCACGTTCTGATCCAGATAACAAAAGGGCATAACAGTAATTTGCTCAGCGCTCCCGAGTCAGAAAACTCCAGTATATAGCTGAGTTGGAAAGAAATGTGCAAACTTTACAGGCTGAGTAGTCAAAAGTTTCAGCGGAGATTGAATTTCTAAACTAGCGAATTAAATTTCCTGTATTAACCAAACTAGATATGGAAACGTTAGCACATTAAGGTTTGCCAGCCTTCATGGACATTACCTTCTTCCAGTGGAGGTTCTGCTTCTCGAGTGACATATTTGCGGATATTGTTGAGGTCAGAAATTCTGAGACATGATGGCAGTGGAGAGACATGGTTTGAGACGCGGCGGCAATGGACGCTGAAACACGTTGGCGATGGAAATACTTCAGCGAGGTTGGAAGTGGAGAGACATGGCGGCAACTGAGAAAAACGACGGAAAGACTCCAACGGATACTCCAGCGAGGTCAGAAACGGCGAGACACAGCGGCAACTAAGAGACACGACGGAAATAATCCAACGAGGAAGGTGACGACCGAGCGGCAATCAGGCGACAATTAAGCGGAGAGTGGGCGACGACCGACCGATGAACTCGGAAGGTGACAATAGGTTTAGGGGGGGTTTTGAGGTTGCGATGAAGGGATTTTGGTTGGCATTCATGGTGGTGGTGAAAGTGGCAGCGGTGGTCGATGATGTTGACCGTGGTGGTGGCGGGTGGTGGAAGGTGGATGACGGTCGTTAACCTTAGTCTGATACCATATTGAGTTCAAACTTATGTGTTAAGATTTTACAAATCCTTAACATAATGTTATATAAATATATTATAATTATAAAATTATTCTTAACTAATATACTTAATTATTTTAACATATGGCAAATACAATTTTTTATTATTTATTAACTTATATAAAAAAAAATTAATAACATATAAAAAACAATTCAAAACATAAATTTAACTGAATCGTGGGAAATGAAATCATGCCCACCACCCTATAAATGTACAGTACAAAAATATTTTCGTCTGGGCCTCAAGCCCATCAAGCTCCGCCTTCGGCCCATTTCTGACAACCCACCGTCTTCATCCTCTTATAGGCTTCTCAACAAGACAAGGTTTTACTTTGTCTTCAGACAGCCCTATCTCAACTTTCCCGAAAATCTCTCTTCCTTCAGTCAAGCAGAACCCCAATTTCGCCCCTTGTTCCATAACAATGCTGGAGAACCTGGGCGCAACCACTCATGGGCTGCGTCCTCTCAAAGTTCATATTCTTCACATAGTCGCCAGATGCAATCCCAACGAAACGGGTGTGGTTGACACTAGCATAATCACGTCCAGATGGTGTAGTTCTGCAATAGTGCAGAGGG
Organism: Laguncularia racemosa; assembly: GCA_037954665.1. NCBI lineage: Eukaryota > Viridiplantae > Streptophyta > Magnoliopsida > Myrtales > Combretaceae > Laguncularia > Laguncularia racemosa. Next base: position 418,436 of record JBBMOL010000040.1, read on the forward strand.
CTGCTAACAAGTTCAACATGACAAAGCTGGTCGTAGTGGTCAGACATAAATCTGTTATGCTCCAGTGGAGCCTGCGATAGCCTCCTGCAGGGCTTGTTTCCATTGTTTTCCAGTCTTTGTAGCACAACCTCACTTTGGCAAAGAGGGTGGCAAATCATGGTTAACATAACGCTACCATAACCGGGCAAGGATATCTACACTCAAAAACCTAATGTGAAGAAGAAGAAAAACCCGTATCTGATTGGATAAGAAAAACAGCCCAAACAATCATAACAAGCCAATTAAAGAAAGCAGCATTATATCCAAATCTACCACAAAAGAAAAAACCGAAAATGACCCGTATCTCTTTGTTTATTTTTAATGCTATCCACGTCACTGATCAACGTACAGATAAGAACAGAAGCAACAGCATCTAAAGGAGCTACATGTCTTTGCCTCGTATTAGTAGAGAAAGACAGGTGATTACCAGGAATGTAAATGGCATTGGCAGGGATTTCCAATCCAATCCAGGACGGCAATGATCACAGTAAACCTTTCCTATCACCGCAAGTGGCTTTCTCGTTGGTCTAGTTACTATGGCAATTTCAGGAAGCAAGTACAATCCCAATGCCAACGCCAAAGCCAATCTCTCCATTGTTCGTTGTCGTGGAAGAGAGAGAGAGAGAGAGAGAACAAAAGCTGTACTGAAACAGCCTATTGGTGATGATATATGAATGAGTTACGTAATGTAACAAGGTGAAGGGATAGGAGTATGAGAATGAAATAAGAACGTAAAAATGAGAAATTGCAGTCCGACAACTAAGGTTATGTAATTTTATTCTTTCTGCCTTATTATAACCCCTTATTTTATAAATCATTGGACGTTATTTTTTTCTGAGATTTCTTAATGTTATAAATAAATGGTTGGGATTTTTTTTCTTAAATACTTTATAACATTATCTCTTTCTTTTCTTTTAATCTCAACCATTAATTACACATACTAACATCTTAAAAAAATAACTTTAGGATCCAAATCTTTTATTTTTTAAAATAAAAATTTGATCAACGACATGTTATACTTAATTCATAGTAGTTATCTCTCATTTATCAGTTTTTAAGCCTATTAGAGAAACACATATTCCCAATACAAGTGCTTCAAAACAAGACAACTATTATTGTAACGTAATTAAATAATCAATTTGAACATAATCAACTAAATTTTTCAACCAAAAATATCACTATCCTCTATACTAATTTTTTAACCATCCACATATTTTAGCATTTAAATATTATGCATTTTATAAAATAAGTTTGAACAAAATAATATGTAAAATACTAGACAAATATTTAAGAGGAGGTTGAGTATTTTTATAAATTTTCACAAGATAACTAAATTTAGTTAATTTAAACAAATAAATGAAGTAAATGGAAAATAGCAAGATAACTAAGTTGTGGGAAATTAAAAGAGATATGAAAGAGAAGAATTGAGCTCAGATGTAACCTGAAGTTTAAACTATTCCCAATTCTCCACAGACACACAATCGCTTCCAATCGAGAACTTTATGGACCACTTTATTGATATCAAATATAATGACTCAAAGCCTAGACAAATTCTCATAACACAAGTAAAATATCTAGTATAGAATTCTCTCAATAATTTGTAAAATGTAAGCTTACTTGTACTAAACATAATTTTCACTCAAGATAACAACAATTGATGTATGAGAGACAAACTTAATAATGAGAAGGATAAAAGAAGATTAAATGCAATTTTTTGGCACTTGTAAGAATTGTATATCTGCCCTAAGATAATAGTAATTGGCATTTAGATGTTAGCAATAGTAACGGCCAAACACCATCCCCTATCTAAACCTACATTTGAAAAACACAAGGCCAAAAATTTCCACACAAACACTTAAGTCTTTGCATGATTAAGCACACACTCAATATACAACATTGTCTCACACTCAAGATACAACATTGTTATTAGAACCTATCTACCATATCAATTTGTTTAACAACACATAGTTAGTTTGGTGATTATGCAATATAAATCATCGTTTTAATTACAAAACTAATTTGAATTCAATATTAGTGTGTAATATTTAATATTATTTTCTTTCATATCTTTTATTTTCCTCGTTAATTATAACCAGAACACTCAAAATCCATATTTTCTTATCATCCATCAGTTCATTGCTCGTTGAGATTGAAATGTTGATAAGGTTTTCTTTTGTATTCACATCACAAAGACGCCATAAAGTGCCTACTAAAAAATCAAATATTATAATAATAATAATAATAATAACAATGTTGGCAGGTTGCGCATTTTATAACTACTTGCTATAAGCTCTAATAGCTTGGTCACTTGCCATAATAGGGGTAAATGGAATTGCCATTTCACCCTTGTTACCATGTTCACTTGCACTTCGTATGCAAGCAATAAGTATTCGACTGACCATATGTCTTTTGGTTGCTATTCCTTTATTAAAATTATTATTTTTCCTAAAATACCCTACCTCTGAAAATTCAAAAAACATCTCTAAGCAGCCGCCAAGACCCACCAACAATTGCTAGGAATTGGCTAACCACCACAGATAGTCTCTCTTACTCACGCTTTGTGGTTTTTTTTTTTTTTTAATTGTAGTAGTACAAGCTCCTTAAGTCCAATTACATGGGTTAAGCTCCGATCCCCAAGGCCACTTGGTTGCGTTTGGGTGCAACTCCATACCCAGCACCAAGTGTGACCCATGATCAAAGCATTATGGGTCTTGCTTGGTCATACGTTCGCAAAAGGGTGCAACCCCATGGGCTGCGCCAGGATGTGACCTAAGTTTGCGCGTTGGTCCATGATAAATTATCAATGCATCACATGAGAGACATAAGGGAGAGAGGTGGAGAAGGAAGACAGGCTAGTGGTGGTGGATTGCAGCACGTACATGGATGGAAGCTTGAGTTTTGGAGAAAAGAGAAGAAAGATGTTACTAGAATTTTGAATAAACATTTTAACTCTGTAATAACCTTATTCCTTATGTTATTTTAATTTCAAGTACATAATGTAATAGGTAAATAATAGCTATTATATGTTTATTTTATTTTTATTTAATTCTTTCTTTATCCCATACAATAAAATAAACACATCATAATTGAGTAAATTATTGATTCCCATTTTAGATTTTAGATTTTGCTCACGCATATGCAATACCTTTCTCACCATCCAAGATAAATAGTTGCAACAAACTCTTCACTTCTATTCAACACCTCGAGCTATTAAAGAGAACCAATTATAAATAAATAATGTCTATTTGTTAATAAAAAGTTCATTTATGAAAATGATAGGTGGTACTTCATTTATAAAATACATGTGATATGTGATGACTTTAGAAAGAGCTACATACAATGGACTACTACCAATGAAAGCAATATAATAATTGTTACTCTAGGGATGAACATATACAAAGTTGAATGATACATCTGAAGGTCTCAAAGACAACATGAGCAAAGATTGCAACGAAATGTTGAGGGGATGACCAACAGGCATGAGCCTTACGTAGAGCATAAAGTATATCCCAGCGTGCACAAAACGTGCCGTGCGTTTTTCTTTGTGAGACTGCTTCATGCAAAATGTAAGAACAAATGGAGTGACAAATTGATTAACAAATTTGCTTTGACTCGTAAAGGAAGCATTTCCATCAGAAGAAAATTTGGATATCATTCTCATTCTCATAAAAGATATCAATGAGGTACTGTGACTGAAATCCCGATGAGGTGAAAGTAAAACCGAGAGAACATTGGACAAGCAATCATTTGGACGTCGTAACATCGAGTTTGCTACAGATCTAAGCAACATCAGGTTGAGATCCAACTTATAATATACCTTCCCGCATGCGCACCCAAACAACAATATTTTGTGCTACCATTGCTAGGATCCTTCAGCCCATGAAAACAAGACTTGCACGTATCGATTGCTGAGTTCGAAGACTTGTGGAGCTTTAGACTCAACCTCTACCAAGCAAAATTCTTGCGTGCATGCAGCAATCAGTGATTTTCCTGCTCTTTATGCATATCCGTGCAGAGTACAAACAGAACTAAAAAACTTACCGAATAAGATTTACCAGGCGCCAATCTCACTCATTGAATAGATTATTTATCAACTCAGAGCCTTAAGGCGTTTTGTAAATGTTATCTAGCCCTGAAAGCAAGTTAACAGGTTTGACCACTCTATTCACGCAATCGACATGCATTTAAACAAACTCGAAGTAACATTAGACGATGACTTACTAGTTAGCATCAGTAAAAACGTACAAGCGATAAAACGCCAAAAAACATTGCAAGGTGTATAAGATCCATAGAGAAGGTTCGCCTCCCGCCAGCCACCAAATACAGCCAACCTGATCCATTGCACTCCTAAGTCCTGATCCTAATTACTCTGAACCAACTTGGACGAGTGGGGTTCTACAATCCTGTGGCTGCCACAGCTTTGCCACTTACCAGGAAGGAAAATTCCCTAACCAACTGGTATATGTCCACTTACGTGCACGCGAACAGAAAGGAAGTGATAGAGAACAAAAGGCAAAGACATGGGGGAAATTGAATCATCAAAGAACACGCAACAGAGAAAGAGAAAGATCCGAGAACACAAAATAGGGAAAGAGAAATCATCTGAGAACAGACAACAGGGAAAGAGTGATCATCGGAGAACATTCCATAAGGAAAGAGATATCATCCACTCCCTAACTTACATAATACCATAATTGCCCTAATCCTCAAATCCAAAATCCCACGCTTTTTTTGGGCAGTCACCAACCTCCCAATTTGTTCAAGCAAAAATACCGGCGACTCATTTCTTGTGCTTCCAACACCTTTCGATCGTCGAGAAAGAAACAGTGTTGTAGGTTTTACACCACACAACATCTAATAAAAATTAATTTCCATCAGAAGAGTTAACACGAGTTATATATAATAAAGCAGAACACTACACACGCCATAAAACTTGATAGAAGTCCTTGAGCATCATGTTGAATCAACAAGCATCTCGTCACAGAGATGACATATCAAATACAGATCATACAGACAGGTGATAAGTTATCCAAGCAAACGCCAATCGAATAAATAAATAAGAGATTCAAGCATTACTCTAATCATCGAACTCCTGATATTGCTGGAGAACCTGGGCGCAGCCACTCATGGGCTGTGCCATCTCAAAACCCATAGCATTGACAAATCTGAGGTCAGATGCAATCCCATTGTTGCGGGTGAGAATGACACGGGCACGGTCACGTCCAGAGGCTGGAGTTTTGCAATGGCTCTGAGGGCTGCTAATAAGTTCAGCATCACAAAGTTGGTTGTAGTGGTCCTCCGAGACATAGATCTTGTATGTTCCGGTGGAGTCTGTGGTAGCCTCCTGCGTGAAGAGGGTTTCCATTGATTTCCTGTCTTTGCAGGTTACCCTTATTTTGGCACCTATATATCAAACCCTCAATAATCAGGCAGGGATATGTAAACTTGAAAACCTCAAGTCAGGACGATATTAAGCCCAATTCTAAACCAAAGCACATTAATTTGACCCGAACTAAATAACGATCACAAGATATTAATCTCACATTACTGCCCACCAAAAATTTATACAAATGCTTCCAGAAGAGTATCATTCTCATTGTGTTACTAACGCTCCACGAGATGGCCTTATCTGGAGCACCACAAGACACCACGCAAGGCCTTCACATTTACTGGATGAGTACATTTCTTCATTTATTAATCTATCTATTTAGTTTTCTAATGTAAATTTTGAACATAAGTTTTCCCAAAATCTAATCACATTGTTTTTTTTTTTTTCTTTGGAGAAAATAAAAAGGTTTCCTTTGAAGCACATTAATTCAGTGAAACCCAAACTGCACATCCACACCATAAACCATATTTCAATTGAGATGAATAAAATAAAAACCCATGTATAACTGCATAAGAAGAACAACCCCAAACAATCAAAACAAGCTAATTAAAGAGGACAGCATCATATCCAAATCTACTAGAAAAAGGAACTAAAAACCAGATAAAGCTGCGATCTTTTTGTTTCATTTTAATGCTGTACACTTAACATGACTTAGTGATTAGGACCGAAGCAACAGCATTAAAAACTATAGATCCCGAACTCTAAGACACAGATCTACAGATCTCAGCCTCATATAAGTGGAGAAGGGCAAAGTGATTACCAGGAATGTAAGTAGTGGCAGAGGTTTCGAATCCAGCTCGGCAAGTATCACAGTAAACCTTCCCTACTACCTCAAATGGGTTTCTTGCTGGTCTAGCTGCTATGGCTATTGCAGGAAGCAAGCACAAGGCCAACACCACAGCCAGTTTCGCCATTGTTCTCCTTTGAGCAGAGAGAGAGAGAGAGAGACAGAGACAGAGTAAAGAGACAGTGAAGTGTTTAACTGAAACGACCTATTCGGTGATAATAAATGGAATTGAGCTACGTAATATAGCGAGGTGTGGGGACGGGTGTATGTGGATGAATTTAAAAAAAAGTAGATCTAAGAAATTGCTGTCCGACACCTAAAGTTATGTATTTTTACACTTTCTGCCTTAATTTAACTTTATTTTTCAAAGTAACATTTTAGTTGACAACGCATTCCTAATGTTTGCCTCGAGGGGAGATTGAAAATAAAGGTTAAATATTTAATTTTTCCAGTTTTCCCTTTTTGGACATTTGTTTATCAATTATATACATATATTTATCTAATAAAATATGTTTTTATAATTATATATTAATTTCTTTTATCAAGATAGGTATATATAATTAGTTAGATACGGTGAATTATATAATAATATGTTCAACTAAAAAAAAGTAATAACATGAGTTTAATTTTTTAACTAAAAAAATCATTATTCTCTTCATAAAACCTATAATCATACATATATTTTAATATTTAAATAGTATATATTATATATAATATATAGTATGAAGTTGAACGTGACATTTTAATTTAATAATATAGAAGATATAGCTATAAATATTAGATGTTGATAAAATAAAACAAATTAATTTTAATTTAATATAAGTTTATTTTCTTTTTTTAATTATTTTTACGGATAAAGCAAAACAAAAAGAACACAGAAGTATCTAGAAAGAAAAATTAGTTCAAAATTCTAATATACTAAGAAAAAAAAACCCAAGCAGTTTATTAATTAATTTATTTTCTAGTTTTATGTGAAAAGCAATCCCGTGAATGTAATTAAAATTTTAATGAGTTTTTAAAGGGGCATCATGAGAAAGAAAACGAAGATCGTGAGGGGAAAAGTGAGATTGGCAAAAAGGTCAGGGGGGCATAGTGTGAAATCAAAATAACATATTTCGGTACGTAACGGTGCAGAACTTAAGGTGAGGTGGCGGCCTGTGATTGGATAATTTCGCGCCAAGTGAAATGGGATAGAGGGCAGAGGAAAGGTGCTTGAAGTCGCATTGCATGGGGTGCAGCTGTCAGTGTCGGTGCTCACATGTGGCCAAAGTCGAATGCATTGAACAATGAGGATTGAGCTGTTCGTGGATGTACAGCCGCGTCTCACGGATTCATCGAGTGGATTTTAGATTTGAAGGAAAGTAAGAACTAAGGAACCGCGTCCTCCCTTTTAAGTTTTCATCTTCGTTCTTTTCTTTTCTTATTTGTTTATATTATCAATGCATTATTGTTTATGGGCCTATAACTGGAGAGTCGAGTCATTTCCCGGGTATTAAAATTGTGTTTATGGGCTCTCACGGATGAATGGGCTTTCCATTACTGAATTTCTTCTTCTATTTATGGACCCGGCCCGTTATGACAGCTCCAAGACCTGGTGAAGGACCCAATGGTTCATCGCTCGAGCGGCATGCGCCTTTTGTGACCCATGCATCATCCGAAAGTTCCTACACGAATCTGTCCGCGGAAGAAAAAACTAATGATAATAATAATACTACTACTACTACTAATAATAATATAATTTTGACCCAAAAAATAATAATCTATAATATTTAAGTTGGAGGACCTCTTTTTGTGTTTTCCATATCATTTGCATTTTTATTATATTAATTATTAAACTATGATACTACTATAAATCAGGTCAAAAACAGTCTCACCATTATCGCGCACTCTCTTACTTTTAAGGGACAGTAGCAGAGGTTTAATATCAAGATAAGCGATTATACCTAATATTAAGTAAGTGACAAAGAGGGGCACAACTAACATTTCACTCCAATGCTTATCTTTCTCCTTCTGGTAAGAGCAGTTACATGATTAATCATGTTTGATAAATGAAGCGTAGTTACTTTCCATTTTTCAAATTTCCACAAAAGAGAACTTATACAACATTGGTGAAATATTTGAAAACAAATATTAAACAAGCAATTCCAATGGGGACACAATCATATGGAGAAAGAAATAGCTTTGTTTTTTTGCATTGCTCCTTTTATTATGTCTCTTTCAAACCTTTCCAAGCTAAACTTTGTCCCTTTTTTGTTGATCATTTTATTGTTTTTTTGCTAATGCACTTTGTGTTCTATGAATAAGGGGTTTCAATTGAAGTAATTACATGAGTATCATATGGGTACTGCATTATATGTAACTTCAAGGAAAATGATGTGGAGATAATACATGATAAGATAACTACGGAGAGAGTAGCAGAGAGGAGGAATAGTCAATCTCAAGAATCTTCAATATACAAGTAACAAACAAAGGAGCTAATGGGACTTCAAGTATCAACCTTGCAGTTCTTAAGTAATAGAGATCATTATTTACCTAAACTCTTGTTTGATCTTTGAAAGCAGAGAATTCTCAATGGAATATTGTTTCTCTAGTCTCTAGAATCCAAAAAAAAAAAAGAATTCTCTAATAAGTAGGAATAACTGAGTATTTATAAACTCTTGAACCTGATAATATCTTTCAAATCATCTTAACGATTAACTGAGAAGATAAAATATGCTCATTTTAGGGTTATCCTAATGAGTTTGTTATTAGCCTAAGGCTAATAGTCTTTCTTATAAGTACATGAGCCTTTTTCTAAAAAAGGTTGGATACAAATAAATCGGTCCAACGATCTTTGTTTTGAGATTACCAAGCCAATTCTCTCTTAGTCATCTCAATAATTAGACCAAACTCACTAAACTTTATCACGTAGCTCAATGAGTCAAGTCAGATAATTAATGAGCTTAGCCTAATATGTTTATGTAATATTTTCAGTCCTTTTTATTTTACCTCTTGAACAAAATCTATTAAATGAAATCCAATGAGTTTGGGTATTAGATAAGCTTTTTTAATGGCTAAGAAATTACTTGATGCATGCGCACTTGTGAAATAGCTACAGTGCTACCATATATACACTTGCACAATTCAAATTACAAGAGCCTAGCACCAATGTTGCATATAATTTAGATTTTTTTTCTTAGTGCGCAAATTTGCAGTATTATTTAATTACACGTATCACCTTTAGCCAATTGAAAATAGATATTACATAAGATAGAAATATGGTATCACTTTGGAGGAATGGAGTATAGAATTGCCTGAAACCGTAATATTTCTTGTAATATAATTGTTAAAATTATATTTTCAATAGGTTTCTCCATGCTCCTCATATGTCATTGACGTAATGATCTTGTATGTCTTTCATGGAAAAATCAAAGAAAGAACATTCTAGCTTTAAAAAAATGATCTTATCAACCTAGTTTACTATAAAAACATGCACATTAACCCCTATAAAAAAACCAAAGAGCAACACATTTAGTCCCAGCCTAGTAGATTTAAATAAGTTTTTTATATATATTATGGGTTTTGTAACTCTACATAAACAAAAAATCATAATCCTTCAAAGTTTTTCAAATGATGATGCATTAGTACCAAAACAAAATTAATCTCGAATCTTCTCAAATCTTTTCTAATCTTGGCTAAATCTTATCTCATATTTTGTATAAAAGATATCTTCATAGTATCTCCATTTTTTTCCACATAAATATTCATGCATATCTCAACAACATAATTATTTTTCTTCGTATTCAAACTTATGAAATATTGAATCTGATTCTCTCAAACTTATCCTCTATACTTCATCACATCAAATATATATATTCGTGTCATCCTTGTGGTCTCAGCATGGCTTTAACCAAGAAAAAACAATTAAATCTCTCTTTTTTTCTTGGATTTGTTGCTCTAATTCTCATCCTTCTTTTTAATTATTTTTCCTCTTAATCTCTGACATGTAACAGGGCTTTAGTCTACCACCAAGTTAAGCAAAAACAACACACGACCAGAATTGTTAGTAGTAAGTATTTTGTGACAGGGAAGATGAATCTAGGGTTCCTGGGGTTGAAGACAGTTGAAGAAAAAGTTAAAGGAAAAAGTGAAGTTGTAATGATGTGTTTGTTTCTGAAGTGAGTAAAGGGAAAGGGGAGAGAGTTGTCCTGGTCAGGGTGTGTGAGGGAATTGGATCTGTGAAATATGGGTCAGCTGAAGGCCCAGTTGCTGAGTGAGTCCAGCCTATTACAAATAAAGGCTTATCATTAAGCCTATCCACATACGAAGGAGATTTCATAATTTTATCATGTAACTGAATCACATGATTTGCTTATGTGTCTAATATTCTTGACACACATTAGAGATTCTAACAAAAATTTCGTTGAGAGAATATTATTACAAATACATACTGTTTTCCATGTAAGAAATACAGAGAAGAATCAATGAAAATTAACACACTTACTCTCCCATTTTGATTGCTAAATTCTAATAGAATTTACATACGAATTTTGCTTGTCTTTGCTGTCCTATTTCCCTGTTACATATTCATCATGGCACCAATTCTTCTTCTTCGTTTTATATCGAATTTTTTTTTTGTCTTTTTTGTTTTCGGGGGCATTCCGAGAATTGAACTCGGACCTCTCACATCTCAAGATTTTGAATTCGAATATGGCTACTTCTCTGTGCTAAATTGAACTCGGGACCTCTCTGGGCTTGGAATTGATTGCTTCTTGGCAATAAAATTCGTTATCTTATGCACTTTAGTCACATCAGACTGAAGAAAAAGGAATCTCCGCTTCTGCTTCCTCTCCTAGACTATTAGCTTCCTCCTAGGCCATAGAGGATAAAGAAACTTTTAAACAAAGAGGTTCGCCGTTTTCATAAATGATCCACATTGCTCAAGTAACTCGAAAAGTTGCTACCTCTCGCACTTCCAAACTCATTCTTTACATTACCTGCATTGCAACTCTTTGCAATAGCCACAGACGGGCTGTCTTCACCATCCCTATAGTCAGACGTAGGGAAATGATAGAGCATGGGCTAGTTGTTTCCCCTTTTTTTTTTTTTTTGCAGGGCCATGTATGTATATGCATTCGTCATTGACTAATTTAATTCCAAGGCAGTAATTGCATTTCATGCAAATTATCCCCAAGTATCAACTAGTCCCCACCACCTTCAATAAAGCAACAAAGATCTTTCCATCGATTTGGCATTTTTTTTTTTAATCGTTATTCATATCTCCTTTGTATAAAATCTGGACTAATAGAGAACAACTTTCTGTCAAATCTATATCAAATTGCTGTTCTCTCTCTCTTTTTTTTTTACTTTATAATGTCTCGCACCCCAATTGATATACTCCATTCTCTTGTCAATGAAGAAAGAAAGCTTTACATTCCATATCCTCTTTTGATATAATTCAAGATACACACCAATCTATTGCAATATCATTTCCCCTTCAACGCCAAATCTATAATAGGGAATAACAATAGGACAAGCAAATTCGTATGTAAATTTAGCTTGTGTGTTTTTAATCAGATTTTGGAGAAAAACATGTAATTTCATTCATATCTTTTCCTTTTCTTACATGGACATTATATGTAATAGGATTCTGGTTGTTAGAATCCTCTAACAACCCATGTGAGTAGTTAAGCAATATTCTGGAACCTACTCTATTGGATGGGCTCAAAAGTTGGCCCTTATTTATATCAGCTGGGCTTCCCGTATTTGGGCCTTCGGTTAGTCCATATCCACCAGCCCCTTTCTTATCCAACCCGACCCAGACAGAGCCCACACCCCACACTCCCACCAGTCTTGGCAGTGCCCTCACACACACACACACACTCCCCTCAACTCAGAACAGACAAGCCCACACACACTCACTCCCACCAGACCAGGCAGCTCCCTCACACACACACGCACTCCCTCAACTCAAAACAGACCATAGTTCACTTACACTTCACTTTCCCATTTCGTCCGTAACTCTCTCGAACCTTCTCCCAAGAAACCCTAGTTCACTCTTCCCTTGTCACAGTCCTTCCATCTGAAATTTCCCTTGTCCACAAGGGTGCATGAGGGAATCGAAGCTTTAAATCTACTAGGAATTCCCACGTTGCATCCGAAAACGGTTAATCTTTCCATAGAATAAGTCCCATGGTGTCCACTTGGTTTCCCCTTTTAATCATTTTTCTTTCCAAGATTCGAATGGGTTCTAACTCTTCTTCTTCCTTTGTGACAGGTAGCGACGGCAAGCAGTCCTTTCTCTGGCCGTGGAAGAGCTTGAGTTGCGAGACATGGAAGGTGGGGTGGATATTCGCCTCACTCGAAAGATCTAAACGGTAAGCCACTTTACTGATCTTGTCTATTACCTTATATGGCCTGTAGAACTTGGATGATAGCTTTTGATTAGGTATCTTCCTTACACTCACCTGTTTATAGGGTTGTAATTTTAATAATACCCAATCCCCTATGTTGAACTCCCTTTCGGTCCTCTTCTTGTCCGCCTGCTGCTTCATCCGGTTTTGAGCTCTTGTTAGATGGAATTTCAGTATGCATATAGTGTCTTCCCTTCCAGTTAGCATACTATCAACAGTGGCGTTTCTAGAATCCTTAGGAATGTAAGAGAGGTGTAGTGGAGGCGGATATCCGTAGAAGATCTCAAAGGGTGTCTTCTTAGCACTAACATGATAGTTAGTGTTGTACCAGAATTCAGCTAAGGATAGGTACTGTCCCCATTTCTTAAGGTTGTCACTTGTCATACATCTCAAGTAAGTCTCCAAGCATCTATTAACTATTTTCGTCTGGTCATCCGTTTGCAGATGATATGCCATTGACAAATTCAGCTCAACTCCTTGCAACCTAAAGAATTCCTTCCAAAATTGACTAACAAACACGGGATCCCTGTCACTGGTGATGCTTTCGGGCATTCCATGCAATTTGTACACACAATCCAGATATAATTGTGCCACTTGTGGAGCTGAGTAAGGATGTGGAAGTGACATGAAATGAGCATACTTGCTCAGGCGGTCCACCGTTACCATAATTACCTCTCGTCCATTAGACTTAGGCAGTCCCTCAATGAAGTCCATGGTTACCTCCGCTCAACAAGTATTTGGTATTGGCAGCGGTTGTAACAATCCTGGCAGGGCCACGTGCTCAAACTTGTGTCTCTGGTAAACCTCACACTCCTTTACATATTGCCTCACATCACGCTCTAACTTGGGCCAATAGAAGACAGAATTTATCTTCTTATAGGTAGTATGAGCCCCTGAGTGTCCTCCTAATTCTCCATCATGGTACATCTTTAATAGTTTCCTTCTAAGTTCCACAGATGGCCCCACTACACACCTGCCTTTCCTTCTTAACAGCCCCTGATCCAGGGTGAAATGCCTGCACTCTTTTCCCTTCCTGAGGCGATCCAGTGTGTTTTGGTAACTCCTAAGGAGATACCAACTGTTCCTTAGTTCCTCCACCAATTCTGGGTGGTGACAGTGACTGCTATCGCATTTAGTTCCAATTGTCCCATTCTGGACAAGGCGTCAGCTACTTGATTAGTTCGACCACTTTTATACCTTATCTCGTAATCCATGCCCAACAGCTTAGTTAACCATTTGTGTTGGCTAGAAGTAACTAACCTTTGTTCCAGCAGGTGCTTCAAACTCTGATGATCCGTCTTGATGACAAAGTGTCTTCCCATTAGGTAGTGTCTCCACCTCTCAACTGCATAAACCAGGGCTAGGAGTTATTTCTCATACACAGACATTCCTTGCTGCCTACTGTTTAAGGTTTTGCTAAGATAGGTTATGGGATGATGCTCTTGCATCAAAACAGCTCCCACTCCTTCTCCACTACCATCCGTTTCCACCGCAAACTCCTTACTATAATCAGGAAGTTTTAAAACTGGTGAGCTTAACAAGGCGACTAAGCCTGTCAAAAGCAAGTTGACAATCATCATTCCATTTAAAATTGTCTTTCTTCAACAATAATGTGAAGGGTTTGGTGATGACAATATATCCCTTGATGAATCGTCTATAATAACTGGATAGTCCTAAGAATCCCCTCAATTGTCTAAAATTCTTTAGGACGGTCCAGTTAACAATTGACTCTATCTTTCTTGGGTCTATAGCCACTCCCTCCCTGGTTATAATGTGTCCCAAGTACTCTACCTTAGTAGCCCCGAAAGTGCACTTGGATCTTTTCAAGTAAAGTTGCTCCTACTTCAAAACCTTAAATACTGCCTTCAAGTGTACCCCCATGCTCCTCTAAATCCTTGCTATGGACTAATATATCGTCAAAAAATACTAGGACAAATTTCCTTAAGTAGGCTTTAAAAACCTGATTCATAAGGCCTTAAAATGTTGAAGGGGCGTTGGTTAAGCCAAAAGGCATAACCAATAATTCGTATTGTCCCCCGTGTGTCTTAAATGCGGTCTTGTAAACATCTTCATGGTGCATCCTGATTTGGTGATACCCCGACCTCAAGTCCAACTTGCTAAAGTAAGCAGCCTCACTTAGTTCATCAAATAGATCCTCTATTATAGGAATTAGAAACCTGTCCTTGACAGTTTGGTTGTTTAATTCGCGGTAATCCACACACATTCGCTAAGTGTTGTCCTTTTTCTTCACCAAAACAACCGGCGAGGCAAAAGAGCTGTGGCTGTGCCTTATTATTCCACTCAAGAGCATTTCCTTCACCATATCTTCTAAAACAGTCTTCTGGATGGAAGAGTGTTTGTAGGGTCGAATATTGAATCCCCTTGAGCCTTCTTGCAAGGGAATTCTGTGATCAAAAGCCCTCTGTGGTGGTAACTCATGTGGCTCTTCAAAAAGGTCATGAAATTCCTCTAGTAGATCCAACAGTGCTGGATGCAGTTTCTGTTGTTTCCTTCTTTCATCCTCCTCAGTCAGAGCTCAGACTATCCAACATTGGTAATGTAGCGCTCCATTCCCTTCAAATATCTTGGATAGCTCTCTTGCTCTAACAACCATAAGTCGCTCCTTATCTGCTATCAATTCACACTCACGACCATTCCAAATAAAACCCATGGTCAAGTACTGAAAATTCCAGCGGATCATGCCCAATGACCTCAACCATGGCACTCCCAGAATCATGTCATAACTAGACAAGGTCAGCAAGTACACTTCTGCTGTGAATTCATGTCTCTGCATTTCCCAAGTAAACTTGGGAATCTTGCAAGTGCTAGATAAGCTAATACCATATGCCAATGTTACCTTAAGGGAAGGTACATCAGAGAAAGGGCAACTAAGCCCTTTGGCCAAGCGTTCATCAATAAAGTTCAATGAGCTACCGGTGTCAACAAGTATGCTCAGCTTTCTTTTTTTGTAATTCCCACTCACCTTCATACTGTTTAAGCAGTGTCCTTGATCTTGGTTCAAGACATTGATGGTGAGCTTAGCGAAGTCAGCCTCTACTTCCTCTAGTGGAGTGTCTTCCTCCTCAGCACTATCCCTCCCATCTTCGGCCTCTACCAATAACATATTCAACCTTTTCTTGCACCTGTGACATGGACCAAAAGGTTCATCACACTAAAAACATTGTTTCTTCCTTCTCTTTTCTTCTAGTTCCTCAAGGGTAAGTCTTTTGGTAAGTCGTGTTTGTGGGTTGATGGGGTTTGATTGTTTAGAAGTGTGGCTAGGTGTTTGAGAGTTCTTAAGGTTGGCAGTAGTGATTGGTATGTTTCTTGTGTAAGATGGGGTTCGGTTAGATGGGAATTGTGTGTAAGAATTAGATGGGTTGGTTGTTGAGTTTAGGCAGGGTGTTTTAAGGTATTGTCTAGTGGAAAGGAGGTTCGCTTCTTGCAATTTAGCTAAGGAATAGGTCTCTTGCAGTGTTTGGGGATTAAACATGCGTATAGGGTATTGTATGGAAGGGTGTAGCCTACTCAAGAAACAGCTTATCAGGTAGCCCTCAGGTAGCTTGACCTAAGTTACCAAGTGTTCAAATTCTTCTAGGTAATCTTGTAGAGTTCCATCTTGGTGTAATTCCTTAAGTTCTGCCATCAGATCTTCATATGCCTTCTTCCCAAATCTGGCTTGTAATGCCTTAACCAACTCATTCCAAGTGACAGCATGGTGACCCTCTAAAGTCTGAATGTAAAAATGATACCACTTCAAAGCCTTCCCCTCTAAATACATGGCAGCCACCCTAATCTTCCAGTCCTCTAGAGTTGAATCAATTTCAAAGTATTGCTGTGTCTTATATAACCAGTCCTTAATGTCATTACCATCAAAAGATGGAAAATCCACCCTAAGTGCTCGTGTTTGCAAATGGTTCTCTACAGTTACAGCATGAGCTAGTGCTAACCCATGTCTATCATCAGTTTCAAGTAACTTACCAGAATCTATTGCCGTGGAGCCAGATGCTTCCAACCTGTCAAATTTACTTGTCTTCAATTCAGCAATGGTCAGTCTCTGTTGATCCATAAGCTCTTGCATTCTCTTGAGTGTGTCGTGGATGGGTTTAAGAGCTTCTTCAGTGTGCTCCTTCACAGCATTACGCATGGCATCATCAAGCTTCTTGGATTCACGGGTCTCCATGGCAACAACCAGCTCTGATACCACTTGTAACAGGGAATAACAACAGGACAAGCAAATTCGTATGCAAATTTAGCTTGTGTGTTTTTAATCAGATTTTGGAGAAAAACATGTAATTTCATTCATATCTTTTCCTTTTCTTACATGGACATTATATGTAATAGGATTCTGGTTATTAGAATCCTATAATAACCCATGTGAGTAGTTAAGCAATATTCTAGAACCTACTCTATTGGATGGGCTCAAAAGTTGGCCCTTATTTATATCAGCTGGGCTTCCCGTATCTGGGCCTTCGGTCAGTCCATATCCACTAGCCCCTTTCTTATCCAGCCCGACCCAGACAGAGCCCACACCCCGCACTCCCACTAGACCTGGCAGTGCCCTCACACACACACATACACTCCCCTCAACTCAGAACAAACAAGCCCACACACACGCACTCCCACCAGACCAGGCAACTCCCTCACACACACACGCACTCCCTCAACTCAAAACAGGCCACAGTTCACTTACACTTCACTTTCCCATTTCATCCGTAACTCTCTCGAACCTTCTCCCAGGAAACCCTAGTTCACTCTTCCCTTGTCACAATCTCCTTTGTATAAAATCTGGAGTAACAGAGAACAACTTTCTATCAAATCTATATCAAATTGCTGTTCTCTCTCTCTCTCTTTTTTTTCTTTATAATCTCTCGCACCCCAATTGATATACTCCATTCTCTTGTCGATGAAGAAAGAAATCTTTACATTCCATATCCTCTTTTGATATAATTCAAGATACACACCAATCTATTGCAATATCTTTTCCTCTTCAATGCCAAATCTATAACAAACTCCATTCATCAATGCCCCAAATCTTTTCGAGCTTGATCTACTCCAGCACAGACATACTTTTGACTTTTATATATTCACAACAAGTGCTTGTTTGCCTTCAATTTCAACATAGCAACAGCGACGACATCATGAAGTTTCTTCATATCGCAGTAAGTTCCATATTACTGTGAGCGTCCTCACGAAGTCTAAAAAAAAATTGATCGGCTCCAATCTTTCTTTCTTCCTTCCTTTTTTTTAAAAAAATTTATGAATCTCTCGGCTTTTGAATTTTCTTACGTGATTTTTTTTTTCTTTTGTGTCTTGTTTAGAAGAGATCAAGCACAACTAGAGTCATCGGAAGAGATCACGCACAAGAAGAGATCAGCAACGCGTTTTTTTCAAGTCATGACTAGATGACCCCATACAACCGCAAGCTCCATTCTCGTGGTGAGACCGCATAGTTAGCTGAGTGGGTTGTCGTCATCGAAAACGATCACGCACAAGACAGCCTTCTGCTTTGCATTTACCAGTAAGACGATGGCTATCTTCTTTACTTTTGCTGCCGATAGACATGTCTGAATGTGATTGTCTTGGCTATCTTCTTTGCTTTTGCTGCTGATAAACATGTCCCCTGTTCTAAATATTGCTTTCCGGTGTGAGAAACTTTGTCACATAATTCACATTAGTGACCTTATCTGGGTGTAAGGTGACAACGGAGTGTATTCTGCTCTTTTGCTGGATATCAGTTTTAAGCATCCATGGGGCTAGAATCAACAACTGCTGGCGGGCCCGCTCAATATTTCAGGAGGAACGTTTTCTTCCATCTTGATATAAATATCAACAGAACTAAAATCTTCATGGAATTTTATCTTCTGTTTTAAATTTTTATCATTCGAGATGGTAATTAGCGTCTTGAAGAAAACACTTGAAAGACAATAAGTTAAAGCTGCAATTAAACATTTCGGCTATTTCAGTTTTGAACTCATCAAACTTCATTTGATCATCAACATCCATAGCATGAGCGTCATCCCCTTGATAAGATAATGGACCATCTTTATCACTCTCTAATTCACCACCTAACTGACAAATAGCTATAACTTTCCTTCCAGTCATAACCCTTTTTTTGTTTTTTAATTTTTTTATCCCTGAGGTATTGGTATCAACCGCATAAGATAGAAAAAGAGGGAACACGATAGCCTTTGTGTTTAATTCCTATGTGGACATCATGGCTACCATACATTTAGACTTTTATTTGGATTTTAACTCTTCAACCATTTGGTTTACATTTGTTTGGTGAAATACACATTCAATCTTATAAGTTATGAGATAAACCTTTTTTTTTTTTTACAGACTTTTGTCTCATCATCATTAGCAATACTGTGAATCGATAGAAAAAAACATAGAAGTGATCAAGCAAAGAAACTTGTTGGTGCACTTAGATGGACATCCACTACCAATCCCAAGTTCTCATGATATGTGGCTAGATGAGACTATCTCTAAAGACACCTTTTTAGATAAAATCAAGTGTCGAGAGCTTTACGTAACAGCTTGTATTGATGGTATGCTTCACTTCATTGAATGTGACCCTCATACTAGCTCGAGAGATACCAACAATGCAAATTCAATCTTGCGCTTTAGGAATGAAAGAAGGAACTTCCTCTCTTTATTACCCAGTTTACATTTCTCAAGCAGCCACCATTTGAGTGGAAATCTTAAGTAAAACATATCATCTCAAAACCAGAGTATACGATTTTATTTTTTTTTTTGGAGAAGGCTACTTGCAATAGCAAGAGGAAGTTGTGCTTCTCTTCTTAGCTTGCATACTTTTTTGAGGAGTAGAGAAAAGATAAGCCTTGAATTTCTAGCCTAGGTCATGGATAAGAGTAAGTACTCCTATTACTCCTATCCATTTTCAAGTATACCCTTATAGCTGTGTACTTATGCCCCTATCTCTCTCTCTCTCTCTTTTCCTTATCATTTTTGTATCTATGAACTTGCAGCTTTTGTAGCATATTGGTTATCCTTGTTTGTGTTCCTTAGAGGATCAAAAGAAGGTGTGAGCCATCGACTGTTTTCCTTAGCCATACAAATTGCTCAAGGTGAGTGAGTGCTTTATACTAGGTCTCTTTTACTTGGGCTTTTTGTATCGATACTTAGATCTATATCATAAGGATCTTGTTTATTTAAGAGGTCACTATGTGAACATGTCACATGTAGACCTAGTATTCCTCTAACTTGTTTTTGTGAATGGTTTTGGAGACACTTTACTTCTCCTTTTGATAGTGTTAGATCCAACTTTGCTCTTCCTAAAGCATGAGCTTAGGTTGAAAGAACTATTGAGCAAGCACTCTTGCAACTTATTGACATTGAGAGAGAATTTACATTTCGCTCTTATGTGAAACGACTTGCCTATTATGAAGATAGGAGTGAATTATACCTTTCAGGCTCAAAGGATGAGGTAACTTTAGCAGATAGACATAAGAGTCTCTACCACTTTGAGGTAAATTTTATTTTATGGTGTACTCCTAGGAGTCTACTCTCCCTTCTTGACAACAAAGACTTCTATGAGTATTATTTAGAGCAAAGGGTTGTAGCATATTCTCCTCACAGGGTCGCACGCTAGCTTAACTTTAACCAAGGGGTACCTCGCATAATTAACATTACTAACAACTTCAAGTCATGTTGTTGATCACTCTCGCCAAGTGACTTCAGAAACATTCACCTAGAAGTACGTCAGTTATACTTTTCTTCTACAAGTCGCTTTAGGGTTGCTTCTCCTAGCTGGCTAACATATTAGTCGAATTGTTTGCAAAGCTTCCGAGCATATGCTTTCACTTCAGTAGGTGATACACTTTGTGTGCCTACTGTGTACTGTTGGGAGTTTTGCCTTAAATTACCGCCTAGGCCTAAGCCTACGCCTACTGGCAATGCTTAAGGAGCTATTGAATAGGTGGATGAGTAATTAACATCCCTTGCTGATGCAGAATCAGGGAAATACTCTAAGCATAAACACCCATTTCCTCCATTGACAAATGGCAGACAAGCTAAACATGCCCTTATTCAAGAGGTAACATCCTTATATGTTTCTTGTTATTATGTATGTGTAGGTATTCTTTTTCACTAAACCCCTTTGTCTATCACACGTGGGCAATTTAAGATGGGTTCTGAAGTTCGCTCCAACACTTCTAATGATTCGGCAACCATTTCAATTCAAATTGATGATGATCAAAACTTAGTGAATTATGCGGAGTCACCAGTTGAAGATAGTAGAGGCGATGATGATGACATTAAAGATCTGTATAACTCTATTGAAGTTAAAGCAATTACTATTAATGAGTTGGTCATAGAGATAGGTAGGGCTAATGATAACAACGATATTGGTGACCATGCTAATACACTGTTTTGTTCGAGCACATATGAAGATGAGTTGTATGTAGCCTCTGTTGATATTCTTCCTCCCCTAGCTACTACCATCTCTCCTTGAGACAAGGAAGCAACTCTAAAGATCTATGTCAAGTTAAAGGAGACTATATCCTTTCAAGGGTTTACCATGCCTTCCTGATTATTGGAATCATTGGAGAACCTTGCTGCTATAGAAAAAGACTTTTAGGTTAAGTTCCCTTGTGTTAAGGATGAAGCTAGCTTGCACTATGGTGAAGATATTGGGGTTGGCCACATTATTACTGAACAAGCTTTGGAATTCCTTATTAGAGGCAAAACTTAAGCAGTTGATCAAGTGTGTTAAGGGAGCCGACCTTTTGAGATTCAAGATTAACAGCTTAGAACCCGTTGCTGCTAAAGCCAAGAGACTGTTGAACTATTATACTGCCAAGAGACAACATGATGAACTGATGAATAAAATACAAGAGTTACAAGAAGCAGTTAAAGCAACCGACCCTGAGATGAAGATGCTTTTAGGAGATACAAACCTTAAGTCCTCAATAGACTCGGATTGTCTTCCTTAGTTTAGTATGATTATACTCTTTGTTTTCATTTCAAAGCATTTTATTGGAATCAACAAAGTTATTTCTCTTTATTTCTTTTTTCTCTACATGATTATTGCTTATTCACTTATACTTGCCATGAGTGATGCTTGTCACAATCTCATAGAATTTAGCTATCATGTCGTGCATCGGAGTAAAGCTCTCACTTACTAGCAACAAAGTCAAATGGTTGAAACAATCAATTGTGCTTAAGCAGCGATAGTGGTGTTTATTGCTTAGTTTAACACATTAGCAATAATGGTTAAGAGGTTATTTTCTAATACATAACCATTTATTCTTTATTTTTGAATTGCTATATACATTTTTGTGGGCTAAGTATTTCATTATGCATCTAGAAGCACTTGCTCTGACCATGTGACAACAACATAATATACATTGTTTTGCCGGCTAAATATTTCATTATGCATTTGGGAGCACTTGCTCTGACCATGTGATAGTAATGTAAGAAGTGATAGTTAATCGTGTTTATGCACAAAGGAGATAACTCTCTAACTTTGTGGCAACACAAATAAGTAAATAGTAGAAAAAAGCATTAAAAAGGCTATGTATATTATTTATAATCATTTGTAAATACATCATTTATTTCACATATAAAACTTTTTAATGTATTGAAAATTGATAGGTATAGTAACTTTATTAGTTGTTGGGTTCAGAAGCTTGTAGTAGCCATTGTCATGGACTTCATGAACTATAAAGGGGCCTTCCCACTTTGGTGTAAACTTTGGTGCTAGAATACCTTGCCGCACATGCTCTATTGTGTGAAGTACGATGTTGTCTTACTGAAAGGATCTCTTCTTAACCAAAAAGCCACACTTAACCATTGTCTATAATTGGCAAGGTGATGCTTGGCGATGTCTTGTCTCTCTTCTAGAGCATCAAGATCAAGCATGCATGGAGTATTCGGTTCTAACTCGGCATTGATAGCCAGTCTTGCAGATGGAACTAAGACTTCTATGGGCATCATTGCCTCACATCCATACACTAAAGAGAAAGGGGTAGCTTGAGTGGAGCTTTACGTAGATGTCTTGTACACTCATAGTGCCAATGGTAGCTTGTTGTGCCATTTTTTGTGATTTTCATTCACCATATGACTAAGTATTTTTAGAAGAGTCTTATTCCTTGCTTCCACTTGGCCATTTCCCTTTAGGTAGTAAGGTGTCAACTTCACATGATCTATGCTATAGGAGGCCAATAGTTGCTGTACATGTGAGTTGATAAAGGGTATGGCATTGTCTAAAAGAATGCGCTTTGAGATTCCCAAGCAGTAAATGATGTATTCTTTCATGAAGCTTGCCATTGCTGGTCCTATAGCTTTCTTTAATGGGATTACCTCTACCCACTTAGTAAAGCATTATGTATCTACTAAGATCTAAATGCATTCCCAAGATGGTGGATGTATTAGACCAATCAAGTCAAATGCCTATGTATAGAAAGGTCATGGGGTGGTCAGGATATGCAATGCAATGGCAGGGGCATGGATTGCATTCCTGTGTAATTGTCATGCGACACACCTCTTGGCAAAGTTAAATGCATCATTTTCCACTATAGGCTAGTAGTACCCCAAGCCTAATAAGTGGTAGTACAACTTCTTTCTTACTTGATGTTCCCTACCATCTCCAAAGTAGGCTTCAACTAATACAGTCTCCATTTCAGGTAGTGCCATGCACCTAAGGGGTTGTTCCATGAACGATACCTTGTATAGCTGGTCTTTGTACATAATGTACTTCCTTGCCTTGCACTTTACTATGCAAGCATCAATGCTATTGCAAGGTACCATTCTTTAAATAGTTTACACAAGGGCGTCTCCAATCACCCGGCACTCACCATAAAGTTGCATTCTCCTTGATCAAGAAGCTCAGAGCATTTTAAATAACTCATTTGCATTTGAGAAGCATCTCTAGTCATGGTTAGCTAGTAATACCTTGCACGCTATATGCGATGATACAAAGATAGGCCTTCTTCTCCACATTAGATTTTGTGGTATTTGTCTAACTTCAAGCATGCTTGCCTTACACAAATGCATTGTGATAAGATGCCTTCTAGGCTCTTAAAGTATAGGATACCATTAATGAGGATGAAATTTTTTAAGGTTACCATAGAAGCTGAATTAGGATGTGCTAGCTAGGCTTTAATGGAAGTGCGCCGGTCATCTCATGCTTCCTCTTCCTCATCTAGCAATTGTAGAGTTGTGCATGGAACAAATTTTCTAATGACTTGAATATTTAAACCATTTTCTTTGGCCTAAATAGGAACTTTGGGTGCCAAAGTTGTTAGTGCGTCCACATAATGGTTAGTCAATTATTTGATGTGTCTGTATCTCACTGAATTGAACTTGCTAACCAAAGATTGCATTGTTGTCCTATAAGGCACTAGTGTTGGTTCTTTGAGAGAAAATTCACCATTGGCCTGCTTGATAATCAGGTTTGAATCATTATGAATGCACAAGTGAGATGCCCTAGCATTTTGCACAGAAATGAGTCCAAGTAGGAGAGCCTTATACTCAACCTCATTATTGTTGCAATGGAAGTCAAATTTAAATGCTAGTGATATCTATTGGCCCTAGGGGTCATCAATACTAGCTCCGTGCTTAGTACTAGCAGAAGAGCCATCAAACTACACCTACCATTCCCCACTCAATTCTGCCCTTATAGAGTCCTTATAAAACTCCGCTAGGATTGTATCCATGGTGTGAGTCCCATGTGTGACAAGAAAATGGGCCAAGAGGTCTACTAGAGCTTAAGACATAATAGCCTTAAGCGATATAACCATAATGTTAAACTCTGATAGAAGGAGTAATCATTTTACAATCCGCCCTGATAAGGCCGGCCGTGATAGCAAGTATTTTATTGAGTCAAAGTGAGTGATAAGGTTAACTAAGAAGTAATGATGCAACTTCTGTATAGCAAATATTAGTGCTAGACAATGCTTCTCGTAAACTGAATAATTGACTTCACTCCCTTGGAGGGATTCGCTTAGGTAGTATATAGGTCGCTTTTTACCCTTGAGTTCTTATGCAAGTAAAGCCCCAATGGACTTGTCAGTAAATTTCAAGTGAAGAATCATTGGTAATCATTTGATAAGCATTGATATTGTCTGTAGAGAAGTGAGCATATCCTTTACCTTTTGAATCGCCTCCTTTTGTAATTGCCCCCATTCGAATAGTGCTCTTTTCTTCATGAGCTACTGAAAAGGATAAGAGATCTTGGCTACTTTAGGGACAAATCACTTGATATAAGAGACCTTCCCCAAGAATGTCTTTAATTCCTTTGGGCTAATGAGTAAGGGCATGGATTGTATGGCCTATACCTTTGTTGGATCAACATTAACCCCTTTCCTATGAACTACGAATCTAAGGAATTTCCTAGATGCTCCACTAAAGAAGCATTTTAGTGGGTTTATGCGTAACTCATACAATTGACACCACTAAAAAACCTTTTGTAGATGTATTAAGTGATCTGGCGCCCACCTTCACTTAATAACTATGTCATCCACATAGTTTTCCATGAAGTTATGCATCATATCGTGGAAGATAGTGGTCATTACTCTTTGATGAGTAGCTCCCACATTCTTAAGCTCGAAAGGCATAACAGTATAGTAGAAATTCCTTACCGGAGTCCTAAAGGTGGCACACTCAACGCCTCCAGCAGCCATCTTGATTTGATTGTAGTCACTAAAACCATCTATAAACAAGAACAATTCATGTTCAGTTGTGGCATCCACTAACGTATCAATATTTACTAATGGGAAGTTGTCATTTAGGCAAACCTTGTTGAGATGATGAAAATCTATGCAGATTCATATCTGACCATTTTTCTTCCTTACTAGCACGATATTAGCCAACCATGTGGGGTGCTCAATTGGCTTAATAAAGCCAACTTAGAGTAACTTCTTAATTTCATCTTTGATTTGGATCTCAACTTCTAGGCAAAAAACTCGTTGTCTTTATTTTACTGGCTTAACTTTGGTTGCAATGTTCAACCTGTGTACCACTAGATTAGGGTCCAACCTTAGCATTTCATTGTAAGTCCATGCAAACACATCTTTATACTCCCTTAGCAATTCCACTAGGTAGATCTTAATCTCTTGCAAAAGATTCTTACTAACAAAGAAAGGTCTTAGAGACTCTCTTGGTCCTACTAGATATGACTCTTCAATCTCATCAACTTGTGGCTTAAGTTGATTATGCATCTCTAAAGGGGTAGGTTGGGTTTCTTATATTGGTATGGGATTGAAGAAAACAAGCAAGCTTCTTTAGATCCATCTTCTTCAAATCTCATAGACCATCATAAGTAGTAAACTCTTCACCCATCTTCCCCAATAAAATTTTCTATTGTCTCATTCCTCTTTTGCTTCTTCTTACTCCATGAGAACCTCGCATTCTCTTCTTTTTCTTGGGCTTTTCTTGAGACTCCTCCTAAGTGGGTAGTGGTGTGCTAGAGAGTTTTGCAATAGCAATCTCCTCCTCTTCGACGTATTCATCGAAGAATGCAGTATCGATGAAGTATGCCTCATTGTACTTGAACGAATTGTTTGTAGTAGGAATGAGTATGCCTTTTCCTTTCCAATGGCCCTTAATACACTAATGCCACGTTAAGGGTATGGGATTGTGATCATGCAGCCACTTTCTTCCAACCAGTAAATGATAGGATATGGCTATTTCGATCATGTGGAACCATGTAGAACTTTATATAAAGCCAAATTTAAAGCTCACATTGACATACTTTACTATGTTTATAGACGCATCAGTGAAACTATTCATGGTGATAGGTTGTTTCACCAGGTGCTGGTTGCCTATCTTTATAGGCTTAAATATAGACATTCGCATTATGTTTATAGAAGAGCCATTGTCTATGAATGTCCTCTTAATGGGATGCCCATTTAGCATGCTTTCCACATAAAGATGACGTTATGGTTAGGATTCTTAACGCACATATCTGCATCTATAAAGAGTATTGCATTCTCATGTATATTAGCCATTCTTCATACAGGTTGCGCTAAACTCTACTTCCCATACTGTCTCTCAATGATTTAGGTAAGTGCAGTTGCTACTGCAAGTCATGCATAATCATTAAACCCTAATAAGTTGAAAAAATTTCTAAAGTTAGTCGTTTTCATTATGGCAGCAACCTCTAGCGGGCATGTACCCTCATTGTTCCCAATTAGAGCCTCTTGCTTGTTACATACAATGGCATGTGACATATCTCCTTCTTTAGTGCTAAGGTCATAGCTGAGAGCATTTGCAGTACCCTGCTGATTGTGCAGGAAGTGGATTATTATGGACATCATTATTTTCTATGATAAGTTCCCCATTACAAACCCAATCATTGAAAATCTTTTTCAAAGTCCAACACCCCTTTGTAGGGAAACCTATGAACCTATGATACCTGCAAAACTTAGGATCATTCCTTTTGTTTGGTGTCAGTAAACGATCTACCTTAGGGAGCTTGCCATCTCACAACCATTAGTCAAGCAAAACATGTACCTTTCCCATTAGGCATGGGAAAGAAGGAGCTGATGCAGAGCCTCAAGATCTATCATTCCTTAGCTTTTTGTTATCTCTAGGATTCTCAACTTGGGTCGAGCTAGCAAATGTTGCTCATTTCCTAAACCTTCCATTTTCTCCTTGTTGCCTTGCAACAGAGTTTTTAGTTTTTCTCATAGTCTCAACAAGTGCAAAGAAGGAACTTAGGTTGATATTTTCTTAGTAGACCTCGTATTTAGTGAACATCCCTTGGATACAGATCTTTACTAACTCCCTCTCATCACATACATCTTGGATGTCTAAGGTGCACTCCTTGAAGCACCCTATATAATCCATTAAATCTTCCTTAGGGTACTATCGTGTTCTTCTCATGTCTGTTACTATGACCTATTCTTAGGTGAAGAAAAATTTATCTAAGAATAGCTTGCACATAGACCCCCATAAATCAATTGACCCTATAAGGAGATTGACATACTAGGTGTATGCCTTTTTTATCAGGGACTTAGAGAATTCTTTAGCTTATATAGTTCTAGGGTCTCAATAAACTTAAGCAAATGTTCTTTGACACTTCCTTTCTTGCCATTAAACAAGATGAACTTAAGACTAATATAGTCCTTAAGATAGGGTTTTTCAGTAATGTGCTAATGATAAAGAAGTCTTAACTTTGGCACTCCTACAGTCGATTTTGCTTGTATTTCTTGGAAGTATATGTCCAAGTCTTCCTTCATTATAAAAGAGGTTCTTGTAGTAGATACCATAGAAGTAAGAGTAAGGGTAAGTTGATAGCTAAATCCATCAAAAGTATTGGGAGGGGGAATGTTTGGTGGAGGGATTTGTTCCTAAGGAATGTTCTCCTCATTAATGCAAGGATTGGCTGGAGGAACTACATGTGATGAAGTTACATGGGTGGTGCCTTGTTATACAGTAATGCTGGTGTTTAGTAGAGCCACACCTTGTTGCGTAGTAACAATGGTAGCCAACCTTATGACGAATGGAGCAAGGATGGTCATGAGGTGATTCAAAGCCCTTGTGTTCTCTTGCATAGTCTGCATCATTTGTGCAAGATATATGAGAGCCTTAGGTTGTGAATTGCCTTAACTGGTATTCTATAATATTTGAGGTAGATTCTACTTCATCAGTTCAGTATTAGGATCATGTTCTTGAGAAATATTGTCAGATGGTCCTCTCTTCCTAATAGGTGTCATTACTCTTTTGTCACTTAACTTTATCCCTAGAGGAGTCACCAAAAATGTGGATGAGGGGTTCCAATAAGAGTAGTCATGTAAGTATCACACGAGTAACACACTGTACGTAACTTTAGAGAAAGTGATGTGCAGATGGCACATGATAAGATGACTTGGGAGAGAGTGGTGGGAAGGAAGAACAAGCAATCTCAAATGCACAAGTGAAAAACAAGGGAGCTAAGGAGACCTCAAGCATCAACCTTGTAATTCTTGGGCAATAAAGATTATTCTTCACCTGAACTCTTATTTGATCTTTAAGAGTAGAGAATTCTCTATGGAACATCATTTCTCTAATCTTTATAATCTAGAAAAAGAATCCTCTAATGAAGAGAAATGGTTGTGTATTTATAAACTCTTAGGCTTGATGATATCCGTTAGATTATCTTAGTGATCAATGAATGAGATGGAATCTACTCATTTTAGGGTTATCCTAATGAGCTTATTATAGGCTCAAGGCCAATAGCCTTCCTTATAAGTGCATAAACCTTCTTGAGAAAGGTTGGATATAGACAAACCGATCCAACAATCCCTATTCTAAGCCCACTAAGCCAATTCTCTCTTCGTCATCCCAATAATTGGACCAGACTCACTAAGCCCTATCACTTAGTCCAATAAGTCAAGTCAAATAATTAATAGCCTTAGCTCAATATATTTATATAATATTTTCAGCCTTCTACATATTCCTAATACATTTATCCCTTGGAAGGGAACATTTCCTCATAAATTTTAATTTTAGGTGAGTATATTTTTGAATAAAAGGTGAATATTCTAATTCAAGTTTATTTTTCACTCTACACTAAGATGTTGGTTTCTTTTCTTACTCAAACTATTTTTGTCATTATTATTCATTATTCATTTGCTTTTTCTTTCGCTCTCTCTTGTTGTTTAAAGGTATATCATTTTGCTAATTTTATCTTTGTATTTTGTTCTTTTTGTAATGTTGTTTCATTAATAAATTCATTTGCTTATAGATATATAATTTATTTATGTTCAATTTTATTATTTATAGTTAGATTAATAATTATTTATTTGGATATGGCTTAATATTTCTTACTGATAGTTGTACTTTTCAATTTTGATGATATAGATGCTAATGATTTTAGAGGTTTTTATGAAGTTTTGCATCTCCTTTTATAAGGTATAAGAGATGAGTCATAGATAAACATGCCAGAAAAAGGAATTACAACATTTAAGAATTCATGGATTCATTATTCATTGGATGCTTATCTCACTCTAACAAACTCAATATCTTCTACACTTTGGCAAGTTAATTCAATTCAAATTCAAATTCAATGCAATTCAATTAATTATTCATTATTTTGGATTCCCAATATTATCTTTAGTGGTTTTTATGTGTAAAGCTATGGTCTTTTTATATACATGGATGCTTGGAGTTTACAAGTGCTAGGCATTTCAGTTAGTGTTTTAGTGTATTAGTAGATTGCAAGGACCAATTTAACTATAGAAAAAAATGTATGTGTATTACATTATTTTGTTTACTTTCTTAAAATTTATATAAATTGAACGAGTCATTTTAAAAAATAATAATTCTTGCAAATATTTTGAGCTTTGAAAAGGCAAAACTATATTTAAAAACTTAAATAATTGATATGGATTGTGATTTTCGTCATTTAAGTCATTTATGTCATGATTCCATCCATTATAACCTTAATTCAATTCATTGGTTTGAATTCATATTTTAATGGCACACATTGAATTCTATTATATGCTAAGTTGTTAATACTATATATTTGAGTTTTGATGACAAGTTTTACAATTGCATTTTTGTATACGAGGATTCTAGATCACCCATGAAAGATCAAGATGCAAATATATTGGTACATTCATGTGGTATTTTGGAATGTCTTTTCAATAAAAAATATTTTAGCACATAGTATCACCAATAATACCTGCTAAGGTCAAGAGCTCAAAACAACCAAGTGTCATCCAGTATGACTAATTTGGAAACATAATAATTGATTAGTATACGTAGTCCCTCCATATTGTTTGAACTATATTTGCACCATTCCAAATTTCTTTTATTCTTTAAATATCCTAAGCTAAATTAAAGGTTATTACTTTTAAAAGTGTATCATTTTTAAAAGCTTTTATCTTTTATTTTTATTTTAAAATATATTTGCACTCATATCGTAAGAGTGTCATCTGCTAGTATAAAATAAGGGAAACAATAAGAAGAAAATTGAAATATTATCATAGAAATAGTGGGTCTTATAACCCGTGAGCCGACCTCGTAGGACCTGCGGATCCTTGGTCCCATCGAGAAACCGCTAGGGACACGGGATAGTTTTCGATTCGCTACTTATAATCTTGAGTTCCGCCAGGTCTACAGGATGAAGTCCCGACCAGTAGCTCACGCCAATGCCAACGTGGGTGCACATTTCAATCCTGTATCTAATAGCTTGAATCTTGTTTACTACATTTGAGGTTTTATGTATCAGATGACGGAGATACCATCATAAGATTGAAGTGTCACATTTACAACAAGAAATTCTTCAATTATGAAGATAAAACATCTTGAGCTGAACAGAACCACAAGGATCCTTTAGCACTACTCAATCTCTCAACTAATGTGGTTAGCAACTATAGTCGTGCAACAAGGAAGAGTTATACCTTCTATTTTCATTAATCATATAAGGACTAAATTACATTGTATAGTTAAAAGTCAATTTTCTAATGAAGTAAAGGTTTATGCAAAGGATAATATTCATAAATTAAGATACTTATTAAGATATTAAATAAATAAAATAATTTTTTTTTATTTTTCTCGGTTCTATTCACTTAAAATTTTTATGAATGTATAATAAATATTGAAAATAATGAATGCCTTTTTTCCCTTTATACCCTTAATAAATACCCGAAAGATACTTATTAATGAGACCCTTAATTAAACTAGTGATAGAATGCACGAAATTAAATCCAATTGGGAAAGATCCAAAAAATTACAGATTAATAACTCATGCTATCTGTCGACCATTATGATTGTAGCCTCTATAAATATCACATGACTCTTCTAATAAGCGGATTTTGTTTTGGCTAGTTCTTTCCAATTCCAGCGCTCAAGCTCCATACGTCATTAGATTCCGACATTTTATAGTTATAGGGATGCCACTGGCCTAATCTTCATAGGATAGCCTACCTTTAATTCAATAAGAATTTTATAGGGTTTTTATTGCATTTTAGAACATAATTTAAAACTCTATAAAACTTAGGTTAGGCTTCAAAAAAAAAGCCTTAATGATAAACCTAATTCAATAAAAATAATATAATAATAATAATTTTGCTCTTAACCTACATATCACGTGCACTTTATACTAATTCTATATTGTATAAAACATTTAGTTTTCAAATTTTGTTTATATATAAGTTAAGTAAGTATAATTTTAGCTCTACCTAACCACTCTCTCCTTTATCTTGTCTAACCCCCCATATAAACCTGACTATAACGTCCATGATTCTATAAAAGTGAGTTTTGATAATTAGAGGAAAAACCTCAAATGATTTTTATAGAATTTTAAAAGACACGAAGCCCTATAGAAGTGGGTTAAGGTTATATATAACTTGTCCTAAACTGGCTTTTGTTGCATTCCTAATATCTTCGCTCTACCACTTGCCACATTGATATACAAGCAAGCAAAGAATGCACGGTCCTTGTTTTTTATCCATCTCTATCCTATACAATTTATTGAATACTATTTAAAACACAATATTTGTCCATTTTATATGAAATGAAAAAAAGAAGAAGAGGAAAATCCAATTATAAAGAGAATACAAGAATACTAAAAGTTTGAAGGAAAGTTGAAACTCTTAGAAGGTATGCTAGCTTCAAGCTTAAAAACTCCTCAAGCGAATCAAAATCCAACTATAAAGAGAGTACAAACAGGTAAATGATGTGTGTTTATTAGTTGAGTCAAGAAAAAGGAAAAGGGGTATGTTTGGGCTAAAATAAAAAATAAAAAAAAGTAGAGCTTTATGTTTGGGCTAAAATAAAAGAAAAGTAGAGCTTTATATATATAAACAGGTAAAAGAACTAGGCATAGTGTGCTAAGTGAAAATAAAAATCCTTTTACTAAAAATTTTTAGAATAATAAAAACTTTTCAAATGAAAATTTTAACTTCCTAACAAAATATATATTATTGTCAATAATAAAACGTACAGCAACTAATCTATTTATCAAAGCCAAACTTGAAAAGACAAGAGCCAACCCTACCATGATATGTATAAATACATATATATATATCAATGAAAATGGTTTTTTCATATTATATATGACATATATTGACTGAAACATAATTTTGTTTGTATATAGTGTATAAATTGATAAAATAAATCTGCGATTGATGAAACATCTTCTTAACATAGTTTTAGGGTTCAACTGATGATGGTCGATTAGGTGGGTCATGAACTTGTAATGAAGTTGCTAGGAACAAATAAGGTCGACCAAGAAGTTAGAGGAAGCAACATGGATGGGGATTATATAGCTATGGCACTAAGGCCCATTTGTGATAACTAGATTATAGACCGACTACCCATATCTATCATGAGCTAGAAAATAGGAGAGAAGTCATAACTTTGAGCGCTTGTCACCTTGTGAAGGGTAAGGTACAAAACTATAGACTAACTATCACAGACTAGATCAAGTCTTAAAGGAAGCGACTTCTGTTGTTAAGTGTAAATAAGAAAGAAAATGGAATTTGGTTATTGTTGTGATTTGTTGTACATTACATTGTTTAAATATGTAAAGTATGTGTCACAAGAATCTAGTATGTTTGTTACTGGTTGGTTAAGTTATTTGCTAAAGATATATGCTTACTTTTAGAGCCCTTTTTGTTTTCAAGTGTTGGTTGTATATAAGAATCAACTATTGCATATATGTCATTGATGGCTTACTTAGCCTTGTTTGTTATCGTGGATATGATTGTACAATTAAGCTTGATAACCCTCTTAGGCTATTTTGATCGAGCCTTCTACTTGTCTTTATATCTCATCTTGCTTCGTTGTAGGACATTAAGGACCCATAAGGAAACTACTTTCCATGCTTAGAGTTTCCTATCATTTAACATGCTTTGACAACCTTGATGTCCACATGTCTCATCCAATACTTGTTGGATTAGTTAAAATAATTGATAGTTAGATTCATTTTCTTTTGAGTAAGCCTATGTATGCATATCATGTAAATATTGGCTTATTTAGTTTTTTAGTAGGATTTAATATTAAATGCATCTTAGAACACTACATAAAAATATCTCCTATTAATTAACGTTAGCATAAAACATACTTTTCAAAGGCCATAGTAATATACATGCTTCAATACCTAAGTCGTGGCTCATAATATGAATATCCTCATCATCATACATATTAAGATGTGAGATGCCTACTTTTAACAAAGGATGGGATATGTAGGTTGTAAACTAACCAATAGTGGCCATTTAAACAAATTGGGAAGTTAGGAGGATGTGGCCTGGGGTTATGGTTTTGGTGTTGAGGCTCATACAAGATAGATGGATTGGTGGTTATCATGAGATGAGAAATCAATGAGAAGTGTTTACAACACAAACTTACCACCTCAAGAGGAGCATGTATGATGCCATGGAGCAAAAACTAAAGTTTTTATAGCATCGAGAGATCGGAAGGAAATAGCTTTTGTTGTTAAACATGAATGGATACAACATAAATGCAAATGCAATCTAAAATGTCATTGTTATTGTGATTCATTTTGGATTTATATTGTTTTATCATGACCATGCATGGTCATGAGCATTGAGCATGTTTGCTATTGGTTGACTAAGTTACTCATAAATTTATTTTATTTTATTTTTTTGGATAAAATGTTAGATAAGTTACTCATAAAGTTAATTTCTTACCTTTCAAAGACTTTTTCCTTTTCAGTTTTTGATTATGTGCATAATTGAGTGTTGATGGTGCTACTATTTCCTTATATGTCCTACAAATATTAGTTTGCCCTTATAGTACGAAACAATATCTTTAACTGCTATGCTTGGTGGTTCAGCTTACTATGATTGATATATTGCATGTCTCGAGTACATTTGTATGGTTAGAGAGTCTTTTTCAAGTACTTCATTTCTATCGTTTTCACTTTCCCTATTATCCTCATCGAAACTCTTCTCGTTATCAATACTCTCCTCCTCAACACCTATTCCTACATCAGTGTCAGTTGCAACCTCCGCTCTCAAATGAACCATGTATGGATCTCATGTCTCTAATCGTTGTAATACGGAAGTAACTGCTCTATCTATTTCACCTTCATCATTCGCTTCCATCATGGTTAGAATTAAGGGTTGAAATGTCGATGGCTTGGGCTAAATTTCTACAATGTCATGTGACAAATATAGCTTATTGCTTATATCTAATGTCTACTTTACGAAGAGGCCGCCTAAATTAATAGAAATTCTAATGTATAATTGTTGAATGCCACAATCTCCATATGATTCAGCCATTTCAATGAAATTTTCAACGTCGTTGTCATCTCTAATTGCCATCAACGCATAATATGTACTGCCCTCTATGAAACATAAAATGCTTGTGAATTATCTCAAGCCTTACTTTAGTTAGATCGACTCTAATGTTGCAGCATATTTTTTATAATCATTGTAATACCGAAGTAACTGCTCTATCTATTTCACCTTCATCATTCGCTTCCATCAGGGTTGGAATTGAGGGTTGAAATGTCGACGGCTTGGGCTAAATTTCTACAATGTCATGTGACGAACATAGCTGATTGCTTATATCTAATGTCTACTTTACGAAGAGGCTGCCCAAATCAATAGAAATTCTGATGTATAATTGTTGAATGCCACGATTTCCATATGATTCAGCCATTTCAATGAAATTTTCAACGTCTTTCTTATCTCTAATTGCCATCAACGCATAATATATACTGCCCTCTATGAAACATAAAATGCTTGTGAATTATCTCAAGCTTTACTTTGGTTGGATCGACTTATTGTAGTTGATATTTTTCTTCATTTTCAACTTCTTCACCAAATCCATATCATATTCTGACCCCCAATTACTAGCCACAATATTTCTAAACGCATAAATCATCAATTTCGCATAGTTAGCCATTGTTTCCCTATCCACAGTATATATAAATTATGAGCTTTTAAAATATATAACAATTTCCAATAACAATATTGTAAAAATTTGCACAAAAAAATAAAAAACTTTTCGTATCATTTTTCATTTTAACTTTTTTTTCCCATTATTTCCAAACAAAAATTTGCAAATTTAATTAACAATACTGTAAAAATTATTTCGCATACCAGATATTACAAATTTCTATCACAATATTTGTTTTACAACAACATAGATAATATTTTCAATTTAATATTTACAAATAATATTAAAATTTTTGTCATAATAAAATATTCTCATACTAAAGCAAAAATTAATATCACATATTACGTATTACAATATCTATATAAATCATATCTAACACACTACAAATTAATAATAAGCAGTAACATTTTTAATAAATTATAACATTACAGCAACATTTTTCTCAAATAATAACATTAAACACAATAAAAAAAAG
This sequence comes from Laguncularia racemosa, assembly GCA_037954665.1. Classification (NCBI taxonomy): domain Eukaryota; kingdom Viridiplantae; phylum Streptophyta; class Magnoliopsida; order Myrtales; family Combretaceae; genus Laguncularia; species Laguncularia racemosa. The sequence goes on from JBBMOL010000040.1 coordinate 454,339, forward strand.
TTCAATTTTTTTCTAGAAAAACATACTACAATCGATTAATTGTTGAGAAAATGCTTAGATCTTGTTGTATTAGTTCAAATCCTCCATTTGCTCTGTAAAAATACTTCTTCTTTTTCTTGCAAACGAAAGGAAAAAAAAAAAAAAACAGATCGAGTTTGAGAATATGAAAAATTACAATAAATGTCTTTTGTTTCTATATATATATATTTACTATTGTCCCATGAATTACTTTTTGCATTGGTGGTAGATATTAAGTAAAAAAAAATGACAATGAGATTACTTAGTATAGTATAACTCAAGGCGTAAATCGAGTCTATGTCTTTAGTTTTGTTTTTTTTTTTCTCTCTAAAGTTACAAATCACGTCCACACCTTAAAAACTTATTTTAAAAATAATTATTTTATATATAATATTTACAGAATTAAAAAAAAAAAAAGGTAAACCCAAGAAGATTTCCCCAATGCCTTGTTTGACTGGCTCATACGTTAAATCATGCAGTTATCGTCATATTCAAACAAGTTGACTAGAAGCCGGTGATGGCGAATATGGCGTACGCCAACGCCGAATTGATTTCGTGCCGAACTTCTAGACCTCCTAGTCGATCTAAAATTCAACGTTTCCAAGTTTTTGAGCTTTAACAAGGGATGGGTCAAATGTTTTTATGGTTGACTTCATTCTTAACATAGTGCTATAAATAGGAATCCTTCCATCATTGGATGAATAAAAAAGATCAGCACATAACATAGTGACGACGATGTTTACAACAAGACATCTTTGGTCCATTTGTATCTTATCACTACTCTTTACCATTTGCCATGGGAGAATAAACCCCAGCTCTAAACTTAAAGCAGTTAATCTTGGTGGATGGTTGGTGACTGAAGGATGGATCAAACCCTCTCTTTTTGATGGAATCCCCAATAAAAACTTCTTGGTACTTATCCATATTATCCTTTTTTTTTTTTATTTCTCATTACGTATTACTACGTTCCAATCATTTGCATTACAACGTTCTTGAATCTAATTTCTTCGTGTATTGTTTTTACGTAAAATATCAACTCTTCTCTTCATGATATATATTCTCTTTTATGATGTTTCATAGGACGGGACTGGACTTCAGTTCAAATCTGTGACAATTGGGAAGTATCTCTGCGCCGAGAGTGGTGGCGGAACTATCATAGTGGCCAATCGGACGGCTGCCTCTGGCTGGGAGACATTCAAGGTGGGTAGTATATGATAAAACGAAAACTATAATCCAAACTATAATACCTGTGATCTGCTCTGTTCAAAAGTACATTAGTTAGACGTCAAGAATAATAAACATGAAATGCAAGGAATCCCGCCCCCAATTTGTCGTATATATCATTTTTCCTTGTGTTCTTCGGTGTAGTTGTGGAGGATCAATGAGACAACATTCAACTTCAGAGTCTTCAACAACCAATTCGTTGGACTCGATAGCAACGGAAATGGAACTGATGTGGTGGCCGTGTCTGATTCCCCTGGAACACCCGAAACATTTCAGATAGTGCTAAATTCTAATGATTCCAGTCGGGTTCGAATTCGAGCTTCCAATGGACTATACTTGCAGGTGATGATAATATTCTTTTCATCTTTAACTCATGTACTTCCTATTGAGACCAATTCGGTAAACAGCATGAACAAAGAACAAGTATAAAATGGTATTATTCCTTGTGAGATATGATTCCAACTTTGGATTAATATTTGAGGCAGGCCAAATCGGAAGTATTAGTGACAGCTGATTATCCAGAGGAGAGTGGATGGGGAGATGATGATCCTTCAGTTTTTAATATTACTTTTGCTGGTAGTTTGCAAGGTGAATTTCAAGTTACTAATGGCTATGGACCAGAAAAGGCCCCAGAAGTCATGAGGGTAAGATTCTCTGCATTTTTGTGTGTTTCATCATTCAAATCCCTTCGTGTATTTATGCGATGGCGAGAGAGAAAGGGTGATAGAGGTACCTTGATGAGTGATTATGATACACTGACTGGTATTGGGTTTGGTCGATTCAAATAGAATCCGCGTACCGTCTTTTATCGCTTGTAGAATAATTATTGTATTATTCGGTTTGCACTATAAATAATAACAAATAATGAAATAAATATGGATTTTCAATTTATTCTGTTCACTAGAAGAAAAAAAATTTAATTAGAAAATATTAATTAAAATTCACAATTAATTGAGAATGTTCTTTCATAAGACTATGTTAAATGTTAAGGCCTCCATAAAGCCCGTAGGTGTGATGTGGGTTCTTAAGCGATTCTTCTTCTTTTTTTTTTATTTAAGATTCTTACATAAATATTTTAGAAAATTATTTATATTATTTACGAAATCCATAATATAAAATTTAAATGTAAATAAATTAAGAAACCTTATTATAGAATCGAAACCTTTTAATTTTAAGAACCCCAAGCTAATAAATAAGTAATATATAAGGACCTAAAAATGGGTTTTAACATTGAAAGTGTGTGAAGCAACTACTAATAAACAATTAAATAGGCGAAGACACAAATAGGAAATGTTTGGCAGGATTACTTTGTGGAAGTCAATTCAAGTTTATGTGGATCTATAGTTGTTCCGTGACCTGTGTGTCCTGCCGTAGGCCATGTATCCTCGTGGTGGCCAGCATGCGAGCGTGGTGGTGATCTGACATCATCCTTAGCCAAGAGAAGTTTCCTCTTTTTCCTGTCTATTCTTCACTTAAAATAAACGTGCTAGTTGTTATATACCAGTCATTACCTGTAAATTACCATGTGCCTGCTTAGGACAATTTTTCTGGGTTTTTGTGTATATAATACCATGTTATAAACTCTCTATCATACCGCTATATTTAATTTTTATATATACATTACCAGGTACATATCTATTAATTATTATTATAAATCAATGAGAAATTATGTATATCATGATTCCATATTATATCGTATGTAAGTTCTTTTTTTTTTTTTTTTTTTTGGACAAAAAAACTGGCGTTTGTAAGTTGGAAATCTTGCAAATAAATCATCAAAAGAAAGGAATTTATTCTGATTGAAGCCTCTCTCTATATAGTGGTATGTAAATATAATATCTTGGTATGGTGTCTAAATAGCAACAAAATGGATGGATGGCAGGAGCATTGGAGTACATTTATAGTGGAAGATGATTTCAAATTCATATCGAAGAATGGGTTGAATGCGGTGAGAATACCAGTTGGATGGTGGATAGCAAGTGATCCAACCCCACCACAACCTTATGTCGGTGGCTCCTTGGCTGCCTTGGATAATGCCTTCTCTTGGGCACAGTACGTATATCATTTTACTTTCTTCAGATAACTGGTCTAGAAATAACAACTTTCTGTGGATATATATGAAGAGGATCCATTTTCTTTAGATATATATTAACAAGTGTCCTAAAAAAAAAAAAAAAAAAAAAAGGATTTTGATCCTCTTTGTTTCCCTTTCCTCAATTTCCATTAATTTCGAAAATCAAGTTAAGATTATCTATACTTTTAAATTACCTTCATCGTCTTCCTCCTTACAATCTCACCTATATGTAAATCCTCGCACACGCACCTGCACAAACAATACATAAAATACATGAGGTTAAAAGTTCAAAAAGTCCGATATGCGCAACTTTTTCCTATTACGCTATCGAGCATCTTGATATCTTTCTCGCTTTTCTACTTTTGTTCGATCCTTTTACTTTTACTTTTTCCAGAAGCTTTTATTCTCTTGGAATTCATTATTCTATTTCTTTCAATTATGCACTAAAAGTATATAATAAGTGATTATGTGGTTATCGTTATTCATACGATTCAATAATTGAATTCGTACATTGTATATATATAATGATATATTGTCAAAAAAAAAAAACAAGATATATATATACTATCAATTATCTTATAGTAAAATTACAAAAATATAACATGTATTTTCAAATTTTTATAAATAGACGACCTAATTTTATCTTTTAATGGATATTTTTTATTAAGTACAAACGTTAATTAGGAGACATGTACAAACTTCTAATTGGTTTATAATAGTTAATTTAATAAAAAAATATTTAGTCAATTAATATAAGAAAAATAATTTTACAAAGCTTGCAAACATTGAGAGTGGAAAAAGAAAAAAGAAAAATCGGGTTAAAACCCTTGGCCTTTTTTCTAGCTATCCTAAATAAAGATGGTCATAACTGTTATAATTATTGGTGGATTGTGACCCACCATTATAGATTAGTATTAACTCCGCAAAATAAGATGCATAGTAGATATTTCATTGTAGAAGTATAGATCCATTATTTAGTAATTTTGCATACTCAATTTAAGGGATCCATGCGTAGTGAAGTATTCAACTGACATAAATGATTAATTATTGCTTTATAAATATATAAGCAATTATTTATTTATGACACAATTGATATGGTTTTGATAATGAGTGCATTTACGAAAACATTATAGTAGTTTCTAAATTTAAGTTGTGAAAAATAAAAAATTCAAGAAAATCATTCTCTTTGTAATTTATAATAGTAAAATCCCACACACATTACAATCCAACAACATTAAAAGTGAAATCGACACTCGCTTAAACAAACGAAACGACGAACAAGAATAATTGTTGCCTTCTATGTTGTCCGTGGGTTGAGATAACAAAATACAAGCCCAGGTCCAACAATCTAGATGTGTCGACTTTTCACTTTAGCCTTGGGCTCCCATATGTAACCCGTTTATGTTTTTGCATTTTAATACGGATAATTTGCATTTTCTTTTTATATTTAGAGAACTTTTAAATAAAATCTGAACCTTATAACATATTGCATATATAGCTCGTATATGTCTGCCTACAAATGTTAATAAAGGATGTTATTTATGACACGGCTAACGTTATAACTTTATCGTACATTCTAAATTTTGCACCACGTAAAGATGTACATCTTCTTTTTATACTTAGAAACGATGGTATATCCTCACTCGGTTAACCTTGACTGGAGAATAATGTTTGATAATTAATTTCCCCGAATTCCCTGCGACCTGACGAGTTCATGGAGAACACATGCATATGCCTAAATTCTACTTTGTTACGTGAATAGGGATTACGGTGTGCTGGTCATCATTGATCTACACGCTGCGCCAGGTTCACAAAATGGTTATGAACACAGTTCATCGAGAGATGGATCTCAAGAATGGGGATTAACAGACTCCAACATACAGCAGACAGTAGATGTCATTGAATTCCTTACTGCTCGGTAAATCACTTTCTTAAATTTAGATCAATATAGTATAAAGATGGAGTCAAATGGTTAATGTCAGGTCACTAACAAAAATGGGTGACGAACAGGTACAAGAACAGCCCAAGTCTATACGCCGTCGAGCTAATTAACGAGCCTCTAGCACCAGGGGTTACTTTGGATGCATTAACCAAATACTACCAGGCCGGATATGACGCGGTTCGCAGGCACTCCTCTACGGCCTATGTCGTCCTCTCGAACCGGCTCAGTATTTCCGATTCCAAGGAGCTATTCCCTCTTGCCAATGGCCTATCCGGCTCGGTCATTGATGTGCACTACTACAATTTGTTCTCTGATGTATTTAACGACATGACTGTCCAGCAAAATATCGATTTCGTCCACAATAACAGGAGCTCACAGTTGAATGAGATTACAACAGCAAATGGTCCTCTCACATTTATAGGTGCGTTTAAATTAACCCCAAAAAAAAATACAAAAACATGACTTGTGTTTTTGAGTTTTTGCGATGAAGATGATATATGTATTGCGAGCAGGTGAATGGGTAGCGGAATGGCAAGTGAGGGATGCAACGAAAGAGGATTACCAAAGGTTTGCGAATGCTCAGTTGGAGGTTTATGGTCGGGCAACATTTGGATGGGCGTATTGGACACTTAAGAACGTGAACAACCACTGGAGTTTAGAGTGGATGATCCAGAATGGCTACATAAAGCTCTAGTTTGATGCTTAAAGATAAACTATATTAAGCATTTTTAGAAGCAGCATTTGAATAACGGCATAGGAGGAATGCTTTTCTATGCGCCTTCCTAAATAATCATTATCCATCATATATGTGAGAGGTTCCGTGTTGCAATGTTTTACTTGATTTATATCCCTTGAATTTAACTGCCAATATATGCAGCAGTAGCAGCCATGATCCAACCCAAGACTTTAAAGACCTGACTAACAATACAAAACACACAAATTATGACCACAGAAATGATAGTACTCTAGGCCAGCAGAACAAAAATTTGAAGGTAATATAAAAAGAAAAAGAAAAAAATAGTGATTAGGGGCGGTAAACGAATCATACCCGGGCCTCTGCATGCACCATGTTCGTGCTTTTTCATGTTGGAGCCTAGTGCCTCAAGCCCATGTGCTTGTGTGCGAATCCAAACCTTCCAATAGACTTCACTTTATACTAAAGCTATAAATAACTCAAATTACTTGTGAAATATTCGAATTCGATTTGATATTTACATGAGATCAACTAAAAACCAGTTAAATCGAGTTCAAGTTCAAGCTAAAACTACTTAAGTAGTTAATTGAATAGAACTCAAGGTTTATAATATTTGACTTAATTGACTTACGAGTTTGATTAAACTCTAATTAAATTCAAACCGAGGTTGCATTTTAATATTATTAGAATTAAAAGAAATAAAAAATTTAGATAAATCTAGCTTAATTAAGAAACTGTTGCAATGTTGAAAAGAAAATGCATAATAAAGTCTCTAGTGCATTCACCAAAAGTACCCCAGTAGCTCCCATAAAATGCTCTCACGTCCTTCTCTCATCTCCTCTTTTAATTTTCCAATTTCTCACATGACTTAAGCCTTAAAACTTTTAAATGAGACAAAGTACTGAAAACATAAAAAAGAGAAGAAGACCAAAGCCTGCAACATTTTACACATACGAAAATAGTGAACATGATGTTTTAATTCAATGAAAAGATTCAATTTAAGTGTTCAAAAAATACTTTAGGTGAAGCAATGACAAAGCTTTTTTCCTATAAATACTAAACAGGTGAAGGCTTTTGTAAAATTGTGCAAAACTCTCTTTGGCAATCTAACTTTTACTTCTTCTGACTCTAACTCTAGCTGATATTATGCTACCAATTCTATTCTTGTTGCTATTTCTTACTTTGAATATTTTTCAAACATTTTTAAAATATACAAGTTGTTAACTTTATTTACTTTGGATATTCCGCATATGTTTATAAATTTTGGAAGTACATTACATTTTTTTTATAAGTACTTTATAATTTGTACTATATTCATCGTTTGTATCTCGCTTTCTCTATTACTATTTGTATCAGTTGGACTAAAATAATCACCATCTCCATTTTTCTTTAATTCTTAATCTCTATATTTTGTTTCGCAACAATCATATGCTTTGCATCACTTTATGTCTACCTACTTACATTCGTTATTAGATCAAAGCAATCATCTTTCTCCAAGTCTTCATCTTACATTTTGCTTTGCTCCGATCACCTAAACATGTTCAAACACCTAATGAATTAGGAGAGAAGGTTGAGTAAAATGGTCTAAAATATATCCATTTGGATTAAAGACTTGTTCTACTACAACAATCAAACCTAGTATTACTAGAATTTGTTTAGTGATAAGGGAAAGGATTAGAAAAATTCTTAAATGTTGCCTCGACCATTATAAGATGGGAAATTCTTTAACTGACATGATATCATCAAACACAAAGGTAGTACTTAAATAAAAATCAAATTCCTTACTCTACTTTTTGGAATTCTCCAAATATGTAAAAATTTCCCAATAAGTTTAATGACCTTGTTGTTTATATCTCTTATGACTTTATGAAAGAGTGGTAGTAAAATCTTATATTCCTTTTGCATGGGTGTCTATATCTTTTTAAAAGTTATTATGAGGTTCAATTGTACATCACAAGGGTATAGATGTACAATTAAAAACATTGGGGGTATCGATGTAATTTTAAGAGATTCCATGGGAGGTCAATGCAATTTTACCCAAAAATAAAATTAGACTATTATTCCACTTGCAGGAGAAAAGACCAAAACTATGTTAATTAGAGGGATATTATCCAAATCACTATTTAAACATTTTGTGTATTTTCAATTTTATGCTTGAAGTTTAAAATTACTAAATTTCATAGTCAATTGAATTTTTACTTATTAAATTTCATATTTGAAGTTTGATTTTGCTCAACTTTATAATTAATTAAACTCCTATTTGCAAAATTTGCTACTTTCATAAGATAATGTGTCATACACTCATTGGTTAAAGTATATAAGTTAAAAGTAAAGTAGTAAATTTGATAAATAAAAACTTGATCAAGAATAACATTGAATAACTTTAAACCTTTAATCATAAAATTGAAAAAAACCAAAAATTTAGGTAGTTGGTGTGCAATTTCTTTAGTCTATATCAATACATACTCACAAATAAGTAAGTTGGTGTGCAATTTGTTAAAAGAATGAAGGAAAAGATCACTAAAAATTAACTTTAAAAAAATGCACACTAGCCAGCCTACCGACTTTATCAAGCCTAATGCCTCTCGAGCTTGTTTGCTCAGGCCCAAGAATGCAAAGCCTAAGGCATGTCCATGCTTAGGTGGCCTAGGCATTGGCCTACGTGTGCTTAAACTAAGGCACATGGCACATTTACCAGGATTGACAATAGTACACACTCTTTGAATTCTATGATTGAACCTTTCTTTTTCTAGCAATTCAATAATCAAAGTTTATAGTAATTTTCCGTTTCAATGCTAATGGACTAATATTCTAAGAGAACCCAACAAGGAAAGCCTATATAAAGAATTTGAGTCAGAATCAGATTAGGCAAAGTCTAGTTCACAAAATGAAAAAAAAAAAACAATTGAAGGTTAACCCCTTTTCCTAATCAATGCTCACTTGCATTTTACTACGGTGGCTACTAGTCCATTTAAATTGACAAAATTCCATTTTGATCATTCAAAGTGAGCCTCTTGTTAGTTAGGCATTTTATTTTAGATTGGTCAATTATAGTAATTCGATGGTCAATCGAAGCCTAGATGAACTTATATATATCAAATTTAGTATTATATCCTCTTAGGCTTATAACTTCATAAATTTGTCTACTATTAGGATTTCTTTTAGAGGTATATAAATACATATCTTTGTATGTTTAAAAATAATTTGTCATTATTATTGCTAATATTAAATTAACATTATCTCTCTTTGCTCCAAAAGCAAATCTTTATGTTAGTTGAAGGACTATTCCTTTGTATCCATGCCTTGCACTATGCCAAACAATTAAACCTACTTTTCAATGATATTAGAGATGTTTCTCATGTAGAGAAATGAAGAATTGTGACCTTAAGTATTGTGAATGCAATTAATATGTTGCAATGAGATATGATTAACTGAATGGAGCATTTAGTTGAGTGTTCACAAAAAGTGAAAGATTTTGAGAAAGCACTAAGACTTGATGAAAACACTGACCATAATGGAAAAGATGAAAATGGTGCTAGTTGTTGCTCAAACACTTTAGGCTAATAAGGTAGTAACCAGTAAGTTATCCAAGACGGATGTAGAGAATGTGTTTGATGGTAGTGTGCACAAGAGGGGAGTCAATCATTGGAGTGTTAATGATAGAGGCTAGTTAGCATGCTTGAAGGGTACGTGACTGTCGCTACCCTAAGTCGCAAGATAAGTGTGAGTGTAATGTAGAGTTAAGTAAATAGAAGTTAAATAGATGATACTCCAAGTTACAAGGGAAGTTTAAATAGTAAGGAAGCCTTTGACAGTTGATAATAGTAGATAAATTCTTTAATTACATGAAAGTGATAGAAGAAAAGAGTATGAGCTTAACAACTTGTAGACAAATGGGAGTAACCCCTTATGGGAAGCCTTACAAAGTAGGTGAGTCCATCGATGTTGCAACTATGTTATAACAAGGCCAGAATTAAGTGGTATTTGAGAGGTAAGTCACTAGATTATGATAACTCATATTACACTTATGTTAGCAATACCACTAAGCTAGTATATCAATGCATAAGTTCATAATAGAGATGATAAGGTTAGCTGATGAACAAGGCCAAAACTTTGGATTTAAAGCTAGAATTGATAAAACTAGAGTGCGAAAGCCAACATGATGGATTTAGGTGTAGCAACAAGGGGGAGGAGTTGAATAAAGTTGTGAGAAAGAGAAGCAATATGGGAAACTAAGTCGAAATGCCAATGTTAGAGAGAAATATGTAAAGGAAAAGTTATAAGAAAAATAACGTGCATTAAAAAGCAAGAATTGTAATGATGTAGACATTACTCCAGTGATTTCCCTTATTTAAGGTGTATATTGTTGAGGAAGATGATGATGGATATGATTTTTATTGTAGCCTTGATGCGGAGAGGAGTGAATGAGATATAGATGGAGTTATTAGAATTTAATGAATGTAGAAGTATGAAACTTGAAGTCTTATATAAAATGGTATTGATTTTACTTAAAATATTAATCACCTAATTCATGTGATAGGATGAACCACATGAAATCACAATCATAAACATTAATTTAGAAGCAATACACAAGTATATGAGATCGAGCAGGTGATTAGAGGCACATAACCTCAATTGAATATTTAAACTTCTATGCTCGAATTGGGAATTAGACGTATAACAACATCATACTAAATGGCCACAACCACTACCAAACCAAGAACAAAACTAAGCATTGAACCAGAACTAATCCACCACTTTAACAAACCAAATCATCAAAACTCTAAAAGGGTAGAATCTTATACCCACCCAAGTTAAATTTGCATTGCACGTCCAAGACCAAACTTGAATCAAAACTTTAGAACACAAGCATAAAGTAGTGCAAACCAATTCAATTAGTTTGAATTGATCTAAAAGGAATTAGACCAAGATTAAAATTTCCCAACTAGAAAATCTCTAAATTCCTACACATAAGAGATTAATATTAAACTAGCGCACTAAGTGTTAAATCCACTAACACATTTAACAATTATTATGAATATTTGTGATTTTTGGAATTAAGAAAAATGAGAGAGAAAGAGCTCAGACAAGAAAAAGAGAGCTGACAATTTAGAGAGCAAGTGGGAGTGGATTAATTTTAGATTTTCCTCTAAATACACTTAAAGAAATGTGATCTAATATGAGAGAGAGAGCACAAAAGATTCATATTGGCTAGGAATATACTTCTTCACACTCAAAATGATTGATTGAATGTACTCCACAAGTTCATGAAAAATTAGAAATGATGGCTTACATCCATTATCAGTATTTTGCTCATTCATTTAATCTTGGCCATAGGTATCATGTTACTCCAATATCTAGTCACATTTCATGTGCACACACTCACATACATGTACAGGTAAAGTAAAATAAAAGGCATCTTCTCTCTCTCTCTCTACGGGCTTCATGTATACTAAGGGTCATTGGGCTTTGCATGGCCTCAACCATGTTTTCTTTAATGGTATCATTTACATTTTTAAGTCTTGGTTAATAAGAATGCTTATATAATTGATTAGTTCTAACTCCATAAACTTAACTAGTCAATATTTAGAAAAACTTAATTAAATATTTTTTTAACTAAAAATCAATTAATTGATTCTAAATAGACCTACTTATATATAACTTGTTGTGAATCTATGGCAAATACTCTAGCCATTTATTTCCACATTCCCACTTTTTTTATTTGCAACAATTGATGATGGGTGGTTTTCTTATTACTGCTTATTTTTCAAAATTAATTACAAAATATTTTTTTTTATTCTTCTTTTAGCAAATAAAATTTTATTGTAATTTTTTATAATTGGAAACAAAATTTTCCAATCATAATTTTTTTTGTTACTAATGTTTTCTTGTAATGAAATAAATAATTATATGAGTAATTATTATGATTGCTAACTCATAGTGGCAATTCTTTTTGTAATAAGTATCTATTGCAATAATTTATTTATTTTTTATTGTACGTAGTACTTATACATTAGGAACTCTTTTCAAATTTTTCTATGAAACATAGCCAAAAAAAATATTTCACTATGGTTGTATGCTCAATATATTAAAACCATCAAAAGTACTAGCCATACAATAGTTAATAAAGTTTATCCTATATCGGTTCTTTATATTACAAATTTTGAAAAGTGTACATGATGTATACGTTATAGCTAAATAAGAAAAAAAAAATTGGCATCATAGATATTTACTACAAATAGATTTGCCCCTATAAATTAGCTATTACACCAATTCCTTACAAGCCGCTACTAATTTACAATTCCTATTGCTTAATTTTCTTTTTGTGTAGTAAGTCCATTAAACCCATTGATTAAATTCATAAGTAACAGTGAAAAGAAGTAATGCAAATTTCATTTCTCTCTCTTCTTCTTCTTCTTCTTCTTCTTCTTGGGCCTTTCATTCTAAAAAGGTATAATGGTAGCAGGCCATAATATTTTGGCTACCGACCCTCAAAGCATCTAATACAACCACTATTTTCATTGCATAACTACCATAATAAGAGGAAGTCCTATGTTTCATGCCATGATTACATAATAATTTTTTAAGTTAATGTCATTAATCTTTATATGGGACATTTGTCTTCTTTTTTTTTTTAAATCCCTAATAGTTTTTTGTTTATTTTATCAGTACTAAAGTATAAATAAGCTAAACATACACTCAATCTACTCAAGTTCAGGTTGATTTTCACTTGACTTTGATTTGATAATAGTCGAGTAGAGCTCAAATTTAAACTGCTTGAGTAGATCATAAAGTCAAGCTCAAGCTATTCATGATATTTAGCTTAATAAGCTCATAAGAAGCTAGAGTTAAATTGAGTTTAAATGTTCATCAAATTTGAGTCGAGTTTGTATCTTAAAATTATTATAATTAGAAGAAACATTTAAAAAAAAATCAAACCTAAACAAACTTAATTAAGTCAAGGTCAACCTTGTTGAGAGTTGCTTTAAATCAAGTTTAAGCTTTAAATTCTAAAATCAATAGATGTATTGCCCTAGAATCTAAGATGCTACAACCCGCCACATATCCCTACAAAATAAATACATGTTAAGATTTTTAAGCATTCTAAATCCACATAAACTCGCAATAACTATTAATCATAATTAATGGAAAGCATCATCATCAATAAGTGCCTCAACTAAACTTCAATTCTAAAATCCCCCAATCTAACAATCATGCATATCTTAGTACACTAATACATATGAAAACTAACTCTAAACACCATTAGTACAAAATTCAAAAGGGTAAACAAAAGTATTATCTTCCAAATGTAAAAAACATCCTCCCACTTCAGTCATATTATCTCCTAGTCATCATAGAAGTAAATAGAATCTATGTCACTCTTATCCTGAGTATAATTTGTTAAGTTCTCATCATACGTCACGTAATCATCCATACTTGTAATTAAAAAAAAAATTATCCCCAAAGGGTTAGCTAATACTTAGCATTATAATCTATAAGCACATATGCATGATCAAGTATAACTTAAATTACATGTATCAAAACAAAATTCAAACAATCAAACAACTAGTTATTATTTCATTTCGTCCTCAAATAGTAAAAAAGTACTTATGACCCCGCCATATATATATACAAGCTAGTCATAATCAATAAACAATTTAACTATATCAAATATCATAAGTTCCAGTTCCTTAATTAACCTAACAAGTAGAAGCAACACACAAGATTACACGTACCTTAAAGGACGATCTTAAACACAACTTGTCCTTACATAGTAGTTACACTGGAATCTATCAAAGTACAAAACAATTGATCTTAGTACTAGTCTAGAATATCATCTAAGTTACCCGATTTTATCACTCAGTTGTTATTAGATCACTTATTTTGCTTTGGTAAAGTTTACAAGATTGGACAAAGTGTTTAAGATTAATGAAAAATAAGAAAAGAAATCAATTTTAAAAATATTTTTAAGGAACACGACCATGCATTAGGCCATATAAAGGATCACAGGTAGGGAACACAACCATGTATTATAACCATGCATCTTTCTATATATCTTTACCCTTCTACATGTCTAAGTAAATGGATTGTGTATAGGTACATAGGCGTGTACCTAGCCATAAACTTCCCAACTCACTTTTCCTATTCTACGCAAGATGGGTAGATACATGGGGTGTATACACAACTATGTCCCCCCTTGATCCACTTCGAATTCTCTTCCCCAAATTCACTAATCTAAATCTCCTCTAAACCTTAGATGTAATTCAACACTATTAGGCATAATTTCACCTTTTTTATAGCCTTAAAACACTAAATTCGATTGAATTTAACAACTTACTTCCTTGGACCGTTACATAAATCGAAGTTCCATTTCAAACCCTTTAGACCATGACATTTCTTCTGCACTAAAAGCTCCGAAACGAGATTCAATTCCTTTGTAATTAGAAAAGTATCAACAATTCACTTAGTTAAAAGCAAACTATGTTGAGTTAAGCAAGGATCTACAAGTTAAGTTTGTCTATTAAAAAGTTTGAGTATGTGTAAATTTTTAAATTTGGATCAAGCTTAAGTTTTAAATTTCTAAATTAAATTTAAATTCTAGTTTGATATTATATCATGCCAATTCAATTATTTTTCAATCCTAATACGTACTATGCCTATATTCCAATATGTTTTAATAAGTGAAATTCATACTCTTTAAAATAAATATAAAAATAAAAAGCAAAAAGAAGGTTCCGACGTAACATATAATGGATATCTTAATTAGTCTGAGGGCTGAAGAAAAGAATCTAACTTAGAAGAGGCAATCATGATCCCTCAAAATGCCATTTATGTAGTGGACATAAGCAATGTCTCGTCATCGTTTTGAAGAAAATACGACTACGCAATGGCTGGCAAATGAGGCTAAGTACGGAGCTACTTGCGTGGCAGAAGATGGGTGGGGTTCAATGGGCATTAAAGTTGACAATGTTGTGAAACCTTTATACAGCCATCATTTGTTTTTGTCAATTTCACTTGATAGTGGGAAACATCTGTAATGATCAATGACACAAGCAAAAGCTACTTACATTTTGGTTTCTATCTACTTTCTAGATTATTAGTTTTTTATTATTATCTTTTATTCATATTAGTTTCCTTTCACTATGCATTTCCAATAATTTTAAAATATGTAAATACCTTAAAATTGTCCCTTAAGAACCTAAGCAGTCACTAAAAGGATTATTGACAATGGTTTTAAAATTCTAATAATTTTTTAGGGTTATGTATATTTTTTAAAATTATGAGAAGATTTTAAAAATAAAATGAAAAAAAAGTAGAATTGATAAATTGTAATAATGAGTGGTATTCGCGTTATATATATTTTGCATCAAATTTTTTAACAATATTAATATTCATAAAAATTAATTACACCAGCAATAATTCATTTATTTTATATTGGTATTGATTTTTATATAACTATTACAATCATAATAACATTAATCATGTCATATGTATCGATATTTTGTTTTGTCTCTAAGGCTATCTTCCTCATCGTAATGCAATATTAGATTCTTGTGGTAAAAGGATGAAGGCAAACAAATAAATAAATAAGGTTTTTTACATGTTGTTAGAGCCAAATTGCAAAGAAGAGACAAAAGCAACAGTTTGTTGATTCATGAAATTGTTGTTCAGATGTACAAGTAAATAAATCGGATTAATGATGCGACGACTCAAATAATCAGGTTCCCTTTGAGAAGTTCCAAGAATCGTTTTGGACCGGGAGGCACCAAGCATAGCTTGTTTATAGATAGACAACAACTTTCAGCAGACTAATTTATTAATCAAGATGGGATCAATCATATGAATTCCTACTCCTACTCCGTTTCTCTAATTTAAACCTACATTTCCATAGACCATATGTATATATATAGGTGATAAATTGTAAATATACATTTATAAAATATATATATGTTAATATAAAATAAGACTAAGTTCATAAATAAGATAAAAATAAGGAGGTAATTAAGTTTTTTCTTGGATAAAGTATAAATAAGATGCACTAATATAGGTTTACCTCTTTACCCTCATTTGTGTCATTACAAACATAAACCTAAGAGAGAGATCTTACAAGGACCTATAGGCGATCTAAAGAAAAATCACAAGACAAGTTCAAATCGATCAAGTAAAAGTTGTAATTATCAATATTGCTCATGTTAGTAATGAATTAATGAATTTACAAACCGACTCATTGATAGGGAATGGAACAAGATGAAAAAGGGCACATAAGTCAATTGAATTGGGAGTTCCAATTACAATCCTAAACAAGTAAGTGTACAAGATTCCAATTTTACATTAGAATTGGTAAGTACAATAATCAATTAGACTTAGAATCATAGAAATTAGGCTTATGAATAAATTTGGAGAAAAAATAATAAAGGTTCGTGATAAACAAGGTGTACCTAGTCAGATACATGCCCGTGTTGAAATGCGAGAGTATACAGTAAGGTATACAGACGAAGGACATACCCATGTACTTGAACTTGTCAAAATTATAAAATCCACATAAAGGTACATAGTTGGATACACGATTGTATACTTAGGTGTGCTAAATTAGCATTTTATATAGAAAGATACACGGCCATTAGCATGATCGTGCTCTAAATCGTGTTCTTCTACATGACATCTCACACAACCATATTGCCTAGGAATACTTCTTAATCGATTCTATTTTATTATACTTAAATTCTAAATTATGCGATAAGTATAACCAATTATTGAGAAAGGAAATTATATGATTAGAATATACCTAATCCATTAGTAGACCTAGATTACTTGTAAAATAAAACTAATTAAAATTCTTTATAATTGAACAGGTTTACACCCTTTCCTTAGAAATACAAGGGATTGTAATAAGAATATCCTTCCAGGTACATGCTTACCTTGTTTTGTTAGTTGTATTTCCTAGGTAGTTGTTTAACAATTGTAAGGGGTTAATGATTTTTAATGTTTAATGAACTTAATGGTGTATGTTGATTGTATTTAGCTCGACCTAAGGGCCCACAGTGACAAATCCCTAAAAAGCACTTTGATAATCGATATATCGCATTATCCCTAGTGGAGCCATGTATCGATATGTTCTAAGGTAGATTAAAGTTAGACGAGGTATGTAGTGGCAGTTCTCATTAAGACTATATATATGTAAATATTCTATGTGAATCAGGGTTATGAGTACCCCTATATTGTATGTTAATTAATTGAAATTAAATAATCAAATGAATTGATGTGTTGTATACTACTACTGCATATATGCCCGTGATATTGTTATTATGTGGTACACGCATGTCTATATAGTACTCACATACTAAGCTTAGGCTCATCCTTCTTTATTTTTTTAGTTGCAAACAAGAACAACAAACACATCAATTACGATGAGAATGGGAATTCCGTAAGACATTATGTGGGTGAGTATGAGAGAGAACATTATTGCTATGTTGATGAAGAATGATAGGAAGTTTTAGGAAGAACTGTTATTAGAGTTTTAAGTTATGAATTTAAAAATATAGAGTAGTACTAGATTCTTAATTATGTCAAGAATCATATTAAGACAGATGGTTACTCTGATTTTAATTTGGGATTATTTGTCACGTTTTATTTAATGATGATTGGAATGACTCATCTGAGAGTCATTTGTTTCTTTTATTAAAATAATATTAGTATGAATGTAATGTAGAGATGAGCAAGTTTAAAGCCGTATGAAGATTTAAAACCTTAGCGTATTACTATGTAATAGTGACGCGTGATAAATTGTGATATTTCATATTTTGGATCTTTACATAAATAATATTCATTAAATCTTTTTTCTTTTGGTTGTGGCCTTAAACATGCTCCTTCTGGTCCTCTCAAGCTTATTGTTATTGCTACAATGGCTCACATAATATTTTTTTAGGACAAATATCATATTTAGCACTTGAGCTTTTATTATTTTTCTAATTAGTTGTCTTAAGTTTAAAAGAATCAATATATTACTTATAAATTTTTTAAAATTATTTATAATATCTGAATTAATTTTATTTGTATAATTAATTATAAAAATAGATAAAGTTGAAGTAATTAAATAATTATAAAAAAAAAGGCGTTGAAGGTTTTGTCAACAGCCTGGTCCTACAATTACGCTGACAAGAACGTAGATATTTTTATGTCGAATGATGACTATTTATCAGTGCAACCAGCTATTGCTGTGCAAGCAACCTTCATCAGTATGAACTGCCAATTTTCAATTATACACAACGATCCTAAGCAAGAGCTATGCGTGGCTGAACAAAGAGACTAAACAACAAAACACAGCTCTTACGATATCTCGCCTTCAACTAAATCCACTAGCAATCTGGCGGTACACACCCATAAGTTTTTTAACAAAAATACGTAAATAATTAAATTGGTGTTTCGAAAATACGAGAGAATTTTGGTCGTATATGCAAATGATTTTTGAACTTCTTAAACACCCCCAAAATGGAGAGAACAACAGGGGATGAATTAATTGTTCAAAATTTTTGGCAAATTACATAATATTTATTTCTAAAGTTATTAATTAGTTACAGTTAGACCTGCATATTTTTAAAACACTTTCTATTCTCATAATTTTTTTCAAATTTGCACATACCTTGAACCATTGCTAAGATCTTAATATTATTACTATGCATGCCCTTTTAATGAAAGTTTCAGTGTTTTGTCCATTGTAGTAGGGAAGGGGTGTGTTAAGTGTATATTTTAAAAATTTGTGGAAAGGTGAAGTTATATTTTAATTTGAGAATTTATAGGATCTATTACTAGTCTTCCACGAATTCAAACAGAAAAATATAAAACAAATGTGCAAGAAGTTTGTTTATAAGGAGGAAAACAAAATCTTAGATATATGAAAAATAGGAATAGAGATGCAACTGAGTTGGTTATTATAAGATACTAAACTCACTCAAACCAATAAAATCCTTGGAATATGATTCCAAACCTTAAAAGGTTGAGGTCAAGTTTTGGGATCTCAAAAAAACCCGACACAAAACTTAACCTGATAAAATAATATATTAATAATAACATTTGTTTTTAATATATGGAGCGCACACACTCTACATTAAATATATAATGTATACCAAATTTAATTTACAAAATACGTAAATTAATAACTATAACCTTAACCTTACCTAACTATTTTTTATTTTTTTATTTTTATCTTGTATGAACTTTATAGAAACCTTATTCGCCCCTATAAGTTTTATGACCCTATAAGGTCATGTATATAGGCATGTACCAGCGTATGTTGAGATGAAGAGAAGTTTTATGTGATGCTTTTTTATTCCATTTTTTTAAATTATTTTTCATTGATTCTAAGTCAAATTTACCTAATGTAGAGCCTGGGAAAGGAAAATAAACAACAAGTCCTTAGTTAGACCATCCTAGTGAATTTAGTCCATGTTATAAGCTAGTGCTAAATTTAATCTTTCACTACATGATAGGTTTTCATAAGGTTGATAGTTGCACTTAGGGTGAACTGAAATCGTTCTTCCAAGTATGTGTTTACCGTGTTTTGCTACTTGTACTTACTATACTAGAAGAGAAATAAATTTAATGAATATATGACTAAATATTGTGTGATAATTGTGTGTGGTTAGGCCTAGAGGCCGGAGGTGTCAAACCCTTAAGGGGCACCCATTGATCGGTATATGACGTTGTCCCCTATAAAGTTGCATATCGACATAATTCGCATTGATTTTAAGGGTATTGAGGCCAAAGGTAACAATTCTCAATACCAGTTAAAAAGTTGGGACCGAAGGTCGGTTCCCAACCTAAGATTTTATATATTATATTATACAATCTAGCGATGTCATGAGTATCTTTGTGTTGTTTGTTAGCTAAATCAAAGATGATTAAATTAATGATTGTGATATGCTTATTGCATTGTGCGTGTGTACTATGATTGTTATGACATGTACGTATCTGTGTGGTACTCATGTATTAAGTTTAAGCTCAACCTTTTCTCCTTTTTCAGCTATAGGTAGGTGTGATGAGTAGGCAAAGTATAATGAGTATAGCAATGTTTATTATTATTATCAAGAGGGGGGAGGTGGAGATGTTTATTACTACTATGACAATGAACAATATTGAGGAGTCAAATTATGAGATGATTTATCCATTAAATTACATATAGAAATTGATAGATAGATATTAAACTAGTTTCCATAATGATTATATTGTTTTTATTTAGTAATTAGACCTTGTTAGTATGAGAGTTATAATTGTGGTTTGAATGACTTGCTTGTGAGCCATTTGTTTTATTAATTGGAGATAACATGTTTAAATTGAGAATTGAGTCATTCGCTTGTACAACACGTGGCACATTGTAGCGTCTTAGGTTTTGAGGCATTACATATTGTGATGCTAGTTGAGACTTGAATGGATTTAGTAGCGGCACAATTAAGGTGAATTATTCTAACTTATTCTAGTTTTTTTAAGCAATACATACTTTACCATGTATGGAGAAATGTGTTGGGCTTTAGGAAAATCTTAAGTTTTTTCAAGAACTATAAATAATCACCCTTGGTGCCTTATTGGTGATCTTAATGATATTATGAAACCATATGAAGAACGGGGTAAAGGAAAGTTTAAAAAGTATAGAGCTAGACTATATAAGGAATGCATGGATGAATGTGGGTTAATAGACTTAGGGTTTACAAGTCCTAAATTTACTTGCTTTAATCAACAAAAAATCATTGATTTAATACAAACTAGACTAGATAAATGTTGTTGTAATGTGGGATGGAAGAATCTATATCCAAATTCTTACTTATTTCATATGTCTAAATGAACATTTGATCATTGTAGCCTATCATTAAAGACTACAAATCAGAATTAGAAAAATAAGAAGAATAGACCTTTTAAGTTCTAAGAAATGTGGCTTAGTCATCTAAACTTTACTAGGTTAGTTAGTAACACTTAAAAAAAGAACTATAATGATTTTGTGAGGGCTAGTTGTTCCTTTCTAGAAAAAGCTAGAAAATGGAATAAGGATATATTTGGGATACTATATTTGCAAAAAAGAAAGCTAATCTCGAGGTTATTGGGAATTGAAAAAGCCTTTTCTCAAAAGCCATCGAAATTCCTACTAAGTTTAGAGAAACAACTAAGAGCAAGATGGGAGAAAATATTAAAAAGAGAGGAGATTTTATGGAGGTGAAAAGTTAGTTCCAAATGGATAAGAGATGGTGTGAAAAATATAAATATAAAACATTATCATTTGGTAATTTTAGCAAGGAGAGCAAAAAATAGAATTTTAGCTCTCCAAGATAGGGTTGGAAACTGGGTTACAGAAGATGCACAACTACAAGAAATGGTTAGTAAGCATTACAAGAACCTATTTACGTCTAGTCTTGTAAGTGCACCATTAATAAACCCAATCCAAATTGAGTTTCAACATGGAATTACTAATAGTCAACAAGAAGATCTAAATAAACTCATTTCCAAGGAAGAAATATTTAAAGCATTGATGTCAATAGGACCTTAGAAGACCCTAAGGAAAGATGGTCTCCATGCCAAATTTTATAGAACCACATGGTCAACAATTAGTGACTCAATTTCTAAATTCATTCAAAAAATTCTTAAGAAGGAGAATACAAGAATTCATAAACCACACTTTGTTAACTATTATACCTTAACAAAAAGGAGTGAACCAATTATCACAATTTAGGCCAATTAGCTTATGCACAATAATCTATAAAATAATAACAAAGATCTTAGTGCATAGGTTAAGGCCACAATTAGACAAGATTATCCATCTAATTCAGGGAAGTTTTATACCAAGCCAAAAAGCAATGGATAATATTATTCTATTGAATGAATTGCTCCATAGCTATGACAGAAAATAAGGGAAAGAAGGGTGAATGATAATTAAGTTAGATATTCATAAGGTTTATGATTCTATAGAATAAAGTTTTATACAATGGGCGTTACATAGTTTACTGTTACTAAAAGGATGGATAAAATTAATTGATTCATGCTTATCCTCCACAATAACTGAGGTGGTCTTCAATGGCTATACTTTGCAAAGTTTCTATCTAAGTTAAGGAATTAAACAAGGAGATCCAATCTCTCCATACTTATTCATAATTTCTTTAGAATTTTTGAGTCAAATGATCGAATGGAGGGTAGCAAGTGGTGAGTGGAAACCAATCAAGTTATCAGGTATAAAGTACACAATATCACACCTATGCTTTACAAATGATATTATGTTAATGGCAAAGGCTACAGAAGAGGGAGCAAAAAAAAAAAATAATAAAACTATTGAGTGGATTTGGGAAAATGTCATGCCTAACCATAAGCAAGGAGAAATTAATGATTTTTTTTTCTCAAAAAAATATTAAAGACCTAAATAAGAAGGAAGATCATAGATATCTTTCAATTTAAGGGAGTAAGGGAGTTTGGAAAATATTTAGGTTATCCACTTGCACATTAAAAAAAAAAAAAACTGATGTGTACACAAATTGATTTCTTGGTGGAAAAAAATGAGAAATAAATTAAGTGGTTGGAAAAGAAAGTAGCAAAGGATGGTGAGAAGAGTGGTGTTAGCAAAATCGACTCTAAATATACTACCAACGTATTTTATGCAAGTGAGAACAATTCCTAAGACAATTTTAGAACAATTGGATAGAATAATTAAGAATTTTGTTTAGGGAGGAAGTGAGTCAAACCAAAAGATACATTGCATTAGATGGAAGAAGATAATTACTAAAAAGGAATATGCAGGTGAGAGGAGAGATAATTTAGAGTTACGAAACAAAGCTTTTTCTATTAAAATAACTTTATAATTTTTGACGAGACAAATAATGTGGAGGGATTTTATGTGTGAGAAATATAGAAAAATCATAGATGGAAGGAAGAATATAACAAGAAATGGATGCTCTAATAATTTCAAGGATTTGGTTAAAGGATGGAAATAGCTTAAGACAAATGGAGTATCAATTTTGGGTAGTCAAGAGAGAACGAATTTTTAGTTTGAAAAATGGGTGAGCAATATGGAATAAGGGAACTAATTCAAGTTCCCTTGCTTGAAATGGTAGAAAATTTATCAAATAGAGATTGTTAGGTTTTGAAAATGAATTTGGATGAGGAAAAAGTTAGTTTTCCCATAACTAAACTATTAATGGATAAGATCGAGCCAATTGTACTGAGAGAAGGGTGTGAAGACATGAAGTACGATCTTTTAAATGATAAAGAATCCATAAAAACCAATGATATTTATAATTTTCTTTTAAATAAAGAAGATCAAGAGGAAACTAATTAGCAACAGATCTGGAAATCAATCTTTCCTCCAAAAGTTAAATTGTTTTTATGGAGGATACTACATAATCGTCTTCTTACAAGGGATAATCTAAAACAAAGAAGGATAATAGACAATGACTCATGCCCATGGTGAGATGCAACCTCAGAAGATTCATGGCATGCTCTAAAGACATGCCCAACTATTACAAGAATTGCTGCCATTAGAGAAAGATTTCCGACTAAGGAAATGAGGAATCATAACTAGCTCATCTGATGGCTGAAACAAAATTGCAATATTAAGAGAAAAGATATGTTTATGCATAATTCACCTCAAGCTTTATTTTTTGCACTTTACTTATGACTTACATGGTTTGCTAGAAATAAGAAATCACATGATTTGGTCACTAACTTTGTTTTTATGGAATAGCTTATCCAAACCAAGACACATGAGTTCTGGGGCCATCAAAAAAAGGAAAAGGAAGTGTATAAAAGGCTTTGCCACTGGAGTTGGAGTAATATGTGATGAACAAGGATGGTCGATAATGGGCTTTGTAAGAGGTTGGAAAAGTGGATATGGTGGTAATGGAATTATAGGCATTATATTGAGGCCTATTATATTTGTAACGCCTCGAAACCCAAGTATGTGCATCCTCATTTTTTGAAGACACGCAAAGGCTCAATCACTACTATTATTCAAATACTCTTGATGATAGTATTAAATCATATGTTGCATAACAAAGATTAATGAAATTTCTCATCCTCAACAATAAGTCATCAACAATCTTTTCGATTTAAACAGCAGAAGCGATTAACATTAACTTACAATAGAAATTCCCAAAATGATTAAATAAAAATCTAACATATCTTTCCTTAGTCTATCTACTAGTTATCATAATAGATATATTATATTCTCTTTATTGTTCTGATCTTGAGCTAATCCCCCAGGTTTTCAACGTATTCTATGATCTCTCCAGTAACATCTGTAACTAAAAGAATTTCCCACGAAGGGTGAGCTAACGCCCGGTACAATGCATACCTATACACACACACACATGCCATACCGGAAACGGTAACACATGCAAAATACACCATAATATTCATTCACAATTTTATTTATCTTTCACAATCTTTAGTCGATACACAATCATAACATAAACATCTTTACACATAACATTCTTAAACATCCTTTCACAATCCATCCACAAACAATATATATACATGACAATGGTAATCCTCTATTCATGAATCTCTTTCCATACATAATAATAATATTTATATGACAAAGGTAATTCTCTTTATCTATGAGTCTCTTACCATACATAATAATAATATATATATGACGGTGGTACTCCCCACTATCCATGAGTCATCGCACATCAACCTCCTACATCCATACATAATATATATATATATATATGACAATGGATACTCTCCATTGTCCATGAGTCCATACACTACAACTTTCACAATACATGTCACAACTTTCCACATAAAAACATTTCACAACACAACCTTCTACATAAGACTTAGATCATTTCGATACACGACTCCATTATAGACAACATCACATACCGATCATCGGGGTACCACCCCAATAACACTGACCCACACTTGGTTTCTTGGACCAACAATTTACAATCACATGCACACTCAATCCGGTTCATTTACAATATTATTAAACCCATACACAAAAGTCTAACTTATCAAGCACAAGCAATAAACATGGTATACACGTACCTGACTTTGTAAAACTCAGTTTGTTTTATACTTTTCTAACTTCACAACTCTTCCAAACCTATACATGATTCAAATGGTTTGACTTTAGAATTTTATTCCTATAAATGTCAAAAGGGTACTAAACATGTTTCAACTCAACATGGTCATGTTGGGACCCGTGTAGTTGAGTGCAGGGTAGTATATGACCGTGCCAAAGGCCATATACAAATGTTTTTTCAACATGGTCATATTGAGAGGTTATGTTGTTTTCCCCCCATTTTTTTTAACATGGTCATGTATCTCTCTCTAATCATTAAGTCGTCTTTTTTTTTTTCAACATGGTCATGTTGAGAGGTCATGTATCTCTCTGTTCACTATTCATCAACACAACCTCAACATGATCGTGTTGAAGTTTTTGTTTTCAACACGATCATGTTGAGAGGTCGTGTATCTCCCTATTCACCTTTCATTTTCAACACAATCGTGTTGAGAGGCCGTGTATACCTCGGTTCACTTTTAGTTTTCAACACGATTCCAACACAATCGTGCTGGGGGGCCATGTATCTCACTATACACCTCATAAATCTATCTTTCAGCTAGATTTCTATTCAATTTAACCTAATCGATCCATCTAACATAAAATTCATAATGCAATATACTAGTAAATACACTTACTTGACCCAATTTGTGATTGTGATGAGTGAATCACTTGTTGTGTCTTTTGTATATCACGGATTGATCTAAATCCATAAACCTCAATACATTAATTCCCTATGCTACCATTTACATACTTAAATCACGATTCACAATCGTTGATTTATATACTTATCTTAATCTAATAAGCTATTGGTGGGAAAAGGTCATTTCCTTCTCTATGGATTCACGCGTCGTCTCATTCTTTATGGATTCACATAAGAAGGCACTAAAGTTCTATAGAATGGAGGAAATAGTGTTGACCCTAGGTAAAAGGAGCTTATATACCTAGGTCGTGAAATGACCATCCTGTCCCCATTCATAATTCTTATTTCCCGTATTATCCTTGGCAGATTATTATTATTATTAATTACACCCAAAAATATATAAAATAATACTCAAGTATTTACAATATTACAAAAAAATGAAGCTAAATTTTGTTGAGATATGTTTAGATTCAAAAGCTTCTAATACCTTGTTGAATACTAAACAAGCTTGCAAATACAAATATCTAAATGTTTTATTTGCATGTAGGGAAAAATTGTCCAAGTTGATAGGTTGCAGAATTAAAGTAAGGCCAAGAGAAGTGATCCAAGTTGTAGATGGGCTTGCATCTATAGCTTATGTTGTGGATAATTTTGTGTGTTTCGAGCCTCCTAGTTATGTTATGAAGTCCTTTATAGACAATAAGAAAATTTCAATGTCTAAGTGTAAGGAATGTAAAAGAAAGACTGTAGGTGATTATCCTTATGTGTATGAAATTCAACAAGGAAATATGAATAGAAAACCTGCTAGTATGTAAATTTTTACTACTATATTAATGAACCTCAGTTTCTAAATTAAAAAAAAAAAACTTAGATATATTCTTTGGATATTATGGTTGATAAAGTTGGTTCTTGCAAATTTTGATTCTTCTAAATTTTTTATATGTCTTTATTTGCACATACAAAAAAACTTGTTAAACATATAGTTTTGCATTATCAAAAACTAGGTTCATATTAACTAAACTATATAGACAGTGTTAAATCTTTAAAAAAAAATTAAAAGTAACTAAGTACAAAAACAAAACTAATTCAACATTATAATTTGGAATATAGTATCATGACCACTAAAAAGCATTTCTTTTATGTGGGTACAATGTCCAAGTTTCCTAAACATGATTTAGTAATGTAATCAAGGTTCAAGATATTAGCTCGAGCAAGCAGTCTGCAAATGACCAATAATTATATTATTTGAATTGTACTATGTAGCTCTTTCGCCTAAGTTTAGAAAAAAAGCAAAAGATTCACAATCCATTTTGATTCAAACAATATCATAAATATTCTTGCTAACATGTATATGCGTATCCGAGTCCCAAATTTTAACTTTTATACCTTAATTTTTATTTAAAATCTCTGATAATTGTACTTCTTGGTAAATAATTTATCTTCCTAAATAGAAGAAAAGTAATTATATTTGCCTACAGTAGCTACTATAAATAGAATTAAGAAATCAAGATTCAAGTTAATAAGAAGAAGAAGAAGAAGAAGAAACATCAAAGTGGAACCATCAAAGATGACAGAAACAAAAGGAGAATAATTGTCGTTTGAGCCATTTCCCAGACAAAATCATACTGCTTTTATACAATGTGGTGCGAACCCTAAACTGTTTAAAGCAATTTGGACATGGACAACTGTGAATGGAACTATATTTTACTCGTATCTTTGAATATATATAGTTGGTAAATATTAGCGCTGTAATCTTAAAGATGTTAACTAGACAAGTGGTTTTGAGCAGTAAATAGATAACAAACAATCGCAGCAACAAAGGCAATGGTGTGGTTGATAAACAAAAAAATGAGGACATTGACATCCCCTTGTCAATAACAAAAGCATATTACTTATTAATCATGGACTTTTTACATGATGATCAGTCACCGCCAATCATCGGCTGCCACTTTTGTTGCTATCGCATGATGATATTTTGTGATAGATAATAATAATAATAAATGAGAAACCACTTGCCTCGAAACAAACACATCCCAAACCGTCAAGCTTGTGGATTCGGAAGTCCCTAGTTGGAGTTTTGTGGTGAAGAAAAAACGAAGTTTGCCCACATGAAAGCACTGCCGTTGAGTTCTGGCTTGGAGGAATAGGGACCATTTGGCCCCTTTAATGTTAGAGGCATTACTTAATCTGGCTTCATCTTCCGTCTCTTTGCTTTCGATCATTATTTTATATATTTATGTCGATATCTTGACATAGAATACCAATACCTCCTATGATCATTTCAAGTCAATGGATATAAAGTTGGCAATTCATATTATCATGTTATATTTTGTATTTATGTTTAAAAAAATTTAGTATGTGATATAATATATTTATTAATCATATATAAAAACCTAAATTTGTAACTCAATTTATACATCTCATATCGAGTTGAATCAATTTATCAATTAAAAATTATAAATAAATTTATAAAATACTTATATATTTAACATTATAAGAATGATAATAAAATTAACTTTTATAAATATTAATGTAATCAAGTCTTAAAGATTAATATAAAATTACAACTAAAACAATGGTTTTGATAAAGTAAATTTCATCAAATATAACAAATCTAAAAACCCATTGATTGCATAACAATATTAAATAAGTTGAATCATGACTTAAATAGGCATTACCACTTTTATATACACACACACATAGAGCATTATATATATACATCATATATATATAATCTATTTATTTGTTGAATGTGTGTGTACATACATACATACATACATACATACATATAATAAATTATATATAACACATGCATATAACATACAAACACATGAAATTATAAATTGTATATAAAACTTTACATATATAATAAATAGATGATAAATATAACATATATCTAAATATATAGGGAAAAATACATGTTTAGTCCTGAATGTTTCACAGTTTTTCTATTTTAGTCTTAAAATTTTTATTTATTTATTTATTATTTATTTTGCATTTAAGTCCTAAAATTTTGCAAATGTTAACAAAAAGGTTTTTTTATTAACTGTATTAAAGTTTCTATCCATGCATGACATGTAGCATAATTTCATTAGTCCACGTAATAATATAATTACATAGACAAATGAAATTGCACCATGTGTCATTATTTAATGAAAAAATTGACACTACTAATAAAATTGACTTGTTTGCAAATGCTAAGGACTTGAATATAAAAATAAGGGTTTATGACCAAAATAGAAAAATAGTGAAACGATGAGACTAAATTTGTACCTTGCCCAAATATATATTATAACTTTTTTGTTATATATATAACATTACAGATTATATACATAATATATATAACATATGATTTATTACATGTATAACACATACACACACACACACACATATATATATATAATCTTTATAACATATGTATAGGTCTTGTTTACTGTAATTTAGAAAAATATATTGTGATTATACTATATAGTCATTTTTAAATATCTACACCTTAGAATTTTCCTATATATATATATATATATAAATAAAATAAATTAATTAAGTGAAATAAATAAAAAATTAATATAAAAATAATATAAAAAAGAAAATAAATAAATAAAATAAAAATAGAAAAAATAAATAGAATAAAAATAAAATAAAATAAAGAAAAAATATGTAAAAGAAAATAAAGAAAAACAAAATCAATAAAATAAAATAAAAATAAATATCTAAAATAAATAAATAAAATGAAAAAAATAAAAGATATATAGTAAAAAAAATAAAGACAAAATATAAATAAACTAAAGACAAAAAAATAATAAAAATAAAAATAAATAAATAAATAAAATTTAAAAAAATAAATAACTAAGAATACTTTCATTATTTCATTTCTTATTCCTTACTTTATTTCTCCAAGTAAACAATGTAATCTCAATTCCATTATATTCAAGCAAACACCATCATACTAATTTACTATAATAGCTATTCTCCAGTAATAGCTATTCTATTACAGTCATATTCCATTCAGCGAAATAAACGAGTTATTAGAGTTTTAGTTTTAGTTTTGGGTGATACATCCTACAAAGTCTCACACGTGGTTTTGTTTTGTGTATTATTGGAATCTAAGCTACTTGAGACCTTGAGATATTAAAGTTCTACTGTTTGCTTACATCTAAATTATAACCTAAATGGGTTTGTTTGTTGGATTTAGTTAAAGTAATAAGCTTATGTATACATTATGAATGGGTACATGTATACAAAAAAAAATAAAAATTGACCATGAATTTCATTTTATCTATAAGTCATTTCTATATTTCTCTTTTCTTTTCCGTCATTTTTTCTTTTCTTTTGTTTTTTCAAATCATCAATGACATCCATAATTTTCAACATTCTTCAAACTCCCATTAGTATTTATCAATGCCCTAATAATTCTTAAGCACCATCGACCCACCTAAGCTACAGGTGCTGTTAGGGCATTAGCATGCAATCGCACGTGCATAGAACCTAATATAGTGCAACCACTTATAAATCCCTTTGTTGTTAACCAATGAAGCAAGTGGGGAGACCAGGCATAAACCAAATTAACTTTCTTAAATATCTGATACCCAGCAGCCAGCATAGTACGCTCTGCCAATAGCATTGAAAATGAGAGACCAGCCTGGCAAATCCAGAGATTCACTTTATATATATATATATATATATATATTTCATTGCTTATATTTTACAAGTGGGAATAATAATAGCGTACCTAACCATTGTTTATTCTATTCTAATTCTCATTGCACTATCAGATCTAAATGCAATGCGATTGAGATATCAAGAAAAAGAAGGTAAAGACCTGTAAAAATGATGAGATGGGTGATTCTGATTAGACAAAGACATATACCATTACAACTTGGTGTAAAACTTACTAAATTCAGCAGCACGCCTAATCGAATGGAATCCAATTGTCGGGAAATGAAATCAGAGGAAAACTTAACCTTCTCGGTCATGAAATTCAGATAAATCTGGTGTAATTTTGTTTCTTCAGTATCCATTTTCTTTCATACTATAAATTCAACCATTCGACCTATTCGTAAAGGATATATATACAATATTAATCGTATTACTGAAATTTCGAGTGAAAACATTATAAATAAAAATGTTAATGGATTTTTCGATATATTTTTTAAGGTTTTTTTTTTTTAAAGAAAGAAAAAATACTCTTCATTTTTCTACAGTCTGAGTTTTTCAAAACCTCTTAGTTATTGCCTTGAAACACAATCGCTATGGGATTGTAAACTGGAAATTCTATATATTTGTGTTTGAATTCATTTAAGAATTAAGATCTTTACATTTCAAGTGAAAATAAATTAAATTTGCTATATTTGTGTCATAGCTCAATTATAAGTCCTATGTATTTAAAAAACAAAAAACAAAAAAAAAGTTATTTTAGTCCTCTATGTACATGAGTTTGCATTATGCAATCTATTAATATATCATCACAGCAACAAAGGTTACCTTATCTTCCATTTTAGATAGTTCAATTTTCTAATAAAATAACATAGATATTTTTTATTTATAACTATAATGCAAGTATTTTGACTTAATGGATATAAATAAATCATGTAGTATGAAAATATAAAAATATATAATAATGGATATAACTCGTCAACTATTATCGAGATAATTTATATTTTAATAATATGAATATTGATTTTTTAATAAAATATATTAGATTGATTTTTTTTTCTTATTTTATAAAAAAAAATCGTTAATTATTCCGAAGTTCTACGTTAACAAATATTCTTAAACCACACTTTATCGGGTGCGTCGTAAGGGATATGGCCTGTAGGCTACAATGATTTGAAGGGTCAGATATTTCATACTTGCCTCATCGCAGAGCCAGTTGATGGTATCGAAATCTCACATCAGTCTTAATTGTACTTCTTTCCTCTGCCTCCCTAATAAATGAAAGGAAATTAAAACAAAGTTTCACGCAATTAAATGGAAAAATAAAATACCCATGGAGCTGAGGAGCATATGGGCCACTTAACTGAACAGACGGTAGGGCAGCCAGGACAGCAACTTCAAGAGCATCCCAAGGTCCCCCTCACACAGTCATCATTAGAAAAACAAATTCAAGTTTGCATGGTAGAAGTACAACGACACTGTCTGTTAAGTAAAAATCAATAGTGAAAACTAAAAGGAGTCTGTCTTAATTTATTATTACCTAATAATATACCTAAATTAATAAGATAATACCACATATCTTATTTAATGATAAAACCGACAATAAATTAATAGTGGATTTATTTATAAACATTAAAGATTGCAATAGAAAAAAATTAAATATTTATAATTGAAATAGAAAATAAGATAAATATTCAAAATTAAATTTATATTTTTTTTCTTATGTTATATTTGAATCATTAGAATAAAATTGTCATTTTATTTTTATTATTATAAAAGAACTATTATCTTATTTAGTTTACAAAAACTTATTTCTTAAAAAATATATGATATTTCTCAAATAAAAAATAATGAAACTCTAATCATTAAGACACCTTTTATATAGTGTTCTGAAGTTTGTCAAAACTTTAAGATTAAACATACCCAACCTACAAGGATAGGTAACCCTTAAGAAGCTACTATACCAACTTTTTCACCAACTTTATATATATATATATATATCACACTATCTATAGATACCCACCATGTTCAATTATATATATATCATACTATCTATAGATACCCACCTGATGAATATATTACACTATCTATAGATATCCACCTGATGACGGGAGAAAAATGTGAAGACTAGAGTTTAGGAAGGCTCATTCCTCCATTTACTATGGAGTGTCATAAGCTTCTAAGTGATGGAATTAGGGTTGAGATAGAATATGGATGGGGAAATGAAAATAGATATATTTTATTTTATTTTTTTCATTATGACAAAAACGAGAGGGAAACTGAGAATATTAGGGATATTAAAAGTAACTAGTAAAGATTATTTGTTTCTAATAGTCATTTTTTTCCCCTCTTCTTACTTTTAGTGGTAGATTTGAAATATAATTCGAAATAGAAAATGTGGTAGTGTTTAGTTATCAATATTTTATAGTATTGGACTAGTTAAAATCTATAAAAAAAAAAATTATTTGTTTATACTATATATCTATTAGTATAAAAATTTATTTAATTGGACAAAATTAAGTACATTCTCAAAAAAAAAAAACCTTATATGATTATCTTTTTTTTTTTTTTGCTATTATATCTACATTAAAACTCTTCTAGTGTATTCTCATATTGACACCAAAATTAATCCTATATGACAACAAAAATTCATGCCCTATACTGTGCAAAACAAACTTAATACAAAATGATTGTATAATACTATTCTTCTTATACAGTATTATCTTGTTCTCCTTATATCATCCTGTTCTATAAACCAAATGCTACTTATATTACTAAAAATTTCATTTTCTCACTATGGTATTAGAGATGAATTTACTACATAATCAATTTCATCGCAAATCCTTAGTTAATCCATCATAAATTCTATAGCCAAAATATATGTAAATTGTAAGAACTATTCCATTTATGTCATCACAAATTTGTTGTACATCCATTGTAGATACTATTCTTCTAAAGATGGATATTTTCCATTATAAAATTTTTATATTTAAAGACTAGTTTTCTTGTAGGTGAGTGCTTCTTATTTTAATATTTGAATTATTGGCTTTTATTTCCTCATGCATTATTACATTTTAATTCTATTTTTATCTATTAAGCATTCCATTTTAATGCTTATTTAAAATTTTGGGGCTCTACATGCTATCAATTAATTTATCCTTTATCACTAATTTATGACTTAATATTACATTTAGTACTTAAACTTTATTTATTTTTGTAATTAATTATCTAAAATTTAAAAGTGTCAGTTTACTATTTATACACTTTAAATTCATTTATAATACTTAGATGAATGAGTAAAATTTAGGTAATTGATTATAAGAATTGACAAAATTCGAGTAGTTGATTAAAAAAATACGCAAAGTTCATGTAGAAAATTGACACTTTAAAACTTTAAATACTTAATTATAAAAATGGATAAAGTTGAGGTATCAAATATGACATTTATCCCTAATTTATTAAATAAAGTTGTAAATTTTCAAATCAAATAAGATTTTAGATTACTTCAAATTATTTTAGAGATCAATAAATTTAGAAGGAGACTATCATTTATACACCAACTACTCAATCATTAAAATTCAGAGAACTCCACCTCCATTAACGTATTAGACGAAGGGGAGATGAGTTTTGCTAATATTTGAAATGAAGAACATACTTCACATTTCTTACATTGAAGTGCCGGTGATGAATAAATTGAAGTAAAAGAGAATGCTTAGTATGTGTGTGAAGAAGAATGAAGAAATTTTAAGTAATATGAGAGAAATGGAAAAGAGAAAAATACATATTTAGCTATGAACATTTATTTACTTTTCTATGTAAGTTTTTAATGGTTTTTTTTTTTTAAATCTGAGTTTTTAACACTTTCAAATTTTTATAAAAATGGGTTTCTACTAACTCCATTAAATTTTCACTCCACTTTTAATATATGCCAACTTTTGGTCAATTCACAATAATTAATTTAATAAAATAATATTTTAAATATGTTCATTAAATGCTACAATCAAAATTAAAAATTACATAAAATATGAAAAAAAAAAGAAATCTTGATTGAAATTATTTTCAATCCCTTAAGCCTTGGCAACCCCTCTTTAGGTAGTGGTTGGTTGATCCCGATTTTGGGGTGGTCAACCAAGTCCCTTAGTATATCAATTAGAAGTTAACATAGTCATGGGTAGATGGAAATTTTGATGAACTAGATGAAAGTGCTTTTTTATAAAAGTTTCAAAGCAATAAGACTCAAATAAAAACTTAAGGTTTTGACATTATGTAGGGATGCTAATATTGTGCATTGCTTGTACTGCTTGATTCACTTAAAAATCAAATTGTTTCTTTAATTAGTAAAACTAAACTTGTGTGTGATGTGGCATAATTGTGTGTGAGATGTAGTGGTTATGTGTTGAGCTTTAGAACTCAACCATTTAAGATTTTGTGTTTTTAGGTGAAAAGTATAATTTCATAAATGAGCTCGGAATGGGAGTGATGCTAGCATATCTAATGTTATAGATCATAGGTGGACTTAAATCAAATTTAGATGTATATATTTATTGATTCAATACATATTTTCTTTTGGTGATGTTAAAGGTGTTGTGAGCAAAAAGAGTCATTATAAATATGAGTTGAATTATTATAAGAGTTAGAAGATTAACTTATGTAATTGTGAATTTACTAGCAGATTCTAGGCTTTACATATTACTATTTAGGAAGGACTATGCAACAAATTGGTCATGTCAAATGGTTTTAGAGCATGACACTACTATTAATGTATAAATTTTCCAAGACCTTAGATAGTTGATTATTAACCTTGTAGAACTATCTAAAACCAATCTAATTTTAATTAAATATGTCATTTAATTAATTTTAGATTACAATAAATTATAGTTGCAAGTCTAAAAGTGGATTAAGAGGTTCAAATCGATTAAAGTTTTTTCAAGGATACCCAAGTAAATTCGATTCTACCTTGTTTGAGTTGCTTGTTTCTATAGGTTAGCATATTGAATAAATTAACTATGGACTAGAAATGATAATTGTGATGTCTCCATTGTGTTTGGTTGAGTCCCTTAACCAATCAAAAGGGATATAGCTTCAAGCACTAAGGCCACGATATTAATAAGTGGATTGTAGTTTGGAAAGTCCAATTACAAACATATATAAATTCCTACATAACATTAGCACACTATTTTCTAGCTAACGTTATCTTAGATCCCACTTCAAGATTGCTTCAATAAGTATAACTCAACTATTTGAAAAAGAAATAAAGAGTGAGCCACAAGGGCCTAATACAGCAATAACATAATCACGGGCAAATGTCAATCAAGCCTATTTCTAATGTAGCAAACATTCTTTTAATATATATTTATCTTTAAAAATGTAAACAAGTAGCATAAAAGTACTCATAACTATGAACAACATGACGGGGGATTTAGAGTCCAATATCACTACAGCAGTAATTGTGGGTTAACAGGAGCAATCAAACTTCACTCTGCAAAACCAACCTATGTAGTCTCATCTAAGTGTTATCATCGTTATACGGCTCTTACTGATCATGTTCTAATTATACCGTATCATCCATGAAGATCCATAATCCTTTGACATCTCTTGATATACTTTCTCTTCGTTTATAATTCTCGTTATCCAATGTGATTCCATCTATGACCTACCCACCAAGCTATTCCTTGATAGCCTAAACGCCTAACTACCAAAGTTACTTAACCGATATTGTATCCTTAAACCAAGCTTAGGGTGTGATTTGCTAATTTGAGACAACCACACACAAGCAGCATCTAGATTCTTAGCAATGTTTGATCATTGGTCCGGTTACTTTGTTTTTGTTCCATCAAACAACACTTATGATATTACGTAACTAAAAGGTTAAAGGTCACTAAAGCAAAAGGCATTCCCAATAATTGCAATTGTTTAATTATTATCCAATTGAAAAGAATAAATTATAAGTCAATAATTTATACTTAAACAATAAATCATTATTAGCATTATTATGAGTTTAGGTTTTTAGACTTCTATATATCTAAGGTCCATACTGGTTATGGGCTCAAAAGGTATATAAGGGTCAAATTAGTCTTTGACTACAATTAGACCCATTCATTATTTAAGTCTTATTAATATTATTAATTCATGTTATTATACTTGTTAAATATCAATTCAAAAATTTAATCTCTATTAGTTGTTAATTAAATTTAGATCTTACTTATTTAGATTCTTTAGAGTCAAGCCCTTTAGGCTTTGACTCATTTTAGTTCTAAATTTCTTATTATCTTTTAAGTCCATGTCTATATGTATTATTATGGCCTAATAGGGTATTGGGCCCTAAGAGAAAGTGAACCTAATCAATTTTGAAATTGAGCTCACTAAGGTAATTATTGATTAATTAAGTTTATTATTAAGTAGTTAAGTTAACTAACCCAATTTATTAAGGTAGTCAAGTCAATTAACTAAGTTAGTTATTTAGTTACTTTAGGTACAATATATTGTTTTTTTAACCTATGCTCATATGGATTATGGGCTAAAAAAAATAAAAAATAAAAAGAAGAAATAAGTTTAACCGTTTTAAGTAGGATTAAACTCATAAATGCATTTAATTTAAATCGCCTAAACAAGCCCATTATGATTTATTACCCAATTCATTTTGCCTATTATCCATATTAATTTATTTAGGCCTAAACTATTTAATTTAAGTCCATTTAATTAACCTTTAAATTTCTTAATCCAATTAAGTTAACATAATTAGGCTCATAATATTCCAATTCATTTACTTAGGCCCATTTAGGTTTTATAGATTTGATTCATTTAATATAAGCTCAATTAATTCATTTAGGCCAATTTTATGTTTTTATATCCAACTTAGACTCATCTAAATTATTCTTACCCATTATATCCATTTTATGCCCACTAACATATATTATACATAATTCATTTAATTTAAACTCATTATGTTATAATAATCATTTCTTAGGCATACATAATTCTTTATGCGTGATTTGAGCCCAATTGTAACATCCTTATTTATTAATTCCGTTTTAAGTCTATTAAAACCCATTATATCTAATTTAGGCCTATTTGCCAAATTAGGTCCATTATAATCTATTATTTATCTCTTAAACCCAATTTTACCTATTATATCTTAATTATGTTTGTTTAAAATTCTTATTTAATTTCTGGCTTCACTAGGTGTAAGGCTCATTAAGAGTATTTAATTTTATTAAATCCTGTTTAGGCTATAGATCTTAAAGGAGAAATAAGCCCAATTAATTTTAGAACCAAGTCTATTGGCTCATTAAATTCAATTGACATTAATTATGATTTATTTATCAAATTAACTTTATAATTTATTTAATTAAATCAATTTGACCAATTAATTTTAATTTTAATTTTTATAAAAGGATTAATAAACCACCCATAGAGAGAGTTTTAAGCTGGTTCATAGGCTAATTTGAAGTGGGTTGATTTGGGATTAGATCGGCCTTGGCTCAAATTCATCAAAATATTTATTTATTATTTTTTATATTTTATTATATTACCTATTAAAATGTTATTTCAAGAAAAAAAATTTGAAAATTCATGTCACAAATACCTTTTAGCATTACTAACCATTCTTATGAAGATTAAACTCATTTTTTAAAAGAATTTTGATCCAAAATTTTAATTACATGTTGGAAGAAAATTGTTACAATATTGACAAAATGGTTTGTAAACTTTAATTCTTGAAGCAAAAATGTACATAAAAATTTAATTAACTCAAATATCATATAAAACACATTTTTTGTGATTTTTAATAGACAATTTATATTAAACTTGCATTTTGACAAAGAATGAGTTAAATCTTCATGAAGAACATAAGAACAAGTTCATAGCATTCAATCTTAACTCGGTGAGTCAGTTTGCACTAACAACTACTATTAATTTTATTCTTTAAGAATCCTTAACTTAAACTCCAATTAAGTATAAATTAACCACAAACCTTATCTCTTTAGCTCCATGAACCTTTAATTATACCTTGAAACTTCTAGAATTTCTTGAAACTCCTAATGGACCTTGAAAAACACAAAATTAACACTTCATATTTATATTAAACTTATAGATTCAAAGATACTATATAACATATATAAGAATCAACGTAAAATGTTGAATCAAAATCCCACTTACCATTGACACTTGAAAAATCACACCACCTTAAACTTCAATTGCTTTAGATCTCCACTTCTAGATTTTTTATTTATCAATTAAACACTTAATTAGAATTATTATTGATCGAATCTTAAGATTAATTTAAAATTTTAAAATTAAATTTGAAATCTCACCAAATGGAGCTTGGTTCTTAACTTAAATCTTCTTGAGCATTTAGATTGATCCTTAATTTTCCAATTTCCACTTGTAAAATCCAAAAACCCACTTAATATTGTCTTAAAGCTTCATACCATTAGAGAGAGAGGGAGAGAGAGAGTGGAGAGCTCACATTGATTTGATTTTTTTAACTACATCATTTTCTCTCTCTTAGCTCAACTTAAGCTTATCTAGTCTCACTAATCCACCCTTAGGTTGTTAGATTAGTAACTTACCCTTGTTAGACCTCTTTAGTTGCTTCAGACATGTGGAGGTATTTTATTAATAACATGTGATTTAGTTTAAGACATGTTATTTCTAATTTCTATTTTACAATTATACTCTTAAGTAATTAAGTTTCTTAAGGTCATTTTAGTATATTGGATTTAAAAACTAATTATGAATAGTAAGAAATAATATATTTTATTTTTTTTGTACTCTTAATAATGTTTAATTAGTTAATTATTATTTTATTCTTAATCCTAAATTATACATGTAGAATCAAATTGATAATTTTAAATTTTAAAAATTTATTTTAATTTCTAAATTAACTTTATTTAAATTTAATTAATACCTTTGTTGATTTTAAAATGTTTTAGGCTCTGCTTGAGAAATAAACTATATTAAACCAAATTATATTCACTCTTAATTCTCTAAGATATTTCATGGTGTAAATTTTTTTTCCACCTATATTTGAAAATTTTAAACTAACAACGTAATTATTGTAGCATCGCCAAGCTACCTTGTCAGTATGTATGCAATAACTGTGTCCTACAGACTATGAAAGAATAAAAAATAGACAAAAAAAAATAAAAAATAAAAATGGTGGACCCCTTGAATAATGCAAAGCACACAAATTATAAGCTTTTTTTTTATGATGTTATATATTTTTAATGAAGCTTGTTTAACTTTTAATTTCAGCATAAAAATTTAATATATAAAAAATATAATAAAAATAAAAATTAAATCAATTCTATTAAAATAATAAACAAAACCAATAACGTCCAAATCATGAGGCGAAAGCAGACCCATCTAAAGGAACGGTCCAGATTGTTTCCTCAATTACTAGCTGTTCTTATATTTTCCCAAGCTCCCACTTCCGTTTCCTCTACTTCTTTCCAACCCTCTCTTCTCGCAGCCTCGTTCTGCGGCTCTAACAGTAGGAGTAGAGAAGAATTGAAAGAAGTACAACCCCACAGTATTTTAAAGAAAAAAAAAAGAAAAATTATGTTGCTGGGTAAGAGGCCCCGTCCCCCTATGAAGAGGACTACCAGCATGACCGAGATCACCTTTGATCTAAACGGCAACGGCGAAGCTCCACGACCGTCCAATCCCCACAACCCCTTCTTGAACGGCCCACAACCTCTGGGCCCTGGATATGCGGGTGTGACGCCGGTACACGGTAGTGGTGGGCTCGATGGTTTTGATCAACGCTTGTTGGCCTCCGTCTCACCTAGATTAAATAGGAGACATTCTGGTGATTTTATGGACACCTACAACCATTTCCTTAGGTCTTGTGCCCTTTGTAAACGCCGCTTGGTCCCTGGTCGTGATATTTACATGTATAGGTAATTTGATTTGTTTGATCATTGATTTTGGATTTCAATTTTATGTTTTCAGTTTTTGAATCTACTTTTTTTCTTTTCTTTTGGTTGAGAAAATTAAGTTGTTGAGCCTGGTATATCCGTCATCGTCTACGAGTTACTGACAGCTATTTTCCGAGTTGTTCCCTTTTCCTTTTTGTCATTTCCTATGGCCAGAAACTTAGTACATGTAACATTTAATGTTTCTGCTTGATTTTTACTTTCCAAGTTGATTAATTATTAAGGATTGGAAATTTAATATGGCACTGCAGAGGAGACAGTGCGTTTTGTAGCCTAGAGTGCCGGCAACAGCAAATGAATCAAGACGACCGGAAGGAGAAGTGCTCCACGGCTTCCAAGAAAGAAGTGATCACTTCCTCCAACGCCACCAGATCCAAAGTCCCCGCCAAAGGCGAGACGGTTGCTGCCGCCGTCTGAATCTCATCGATATGGCCCCCACTAGCATCCACCACTACCGCCACCGCCACCACCACCAACACCATAAGTTGTTCCTCAGTCCCAATTCCAAACGAGTCCTCTGCGCTGTCTCATACCCAAGTAAAATTAATTAAGGACATATGTATAGGTTGTGCAGTGCATCATCAGTTGATATTATTTGTATCCATAGGATAATGGCAAATTTTTGATGAAGTTATTATTACTTTATGTGGATGCAAGGATTAATACAAACTTCTTGTCTTCGATTATTCTTCTAATGTTCCTTCCTCCTTATTCTTTGTTTCTCACTAGCAAGTGGAGTGGAAACAAATCTAGATTTGAATCATTTGCGTTTCCTCGAAGATTTTTTTTTTTTTTTTTTCTTCTGAAATGTCAAATTTTATGCATTACAAGTTTAGAAAATTGAACGTCTTGCATAAAAGGAAAAACTTCGTATCATACAAGAGGGAATAAATAAATTCCAACTTTTTTTACCCACAACCTCCTGCTTCTGAAACATTTTCATATAAGATTACAATAGCTTAGCAGATTTAAGGTTTTTAACAATGGCTTCCAGTTTAATCAAAATTACATATTTACAAACAAAACAGATTCCTAGAAGGTGTACTGATAACCATGATATAATCATGTGTTATAGCTGCTATACAAGTTATAAAAAAAAAAAAAAAAGTCTCATTAGTTATCTATTGGCTCGGACATTTACTAATAGGAAATTTTATTTAAGAGTAATGTTCTTCTGCCCCCTTAAAGAAGGAATAATATTGGATTCATGTAATTATTAGTCTTCTCTTGGCACTTTGGCAGAATGTGGTGCTACTGTCAAGTATAGCATTGAGACAAAAACAAAGTTTGGCGTTAAGGCACAGGGATTGAAAGTCGTAAAATATGCACTAACCACTGAAAACGATCTTATTAATTGATTAATATATACACAATTATTAAACCCACGAAAAGAACCTTTATATTCCAATATTTCATATAGTAATTTTAATGGGTGCCCTCAAGTGCTTAATAAGATCAAATTTGTGTAATTGATTTTTTTTTTTTCTTTTATATTTCGATTTCTTAATCAGTACAGTACACTGAACATGTGTTAATTGAATATCATTTCAAGCCACTCTTAAGGTTATAAGTCATTTTTGTTTGAATAAGAAATAATAATGCCAAATTTTAAGGAACAATGAAGAAGGTAGAGAGACCCTATTTTGGGTGTCCCCACAATTTTTAATAGAGATTCTATTAAGGTCACCACCCCTCCATGATTAACACCCATGAAAAGAATTTAGGGAAGGAATCTGTAGCCGAGTCATATCTGCATGGATTGGGTCCCAGCCATTTATAGGGTGCAGTCCTTGTTGCTGATTGTAGTGCCCCCAGGGCCCAGGGGTCCGTCCGTTCATACAAATTTTTCTTTTTGCTCTTTTGGACACAACCGGCCAAAAGTAACACTTCATTTACATACAAAAAAGCCTTCATATTCATTTCCACCCCCCCTTCCTGTCTTCTCTTTCACTTCTCCTTTCAAATTAAATTATTGGAAAAATTATAAAAATATATATATATTTTGTGTTTTATAGTTTTTATAGATAAATAACCTGTATCTTTTTAACAAACATACAATGTGTTTTAAAACAATTTATTAATTTTAATTAGGAATAAGCATTATCTTTTGATTTGTTCATGTAATTGATTGGTAAATAATATATATATTTTGAAAACAGTAAAATGATAAAAATTGCTCTTTAAAGAAAAAGGGAAGGGGAAGAGAAACAACTAGCTACCATTGTCAGCTATCATAAAGGCAAGGGGTAGTCGATAGTCGGCCCCAATATATTTGGTGAGTCGCAACTCACTAATGTAAAAAAAATAAAAAAAACCTAACCAACATACAACTAGGTTATAGTGAGGTTGCTATGGGTTTTCTTCTTGAAATTCTTTTTTTACTCTAAAGGGTTATATGATTACTGGATATATTCGGGTTGTTGCTAGTCACACTAGGGGTAAGAATTAGTTGGCAATGATAATTAGTTGCTTTTTTCTATTATAGATTATTTGAATAAATTTTTTTAATAATATTATTTTATTTAATTGATTATTATGAATTAATCAGAAACCTACACGTCTTTAGATAACATTAACAAATAGTATAAAAAAAAAGGATGATATATTTTTCAAAAAAAATAAAATCACAACTTGTCGTTCGTCTTTATAATTTTTTGTAGAAAAAAGAAATCCACGCAATTTCCATGTCTTGTTCAAATCAAAATAAGAGAAATGTAGGGCCGTGATATTAATTGTTAGAAGAAAAGTGAAACTATGAACACACTTTCATTAAAGAGAGGAAAAGAGAATAGCTTTAATAGTTAGGAAACTTTTCTAAAATAT
The DNA here is from genome assembly GCA_037954665.1 of Laguncularia racemosa. Classification (NCBI taxonomy): domain Eukaryota; kingdom Viridiplantae; phylum Streptophyta; class Magnoliopsida; order Myrtales; family Combretaceae; genus Laguncularia; species Laguncularia racemosa. Next base: position 497,387 of record JBBMOL010000040.1, read on the forward strand.
ATAGAATACTAGTAAATAAACGAGACAAAGTACCGCAAGTTGTGACCAATTCTATATAGTTTTTCAGATTTTAGTATCTTAAGAAGATAAGGTTTTAATCACTGGATAAGATCAATAGTGATTATCTTCTAAAAACTTTTTACCAGTAATAGAAGGATGGCCAATAATGAACTGTATTCCATTAAAATTATTAGAACAAAGGGTAAATTATGAAATCACAATCTTCATTTTTTAATAAATGCATAACTTATATCGTTTTCCATCATGTAATTTCTAATCACCGATTAAAATTACACATGATATAAGTTATTGCTTTTACGAAAATCTTAAATCACGTATACTTCCTAAAAAAAACCCTAAATTAGATAAAATAACACACTCTCTTCATTCTCAATCCTTGTTACAGAAATTGTGTTGCTTTTTGTTTCTTCTCTTGAGTTTTTTTTTTTTTAAATAAGACGTACGTGATTTGGAACCTATTAGATGGATACTCGCGTATCATTTTGTTATTTAACGGAAAAACAACACATAAATTATACATTTATAAGGAAAGGAAAAAACAAAAACTAATAAATTACAAAAAAGTATAATTTCTCAAAAAAAAAAAAAAAAAAAAATCTGCATAGAGTTTTACAGATTCTCAATAGGAGCCATGATTTCTTCTTCTTTTTTCCGTTGAGAATCGATCTTGTGGAGGTAACGATTTGATCGATTAATTAAATGCTATATAGTTTATTCACAATGATTATTAAATAGGTATACATTGTACTACAAATCTTACATCTTAAATGCGTGCTACAAATTATTTGTTACACAATCAAAATTTTAATTCAATATCTCCATCAAAGACTATCGAAAATATTAAAATAAAATAAAAGGAATGATTAAATTGAGTTAAATAATGAGGAGTGAGAAAAAAAGAAGGGGAGGGAGGGGGGACGTGTATACAATCATTTATGCCAAATTGACATAAAAGAATAGAACGTGAATGGAGTCCAGAAGAACACAAAAGAAAATCATGTTGAAGCTGTGGCCTCAGAAGCATTTCTACATTTATTGGGACCAAAAGCACCAGCTGGTTGATGTGGGAATATGGGGACCATACCCATTCTCCACGACAAGGTATATATATATATATATTATAATGAGGGGCCTGTTGATTTCGCTGGTTTAATGATGTTTTAATTAAATTAATCATAGTTTAGATAATAAATATTCGTATTTGGTTTCTTAGGTTGCTTAGATAATCGATTATGATAGTGGAGACATAATAAAAAATACTAACTTTGGAGAAGTAGATTTTCTGTAATGGGTAAATGGTGATTTTCTTTTAATTTTTTATTTGGTCAATTCACTGTGAAATAGAAAAAAGAATAATTGAAACTACCTTTTTTTTTTCTTTATTTTATTTTTTTCCAGAATTGCTGTGACATCTCGCTGTTCTTTTTCCTTCCACTCCCTTTCTCCATCTTAATCAAAAGCTTCCTTTTCCCAATCAATGACTAGTATCGTAGGGACTAGGACAGTAGGTTGTCTGTCCCAAGATGCTTTTGGCGTGCAACATCTGGACATTAGACCTGTATATAGTAAACAATCAACTTACTTAGACGTTTATTAAAATCTCAATCACTTTCTTTTTTAACTAAATCCACAACATGAAATGCTGTCGATTTGCATTTCCGAAATCGCAACTGTACTTTTTTTTTTAGATATTGGATGCATGGCTTGCCTAAAATTTCGCAGACATTTTTTTTTTTTTTTTGAGAGCATCTGGGTCTTTTTTTTTTTTCTAATTTTTTCTCTAGAAAAAACTAAAGCATTGATAAAAAAAAAAAAATACACATCATTGACGTAAAAGACGATAAACCTCAAATTTATACTCATCATGAAACGAACTTTTTCAATAATCTTATCATCTTCAATCGTGAAATTTCATTATCATTATAAGAAATCTTACTGATTTTTCTCCTTTTCTATTTAACTTTTCTGATTTTTCGTATCATAAAAAATACGATATAGCATTATTTTCTTATAGTTGAAAATTCTCTTGTTATGCTTGGATACTCGGTTAACAAAGCCACAAATATAAATTCTATTCTGCTGCAAGTTCTTTGCATCTACTTCGACCTTGACATAGAGCCCCAGCAATTTGAATTTCAATGCAACATAAAATATCCAGACTTTAAGTTCCAACTAACCAAAACATATTACCCCAAAATATTTTGATAGGGTTGGATTTTCATGTTAGTATCTTTACATGCAATAAACATATTGGTAATTTTTAGTTTTCAATATGTACAAAGATAAAAAAAATTGTATCACAGTACAAAAAAAAAAATAGTATAATATAAATTTTTTGTATCATATTTATTACATTGAATACAATACAAGATTATTTTATTTGTAGTACAAGTGTTACAATATAATATGGGTTTTGATAGTCATATTACTTACGTTATCATGTATTATTTTAACTAAATTACCCTTTTCATCACCATCCATCGTTGTCTCCATCATCGTCATTGCAGCACCACTACCACCAGTATTATAATAACACTAATATTGTGACTCTTCACTACCTATATAGTACTATTGTGGAGATAGTGACATGTATTTGTCTATCGGTAATAGCAATGATGACAATGAGATTGTGGTTATGCAATGACAATACTTGTGATGATGTGTAGTGTTGTAGAGGTGTTAATAATACAATGATTATACCAATTGTAGCTTTGGTATTGGTGGTAAAATTGTGATGATGTAATATAATTGTCGGTAATAATGGTAGTGGGATAGATTAGTCGCATGGTGGTGTAAGTGTAAAGTGCTTATAAGTGGTATGATTGTATATATATATATAATTAAAAGCTTGATACTTGGTACTTGTAGTTGCACAGTTTATTTTTAAATTTCAATTTTATTATTTATTGAAAAAAAAATCAAAATTTAATTTTAACTGTTATGAACAAATTCAATGAATAATTATGTCTATTAAACAGATATGTATAAACCAAAGGGCATGTCTAATCAAATCAAATAAGCTATGTCTCTCCAATAAAGTAAATATTGTAGATCTCTTCAATCATTGATCTAATATTTTCTTTTCACAAATTTACAAATGAAAGTTTTGAGAAAACTTTGTTGTATTATAAGGGCGACTTGTTTACTATAATGGAAATATTATTACTTAAGGAAAGTTGACATTTTACACCTCAAAACTATCAATTTTTCTATCTCTAATTATTTCTTATAACAAGTGGTGATTAAAAATAAGTATAAATTTATTTTATTTTTTCTAGTTTCAACAATTTCATACCATCAAATGGAATGGACAAAAATCACGAGATTTATCTAATGTTATAAGGAGAGTTTTATCCAACCTAGATTTATTTTATAAACTAAATATGATATAATAAATTTTATCCTATCTAGTACTTCAAGAAGCTACAACCAAATGTATCCATTATGTTTCTTACAAATATGTGAATAACATTTATAATGAATACAAAAATTAGAAATAAGCACTGATTCACCATGCTTTCTCATTTTTAAAACGTATTTTTGTCAATCGAAATAGCTTACATGTTGTCAAATTCTCGAAAAGTCGTAGTTTACCTCAACAATTCCATAAATTTTAATATTTTTAATTCTTTTCTTTAATCAAATATATGTTTCCTTTTAATACCCCCACCTCCAAAAAAAAAAAAAAGTCTTAAGCTAAAAGCATAACTTTAAATTATAATCTTAGCTCTACTAATTTCTTGAAATGATTAAGGATCAAGTTATAACTATTTACCATCGACTTCCTACATGCACACATGCAAAATTTTGTCCCCCTTGCATGAACTTTCTTCGACACGGGCACGTGTACAAGATTAGGGTTTATGATTTTACCAGGAACAGGAAAACTGGTGAGAGGGGTCTCCAAGTGTCTTAAGAGAATCACGTTTAGCTGCCAATCTATAACAAAAGCCCAAATAATTAAATTACAAGGTTACCCCTATTTTCATAATAATTTCAATATTTCCATAAAAATCCTCCCTAAATGTAGGTACATATTCACCATGGCTTTTTTTCCCTTCAAAAGCATGAGGGAGCTTTATATATTCATTTTAAGTGCATCAAATGGTTAGAGAAGATAGAATCTTGTATCTATTCCTCGGGATCCTTTTTTTTTTTTCTTCTTCTTCTTCTTTTCAAGAACCGTATATATCAAAGCACTTATATCGGCAAAAATTTGCACATGCATATATCAAGATGTTTGGCAAACAACATTGAAATGATAAAAGCAAAACCCTCTAAAAAAAAAATTAAAAAAGCTGCAAAGACAGAAGGTTAAAAAAAGTAGAACTTCGAATCCAACATGTGGCCAAAGGTTTTCGCAGAGAGTCGAATTGGCCAATTGGCAATAGAGAAATAGAATGCGATCATTACTGACGATCTTTAGTTTCTGGCGAATATTCATTTTTCTTGACTATTTTCTCTACAAGAATATTGCAAACACACTTTCTAGATTTTACATCTATAACTTTTAGTTGTAAAATGTGGTACTCCTTTTTTTTTTTTTTTTCCTCAAGTACAAACTCTTTGATTTTCATTTATTTTCCCAGAATTGTGTCCTTTTGCAGTCATTTGGTTATTTAGAAATTCGCCCTCGCACGAATAAGTGAGCAAAATTAGGTTAGGCTCTTCTCTCTCATCAATATCTCAAGTTGGTCATATTAAATATAACAAAATTTATAAAACATATCTAACAAAAGAATTATAATTATGATAAAGATGATGAATGAAAATGGAAAAAAAGATTGAGACATGTAAATTTATATATATTTTTAAATCAGATTGTCTTAGAAAAAAAATTATCAATTGAAAATCTAAAACCTTACCTTTACTTTTAAGATAGGTATGTTGAAAATCTTTTGTAAATGTGCTAAATTTTAATCAAGTAATCTATATTTATATCTCTACACTAAAAGGGACCTTTATTTCAATATTTTCCTTCATAGGAATATTGATGTGAACCCAATAATGCTAACTCGTTACTATATGCTAGTGATTTGTCATCTTTCTATTTGACTCTTCAAATGAAGTTTTCTAAATTAATCATCTTAAGTTATTAGTCATGTTAGTATAGTAAGCTAGAATTGCAACTTTGCAAGTGCTTGTTGGCACATTTTGTTTTTAACTTTGAAGGAAAACAAAAACTATGGACTTATTTGGTGCTAAAGCATAAACCTTAATGACTCCACCAAATTAGAGTTAAAAAGCTAAGCCAACAAGTGATGAATGCACATTTTTATTCACTTCGCTTAGTAGTTAATAGATAGTATTAACTTGGTGATTATTACCTTTTAATGTTCATGCACGGATCGAGTCCAATGTCCAAATTAAATCATCAACCAATTTCAATAATTTGTCAACCACCAATATAAAGATTTAATCTTATCTACCAAATCCTTTAGATAATTAGCAATAAGTTTACTTGTTTTTATAAATGCCTAACATAGTAGGATATTATTTAGAGTAACATTTGGTTTCCAAGTTTATTAGCTAGAGTTTTCTAGCATTTATAAGTGGGTCATAGTTGCAATAAACACTTGAGTTATTGAGATATTCAATTATTGATTCTATTGAGAGTTGATTATCTCTCTCTTTTTACAAGCTTATTAAGAATTAGAAACTCTTGGGCATTCATTCATTATTTCATTTAATTATATCAAGGTTTTTGACTAAGATAATTCAAAGAGTCACATTTAACATATATATTTGATTCTTAGATTTGATTAGTCAATGGATTAAAATACGCTTCAACTTGATTTTAGCATTCTAAAATTTTTGTGTTCTTCATTGTTTGGTATTTGAGTGTTTGGTCTAACATCAAGTTTTATTAGTTCGTTTTGAGATTTGGTGAGTTTTATCTAATTCTCAATTCATTCATATTCTTTTTTTTTTTTTCAATTCATAATAGAAAATTCACCCCCAAAAAAATCTTTATTTGGTTTTTCCTATTCTGTCAATTTTTAGTTATTATATACAGAAAAAATACAAAAAAATTCCATTTTTCATTATTTCTTACATTCTTCTTCTTTTTATTCTTCTTCTTCTTCTTGAGTCTTTTTATATGAAAAACACATAGGGAAAAAAATCCATTTTTATCAAATATGTTAAGAGTAAGAAAACGAAATCTTAAGTGGTATAAAGAGGCAAAAAAGATCACATCTTGTGACGATGAAGATGCTTCAATAGAATCTTGCGAGATTGGCTGCTGTGATAGAAAACAAGAGAGAAAGTGAAATGTTAGAGATTATGGAGACACTAAAGAAAGCAATTGCAGAAATTCCAATAAAGTTTGTAGCAATTACAAAACAGGTGGTGGAAGAACAGAGCATGGCATCAATGGTGGATGATAGTGTTGAAAATTCTACAGGTCGAGAAGGATACGTTGTTGACGTTCTAGAGAAAGCTGCTGTGGAAGAAATCAAGTGTGAACCTATAAAACATGTAATATGTCATGCAAACAGCAAATTCAGTCTTGCAAGAAGCACTTATTTTTATTGCACTTTGTCAATAAGGTGTATGATGTATGGAGTCGAAATTAAATCAACAAACAACTTCATTTATTTGTCAGTCACTGGTATGAAGATTTAATCTTATCCACCAAATCCTTTTAGAAATAGCAATAAGTTTAGTTATTTTATAGTTTCTATTAGATAATATGTAAAGCCCAATTTGTTAGGATATTATTTAGAATAATATTTTGTTTCCTGGTTTACTTGATAGAGTTTTCTTATGCTAATAAGGCCATAGTTGTAATAAATAAATAAATATTAAATCTAGTGAGAGTTTATTAATCTATCAGTCTATTCCAAACTTATTAAATATTAAAATTCTTATGGTATTAATTTATATCAAAGTTCTTGGTTAACATAATTTAATGAGTCGCATTCAATATGTACTTCTAGTTTTTAAATTTATTTAATCAATAAATTAAGGTACACTACCTCAACTTAATTTTAGCATTTGTTTCTCCATTATTTAACTTTAAAACTTTATAACTTTTTCTCTCCACAATCATTTTTCCTCTTTGAGGGGTATCACCAGCTTGAGGTTGGGACAAAGCGTGGCTCTAGAAAAGCTTCTAAACTGACATGGAGACACATAGGAGAATCAATCAATGAAATGGGGCAACGGTTAAATCTAATTGTAAGGTGATATATTGAGGACATACTGAAATAATACTTTTTTAAAAAAAAAAAAAAAATGATCGTATGGGTGTGGTGCTGAGTTGATGGATCAAACTTTATTGCTTTGAGGTGATATAGATTTAACATTTTCCTATCCACTATCGGACAACGTATCAAATGGGGACCCTAAATTTTATCTAAGCTTCGTCTTTATGTATGCTTTAAAAATATAAAGATCTAAAAAGATTCACTTACTTAAAAGTTAAAATACGAGTAATTTAATTGAATTTTGATTTAAATATGAAAAGCTTAAAATTAACATATTGTCTTCATTGGATAGTGATATTCAGGGTAATTTGAGATAATATTTTTTTCATTTTTCCTTTATCTTATTTTGAACTTTCAAAGTTTTGCAAGAAACTATAGAGGCCCATATAAATGGATCTTAAGCAAATGTTTTTATATTAGAATCTAATCCATACGAAAAAAAGAAGCAAATGATTGATGCTATGTTCTATGGCCTTTAATTTGATATCTAACGTAACTTTATATTTTTCTTTCTTTTTTTTTTTTCTTTAATCCATGAAGTTTATCCCTTGAAAAGCATCCCAAATGCTTCATTTGCCTGCCCTGGTTTACTAAATAAGTAAATATGAGCTTGGTTTAGTGTGCATCTATAATCAATTAAAACGGATGCATAGTGGGTCAAGCTCAAAACCACTTCATTAATTACGATATCTCATCAATTGATTGAATGATGTATATATTAACCTATAGACCCATCCCCAATAAATTTTGCATTATTACTTGGTATATTTAAGGCAAATCACGCGAGTTATTACAGAAAAACACATCTTACTGTAAATAGATGAAGCAAAATATCGAGAACAAAATAATAAATCTTATGGTGATTTAGATATCGAGAACGTGAGCTGTGCTCTCTTAATCGTGTGATATGAATATGATATATTTGGAAGCAAAGGCTTCCTACAGATGATGGTCACAGTTTCAACTTTCACGGCACTGTCTGGAGTCTGGGCTTTTGAGATATCTTTTGATCGGTTTGGTATTTAAATACGGATAAAATCATATATATATATATATATATATATATATATATATATATATACCTGCCATAGGTATACAAAAACTTAATATAATAAAATTTAGAATATAATACAATTACTCAATCCAGCTATATACCAACCAATGCATTAAAAAAAAAATAATGTATAAATAGTTTGAAAAGAAAAACAGAAGAAATATACAACTCCAAAAACCCATTATAAACATTGGTGACTGCATTAGCCGATCAAGAAAATGAAGGAGATATTAATTTGAGAAATTTATGGGAAGAAACAAGTCAATAAACATGTCTAATTTTACATAAAAATCAAATAGATACTTTTTTAATCAAGAAATTTTACAAACTCATACATTTGTAAAATTTAAAAAAAGGTTCCACTATGAATAATAATATACATCAATTGCTTACAAGTGGATATGGATAAATAAAGTTTTAAAACACAATGATAATGATAACATGTCATAATATTCATCTTAACATATTAAACCATATATCAACTTTCTTTATTCTTATTCTTCACGAAACACAACATATCTTATCATATCATGTCATTGGTAATAATTTCTTTGGATTTGAACCTTTTCAATTATTTTCTTTAATTTTTTTTTTTAAATTTATCTTATTAAGATATGCTAAGTATAATCAATGCTTAAATTTACATAAAAAGAAAATAATATTAATAATAATATTATAAAATAATTAAAAAATCTAGACAATCTCAATAATTAATTTATAAATTTAAAAAAATTAAAAAAAAATCAATTTAAAATAATCCATTTCCAACTTTTCATCTATTTATATATTTATTTATGTAACGGTTTGCATTCATTTCAAGACTTGTGGTAAAGCCGGTGGAAGAACAATTGTTTTTTTTTTTTTTTTTTTTTTTTTTTTGCAATTCACGTGAAGCCTTTAATCACAAAAGACGTGCTACTTTTGCTTTATACTCAAATCCCCGTTATGGAAGATCGCAGAAATCGCCATATTAAATCCAATTCAGGAAACTCATGCCCACTTGTGCAACTCGACATGTGTAATAGCATCGATACCAATCAAGAATGGCCACGCCATATGATATTGGCATAAAAAAAAAAAAGGAACCTAATTATTCCTTCAGCTACAACCTTTTTCTCTTTTAAATATACTGATTAATAATTTATAATACAAGGTTTGATGTGGTCGCTAGCTCTTGCAATAGATTCCATATTTGTTTCCCTAAAGTCAGCGCCCCAATAATATCCCTAGGTTTTCCTCCTCTAGCTTTGCTTTTGGCTTTTGCTATAATGATTAACCTTTAAATTAAGATTTTTTAAGATTTATATCAATACTATGTTTAAAAAACTGCTATTTTAATTTAAATTATATACATACTTATTAAAATAATATATTTACTTAGGAGGTTATTATAATAAACATATTAACGATGTGCATTCATAAATTGTTTTAAATATTGTATGATTATTATTATTTGGTATAAATTATTGCTGAGTTTTTCATATTTTTCTATAAAATGCTAGGACATTTAAAAGGGTTTGTACTAGTAGTAAATAGATACAAATATGGTAATAGGTTATCAAAATTCCTCCTTCATTCAACGTTCAGGTTGTAAGGAATACTTGTATTGAAGCTCTGATACATCGATACTTCTATTGATGCTCCATGAAAGGTTTGAAATTAATGTGTGTGATATGCAAATGGCGCATCTTTTCAAAAACCGGAGGAAAAAGAAAAAGAGAGAGGGGGGGGGCAGGCACATGTGTTTAACATCCTCCATGAGGCCGGCATGTCGTAAAGTATTGGACTATTTAATGGGTTTAAATTACACGTTTGATCAATAAAAGTCAAGTCAATCTAATCTGATTTCTAGTAGTGACAATTGAAAGAAAACACCGTACTCCACTAAAGAAAAGTTTCTCAAAAACTACATTACTATAATTATAAAATTATAATTTCTAAAAAATAGAATAGTACAATATTAAATATTACTTTCTTTGATTTTATTTAAAATGACGTAAGTAATATATTATGAATATATCTAATAATACTGACATACCCTTTTTCTAATCTATTCCTAACTGATTAGATTAGGTTCTTAATTAGATAACGAAATATGCTAGAAATGACTAAAGAATAGTTTTTCTTTTAGTCTTATTTCATTTAATTGTACTTAAAATGATATTAGTTATATATTATGAATATATCTAATAATAACTACACACCCATTTTTTTATGTATGCTTGACTAGTTGAATTAGGTTTCTTGACCGGATAACAAGATAGCTAGAAATGACAAAGGATTAAGTTTTCCTTTAGTCTTATAATGGAATTATAATTTCTTATTTTATAGTAATATTAATTCAATGAAATAGCAATTCTACCAACTAAATGTAAGAATTAAGGTTAAGCAGGTATGATACAAATAGAATATGAGGTTTTACTTGTCTCAGCATTCATCTTTTCCCGCTTCACCACAATTCTTTGCTCCATCCCATGCTACTATTAACAAAAATCGAATAAAGTAACATGTTAGTATTGCATATTAATCTATATTTTTAGGTTTTTAAAATAAATTAGATGAAAAACCCCAAATTTATAAATGATTTTAATATAATTAAGAAGGAAAATTTGGAATTAATCAAGAGAGGATTTACAAAATTTAGAGTCAAATTTTTCCAAAATGATCATTATGCCCATTAACTCAATTTATCTAACATAGCTCTAAAGTAGCCAAGTGACCCAAAAATAAAATTTCATGACCCTAATTAAATGAATAAAATCATTAAGAAATTATTTGAAGTCAATTAAAAAAGAAAAATTAAAAGTTGGAGATCAGTTTTGCAAAATGACAATTTTTCCCTTGAAGACGATTTTAATGAATTTGGACCCGAAATTTCTTAGAGACACTAGCTCTAAGACCTTAATTAGGTAAATAAACGCAAATACAAAATATTTGGAGACAATTGGAAAAGAAAAAAAATTAATTTAGAGATCAATTGGGTAAAATAATCAAAATACTCTTAAGCCTATTTTATAGAAGAGTAGCTAATTAATTTAAATTCCAATAGCATTTTCGTAAAAAGGAAGCATCATTTTTCTGTTAGAGTAAGTGGAAGAAATAAAGGGAAAAATAATACAAAATAGGTTAAATTAAAAAGATACATATCACTATAAGTTATAACCTACTAACACTTATGATTCCATTTATCTTAAACCCTTGTTAAACCCTACTATTAAACTCATTTTTTGACAGAAAATAGCAGCCCCCCATTTCATTTTTTCTAGAAAACTCTCTAAGTCAAATGTTTTTAAAAACTTATTAAGCCTATTCTACTCCTTAAACCTCTTAATACCCATTAAACTCTATACTAACTTGGTGCGTTTTTTTTTTTTTGTGAGTTTTAGATCAACGATCAAGTGAAATTCTAAGCTAAGAGGGGGCTACTTTCCATGTGATTTGGGTGTAAAAGTAAATAAAATAATGACTTAATTCAAGTGAATTTTAGTTTGTAGATTATAAATCTAAGTAATGTATGGTGTTTATTGTGAAGGAAGTTAATTAAGAGTTTGGGAAAAACTTTATCTTGGAGATGGGTAGGCTCAATTGGTGGAAGATTTGAGTACTTCTTGGATCTCCAATAAGGTAAGCTCAAAATCTTGTTTAAGTTGATAGTTTATGATAGTTATAAGTGATTGAACTTGAAGATTTGATAATTTCATGAATATTGAGGATGTATTAGGCTGTACTTTTGTTGCTACCATCCATATTGAAGATTCTTGAGTGTCATTTCATGATTTAAGAATTAATTCATGATTTAATATGTTTTATGTGTTTTTGGTGCTAGATTGAATGATAGAAATGAAGCATAATGCATGATAATTAAAGATATGTAATAGGTTATTAGATGTAATTGCAACTACCATTATGAAGATGGATTTGAGGCTTAAATTTTCTTACTAAATCTGATTTGAATGTTGGGTGATGATAAATTGATTATTGGAGTATGAACATGTGATGTGTGGAATGATTTTGATGATTAATTAGTAGATATAACATGTAGAAGGTTAGAATTTGGTAGTGTAATTGAATTAGTAAATGAATGAGTTGATTTAATTGTTAAGTTATAAATTCCCAGCATGTTAATATGTTCATAAAGTGATGAATTAGATGAAAATTGAAGTTGCTTGATAAATATTAAGTTTGGTGAAGTTTAGGAGTGAATTGGCTTAAATTGGAGGATTGAATGAACTTAAATTTATGATTTTCTTGTATGATTTATTAATGTGGTTGATTCTGAATTTTTTTTATATATTATGTTTATTTTAAGTAGGTTTGATGGAATTATCATTTAATTATAAGTAGAAGTTGGATTGGATGTAAAATGAAGCCTAAAAGTGAAGATGTGTAGAAATTGGATTAGTTGAATGGAGAGAGATAAGTTAGGGCATGCTATGTTTTGATTGCTCTATTTAGACATTATTTTTGGATTGAAAATGAAAAATAAATGATGTATTAGACACTAAGAAGGAGTAAGAACAAAGGAACTTTGGTTTAGAGTGATCTAGACCTAAATTGAATAAGTTGTGAGTTCTTAAAGTTGAAAATTCGTAATTAAGTTTGATATGATAATTCAAAGGCTCTAAACTAAATAAAATAAGGCTTCTTATGTTAAAATGGGTAGTAGAAGTGACAAGGAAACACATGGCTTTGGTTTCACTTGATTTGAGCTTAAATTGAGTAAGTCATACTCCTTTAAAATTAAAATTTTTAATTATAACAAATTAAAATTTAATTAATGATTAGTTTAATTGAACAAAGTCAAGACCAACCCAATCACAAGTTGGGCCAACCAAATAGGCTCAAGGATTATGCCTTACCCTCTCTTTGGGTAGCTCATGTAATTAAACATAAATTGGTTAAATGGGCTTAATTAATTAAACAATCATAATTAGACCAAAATAAAATGTGACATGATAATGTGAACCAATAACTCATGGGCCTAAGATCCAAAATCTAAAACATAATTAGGCCTATTTCTTCATAAGGCTCACACCTTAAATGATCTTTAGTACGATAAGTAATTCAATTAGGTCTCAAACCAATTCAATGCCTAAATCGAGCTAAGTAATCACATGAACAATACAAAGGCCTAATAGGATAAAATGGGCTTACATGACTTGAATAAAACTTAAATAGACTTAAGGTCCAAAACCTATATGGATCCATTAATTATAAGGCCTATATCCTAAATAGGTCTTAACAAATAAATCAAATTTAAATGGGTTTTCAATCCTATAAAGCCTTAAATCAAAGAAAGACTTAAAGCGAAATAAAAATTTTACTCAAAAATCAATTAAGCTTTGTCGAGTCTAATTTTTGAATTCCCATTCCTAATCCGATCTAAACTAGACCCTATGCTCATCTAATCTAGATCCTCGACTTGAGTTAGGAATTTCGTTTAATTTTTGGAGTCGCCACCCAACTGTTGTTGGGAAAATTGAATTAAGACTAAAGGAGCGGATTAGTCTTAATTTGGACCACTAGTCGTCGTTCTTTTCTCTTCTCGTTTTTGTGAAAAGAGGAAAAGGGAAAACCAGAGCTTCTAAGTCCGCAGGCTAACCTATTAAAACTTTTGCGGTTACCACCTAATCTCCTAAAACTGTTCATCTTTAGAAATGTGTTTCATGGTGTTTCTGTTACTTTTTATTATGTTTTGGAATTATTTTGAGAAAATGATTTTTCATACATTTTAGGGGTTGACCCGAATGGGTGCCTACGTACCTGCTACTCAGGATCAAACAAGCCGTAGTTCGCTTTTCTGAAAAAATTTAGGTTTGTTGATGAATTTTAATTTTGCAAACTCTTTTGATTTAAGTTCTTAACGTCTTTGGGATTTTTCTAAAACTTCTAAGCCTAAACTTTGAATTTGATTTTTTTGAAAATGATTTTGAAGGAAAACATCAATTTTGAGTTTATTTGAAGAAAAGGATTTTTCTAAGTGTTAAAACTTAATTTTTCTTCTATTTTCATAATTTTTTATTTTTTTTAATTTTTATGATTTTTATGATTTTTGTGATTTTTTATAAGTTTTTTGTGATTTTTATAAATTTTGGTAATTTTTATGCTAGAACATTTTATCCTAAGTTATTATCTATCCTATTTTGAAATCTAAAGTTTTATTATTATTTTTCCTAATCTTTTTATTATTTTATTCTATTTTTTTATTTTTTTATTCTTTTATTTTTTTTTTTACATTTTATTTATTTTATTATTTTTTTTTACATTTTTCTTAATTCTAGAAAAATCTAATTTCTACATTTTTTCCTATTTATTGAAAATAAAACAAAAACAAATAAATAAATGACTAAACAAATAATAAATAATAAATAACAAATTCGGAATAAATAAATAAACCAAATAAATTAATTAAATAAAATAAAAAAAATCCGAAAAGATCCGACTTACCTGGATCCGGGTCGGTGCGCGGGTCGAATCGGGTCGGGTCGGGTCGGATCGGTCACGGCGGCGGGGTTGGCTCGTTCACGGTGTTCCGGCGGTCGTTTGCGGCGGGTGAAGTGTCGAATCCTAGCTTCTTGAGGGTGCTGAATCCGATGGTGGTGGCGGTTTACTCCCAAATCGCCTCCTAGCGGTTGCTCCAACTCCGATCGATGGTCGCGGCTCCAAGCTTCTTCGGCGTACTCCGATTTGCTCCTTTCTCTCTCTTTCTCTCACTTTTTCTTCGTGTTTTTTCCGTGATTTGGCTTCCTCCTGCTCTTCTCTATTTATAGGCGTCCGAAAAACCTCTTGGATAAGCTCAAATCGGCCGATTTGGATAAATCCGAATTTTTTCCATTTTTAGATTTGATTTTATCCCGGTGATTTGATGTTAATCTCTTGTGCTCCTTTGGTTTATCTGATGGATTTGGCCTTATCTCGACTTTAATCTAGAAGATTAAAAGAAACGGCCGATTTCGCCTTCGTCGAATTCTGTCGGATTTTTTCCTCCGGTTGGGCTCGCGAAGAAGACGATCACGCGCGACGCGCGTGACTTCCCTTGGCAATCACATGCTGCCACGTGGCAGCTCCAGGGAAAAGAACGAAAAATTTTTGCCGAGCGCCTGTGGGGGGATTCGAACTCGCGACCTTCGCCTTCACAAACGGTTCCCATGGCACAACACGAGCACGACTGAACTGGCCCAATTTCCCCGATTTTATTTACATCGCAAATTGTACATATGCGATGCAATTTTTTTTATTTTTTTGTATTTTTTGAAATTTCAAAAATTTGTAAAAATTATTTATTATTCATTATTGCTATTTCTAAAATCATTTTTCAAAATTGAAGTGTTTTCCTATTTATTTTCATTTTTTGAATATTTTTATTATTTATGCTAAATTAAGGAAAAATTGGGAAAAATTAGGAAAAATTGAAAATTGATTATTATTGAAAATTATTGATTCATAGGGCAAAAATGGGGTGTTTACAAGCTTAAAACATAACAAATAAGATTAGTTAAACATAATGGGTCTAAGGTAATTAAAGATAATTGAACTAACCTAATTAGAAATAAAATAAATTTATTGACTATAACTAAACTTAACTAAATTAATTAGTACTTGTGGGTCTAATTTCAAACAAAATTGAGCCTACTATTTTTTAAAAGGCTCAAGCACCTTATTTAAGCCTTAAACAAAACTAAATTTAAAATTCAAATAACTTATTAGATTTAATTGAATAAACTTTAAATGATTCAAGCTATAATTAACTAAAAGTTAATTGGGCTCGTAACTAATGTGAGCCTAAAGTAGTTTAAACAAACCTTAGAATAAGATTTAATCATTTAGAATAATCAACTTACTTATAATTTTCTCTTTGATGCATAAAACCAACTCAATTGATCCAATTGGAACTTGAATTGCAATTCAAGAAACGTGGACCTTCAAGTATGTAGTAACCAGCATGTTGTGTGCTAGAATAGAAGATTAAACCAAACTAATAATCAACTTGACTAAGTAACCGCTTGTTACTTGCACGTGGTTACTTGAGCTAGCAAGTGATAAACCTTGAATCGAGATTATGCCTATGGTCATATACCCCAAGATGACGTTGTAGTTAGGCACTTAGGTTACCTAGGGTGGCTTGGTGGGTAACGGATAAGTGAAATTTTATTGGATAACGAACATTGTAAGTAAAGAGAAGGTATATTGGGAGTTGTCTGAGATTATGGGACTCGATGGGCAACATGATATAGTTGGACTATGATCAGTGGGTTCACATAATGGTCAAATCACTTAGACGAGACTACTTAAATACATGGTTTTTTAATGATGGGGAGTCTCACTACTCCCATCAACCCCTAATGTTCGCTGCAGTGAAATCAAACCCCTTATCTCTCGTCGTAATGTCCAAAATTATGAGTACTCCCATATTAGATGTTTAAATAAGCTAATTAAATGAATTGAATGATTACCTATTATATTAGTATGTAGGCTTGTTTGACATGCGTGTATGTGTTTGCATGACTATGTACTAGGCCATTGTAGCTTAATCCTTTTTCTTTTTCAAGTGAGGACTATTTGGCGAATTTCCTATTAAATTTGATGGGTTTCAACTTCAAGGAGGGGAATGGGGGCAAGATTGACAACCTCGATTCTAAAAGATATCATTGATTTTGTTTCCTATTTTTTACTTAAGCTTGATATTATGTTTTTGGTACTATATTAGACTTTTATAGAAGTCGCCTATAGCCTTATGACCTGTTTACTTATATATGTATTTTGTAGGTTCCTTAGACTCTAAGACTTATATTTCTATTTCGTGCTTCCACTGTGTTTTTTAAATTTGACGAACCTCTAAAATGTTTTTCAAAATCAACAAACATCAATTATTTTTAAAATTTAATCAATAATTTTAAGGTCCTAAAGTTGGTTTAAAAACCTACTTAATAATTGTAATTTTACGTATTTTACTTAAATAGAACACGTAACAAGTTATTGATGTCATAGTAAATTAAAGGCATGATGCTATTGATGCTATAATTTGCGTTGACAATTATCTTTCTAGCTAGTATTAGTATAATTTAAACAAAAATTTTATTGTTTGTAAGCGTTTATGAACCTAAGCTAACAAATATGAAAAATATGTGAAAATGGAAAAAGATATATAAATATAAAGAATATGTAAAAATAGGAAAATTCATGTGTAATGATTTATAATTTTTTTTCTTTTTAGCCCTATATATAAAAAAATGCATCGAGTTTATTTTTCATAAATATTATTATATTGCATGTTAATTAGTATCCTCATCTCTATATCTATATATTAAATAAATTATCCTTTACCAAAAATTTTTCTAGATTTATAGTGGTAAAATTATACTTATTTACATATCTTTTGACGTTGTGAATACCAACGTAATATATATCAAACAAACATATATTTAAGTTTATCAGTGATTGCGAGAGCACAATCCTACTCATATGGTATACAAACAAATTTTTTTAAAGAACTTTTTTATATAAAAAAAAAGGTTTTATGGTTAACTAATCTATAAAAGCATTTGCTGATGCTTTAGACGGGAACTGATAATAGAGTTATACGAGACATTTCGTTGATC
Organism: Laguncularia racemosa; assembly: GCA_037954665.1. Taxonomy (NCBI): domain Eukaryota; kingdom Viridiplantae; phylum Streptophyta; class Magnoliopsida; order Myrtales; family Combretaceae; genus Laguncularia; species Laguncularia racemosa. The sequence continues at coordinate 515,272 of JBBMOL010000040.1, forward strand.
AAATTCAAGATTGACGATTATGTTTCCAATCTTATAATTGTTTTTCATTGTTATTTTTTAAAAATGAACCTTGACTTTATGACAAGGATAAATAATGACCAAACATACTATAAAAATTATCCCAGGCATGGGAAACGAAAACTTCCATGAAAGGGAAACAAGATTCCAGGGCTTTTTATGTTGCAATTTGTATATTTTCAGCTTTTTTTTTTTTTGTTTTCCCAAAAATAATTCGGCCACGTATTTATATTATATTTTATTGTTTTTGGCAGGCCGAGGTTGTCAGCTCTCTTTGCAATAACGATGACAATAATGGGACTGCTGAGGTATCATGATGGATGACCTTTTTAAACCACTTTTATAGGTTTGTTTTTCTCTTAAAATAATATTAAATAATCATACATCATTCATCATTCATATACTGTATGTGTCACAGTAAAAAGAGAGTCCAATATATATATATACTTTACAATTACCGTAGAGTTATATCCTTTATAATGCTATTAAGCAAATATTTATATATACTTGTTGGAATAAATAAAATATGTCCTCTCTGTTGTAATTATTCACGGTTCAAGGTCAAATAAAAGTAACAATGGATTCAATTTTAAGGAAATTTTTGTATTTGTTTGTTTGTTTTTATTTTTATTTTCACTTTTGATATTTATTACCTGAGGCCTGAGCAACCTTCAGATTGAAAATTTCAGTGACACAACTGCAAATTTGATGGGGTTGCAGTACTTAGTACATGGACCACCCTCCTTCCAGATAGCAACCTTGATGACCTTTCCCATTTCGAAGTGTTCGTTCAATCATCGATAACCCGCATCACATCACACCCCTCTCTCTATACTTGTCTCTCTGGGATTGGTATGGGGTGTCTTTTTATTATACAAATAGGGTAAAAAAAAAGAATAAATAAATAAATTAAATACTGTCGTTACTAGTTCTTATCTTCCACATCGTAACACTCTCAAAAGAAAATGATAAAAAATTTGCATGACAAACTGAAAGACATCAAATATTGAGCTGTAATAAATAGTTCTCTGGTTGTTGTTTTGCCTTGTTTTTGTATGATAATCCTGCAGTTGAAACAAGGATTTACCTTGAAATAGAATCTTTGGGGAAAAGGTTCTAGGTCTGCTCGCACATCACAGTACTCCTTCAAAGAGAGGACAACACTTTAATGATGATTTAGCATTACTGAATATTTTAGAAAGAGGATATGTTTTTCCTAGTGTTGAAAGCAAACACACTGTTATTTTCAGAGATATTTTCATCTCAAACTATCATTATTTCTTAGTATGAAATCATAACCATTTTGTCATTATCTATGTTTAATGAAGCGAGTCAAGAAAACCATAATTGAACCAAACAAACAATGAATAGTGAGAAAAAGAAGAGCATGAAAAGAAAAGGAGAGATTTTACTATAAAATCCTAGATCTTGATAAAATCCAAATCGATACTTTTGGTTTATTTGTAAGATGAGAACGGAATAGTTTTCCCTCACCTTCTAGTGCGTGCACATGCCTAAGGTTAATATCGCATTTGATATATAAAGTTGCAATTTTATAGTATTGTTAATCCTACTTATAAAAAAATTGCAATTTTTTCCTTAAACTAAAATGATAACTATCTCTTATGTATTAGAAAAGTGCTTATATATTAAAAAAATTTATAAGCAAAAGGATCAACATTGAAGGCCAAATTCAAATATAGGATTGAATTTTTAAATGATTAAAATAGAAAATCATCATTATTTTAAGTGGTTCAAATAGAAAATCTTGTCACTATCCTATAAAGATAACATGTCAACTTAATTTTAATAGTATTATAATGGTGTTACAATAGGTTCCTTTATTTGAATCACTTAACGTAATGTCGATATTTCATTTTAACAACTTAAAAGTTCGAATATTTATTTCAACTTAGCTTCAAACATTAATCTCTTTACTTATAATTTCTCCTTATATATTTTATAGTCACCTGTAAACCCTTGTCAATCTCAAACAAAGCCACCAATTAAGCCATAAACCTAACCAACTATATCACCTATGAACCTACCACATCATTAGTTCAACCACCACACCACCTCAAACCAAGCAATCATTAGACCACCTCTAACTACCAAATGTCTAAAACCATCAAAACTAAGAGAGCTCAAACTTGAAAGACTAGTGGACCAATGAAGTTAAGGGAGCATTAGCCCACTCAACCACTAAGCCACAAACCTAATAGAAGCCTTAACTCACACAATAGACTTTTGAAACTACATGAATTGGTAAAGAGGTTTATGTTTGGGTAATTTACACCTAGGTTAGGAGGTGCCAGGTTTATGTAATTTAAGCCTAAGGTTGATTAAGCTGAGGTGAAGTAGATGCTTTAGCGAGTGGTTTAGGTAGGTCAAAGCTACATTTGGTTGTGGCTTTGAGCTAGGATTTGGTAAAGATTAAGTTTTAGGGGTTCAAAATAAAAGAGGTTTGGCCTTTTAGGTCTATTTTTAGCTTAGTTGCACCAAGTAAAGTAATAGCTACTACTTGTCTATTCTATTCATCAGGAATTATAATTCTATTCCTACATTTTTTTCTTTTTCTTTTTTCTTTTTAAATTCCACTAACTAAACGCACCATAAGTAAAGTGAAGTGACAATATCAATATGTTAAAAAAGAGTACTAGTTGTGTCATAGAAGTATTTCTCCTGCTTAGAGAACTTGATGTTCCATTTTAAGTAAAACTCTAATTATAACTATATAACTAAGGGTAAATATAGTTTGATTCGATTAAATTTACCCCTTAGAACTAAAGTAAAATTGATAGGAAAGTTGAACTTATTATGCTAGTTACTAAAGCTAAACCTAAGATCAGCAAATTTAGGCTAAAGGATTTCATTTACTACATTTAGATCTTATGTAATGCTATAGACAATTACAAGTGTCATAGTGTAAAACTAAAGTAAGAACTTAGGTAATATTTGTGCATTAGAGGCACCTCATTTAAATGCCACCCTTAAATCATTAGAGCAAAGTTCAATAGAAAGGTTTAGGTTTGCATTAAGACCACTTCTTTCAAGCAGACTTTGAGGCCAATCAAACAAAGTGAACCCCTAATTTGAAGGAATCGACTAGTTTAAGATGGCCATGTCACTCTTATTGAAATTCCATTAACACATATGCCATAATTTTGTTGAATTTAACTTAGAAATGTAAGATGAAATCGTTGTTGTATATATGAATGTCAATCACTACCCTATGTACAAAAATTTGGTAATGACTAGAACTACTGACACTAAGATAATTTCCATTTTGGTCTAATATGCCTTTTTGAATTGTCCTTCACTAAAATTGCTTCTAATAGGTCACTAATCCTAGGATTGCTCATGTTACGCTTAGCCTTAGAATTTTTATGCACTCATGGCCATTATATTAAGCAACACCTTAATAGGTAAGAGTATATTACTTTTATTTAAGGAATTACAATCTTGCTTTCTTATTGAATTGATGTCCTCGTTATAGTCGCTATACATATATAACACCTCACTAGGTTGACTTTTGAAGGTAGCCTCATAGGTTCAAGAGGTGACCTTTACTCTATAGCAACTTGCATTAAGTAGGTTCAATGCATTGTTCTTATGGTGCAACATCTATCTTTGGGATTATTTAAATTATATAACTTTTTCCAAACTCTAACACATTGTTTGGATGGGTGGAAATCTAAGGAAATCAATGGAAATATATGGAAATCACATGTTTAGTTATTCTAATGAGTAGTGGAAATCAAAGGAAATGATGAAAATGGGTAGAAAAGTTTCCACTCTAGAACCACTTTTGTTTTTTGTTAATAGGCCTTTCAGCCATGAACCTTAAAGCCTAGCTTGGTAGGCCCATCCTTGGAGTCAAAACAAGCCTTAGCTAGAGTATGTGATTCAAATTAGGCAAGTCTACCAAATCCCTAGATATACTCCATCGTATCTTCTTAAGTAAGGATATCTTGGATGAAGATACAATTACCACATCCAACTCCTATCCTCTATGCCTATAAATAGATAGCTAAGGCTTTAAGGTAAGGGATCGAAACCTTAACACACGCATTACTCTATTACTGTTACTATCAATCTCCTTACGCTATCTACTGACTTGAGTATCAGAGTCCATATGTCAGGTACACCATAGGCACCCTCAATAGCTCATGTTTTCTCTCTTGCAAGTGCTATTATATTACAATCTACCATCTAGCCTTACATAGGCTCTCAATTGAAGAAAAGCAGTAACAACAATTTTTCTCTAAAATTGAAGAGAAATCAAAGGATATAGGTGAAAAGTTTAAGAAGTTACAAGAATACACTTGAAACAGATCCTTGTTATATGCTATAATGGGTACCCTAGACTATTCATTATTTTATTTCTCTTCTTTTTATTTCTTTTGCAGTAACCAAATATGTGAAAAAGAAAAAAAAAACTCCATCCATTTTCTTTCATTTTTAATCTTCATATTTAAAAAAAAGGTAAAAATTAAAATGGCACAAATTAGCAATGATCTAAGAACATCAAGTGAACGTAACCTTTTATGAGAATCAGAGCTCAAACCCAAAAATTTTGTAGCCAAAATTTAGTCCAAGCTAGGCGCCTTATGGCTCACTATTAAAGATGGTCATTGTCTTTATAAAATTTTCATTTTTCATGGTCGGTCCTTGGAACACGTCCAAGAAGTTATGAACTAAATGAGAATTAGATATAGGCCCTTTATGTGTTAATATATGGCCCAAGAACAGGCAAATGGCTAACATTTTGTTTTTTTAATCATTTTGAAAAGAAGAAGTGAGCTGGGCCTAAATTAGAAAGAAAAGGAGATGAAGCCCAAATAGTTGGATAATTGAAAAGTCTCAAGGTTTGTTGATCACTGAAATTTCTTCAAATGGGTTAACCATCGTGAAATATAAAAAATTAATGGCCCAAGATTTGCTGGACATCTAGAGGATTGAGGTTAAGAATGGCAAATCACTTTAGGACATTCACGTCCACTAATGATATTATATATATATATGGGATCGACCTAAGGGGGGTCTGGACTCCGAAAGGACCCCGCCTACCCCGCTTAGGAGAAATTAATTATTAATTTTATTGGACAAGCAAAACTATATATTATCTAAGTGTGTTTATGTGTTTGTCCAATTTTCAATAGTTTTTCGCAAGATAGGATGTCGACTTAGGTAATTGCTTTTAGGTAATCTCTAGTTTATCCATTCAAATTATTTATATGTCAGATTCATTTTTGTCTAAATAACTTGATAAATATTAGATACAATTTGGACTTAAAAACCCGCTTTCTAAACACATTTTCATATATAAAAAAAGAACCATGATTTCATTCCAAATCAATTTTTATATACTAGATATTACATTAATTCTCTAATGAATCCTATTAGTTGTGAGTATTTACTAATTCGTCTAGTTAATCTACTATGACATGATCATAACAATTTCACGCACACTGTACAGCCCTTCCCCTCAAGGTTCAAAGTAATAAGAAAAATTCAAAATAAAATAATGGCTAATTAATTCTATTTATTAAAACGAAAAAGTTACAAAGTATATTAATCTTGCGATCAGCTTTCCATCTAAATTGTTGCTGCCTTCTCGAAACATTATTAATATAACACTTTCTCACCATCACCATGAGGTCAGCTTTTACAAATTTGATGATGATATGCCAGAAAGATCTATGGAGTTTGTATTGTAATAAGGCTCTAATTCTATTCACTATTCACTGGACGACCATTATCAAGGGGTAATATATTGTTTAGGGAGGGGATGCATGCATTTGTTTTCCATACTTTGCAATAATGGAAGTGGCGTCTCGACCCCATGATTCTTCGCCTTGCCTCGATTGTTGACTGCAGCATGTTGTTGAATATTCTGTGGGCTTCATCATCTTCAACGGCTGATGTGTGGCGGCTGCTTCTTGTTCCTCCCTGGTAAAGATTGACGCGCATGTACGTATCAGAAGTGCTGAATAATTGCTTTGAATCTTGTGCATTTTCATGAACATTTTTTTTTCAATAAATTGATCTTATTCTATATATTCAACGACGTATTTGTCGATATGACTCAAGCTTTCATGGAGTTTACCGGCTTATAATCCCATATCCCGCATGTTTTCTTGCAAGTCCCATATGTTCTCTTGCAATTTATTTACCATACCTTTCATCTACATCAACAACCCAGGATGATGACTTAAAATCAAAAACTAAATTCAACAAATAAAAGACATGAAATGAATGAAAATCGGTGAAAACGAACAAAAAGAAAGTGAGCATGAATCAACAATTAATGAAACTATCATCGATAACAGTTATCTCGTAACTCGATTAAATAAAAATAGTATTTTTATCTTTAGTTTTTTAAAAATTTAGAGAGGGGAAAGGTTTTAGAATAAGATTTATAGATTTTTTATTATAAACAAATACATTCTTTCACACCTTAATAAATTGTATAAACTGTTTATTAATAACCTATTCTAATTATTTGTATTCTAACAAATCTTACTAATTACGAGTATTTACCACTTCATCCAGCTACTTTCTCTTATCATTTTTAAGGCTATTTTCAATCTTATTTTTGTTTTACAAATATTAACAATCTGATTTACTGAGTCCCTGTAACTATAAGTTTTATTTCAATTTTTTTGGTTTGTATATTGTTTGCATTCGTACTTACCTGCCTTTAGGAACGAGTCGAGAAGCCTGGTCATAACTCTTCCTATTTGAACTTGTTATCAATTCCATCCTTGCTCTTTTAAGGTCAATTTACATTCTCGACTTAAGTCCATCTCTTCTATAAATCAAGTATCCTTAAATATATTATAAAAACATAGCAAAGAGTACAATAATAATAATAACGCTTGGCCATCATTGTTTTTTAGTGATATGAAAAATCAACCCCGGCACCTCAATTCGACTAAGACAACCGGGAATTAGCAGTAAACCAATCTATCGTCAGATTTGGATGTCTAACAGCTTGGAAGCTTCGTCGAATTGAACTTAAACCCGCTTTATGGTTCAAACTGCAGAACCTTTTTCACTTAGTTTCTTTATGTAAGGATAGAGATATTTATCGAACTAAATTGAGCCTAATCAATTCAATCGGCTGAATCAAGTCACATCACATCATAAAATGTGGTTGTTTTATATTTCAATTTGATTCATGATTTAATTTAAAAAAACAAAAAATAATCGAGATTTTTTAGTTTTAGATCCTATTAATATTTTGTTCTAATCCTATTTAATTCTTCTTTTTTGTTACCTCTTTCTCACTCTTAACCTTTACAATCTACTTTATTTCATTCACCTTCATCTCGACACTCATCTCTTAAGTAAACTCACATATTTTCACTATCACCTAATAGCATTATATTTTAACATCGATGCTACCATTTTATAACGTTATATAACTTAAACTCTTGCATAATATATCTCAATTTAAATATCAATGGATAGTTGAAATTTTAGATACATATTAGTATTAACAGCTATAATAAAATGCTTTTAAAAGTGATTCCAACTTAACCTTATTACATTTCAAGCAATTCTATTTAAAATTTTAAACAGTTAAAAGCAATTTTGTTTATTATGAGTTTAAACCAAATTGTTTCAAATAAAATTTAATTTGATTCGACTTCTAAATCAATTTAAACCAAACCATGATAACCTTTAATAAGCAATAATAAAAAACGCACCCCAATGGGAATGGTGATGAGTCGGATTGAACCTTAGGCCTGACATGGCAGGCATGCCTTGATAGGTTCCTTACCCAAACCCAAATCGAAGGTAGTAAGTCAAGACCATGTAGGGACCCGCCAGGTAAACAATTAGGGGTGATTCATGCCCCCAAACCGGTGGACGCTGGATGTCCATAATGGGTCATCACAAAGAATTAAAATGTATATATATATCTTTAACAATTAAAAAATTAACTATACTGGAGAAGGGGAAGAAAGTGAAAATGCATATTCTTATTTTATTCCCTTTTTAATTGTATTAGGAGAATGGGAAATAAGTCCAAAGTCGCGTCCTTAAAAATTAAACTGAAGGTTGCTTCTTTAATTATGCTGAAAGGATAAATATAAAAAGACCGAAATACCCCTTAACGTGAAATGATTCTCTGCGGCATTTTATATTGTATAACTATAAATTTCGGAAATTAAAACTTAACGATAACGTTTAATATTCATTTTGGGAAGGCTGTGTAGGATCTGACAGGTTTTCAAGTCGTAAATTCTTCAATATTTACCCTTAATTATATACATATAGGCATTAAGTAATAGCCTACATGGTTCCTTTCGTGGAATAAGGTTTTCAGCTAGAAGGAAAGAAGAGAAGTGACGGGTTATCTTGAGAAGGGGGAAAAAAAATTATTAATATTGATATATTATATGTTTTGATGGTTGATATATAATTATTAATTATTTTTTAATATATGTTAATTATAATAAGTATTTTTTAAAAAAATTATAATTTATATTTTTATATATTAGAATTTTAATATTATTTATGCATTAGTAATTAATTTACGTGTGGAATATATTGGGAAAAGAAAACTATTAAAGAATTGAGCGGAATATTTTGGGAAAAGAAATGAAAAGACTTGTTAGGAGGGAGAAGAGCCAGTACGTCGTGGAATTGCTTCCAGCCTTCACCCAACTCATGCTCATCATGCCCATTAATATTCTCCTTTTGCCTCTAATCAAAGCTCTTCACCTGTATTTATCCACAAAAAAAAAAAAAAATCTTCACCTGTACACCTTGTCCCTTTTCTCTATAATAAATGAAACGTTACACCATGTAGTTGAACCTTTGTCATTACATTTGAAAAGAAGAAGAAGAAGAAAATTGCTAATATGTGTATTTAGGGGTCCAAGAAACATGTTTTAACAGCAATATTGTAATATTTGATGTATTGACACTGACAAACAACTTTTCTTTGATATATTTTCGCAATAAATATGGTCAATAAATTTCTTAAAACATCTATTAATTATTACTGTTATTATTATTTTACCAGAGAAAGATTTATTAATTATATCACAGTTTTGGATCTATCTAATAAACATCAATCTTTATCTCCACCAACAGCGCATGAATCTCAACAACCAACAACAATAGATTTAATTCATCCCAATCAACATAACAACAACATTATCTAGCTCCTAGCTTTATGTAAATTAGATAAACACTATCCTAACTAACCTACAAACATGTATGCAATCAATGTATATATATTTAAGAACAATCAATGTAAATTATGTAGCAATAGCTTCAACAATTGTCTTGATTTGTTCTACTTGCAATTCTTTTATGGTATTAGAGCTTCTCGATCTATTCCAACCTCCAGCATAACAATCAAACCACTGCTGACAACTTACCATGACAACTGAGGATATCCCAACTGTCATCCAAAACATCTTAAAGCCCACCCATCCACTCATCATGATTACAATCCACAACTCCATCAAGCTCAACACCACCAACTACCCCTCTTGGAAAACACAAATTGAAGCTATTCTCATCGGCTATGACCTCCACAAATTCATTGATGGATTACACCTTCCTCCACTAACCACCATCACAATCGATGACACTACCTCTCCCAACCTAGCCTATCACACATGGCTATAACAAGATAAACTCCTATTTGGAGCACTCGTGGGCACCCTCTTACCCAACATCGTCCCTCTCATCATGCAATTTGCAACTTCCCACCAGGCATGGCAAACTCTCGCTAACACCTATGCCAAACCCTTTTCGGGGACACATTAAACAACTCAAGAAAAATCTAAAAAATATCACCAAGGGATCCCACTCCATCACAAACTACATGTAATCCATCAAACTCCATGCTGACGAACTGGCTGCTCTTGGCAAACCTCTTGATCTCGAAGACTTGATTGAAAAAATCCTCGATGGCCTTGATGACAACTATCAATCGGTTATTGATGCTGTCAACAAACGTGACTCTACCATTTCCTTTGATGAACTTCATGAAAAACTCATCAACAAGGAGCTCTCCCTACAACACTCCTTAATGCCCACCTCTACTCTACTTGTAATTCTGCACCTTTCACAAGCATGCTCAAACTGCTGGTCTCCTCGCAATTGTATTCCCCGACCTATCCCTAACTCGCCTCATGTTGCCACCATTGACAATTCGTTAACCAGACCTCTTCTCACGAGGAATCCTCGCCCAGCTCGACCCTTCCCCGGCAAATGCCAGTGGTGCCGTGAACAAAGGCATGTTGTCTCATAATGTCACCTATTTCGCTAACACTATCTTCATGCTTGACCACCCTCTAGAACTCCCATGTCTCCCTCCTTGGCAAGCACAAGCACATGCTGCCCCCACCACCTCCACTAGCAATTCCTGGCTCCTTGACAGCGGAGCCTCCCATCATGTCACCACCGATCTCAACAATCTTGCCATTCACAATTCCTATGATGGCATAGATGAAATCTTCATCGGTGATGGCTCTGGTCTCTCCATCACTCATAACGGTTCCACCTCTCTCCCTACTCCCTCTTGTTCCTTTACTCTTTCGAATGTACTATGTGTTCCCTCCATGCAACGCAATCTCATCTCTATTTCTCAGTTTTGTACCACCAACAACACTTCCATTGAATTCTTACCATCTTCCTTTTATGTGAAGGATGCGCGCGAGCGCCATTCTCCTTAAAGGTCACTATAGGGATGGCATCTACTTCTGGCCACCTTCTTCATCACCACTCCTCGCCTTCTCCAGCGTCACCACCTCTCTCCCTACCTAGCATCACCGCCTTGGTTATCCTTCGCTGCCATTGCTCAAGCATGTCCTATCTTCCAATAATTTAGCTGTTTCTAATTCCTCTAATTCACCACTCAATTGTAATTCATGCTATTGTAATAAAAGTCACAAGTTACCTTTTTCCTCCTCTATGATTTCCACCTCTTCGCCTCTTGAAGTTATCTTTACCGATGTATGGACCTCACCAATTATGTCTATTAATGATTTCAAATACTATGTTATTTTCGTAGATCACTTCGTGAAATATACATGGTTGTTTCCCCTTAAACGCAAATCCGATGTCCATGCAGTCTTTATTCACTCTAAGACCCTTGTGGAAAACCATTTTAATCACTCCATCAAAACTTTTTACTTTGACAATGGAGGAGAATACTAGGCCTTATCCTCCTTCTTAACTGCTCATGGCATCTCTCACCTCACTACTCCACCTCACACACCGGAGCATAATGGCTACTCCAAACGACGTCATCGTCACATTGTTGAAACCGTTCTCTCCTTACTATCTCATGCTTCCATGCCTCTCACATACAGGTCATATGCCTTCCTCACTGCCACTTATCTCATCAATCGCCTTCCTACACCTACACTCAACAAAATGTCCCCCTTTGTCAAACTCTTTAGCATTACACCACATTATGAAAAACTTTGAAGCTTCAACTGCCTATGCTATCCTTGGCTTTGCCCATACACAGCCCAAAAACTTGAGGCTCGCTCCTCTCTATGTGTGTTTGTTGGCTACTCATCCACTCAAAGTGCCTATCTTTGCCTCTAAATTCCCACTAATAGGCTATATATCTCTCGCATTCCGCTTCTCCACATCTCATCCTTGCCGATCTCGAGTCTCACACTCCTTTCTCTCTGACTGGTGTTCCATTACACTACCTCTTCTCGTCCACCCCAACTCTTCACAACCAAGACCTCCACCTGCGCCCCCTTCCTTGGCTCGATCTCCTTCATCCCTAATTGATCTCTCACTCAACTTACACTCTTCACAACCTCCACCGCCTTCCTCACCAAGGGTTAACATGACTCGATCCAAACACAACATTCACAAACCTATCTAAAAACTCAATCTTCATGCGGCTATTCTACCTCCCAATTGAGAACCTAACACCATCGCCCAAGCCATGAAAGATTCAAAGTGGTGCACTACCATGTTCGATGAGTTTAATGCCCTCATTAGTAATGGCACATGGGAGCTTACTGCTCCCCATCCAGCTCAAAACATAATTGGTTGCAAGTGAATTTTTCGCACTAAATATTTACCTAATGGCTCTATTGATGGGTACAAAGCACGTCTTGTTGCCAAAGGATTTCATCAACAGCCTAATGTCGATTACACAAAAACGTTCAACCCTATCATCAAGCCAGTCACTGTTCACCTTATTCTAAGTCTTGCCGTTAGCCAAAGCTGGTCTCTCCAACAACTGGATGTCAATAATGCATTTCTTTAAGGACATCTTATCGAAGACATATTCATGTCTCAACCTCCAGGCTTCATTAATCTTAATCACCCTCACCATGTATGCAAACTTCGCGAAGCTATCTATAGGCTCAAACAGGCCCCTCGAGCTTGGTATCATGAACTTCGTTAATTCCTCCTCAACTACGGCTTCATCAACTCAGTGGTTGACTCATCTTTGTTCATCCTTTGCTCTCATGGCACTATCTTCTATCTTTTCGTCTATGTTGATGACATTATTGTTACTGGTAATAACATACAAGCAGTCTACAAGTGCATCCAACAACTCGCTTGTCGCTTCTCACTCAAGGACATGGGTCCCCTATAGTATTTCCTTGGTGTTGAAGTACTTAATCTCGCTAATGGTCTGTTTCTCAATCAAAGGAAGTATATTGCTAACATTCTTCACAAAACTCACATGACTGATGCCAAGCCTGCCTCTACACCTCTTATTGTCACATCATCCCTTACTCTACATGATGGCACTTCCTTAATTGATCCTACTGAGTATCGACATATTGTTGGCAGCCTTCAATATGTATCCCTCACTCGTTTGGACATTGCATATACAGTAAATAAACTCTCTCAATTTATGCATCATCCAACAACAACTCACTAGTAAGCTATCAAACGACTTCTCCGATATCTCTGTGGCACCTTAGATCACTGTATTACACTTCGCAGCTCAACTTCCCCTATCCTACATGCATTCTCTGATGTTGACTGGGCCGGCAACAAGGACAACTACACTTCCACCAGTGCCTACACGATATATCTGGGTCCCAATCCTATTTCGTAGAGCTCTAAGAAACAACGGACAATAGCTTGCTCTTCTACTAAAGCAGAGTATTGCGCCGTTGCCATTACAGCTACCGAAATAAGATGGATTTGCTCTCTTCTCACCGAACTATGCATTACGGTTCCTCATCAACCAGTCATCTACTGCAATAATGTTAGTGCCATGAATCTCTACTCCAATCCTGTGTTTCACTCGCGTATGAAACATGTAGCTCTTGACTATCACTTTATACAAGAACAAGTTCAAAATGGCTTGCTTCAGGTATCTCATATTTCATCCTCCGATCAACTTGTTGATGTACTCACTAAACCTCTAACTCATTCTTAGTTCCATTATCTCAAGACCAAGATTGGACTAGCTCCACCACTATCCATCTTGTGGGGGCATGATAAACATCAATCTTCATCTCCACCAACAATGTAGGAATCTCAACAACCAACATCAACATAATAGCAACAAGCAACAGCAATAGAATAGCAACAAATTTAATTCATCCCAATCAACACAACAACAACATTATCTAGCTCCTAGCTTTATGTAAATTAGATAACACTATCCTAATTAACTTACAATCATGGATGCAATCAATGTATATATATTTAACAACAATCAATGTAAATCATGTAGCAATAGCTTCAACAATTGTCTTGATTTGTTTTACTTGCAATTCTTTTACTATCTATCTTATTTAAGGAGGAAAAAGAGAATTTTAATATAAGATGAAATATTATTAAGGAAAAATTACATGTTTTACCACTTGTGGCAATGCCTTATTAATATTCCAAATAATTAATTCAAACAAATAATATAATTATATATATATATATATATATATATCAGCTAAAATAATAAAAAAGGAAAAAAGTGCACAAAACCTTAATTACATAAAATCAAGCATAAAAATCAAATCTTTACCACAAATTACAATCTAAATCGAGTCAAACAAAAACTAAGAGCAACAATTAGCACATAATATTTTAGTTTTTTTTTTGCCATTTTTCCTTCTTTATCCAAGCAAAAGAGAATAATGGATAACAAGCATTGATCTATTTGTTCTGTCTCTACAACTTGATTACAATTTTTCTTCTCCTAAATCATTCATTGAGTATTATAACAGGGCATTGCAAGTCTTGGACCCTATGTTGTCATCTTGGAAGTACCCATAATGGCAAAGGCTGCTAATTAATATCGTTAACCACATTGACCTACTGAGAAATAATGAAGTCAGTGAAATTTATATCTAAAGAAAAAGAGTTATTTCCATTGGTTAGAAAAGAAAGTTCAACGCCAAGGACAGTGTCTTGCAGCACACCATCCATTATCGCTATATCCCTTCACTAAAACGTTAATGGCACTATCTTCTACTTTCTCTTTTCCTTCCTCCATTCCCGGAGGGTTTACTTTTGCTCCTTTGCTTTGCTTGCTTGAAGAAGGGAAAAAAAAAATTATGTGTTAGTTGTTGCTCTTAATGTTTGTTTAACTTGGTTTGGACTGAAATTCTTGGTAAAGATTTGATTTGTATGCTTTGATGTGTGGAATTAACGTTTTCTATACTTTTTCGTTTCTTTTTTTCCGGTATATGTTTATTATTTTAGTTAATTTATATATTTAATTATGTTATTTATCGAAATTAATTAAGGCGCTACCTTGGGTTAAATATGGATGAAAAAGGTGATGATTCCTAATTTGTAAATATCTGAAAATGTTAACAACTTGAATAAATTAAAAATCTTCCTTATTAATAAATTAACTCTTTCCTTTTTTTTTTTTTCTTTTTCCCCCCCTCAGCTCTCTTCTCCCTAAAAAGCAATAGCCATTAAATTATTTCTTTAAAATTATATAAAGCTAAATATTTATCTTTTTATTATATAATTATTTTGTATTTTTTGAGTAGGTAGGTTGCGGATATGCCTCAAGCAGTATTAGCATGCATGGTGTGCTTTTTTTCTTTTTCTTTTTCTTTTTTATAGATATATATATATATATATATATATATAGATATGAAAGTACCTCTCTTATGGTGATGCGTGGATTGAATGATTGGATATGATAATATGAAGAATAGAAACATATGATAAGGAAATGGCCAACACCAGCCTTTGAGCTTTGAAGGTTGATTAAGAAAACAAGGCAGGTGTTTGGTGGACAACTCCACGCTTACTACTATCCAACTCCCAGTCAATATCGATATCAAATACACTCAAAACACAACAACAATTTTATTTTAATCTCTCTCTCTCTCTCTCTCTTTTTAAAACTTGTTTAAAAAACACAAAACTCAAAAAGAGGAAAATCGAAATCATACGACTTTATTCATAAATGGTACAAAGAAGCAGTATATGCATGGTTTTTACATTATGGGTCCCATGTTAAAAATTTAAATATGAAGGTGAAGGGGTTGTTTGTTTATAGTTAGGGAATTTAAGAGAGAGAAAGTGATTGGGATAATGATGTACGTAACAGTCCCGTCCCTGACAGCCAAACCTATATACATAAGAGAGAGGCCATGTAAACACATTAAGTGCACATCAATTCATTCCCACCCAATTGCATTCTATTATTGATATTACCGGCTAATTTGATATTTTATTTTCCAACTCGTTACAATTTAGGTCTTGTCTATCATAAATATTATGATATAAATTATTTTTTATAATTTAACACTCTCGATAGAAATTTAAATTAACGAGCATTTTAATGAATCAAGTTAAAATGATGCAATATTATATTTGAGCTTAAATTGGACTTAAAATTTTAAAACTCAAATTGAATTCAAACGTGACGTAAAAGCAGCTTTCAACAAACTTAAACTGGATTCAATTGGATTCTTTTAAGATTGGTTTTTCTAAAAGAAAAAATTATTTTAATTTAAATAATATTTATATGTACTCTTGACTAAAACTTGATTAATATATAAGCTTGACATGTACTCAATCAAGTTTGCTAATTAGCCGAGTTATAAATTCAAACTCAACTTCAATAAAGTATTTGAGTAGGTTAAGCTTGATTTGATTGTTGTTGGATTGAACTTAAGTAACCTTTATTTTCTATGTAACCAATGAACAGGTCTTATAGCTGTGATAGAAGTGATATTTTATATATTTTTAAATATTTAAGAAGATTAATCTGTGTTTATATTATTTATGAGAAGGGGGCTTGGGGTAATATATAAAACTATCAAATTAACCCCCTTTTTTTCTCTAAAAGAAAGTAAGTTGATTAGAATAATTATGCTCAATTTCACACTTGATATTTTTTTTTTAAAAAAGAAGAAAAGCAATTTTTCATGTAATAAGAAATTAAATAATTAATCTTTTATAGTATGATGATTTTATATTTTCAGTGATCCGTATTTAGTATTACGCTAGGAAATTTAAATGCCCTATCAAGAGCTGTACCAAGAATCGTATATTCATTTTGTAATTTTATTTTTCTTTTCTTCTTGGCCAACATTTTTATTAGTTTAGATATAGACATGGGTAAAAAAAAAAAAAAAGGAAGGTGGATTTTCCAAGGTAAAATTACACCATAATCCCTGTCCAGAGAGAATATAAAAGATATGGCACTTTTTTCCAAGAGCGAACGAGATTCAACGGTCAGAAACCAGCACCATCGAATTGCGAAATTCGGATCGACGCCGTCCATTTACAATATTCTCCAATTCATTTAAATTTGAACACACAAAATCTGACTCTAGAGAGAGAGAGAGAGAGAGAGTTAGGGGGGGAAGTAATGGAAAGCGGGTAGCTGGGAACTACTTCATCTAATCTTATACAACACACATTACAAAACATGCAGCAGAGTTTGATAGAAATAGAGAAGGGGGGCAGGTACCACGTGCGCAGAGAGAGAGACAAGGAAAGCAAACATTAAAAGCCGTTAATGAAGCTTCACATTTTTTCATTGAATTCGGAGACCCAACCGCACCTGTTACCTATACATATGATGCATTCAAAACCAAACTCAAACCTACCACTTCCTTCCTTACACACGATAAAGTTGGAAGTCTTTTAAACACCTGCTATGTTTGCTTCAACCTTAACATACCCACCTACTCTCCCCCCCCAAAAAAAATTTGTTTTACATTCCCGGGATTTATCCAAAATGGTTCATACCCAATAGCTAGTTTCTTCCTATCATTTGTTCCCACTTTCAAAGTTTCAATCTTTTTGAGGTTTGTTCATTACCAATGTCTTGTTTCCTGATCATAGTATTTCTTTTGGACGTATTTTTTTTTTTTTAAGGGGTCTGTGTAATTATCATTCTCAGTAAGTTTAGTGAACTGGGGTGCATTCGTAACTTAATTTAGTTCATTGTTGAATTGGATTTTATAGGCTTACTTCGTTGTATGAATTATGGATCTCGTGTGTTAACATGTTCTGGAGTTGCGTTTCGTTACTTCCTATGTTGGTGGAATCCTGCATATGTAGAGCTAATTTATGCTTGTTTTTTAGTTGCTTGTATGAAGCATGGCTATGAGTTTTTATTTTAATTCGAGTCATTTGATCAGTTAGTTTCATTGGAGACTAACAAGTAAATTCTGGGATGATTGCAATTTTATTTTGCAGCGTTTGATCATTGTAAAAGTTAGTACTAAATCTTTTCTAATCTTTGATTGAGCTTTCGTTTTAATTTATGTGTTTTTTTCTGTGAAAAGAGCACGTGGCATGACAAATGTGTAAGAGGGACAAAATCACATTTTTTAAGACAGATTTAGGACTCAATTAAATATTAAGGGGTCTTAGGCCTAAAGTCTTAATTGAACATTGGCCAAAATTACTAGGATTGAAACTTCGCGTCTCTCTTCACAGTAAAAGCTTTGTTTAGTTTCAATGTCATGGAACATCAAAGTAGTCAAATTTTCATGCTTTTTAGCTGTGTTCTGTACTGGCTATATGTGTATGAATTTATTAGCTATTGAATTGAACTTCCTTTCAGGAACTGTTATTTATCCGGTTGTCTTAATGCATCATATGTAATTGTCCAATCAAGTTCTCCTTAAAGAGCATTTAAGCTCTTTCTCGCTGGTATTTAAGTCCAATTTCGTTCTTGTCTTTGATTTTCTTCTCTATGCCTTCCGTTCAACATTTGCTTAATTATATTCTTCAGATAAAACAACATTCTGAACTTCAAATTTCGTTTTTTCTTATAGTATTTGTGGCAATGCAGATGTCAGAAGTGCAACGGAAACCAACACCGGCTAGCCTTAGCCATGTGAATGGATATATAAATGGCGCGGTGCCTCTTAGGAGTCCAGCCATCGTGTCACAAGTGGATGAGTTTTGCAAAGCCCTTGGAGGGAATCGGCCAATTCACAGTATTTTAATTGCAAACAATGGAATGGCAGCTGTCAAATTTATTCGTAGTGTTAGAACATGGACATATGAAACATTTGGTACTGAGAAAGCCATTATGTTGGTGGCTATGGCAACACCAGAGGACATGAGAATAAATGCAGAGCATATTAGAATGGCTGACCAATTTGTAGAAGTTCCAGGTGGGACTAACAATAACAACTATGCCAATGTGCAGCTTATAGTAGAGGTATGTATGGGAAACTGTATGGTTGTTGCATTTAGATAGGACCCTTCTTTTGAAGTAAAGTTGCATCCTAATAAAATCCATCAACTTTTATGGAGATATTTTCGATAAAAAGGGCAAAAGATGGTTAAGCACACATGAAATATTCATATCGTGTCTACTAATTATTAGATTTTAATTGTTTCTTCATCTGTAATTAATGCACCCTGATCTGATAGATCTTAGGAGGCTTCATGTTCTTTTAATATGGCTATGAGATATCAGAAGCGCTAATCTAGTATCCTGAGATCATTGCTTAACCAAGAGGAAGTTCCATGATAGTCAAAGTGAAATGAAACATAGGGTCTGTATTCCCTATTTGTATCCATTGTATTATTTAAATCACTAAGCTAAATTCTTATGGCGTTTCTAAAATCCATGAATTGCATCAATTTTGCAGATGGCAGAGATGACACATGTAGATGCTGTTTGGCCAGGTTGGGGTCATGCATCTGAGAACCCAGAGCTGCCAGATGCATTGAATGCAAAGGGAATTGTTTTTCTCGGACCTCCAGCCACCTCTATGGCAGCACTAGGAGATAAAATAGGCTCCTCTCTAATTGCCCAAGCAGCTGAAGTGCCAACACTTCCATGGAGTGGTTCTCATGTAAGCATACCTATCTATGCATCTTTATTTAAAACTTATATATTTTTGCTTCATTTACAAGAATACTACAGTTTCTTTACGTCTGCATTTTTAATGGTAAAATTTTGAAAATTTCTGCTTCCAGGTGAGGGTCTCTACAGAAAGTTGCTTGGTTACAATTCCTGATGAAATATATAGGGAGGCTTGTGTATATTCAACAGAGGAGGCTATTGCAAGTTGTCAAGTAGTGGGTTACCCTGCAATGATCAAGGCATCTTGGGGTGGTGGTGGTAAAGGCATAAGGAAGGTGGGCATCGCTAACCTTTATATACCACAAGGCAAAAAGCTGCTGACAGTAGAGGAAACTAATATCCATCTTTTATAAGTGTGTGCTGTTGCTGCCTATATGTGATACTTTGTCATTTACATTACTTATACCTTTATCAATTCGGATGCTGGACTTGAGTACATTTTATTTGCCTCTAGGTTTATAATGATGATGAAGTAAGGGCATTATTCAAGCAAGTTCAGGGTGAAGTTCCTGGTTCACCAATATTCATAATGAAAGTTGCTTCCCAGGTCTGATAGTTATTACAATTTGATGTCAGTGCATTGGATTTATTATACATGGCTTTCTGAATCCTATTGCAAGGATCCAGCTTCTTATTCTTTATCCAATTTACTGAATGTAGAGTCGACATTTGGAGGTCCAGTTGCTCTGCGACCAGTATGGGAATGTTGCAGCGCTTCATAGCCGTGATTGTAGTGTCCAGAGACGGCACCAAAAGGCAAGTTAATCTGGAGTCTTGAATTCAGTGCTTAATCCTTTATGAATATAATTTTTGAGTATCTAGAGCACCCTTATTTGGGTGAATGACTGACATGCAAAAACTACTTCTCTCCCTGCACCTGCAACCTTTGTGCATATACCAGATATATTCTTCCTTTTATAAAAGTACTTTCACGTGGAACAGATTATAGAGGAAGGTCCAATCACTGTTGCTCCTCTGGACACAGTGAAAAAGCTGGAGCAGGCAGCTAGAAGGTTAGCTAAATGTGTGAACTATGTTGGGGCCGCTACAGTAGAATATTTGTACAGTATGGAGACAGGCGAATACTATTTTTTGGAGCTCAATCCAAGGTTGCAGGTACTTGGTGTTGTTTCTATGCCTAGTTGATTAATATAATGCTTTTGTGCAATTTGGTTAATGAGTTTGTATTCTGCAAAAGGAGATGAACTCATGCTTTATTAAAGGGTTATTGATGTTTATTCATTGCTGTATGCTGTCAAGGAAATTATGCAAAATGTGCTTGCCCTGACTTGTTTTGCTCCTGGAACATAAAAAGATAAAAAGGAAAACTGCTGACCAACCTTCTAGATTTTCGCTCTAGTTAATGAAAAGGAGTAGCTATAATAAATAAAATACAAAATTTTATTTAACAAAAGAAAAATGATAAAATTCTTATTTAAATGACATTCTTGAAGAACGATGGGTATATTGTTGTGTGAACTTCTTAAAGTTTTTATCATATAGGTTTTGTGAGATTCATTTGCAGATCTTTTCTACACCAAACGTTTTACTTCTGATGTAGGTAGAACATCCTGTCACTGAATGGATTGCTGAAATCAATCTGCCAGCTGCTCAAGTTGCAGTGGGAATGGGAATTCCTTTATGGCAGATTCCAGGTCTCATGTTGATTCAGTAGTGAACATTCTATTCATTTTCAAGGGTTATATGGCTCTACATATAAAACGTTGTCTTGTCTTCATTGAATCAGAAATAAGAAGATTTTATGGGATGGAGCATGGAGGAGGTTATGATGCCTGGAGGAGAACTTCAGTAGTTGCCACTCCCTTTGACTTTGATAAGGCTGAATCCACAAGGCCAAAAGGTCATTGTGTTGCTGTCCGTGTCACAAGTGAGGACCCAGATGATGGTTTTAAGCCCACTAGTGGAAAAGTGCAGGTTAAGAATATTGCTAAATTGAAGAATGACCTGGATTTTTTACTTCATTTACACTGACATATGTTGGATTTGTGTAGGAGTTGAGTTTCAAGAGCAAGCCTAATGTGTGGGCTTACTTCTCCGTGAAGGTAATCTTAGCATCTTTTATTGGATAAGGCTTGATATTCAATGTAATAATGGTTTTGATGGTTCTGTTGAAATTACTGTTGCAGTCTGGTGGAGGCATTCATGAATTCTCAGATTCTCAATTTGGTAAGTCAATATTTTTTACTATCATCCTGCAGCATTGAAGTTGTAGATTTCTTTAAAATAATTGGTCAATTCTTACTTATGACATATGCTTTTCTCAGTTGTAAAATAATGCTAGTTGAAGATATTGTATTTTGGTTTTGTAACATTTTATGGACTGCCATTGATGAACTAAAAAATTCCATCTCAGGACATGTTTTTGCATTTGGAGAATCAAGAGCCCTAGCAATTGCCAACATGGTGCTTGGCTTGAAAGAAATTCAAATTAGGGGTGAAATTCGCACTAATGTTGACTATACAATAGACCTTTTACATGTATGTACATTGTGCAGACACCATCATTCATATGTGTCTTTTACCCCCATCCATTGACATCTAAATAGACATAAAATGTGCTACAGGCTTTAGATTACAGGGAGAACAGAATCCACACAGGCTGGTTGGATAGTAGAATTGCTATGAGGGTCAGAGCTGAAAGGCCTCCTTGGTATATCTCCGTTGTTGGAGGGGCATTATATGTAAGTAGAGATAATACGGTTAGTTTGTGATCTCTAAAGCTTTTCATTACATTTATTATTTACTTGTGTTTCTATTTGTATTCAGAAAGCTTCTGCTAGCAGTGCAGCTGTTGTTTCAGATTATATTGGCTATCTTGAGAAGGGTCAAATACCCCCCAAGGTAGTTTTTTGATGTAACTGTCTTACTATTTTGCTTTTACAATGTCTTTTATTGATTGGTGTTATAAAATAACATCCTGCTCTAATCACAGCATATTTCACTCGTTAACTCTCAAGTGTCTCTAAATATTGAAGGGAGCAAGTACACGGTATGTCTCCAATAGTCATTAATGTGCCCCTGTCCTCCATTTATTATCTTATACGAGCTTTCCTCTTTTATTAGCTTATTCTTACTGAGGAAAACATGACTAATTTAAATCTTGTAGATTGACATGGTTAGAGGTGGACCTGGCAGCTACAGACTGAAGATGAATGCATCTGAGGTCGAAGCAGAGATTCATACGTTACGTGATGGAGGTTTATTAATGCAGGTAATAACGAAATTCGAATTTTTTTTTTTCATGGAATTGCTCTCTTGTGTAGTTTATCATTTCTATTCCTTTTTTTTTTTTCTTTTCTTTTTTTTTGGAGTATTGTGGTCATAGTTTGGTCAGTTATATTACTGTTAACTCAGTTGTGTAATAAATTCAACACAAAAATCTTCTCACTTTCCTTGTTGTGACAATGACTATTGATACCTAGTATAATTTCAAACATTGCCCATACTACCTTTTTTTGTTACCTAATGGACGAAAACCCAGCATTTATCACAACTATACACTCTTTTTTTCTATATTTTTCCATGGAATTTTTTTTATATGTTATTAATTATTTTGTCTGTTAAATGAAAAGTTTGAATCTGTTTATTTTCATGTTTAGTTAGCTATTCTTTTTTGTCTACTTTCTTCCATGTTCTAGTGTTTCTCCTGGTTGGTGTCTCTCATTTTGCCCTTTTAAGGAAAATTCTACTGGGAAGCAATCTCGTGATATCAGTTCGACTCTTAATGTTCCATTCTGGACTATTTAGCCCATAGGGGGTAAATTTTTTTGCATTTCTTTGAGTTATAGGGAACTGACATCTTTCACTTCATATGTTGCAGTTAGATGGAAACAGTCATGTCATATATGCTGAAGAGGAAGCAGCTGGAACCCGCCTTCTGATTGATGGAAGGACCTGCTTGCTTCAGGTTTTTTGAATTGTTTCTTGTCCCTTTTGTTGCCCTTTTTCTATTATGAAAGTTGCAGTTTTATTTGGGCAGGCTGGCATATTATTAATTTAGATTTGATATTCCAGAATGATCATGATCCATCAAAGTTAGTAGCTGAGACACCATGCAAGTTGCTCCGCTATTTGGTGTCTGATGGTAGTCACATAGACACTGATGCCCCGTATGCTGAGGTTGAAGTTATGAAGATGTGTATGCCTCTCCTTTCACCCGCATCAGGAGTTATACATTTTGAAATGTCAGAAGGTCAAGCAATGCAGGTACTTTATGTTTTGTAATAGATCTACTTTAATTATTTGTGCTGGATTTTCACATTGCATTCATGCAGGCCGGTGAACTTATAGCCAGGCTGGATTTAGATGACCCTTCGGCTGTTAGAAAAGCTGAATCCTTCCATGGCAGCTTTCCAGTTCTGGGCCCTCCAACTGCCATTTCTGGTAAAGTTCATCAGAGGTGTGCAGCAAGTTTAAATGCTGCACGAATGATTCTTGCAGGTTATGAGCATAATATTGAAGAAGTAAGTATGTTGTATTTTCACTTAGTATTCACTTGTGCCTATTGCTGCATGAGGACATAATCACATCTTATGCATAGTAGTATTATGATCTCTTCATGCTCTCTCTGATTGAAGTGTTTGTTATTTATCTCAGGTAATGCAAAGTTTGCTGATTTGTCTTGATAGTCCTGAACTCCCTTTCCTTCAATGGCAAGAGTGTTTGTCCGTTTTGGCAACCCGTCTTCCTAAGGATCTCAGGAATGAGGTACTGATACCTCTGGATCTCTTGATTTTTGGTCTGTTTCCCCAACAGTGATATGATCTGACTATCTTTGCAATGGGTTGTCAGTTGGAATCCAAGTATAAGGACTTTGAAAGGATTTCAAGCTCTCCAAATGTTGATTTTCCAGCAAAACTGCTTCGTGGCATTCTTGAAGTGAGTATTTTTTCTCTTTTAACAGTTATTTGCTTTGACAGCAATTTTCCTCTGCATGTTGATTCTCAGACTGGTTGGTATATCTGTTGCAGACCCACCTATCCACCTGTCCTGAAAAAGATAAAGGAGCTCAGGAAAGGCTTATTGAGCCGTTAATGAGCCTTGTGAAGTCTTATGAGGGTGGAAGGGAAAGCCATGCCCGTGTCATAGTCCAGTCCCTCTTTGATGAATACCTATTTGTTGAAGAACGATTTAGTGATAATATCCAGGTTAGTATGACCTCATAAAATAAAGTGGATGATGGTAGGTTAGTCAGTTGATCTTCTAGTTAAATTAAATTAACAATGCCAATGGCCAGTAACCATGCCACAATGCCCCCCCACCCTTTCCTTTATCTTTTGGTTTGGAGTGTTTTCATTTTTTCTTTTTGTGGGGTTTGGTATTTTCTTTTGGGGTTGGGTTGTGGGGGAAGGGGGGGTTGAAATTTTCATGCATATTTCTGTTCTGGTAAGATACGGGAATATTAGCTTTTGCTCTGAAATACAAGTTAATAGTTGGAGCAATTGATGATTGATCATATTGTGGCCAAGCGAATAACTTCTACTTACATGGACAGCTTTTGGTGAAAATTGAGCAAGAGAGGGTGGAATTAAAGTTAGTTTTGACTTTTACCCTAAAGAAAAAGAAAAATGAGCAAGAGCTTTTCTTTTCTCTTTTTGTTTTTACAGGCTGATGTGATTGAACGCCTTCGTCTTCAATATAAGAAGGATCTCTTGAAAGTTGTGGACATTGTGCTTTCTCATCAGGTAGCGTATGCGGTGACATGTTTATCCTTTTATTTTTAGTTCCTTAAATTCATGTTATCATGAAGTTGTCTCGGTTTGTATTCTATAGGGTATCAAGAGTAAAAATAAGCTGATATTGCGTCTCATGGAACAACTGGTTTATCCCAATCCTGCAGCATACAGAGATAAACTTATGCATTTTTCTGCTCTGAATCATACAAGTTATTCTGAGGTTAGCCATTGCCTTCAGTTGCTTTTGCCTACTTGATAATCTGCTTATCTTTCTTGTGCTCACTCTTTAGCCTAGTTGCTAGCTACACTTCTGGTTTCTTTGTCTAGAAGTTTGGTTATCATTTTATTTATGTTTGGCCTAATGTACTGAATATTAATCAGTTAGCACTCAAGGCAAGTCAGCTGCTGGAGCAAACTAAATTAAGTGAGCTTCGTTCTAGCATTGCTAGAAGTTTATCTGAGCTAGAGATGTTCACTGAAGATGGAGAAAGTATGGACACTCCTAAAAGGAAAAGTGCCATAAATGAACGTATGGAAGATCTTGTAAGTGCTCCTCTGGCAGTTGAAGATGCCTTAGTTGGCCTATTTGATCATAGTGATCATACTCTACAGAGGCGTGTGGTAGAAACTTATGTCCGTAGGCTATACCAGGTACTTCTCCATTCCCACATTTCATGCTTTACGTTTTGACTTCATGTACAACACTGATATGGAATTTTGGTTCTATCACAGCCCTATCTCATAAAGGGTAGTGTCAGAATGCAATGGCATAGGTTTGGTCTCATTGCTTCTTGGGAGTTTTTAGAAGAGCACATTGAAAGAAAGACTAGCTCAGAAGATCAAATGCCTGTCGTACCCTTGGTCGAGAAACACAGTGAAAAGAGATGGGGAGCCATGGTTATCATTAAATCCCTTCAATTCTTACAAGCAATTATAAATGTGGCATTAAGGGAAACAACTCATAATCTTCATGAAACAATATCGAATAGATCTTTAGACCCAAAAGTTTATGGTAATATGATGCACATTGCTTTGGCAGGAATCAACAATCAGATGAGTCTACTCCAGGATAGGTAAGCTTCACAAGTTTTTCCCTATATCCCATCGAACTTTAAATGGGTTCAAATTTTGTATCCTCTAATTCTTTATAAGACTAGTTGCAGTGATACATTATAAAACATAATTATAATATCTGGTCAGGCAACAGTCCATAATGTGGTTCATTTTGTAAATTCATTGTAGAGCCAAGTTATCAGTTATGCATTCACCCTATATGTAGCACCACAAACTAAGTTGTGGTCTCTAGTGGTTTCCAAATGTGATGTCAATTCCTTATTTATCATCTCTATGTGTTTTCTTTTTAGTGGTGATGAGGATCAGGCCCAAGAAAGGATAAACAAGCTAGCTAAGATACTTAAAGAGCAAGAATTAAGTTCTAGTCTTCGCTCTTCTGGTGTTGGAGTAATTAGTTGCATCATACAAAGGGATGAAGGAAGAGCACCCATGAGACACTCATTTCATTGGTCGGGAGAAAAGTTGTACTACTTGGAGGAGCCTTTACTACGTCATCTAGAGCCTCCTCTCTCTATCTATCTCGAACTGGTGCTCATGCTCTCTCTAACCTGTATCATCTCCTTCCAGATTAATTTCCTTTTGTGGCTACAATCTTAAACTAATTGAAAACTATTTATTCCTAGGAAAAACTTAAAATCTACAATGATATCCGGTATACTCCTTCACGGGACCGTCAGTGGCATTTGTACACTGTTGTGGAAAAGCCATTGCAAGTCCAGCGGATGTTCTTGAGGACATTGGTGAGACAATCTACAACTGATGGTTTTACAGCCTTTAAAGGCCTGGATCTGGTGAAATTTGATTCTCTACGGGCCATGTCACATACTTCACGAAGCATTCTGAGATCATTAATGGTTGCAATGGAAGAACTTGAACTTAATGCTCACAATGCTATTGGCAAATATGCTCATGCTCATATGTACCTTTACGTATTGCAAGAGCAGCAAATTGATGAACTTATCCCACTTTCCAAGTAATTATACTTCATCTTTAATTTCCACACACCCCCTCCCCCCTCCCCCCTCCCCCCTCCCCCCCACCCCCCCACCCCAATTTTGATATGCTGGATAATGAAGAATGGAGGCTTACTTTATTGTGCAAATCACTGTCAGGCAAGTGGATGTAGATGTTGACCAAGAAACCACAGTTGAGAGGATCTTGGAAGAGCTGGCTCGTGAAATTCATGCACCTGTTGGAGTGAAAATGCATCGTCTAGGTGTTTGTGAGTGGGAAGTGAAGCTCTGGATTTCGTCTTTGGGACAGGCAAATGGTGCTTGGAGATTTGTGGTGACAAATGTTTCAGGCCACACATGCCAGACACATGTAAGTTTTCCTTGCTCCATGCAAAGTGCAATATAGTGTAAGTATTATTCATTAAAAAATTGAGTGTGTCTGCATCTCATTGTCCATTTGTGTTTCTCAGACTAACATACCGGATTACAAGAATTTTATTTACCGTTCAATATATTACACAATACCAGCTTTATTGATGTCATCTGTTTCTTTCATAGATGTTCATCAAGTTTATTTTGTTGACTTTTTTTGTCCACTGCCAGAAGTTTTAAAAATTAATTGAGATAATTTTGATGTTACTGTTGATTGAGATGTAAAGGAGAGATTTGGACTCACTTGTGTGGAAGATTCTATGAAATACTGCCTAGTCTCACTTGCAACCCAGCCAAAGGGCTGGGAGCCTTTAGATATATCCTATTGAATGCTTCCCGTCAATGAAATGAAATTTATGATCAACATGATGGTTTCTTCTGCTGCTAATTGAATTGTCAAATTTTATTTATGCTTGATCTCATGTCTTTTGTGAATGATGCCAGAAATATGCATGTAACCGGGACAAATTCTACTTTCATTCCTTATCTAAGCAGATAAGACAAATTCTCTGATACTCTATTTTTTTTGTGTTTCCAGATATACAGAGAATTGGAGGATAAAAAAACTCACAAAGTGGTCTACCATTCATTATCTGCTCAAGGTCCCTTGCATGGAGTACCAGTAAATGCTCACTACAAACCACTTGGATCTATTGAGCGAAAACGTCTTGTGGCCAGGAACAGCAGCACAACTTACTGCTATGACTTCCCACTGGTGAGTTTCTAGTTATCTTCTCATTTTTTTGAGGTCACACTTTTTTCCCTTTGTTTTTCTTTGGATGTATATAACTTGGAGTCCTTTACTGCTCATGCCCCTCACAGGCGTTCCAAAAAGCTCTTGAGCAGGAGTGGTCCCAGTTTCCTGGGAATAACAAAACCAAGGATAAGGCTCTTGTCAAAGTAACTGAGCTTAAATTTGCTGATAAAGGTGGTAGCTGGGGATCTCCTCTTGTATACGTGCAGCGCGATATTGGCAGTAATGACATTGGGATGGTTGCTTGGCGTATGGAACTGGCAACTCCTGAATTTCCTTCTGGAAGAACGATTTTTGTCATTGCAAATGATGTGACATTCAAGGCAGGATCCTTTGGTCCCAAAGAAGATGCATTCTTTCATGCTGTAACTGATCTTGCATGTGCAGAGAAGTTGCCTTTAATTTATTTGGCAGCAAATTCTGGTGCCCGCTTAGGTGTTGCTGAAGAAGTTAAGGCACGTTTTAAAGTTGGTTGGTCAGATGAATCCAATCCTGAGCGTGGTTTCCAGTATGTATACCTGACTTCTGAGGACTATGCAGCAATTGGATCATCTGTCATAGCACATGAGCTGAAACTGGCCAGTGGAGAAACTAGATGGGTAATAGATACAATTATTGGAAAGGAGGATGGTTTAGGGGTTGAAAACTTGACAGGAAGTGGTGCTATTGCTGGTGCATATGCACGGGCTTACAAGGAAACCTTTACCTTAACGTATGTGACTGGCAGAACAGTTGGCATAGGTGCTTATCTTGCTAGGCTTGGGATGCGATGCATTCAAAGGCTGGATCAGCCAATAATTCTAACCGGTTTCTCTGCATTAAATAAACTTCTCGGCCGTGAGGTTTACAGTTCACACATGCAACTTGGTGGACCGAAAATTATGGCGACCAATGGGGTTGTTCATTTAACTGTTTCAGATGATATTGAAGGGGTCTCAGCTATTTTGAATTGGCTGAGCTATGTTCCTCCTCATATTGGTGGTCCACTTCCCATCTCTAAGCCCTTGGATCCTCCAGAAAGGCAAGTCGAGTACTTTGCAGAAAACTCTTGTGATCCTCGTGCAGCTATCCGTGGCATTCTGGACAGTAGTGGGAAGTGGATGGGTGGTATATTCGACAAAGACAGTTTTGTAGAGACATTAGAAGGTTGGGCTAGAACAGTTGTTACTGGAAGGGCTAAGCTTGGAGGAATCCCTGTTGGAATAGTGGCTGTTGAAACACAGACAGTGATGCAAGTAATCCCTGCCGATCCTGGCCAGCTTGATTCACACGAGAGGGTTGTTCCTCAAGCTGGGCAAGTATGGTTTCCTGATTCTGCAACAAAAACGGCTCAAGCATTGTTGGACTTTAACAGAGAGGAGCTCCCCCTCTTCATTCTTGCCAATTGGAGGGGTTTTTCTGGTGGGCAAAGGGACCTTTTTGAAGGGATCCTTCAAGCTGGATCAACTATTGTTGAGAATCTTAGAACATATAAGAGGCCTGTATTTGTATACATTCCCATAATGGGTGAACTCCGTGGTGGAGCATGGGTTGTTGTGGACAGTCGCATAAATCCAGACCATATTGAAATGTATGCTGAGCAAACCGCTAAAGGTAATGTTCTTGAGCCAGAGGGTACGATTGAGATCAAGTTCAAAACAAAAGATCTTCTGGAGTGCATGGGTCGGCTAGATCAGGAATTAATAAATCTGAAGGCAAAGTTGGAGGAATCTAGAAGTACAGGTGCCCATGCAGTGGTTGAATCTCTACAGCAAAAGATAAAAGCTCGAGAAAAGACCCTTATGCCAGTCTACACACAGATAGCCACTAAATTTGCAGAATTGCATGATACTTCCCTCAGGATGGCTGCAAAGGGAGTAATAAAACAAGTAGTTGACTGGAAATCCTCTCGCTCTTTCTTCTACAAGAGACTGCGGCGAAGGATAGCAGAGGATTCGCTTATTAACATGGTCAAAGATGCAGCTGGTGAACAGCTATCGCATAAATCTGTAGCTGAACTGATCAAGAACTGGTACTTGAATTCGGATCCTGTGAGAGGCAGAAATGACATGTGGTCAGACGATGAAGCCTTCTTCTCATGGAAGGATGACACTAAAAATTATGAAGCAAAATTACAGGAATTGCGGGTCCAAAAGATATTGGTTCAGCTATCGTGTATTGGTGATTCAGCATTGGATTTACAAGCTCTGCCTCAAGGTCTTGCTGCCCTTCTAAGCAAGGTAAAGTCCTTGATCATCTACATTTTAACAGCAGTTTCGCTGATGGTGTATAAACCATGTCCATTTCCCATCCAGATCTTGTGAGATGTAATAATTATTTGGCTTTATCCATTGCAGGTTGAGCCGTCCAAACGTCAGCATTTAATCGATGAATTGCGGAAGGTTCTTGCCTGAATTAGGCCTGAGGTTCTTGATAGCCTAAGACCTTAAGATTTGACCTCGTGGCATTTAGGACAGCAGCCAAGATTAGTTTGACTGCCATTTTTAAGTGTAAATTTTGTTAGTTTTACTTCATTGTAGAGGAGTTTTGGTCATCTATGTTACAAATAAAAGGAGAATCTTCTCCAGTTCGTGTTCTTTATTCCCAGCATGAGTGTGTTATTTCCTATATCTGTTATTGTTGTAATAATTTGTTTGTAGAACTCTCTATTAGATTATAATGAGTTAATTTATTTCCACATTCATGTCTTGCCTTTTTTTTTGACAGCATTACGATGGCTTGTGGAAATTTCATAGAAAGTACTTTATTTTTCTTATTGGAGCAACACTCAATGGTGGCATTCTCCTTACATTAACATTTAGGAAAAATAAGAGAATGTGTTGTTTGATCTGTTTTTAGGAGCATTCGGGATTTTGGGGTTCTACTGGAGAGGACATCATATGTCATTCTGAACTTACAATTGCTAGATACGTAGATCAAGCATTTGTTCTGAGACACAATATAGGTTAGTAAACTGCAGATATAACATAATTTTCCACAACTCAGAATGTAACAATATGTGTTTTTATCTTGATAGAAATAGAAACACGTTAAGATACAGAATTTATCTAAAATATCACATAAACTTAAAAACATTTTAAAGGGAAAGGGGCAATGAAATTCATAAGACTCTTATGACAAGAGTTGTGTGAACGATATGTTTCGTTCATATATTATTTATTGTAGTATAAATTCACAACCCCTTTTACTTTGCTTGCTTTTTTTTTTTGACGAAAATGTTATCGACCGTTAAGATCCATTGAGCTTACGAATCTTCATGTGTACACATGACAAATATAGCCCCACCGGATCCTAATCTGGGTTTAGACCCATCCCATGAGGAGGGATGAATCTAAGATTCAGCAACATGGGATAATAAAATCTTGAGTTGAAGTCCGATGAGATAATAAAATCGTTTATTCAACGTACGATCAAAATATAACCCAACAACATCTTCTTTCTTATCTTGTTGTGTAAGCCCTCTCTCTGAAAGTGAAAACCTTAACACTGTCTCTCTCCTCTTGTGTATGTATTGGTATACGTGTATGCTTGTTGACACTTGATTCTCTCTCTACTCGAATCTGTGAGAAACAAGGTAACCTTTTTTTTTTTGGGGGGGGGGGGGTGGGTGTTGGGGGGTTGGTGGTGCTCTTTTGGTATGTTGTTTTGATATTGACCATGCCTATTGATGAGGCTACACTGCCAATTTGATGCAGTCTTTATTTTTGAAAATCATTTTACCAAATCTTTTTTGGTAAGTTTTTATCGCTTGTTTTATTCATATATAATTTTTAATGTGTTTGAGTTGAGCTTTCTGGATGGCTAATAGTGGGTTGTAGTGTGGATGGCCTGTAGTTGATTTTAGCTAGCAGAATCAGTTTGCAACATGGATAAAGGAGAAGAATTATGAAAGAGATCCGGACTTCGGTTTAGGCAATTGCGACTTGGGTTGATACAGATTGCGAGTAGTTATGAAGGAGGACTTGTAGGGGTCCTCCAGTTAAATACCAAGACCCACTGGTTTAAATAGGTCCAGATTGAGGAAGTTGGTTGATCTTATTACCTTTGCATAATGGCAACAATGGTGAACAATTGTTGTTGTCTATGCAACATGGTCGTGTGCATATTGCTATGCAGATTTTTACTTGGTTTATGGATGAGTGATGTTAAATAAGTGTACTTATTAAATTTTGTAATATAATGTATATAAATATAAATATCATTTCATAAAGATTATAAGTACTAATATTAATCTATACCTATTATTTAATAAGTAAATTATGGAATTCGATTGATCTAAAAACTATAATAAAATACTAACTAAAGAATTAAGATTTTATTGAAAGACAGAAATAGAAAAGCAAAACAAATTAGAATTAATTTTAAGATGGTAAAAGTAGTATCAAAACTTTGTTTTTTTAGAAATTATTATGTGATATTAACAAAAAGTATTCAAATCCCTATTAAAATTCATTGATCAAGAAAATTCCTAATTTATTTTAATAACTTTCTCAAGCTTATTAAACCTTAATATCAAATTTACCTATTTGATTCTCTTCATAATAGTATAATTCAAAAACCGCATTAAAAACAATAAATTCCCATAACTAAATTAAATCCAAAAGAATTATGTAACTTATTTATAAGATTAAATCAATTCTCTTCAAATATTTTAAATCTAATTATACATCGGATTTCTCAATCTTAACATATAATATCAAATAGATAGAAAAATACCCTAACAATATAAATATAATTAAAACATCAAGAACACATGTATGAATCAAGAAAAATAAGAATTCATTGAATAATAAAATAGAATCTCACTCACATAATAAACCTAGGTTCTACAAATTTAGATACTAAGAAAAATTAAGCACTATGCATAATGAAAAATTGAATCCTTCAATGATGAATAAACATGTATCATCAAGGAAATCAATTAGAACAAAGAAAAATCCTAATTTCTTGAAGTCTAAAAAGTAGCTGTCTTATCTATCTATAAAACCCTAGAACACTTATAAAATAATGCCAGCCCCTTTTGATGTAAAGTCCTTTTCTCTTTATATAATGAGTGTCAAAAACTTCGTGTTTTAGGCTAATACGCTGTTCAACATGATCGTGTTTTGGGTCGTGTCCAATTTGTAATTCAAAATCGCATAAAACATGATGTTCTAGTAGACATGACCTTAGATACGGTTGTGTCTAAATCAATCAGATCAGAGAGACACAAGACCAATGAACACGATCATATCTAGCCTCATGTAAATTTCTATGACTCTTCAGCTTTAATACGACCAATAAACATAGTCGTGTCTAGTCTTTATGTAGCTTTCTATAAACCTTCAACTTCAACATGATTGTTGAACGTGGTTATGTCTAGGTTGTGTCTAGTTTCAACATTTCATAATTTCTTTTATTTAACTCTAAATTGAGTAAAATTGGATTCCTTTTTTTCCTTTTTAATTGAATTTTCCCTTAAAGCCCTAAAATCTAAATATTACTCTATTAAAATTCACATTCTTCAAAAATGTGCCAAAATCAAGGAAAAACATGTTAAATCTCACTTATATCTATATTTAATTGAGCACTTATCAATGGGCTTGCCTTCTACCTAAACCAAACTTTGACATGAGCTTGCCTTCCACTGAAACCTTGAATGTGATACAAATCTATGTAACTATAGAGGACTAAAATTACTATATAAATATATTGGGTTAAGCCTATTATATTATTTAGCTTGACTCATTAGGCTATGTGAAATGACCTAATGAGTCTAATCCAATTATTAGGATGACTAAGGAAGAATTGGCTTGGTGGAATTGGAATAGGAATCGTTGAACCGATCT
This sequence comes from Laguncularia racemosa, assembly GCA_037954665.1. Lineage (NCBI taxonomy): Eukaryota > Viridiplantae > Streptophyta > Magnoliopsida > Myrtales > Combretaceae > Laguncularia > Laguncularia racemosa. The sequence continues at coordinate 549,300 of JBBMOL010000040.1, forward strand.
TCTACATCTAACTTTTCTTAGGTAGGCTCATGTACTTATGAGAAAGACTACTGACCTTAGGTTTATAATAAGCTCATTAGGATAACCCTAAAATGAGCAGACTTCATCATGTTTGTTGATCATTAAGGTAATTTGGTAGATGTCATCAGAACCAAGAGTATAAATACTCAACCATTTCTCTTCATTAAAAAGAATTAGAGATTTAAAAGAGATAAGAGAAATGGCATTCCATTGACAATTCTCTACTCTCAAGAATCAAATAAAACTTTAGGAAAAAAATAGTCTCCATTGCTCAAGAATTAGAAGGTTGATGCTTGAGGTTTACTTAGCTCCCTTATCTGTCACTTGTGCATTCGAGACTCTTAAAATTGTCTGTTCCTCCTCCCTACTACTTTCTCTTTAGTTATCCCATCATATGCTATATCTACATCACTTCTTTAAAGTCACGTGTAGTGTGGTACCCACATGATACTTACATGTCTACTCCTGCTGCAGCCCCCCATCTATATTTTGGTGACTGTATTTGGGATAAAGCTAATTGATAAAAGAGTAATGGCACCTTCTAGGAAAATAGGACTATTTGATAATACTTTTCAAGAGCAAGATTTTAACATTGAACCAATGGAGTAGAACCGGCCTCAACTATCACATAATACCAATCATGACAATTCATAGCATGAGGCTTCGATAGATCCTACACACATGGTTGTCAAAATCGTGATTGTACGTAGAATCGCTAAGGGGTCCGTAGAATCGGAAAGTAAAAACGTAAGTTTTTATAACCTTTAAATATTAAAAATTTACTTACAGTAGTCATTAAAAAATATAATGGATAATATAAATTAAAAATTTCAGCATAAAATTGGGTTATAAATCACAATAAAAGTCATAATATAGATAATCAAGCATAAGTTGTATAATATAAATAATCAACCATAAAAATAATCAATCAAAAGTCTCAATAAAAGTTATGAAATCATAAATCATATTACAAAAAATGATGTGAAAAAAATTTACCAATAATAAATATAACAAGTTTAAGGGCCTCAATGAGGCAATTTCCTAACTTCCTCCTCTTATCTGGAGACTCTCCTGTAGAGGAAAAGATTCATATTCAGAATTTTAAACAAGTGCAGTGCATAGTCAAGTGCCTATTCGATTATCCAACAACGGTATTTTTATCCACAAAAAAATAGCAACATCGGTATGATTAAGACAACAAATTCAAAAGAGCAAACTTCCATCACAGAAGGCTTGCATCTCTAAGCTAATTGTCCATTGTGCATCATTCAAGGTTATAGAAAGAAGTAAGAACATATTATTAATTTCCAGAACTTCACATGATAGAGTAGTTTAGGTAATAGTATCTCGATCAAAGAGCTTACGAAGGGGATGAGCGGAATAGGGAGTCTACTGGACGGGGTTCAACTAGCAGAATTCCATTACTTTGCCTTAGGTGCGGAACATATTCCACTTTCAAACTCAAAGATTAAATAGCTAGCTTACTTAAAAAATTTTAACAGCTGAAAGTCTTTATATAAGTACCTGATAAGTACAAATTAACACTTGTATTTATGATGAATTCTAGTGGTATATGTAATAAATTGATGTTATTTTGAAGAGTTTTTATGCTTAAAAGAAAAAAATATTTCAGTTTCAGGACTGATGACCACTATTTTGAGAGAAGATATCAACTTGGATTGAGATCGGATAAGAAAACACGAAGAAAAATGCTTTTTGGAAGGAACAGGGGAAGAGCACGACCGAATAATTAAATTGCACGGCCGTGTGTCAAGGAAACACGCCTACAGAAGCACACACGGTTGAAGGCACGGCTGTGTGTTGAGCTTGGAAAATCCACTGAAGCACACACGATTGAGTACACGGTCTGAGACACGGCCGTGTGTTATTTGCGTGGAAGCCTGCAGTTGTAAATATTTGTGGAATCGGTTGAAATAGATAGAATCGCGATTTTGAACGATTTTACTGTTCAAAATCGCGATTTTATTACGATTTTGCTTCTCTCTGATTTTGTGTGCGAGTTAACTAGAAATATATATACAAACTCGTAAAATCGTTGAATCGGACGAGTTAAATCGCGATTTTGACAATAATGCTTACACAAATGATACAGATTATGGAGGAGAACATAAGGGCTTTAACTCAACTCATGACCATGCTTGCTCCACTTGTGATAAGGTTGGCTACCACTGCTGCCATGTAACAAGGTGTTGCTTCGCCAAACACTAACACTGCTGCGCAACAAGGTACCATCTATGCAATTCCATCACATGTAGTTCCTCCAGCTAATCCTCCAATTAATGAGAAGAACATTCCTTAAGAGCAAACCTCTTCACCAAACATTATAGTTGAATAACTCCTAATGTTTGAAGGAAGGAATACAAGAGTCTAACTTGGTGGACCTTCAACTTTACGTGTTCCCTTTCCCAAGGCTCTTAGCGAATCTAATTGTCAACTTATCTTTGCACTCGCTTTTAAAGTATCTGCTTCAAAGACTTCCCGTATAATAAATGAAGACTTGGACATAGACTTAAAAGAAATACAAACAAAGTCAACCATGGGAGTACAAAGTTAAGACTCCTTTATTATTAGTAGGGTACTGCAAATGCTCTCAGCCATGATCTTAGTGCTAAAGAAAGTAACATGTCATACATCGAGACACGTAATGAGCAAGAGGCTCCAACTGGGAATGATGATGGCGCATGTGCACCAATGGTTATCGCCTTGACAAAGATGGCTAATTTCAAAAGATTTTTTTACTTATTAGGATTTAATGAGGATGCATGGTTTGTAGTAGCAATTGCACTTACCAAAATTTCTAAGAGATAGTATGGGTAGTGCAAGTTAACGTGGCCTGTACAAAGAATGGCCAATGCACATAAGAATGCAATACCTTTTACAGACATAAACATGTGCGCTAAGAATCCCAATCATAACTGTCTGCTTTATGTGGAAAGTATGCTCAATGGGCATCCTATTAAGGGACATTCATAGACAATGACTCTTCTATAAATATAATGCTAATGTCTACATTCATGGCTACAAGGATGGATAATTGGCAACTAGTGAAACAACTTATTACTGTGAATAGTTTCACTACTACATCTATAGACATAGTAGGGTATCTTGATATGGACTTTAAATTTGGCTCTATATAGAGCTCTACTTAGTTCCAAATGATTTATGTGCCCGTATCCTACCATTTACGTATTGGAAGGAAATGGCTTCATGATCACAATCTTATACCTTTAACATGGCATTGGTGGATTAAGGGCCATTGGAAAGAGAAAGACATATTTATTCTCGCTATAAACAATCCATTTGAGTATAATGAGTCATACCTCATCAAGGCCGCATTCTTTGATGAGTATGCTGAAGAGAAAGAGACTATTATGCAAAACCTTTTAATACACCACTACCTACTTGGGAAGAGACTCGAGAAGCACAAGAAAAAGAAGAGAAAGCGAGCCTCCCATAAAGGCAAGAAAAAGTAAAAAAGAAATGAGGGAAGAGAAAGTTTCATCAGCAAAGGTAGGTGAAAGGTGTACTACTTATGATGGTCTATAGGATTTGAAGAACATGAATCCAAAGTATTGTTGATATCATAGAATAGTAAACCACTCTATAAAGAATTGTTGGGGCTTAAAAAGGATATTTTATGAGAGACTTCAAAATGGGGAGTTTGCCATTGAAGATAGTGATGTTTGGAGCAAAACACTCCTATCCCACGATACCCACATGTTGGAGCATGACTCATTTGATAGTGATTAGTGATTTATTAAACACTAGAGTCAAAGTCAAAACTTGACAATACTTTTGTAAATAAAGAGCAAAATTTCCACAAATAATAAAAGTTTCATTTTTTTTTTAATCTTTGCAGTATAGTCTTATATACTCATGCTCTAAGCCTAGGTAAAGCTCTGGCGACTTGGCTCCCATGCCTTTAGCTAAGGCAATGCTTTGACATCGTGACTACAATACCTTTAGCATAGGAAATGCCCTGGCATCTTGGCTTCCATGGATTAAGATAGGCAATACCCTAGCAACACAACTATCACGTTGATACTTCCAATTATGAGTGAAACTTGCTCATTCTCTTAAAGCTAATCATGAAGCTACTTCTTTACGTCAGCACCACTTAGTCAATTTACTTCTATATCCCAATGAATCATCATGTTCATTATATAGTCTACACAAGATTCATGATTCACTAAAACAAAGTAAATAAGGGGTAATGTAAATGTTGATGCTAACTAGTAAGAGCTTTAACTCTCAAGTGCATAATGGAAAGTCAGGCATGTATAGTGCAGATTGGTAAGAGCATTGTCTCTTAGACACATCATAAGCTACTTTAGCTAACTAAGAAAAGCAATATACTTATGCTCAATCATAAAATTTCTATCATGGAGTATTTTTAACTTCCTAAACTTATACTAAATAGTTGAGTAGTAGGAAATACTCCATTGACTAGTAAAAGAAATTTACGACTTTAGGTAATGAATGCCATCATCACTGTTTAAGTGCAATTGAATATTTTCTCAAAATGGATCTCTTATACATTGTCGCTAGTAAGAAAGAACTTTGCTCTAATGCGTGAGATGACTCTAGAGGCTTCTTAGATCTTAAGAGTTTAAGCAGTCTCATATTCGTGACACCCCTCCAAGTGGGTCTTTAGATCACAAGAGTTTAAATAGTTTTATAATGTTGTAAGCTTTATGACCCATAGGTGGCCATGCCAACTTCAATTATAGTTTCTTTACATTGGTATTGCTAAGTGAAGGCATCACATCCTAAGTGCACAATGACTTATAGATATTTAAATAATGTAAGCTACCAAGAGGCCCTCTAGTGGCGCTATTAGATGAGATGGCACAACAAAATTGTGAAAGAAAAAGTTTTACCCAATGTAGTAATAGCTTCTAGAATTGCTACCCTGTCTCAATGAGGCATGTTAGCAATTGGGGGATGAGAGATATTCTAGGTGTAGCATACAAAGAAGCAACACATTAACATGAGCATCAATCTCACTCCTCGACTGGTACCTCGATATCAAAGCAACTTCATTAGATTATTCAAATCTTTAGTGCTATCAACCTTGTCAACCTAAAAAGCTTCCAAGATGCTTGATCAATGTAACAACCAATCAAGGGATGCAATACCCAATTGACACATAGAAGTAAAGAATAACTATCATTGCCTTTTTCAAAAGAGCCATGTACTCTAACTTCCAGCTAGCATCCTCTACCTAAGACTTTCACTCGGAGGGTAGCTACTTGAGATTGTATTTTGAGTGGCAAACATAGGCAACTTTCTTCTTTTATTCCTAAAGCTCAACACTGAATCACCTTTGATGTGACCCTTCAGTTTGATTGAGGCTTGCTATGCTCAAGACTTGATCTACTTGAGGCTGGCTAGGCTTGAGATCTACTGAGGCCTATTACACATCAAGTTTACTGTGTGCAAGGCTTACTCTGCTGGAGGCTTACTATACTTGACCTTATGACATTTTTACTCTAATAGGATTGACAAACCAACTTCTATCACCTACAATGATAGAAGGAAATACATGAGCTATCAATATAAGATTTATTTATATAAATATGTAAGTACACAAAATGAGAATATTTACTCCCATTTATGGCTTAGACCTAGAACTTGGGGATATTTCCCCTCAAATCTTCAAAGAAATATAGGAACCACATTTCTATCGCACTCACATGTGAGAACCACAGTTGAGAGAATGTTGTGGTAGCATGAAAGATCCTAAGCCATAGCTAAACTTCCATCTTGCTTTTATGCGGGAACCGCTATCAAGTGGCAGTAGTGATGGCATGAAGGATCCTGGCTTTCTTTAAGAAACAATGATTTCTGACCTTTTAGTGGTGTGCTCCACCCAAGAACTCCATACTAATGGTACTAGCTTCTTGAGAAAAGCAAATTTGCTCCAATTTAATTGTGATAAGAATGCTCTTGTCGAAGAAAAGGAATGAAGTTCCTACCTCACTCATGATCAAAGGAAGAAGAGGGACGAAGTCCCTATCGCTTGTCAAACTTGATAAAGTTGCTTATTACAATTGAAGTAAACTTGAAAGAATGAAGTTTCTATTTGCTCTCTAAGAAAACTTGTGATCAAGGTTGCAATGAGGATGTCCACCGTCATTAAACTCAAATACGTTTTGTTCTTATGTCGAGTTGTCTACAAATCAAGCCCTTATATTACTTGAAATTGCAAGGGAAAAATATCATTCTAATCAAGCATGTTAATTGATGGAGATTCAATCGAATTCTTAAGTTGCAAATAGATAATAAGCATGGAACCATGAATGAAGCAAAGCAATAAAATGGCCAAGGAGAAGACAAGAACTTGATAAGCTCTTGGTATTGATTGTCACCATGTTTGATGACAAGGAAAGGAGTAGATAAAAGCGTTTGCCAACAATCATTGTTTGCCTAATGGTGGTTATTGCAGTTGTCGTTGGTGCTTCTATTAATTGTTATAGCTGCAACTAAAAAAACAAAAAGGGAGAGGCTTATTCTACGTATCTCTGTTGAACGTGGGTTAATGCGTGCTGTTCTTGGTATGACTTGTCAACGAAACAAGTTTGTATCACCTGCCATATGAATAAAAGACTCACATAAGGGAGTGCACCATTCAACCATTGACAAAATGTTAGAGAGCTGATTGGTTGAAAGATTGTCGAGTTTTAATCAATTAGGACCAAAAGCACAAATTATGGCACCAAATGCATCAATGCAGGAAAAGAAGATTCAAGCAATAACCGCCTCTCCAACTTCAATCCAGATTAATCCATGCTGGTACAGTTCCGAAATTCAACTCTTAATTAGTTTGCAGTGTGTCATTCTGCGATTTGAGTATGCCAATCACAGGATAGGGGAATATTACCATGCTAGCTATAAATAATGTAAACAAGAGAGGAATAGTCAAAAAGCTGAAGATTGGCCATAAAGCAAAAAAAGCAATTAGCCCAAGCATCATGACATATGGCAAAGTAGATATACTAATAAGCTCCTCCCATTCCTTTTCTCATCTTCAGTCATTGCATCCTTTCTTCGACTAGGCAAGGCAAGTGCCTCATGAACACCAAAAGAAGATTGGATACTCCTTTAAGGAATGAAGGGAGGCAGCACTCGGATCTGTGACGGAAAGGAAATATGAAGGCCTTCCATCAAGTGAAAATAATAATAAAAGCAAAGATGAGGAAAAGAGAGAAGCCATCATCAAGTAATTAATTACAAGATTGTGTTGCATTCACCTAGATCAAATAATTATGAAATTGAGTAATTCACACTCGTTTTGTTCACCGAACTATGAAATGATTAAATTTAGAGCAAGAAGAAATGATAAATGCATATGAAGATTTATAGAAGCCATGACCGATGAGATAAGATAAGATAAGCTTGGAGTTGGTTGAGAAATATTTGTGAAGAAAATATATATTTCTTTGGAATTGATTTATTAGATCCTGATATGATATGGGCTTATAGCATCGTCGTTAGATGATTCTGTAAAGGATCTTGCCTTGTTGTCATGATGAGATCTAAAAGGAAATCTCAACTGCGAAGGATAGAGAGATTCATAAGGGATTTATTTTTGAAAGATTGTTTTGTGAAAATAAGTTGGAAGAGTATGAAGAAAAATAATTATTTTATTGAGATACGCATGAAGATTTGCATGAGAAGAAAAAAAAAAAACATTGGATACTTTGGAGATATTTTTTATATGAATTATGAGATTTACATGAAATAAACGATATATATATATATATATATATATATACCTTGGGGACAATGTCATTTTGGTAAGTTTAAAGTGATATGTGCAATTAAACAGTATTGTGGGCTCATACACTGATATATATATATATTATATATTGTAGTGCTGACGCTAGACTCATATGTTATTATTCATATATAAAATAAATTCATAAGTTATAAAAGAGCGCTTGGTAGTAATGTAGTGCATATGGGCCGAGCTTCGATCTAACTATTCATAATAGGCAATTAATGCCCAAAATACTTTGACTTCGTCTAAAGAATTTTGGTCATTGAGCAAAATGTAAAGGGATAAAATTATGATATAAATATATTGGATTAAGCTCATTATATTTTTTGAATTGACTCATTGGGCTAAGTGATAGGGCCTACTAAGTCTGGTCCAGCTATTGGGATGATTAAGAGAGAATTGACTTAGTGAGTTTGGAATAAGGATCATTGGACCAGTTGTCTACACCTAACCTTTCTCAAGCAAGCTTATGCACTTATGAAGAGGGCTACTAGCCTTGGGTCTATAGCAAGCTCATTAGGATAACCTTAGAATGAGTAGACTCTATCAAATCCTTTAATTACTAAGATAATTTGAAAGATGTCATCAAACCCAAGAGTCTATAAATACTCAACCATTCCTCATCATTAAAAAGGATTAGAGATTCAGAAGAGATCAGAGAAATGGTGTTCCTTTGAGAATTCTCTACTCTCAAGGATCAAATAAGAGTTAAAGAAAAAAACGATCTCCATTGCTCAAAAACTACAAGGTGATGCTTGAGGTCCCCTTAACTCCCTTGTTTATATCTTGTGTATTTGAGATTCTTGAGATTGCCTGTTCATCCTCGCTGCCACTCTCTCCTTAGTCATCTCATCAATTGCCATTTCCATATCACTTCTCTAAAGTCATGTGTAATGCGATACTTGTATGATACTTACTTGACTACTCCTGTAGAAACCTCGTATCTACAGTACCAAAATTGTTGTCTATGATTGAAGATGCAAGCAATTGTCTTAGGATACATGAAACAAAAGTGAATGACTTAGGACTTAGGTTTAAGTGGATCAAAATGTTAAGCATGAGGAGATAAATTTAGCCTTCCAAGTGCCTTCTAAAAACTCTAGTGAGGTGAGTGATGAGATTGGGGACAATGACACTGAAGATTAGATTCAAACCTTGGAAAAGCTACATGATTCACACTTGAGGAATGAATGGTGTTGTTCCTTTTCGGCAAATGTAGATATTATAGGCATCATGGAACCCATGCTTTCTTTATACTGCGTTTTGGTAGTGAATATACATTATTAAAGGAGGATCAACTTTTTCATAGTGACATTTAGAGTTTCATCATAGATGAATATAAGGTAGGTATGGGTTTAGAAAAGAAGGGACATTTGATACAAACGGTAAAGAAGCATAATATTTTTCATAACTTAATACCATTTTTGGTACCTGAATTTAAAAGTATTAATGTATTGATAGATGATTAATAGAATATATTTGTAAATAAGATTTTCGATGAATTCATTGAAATTATAAGAATTTTAAAGAAATATACTACCTAATTGAATAATATTTTAATTTCAAGATTAATATATTCTTTAATCAACAAAGAAAGAAAATGAGTCAAGTTTCAAGTGATTTAAAGTTAAAATGAAGAAATTTTGTGCATTTAAGATCAATACAATCAAGTAACATGGTCATGTTGATTTTGAAGAAAAATCAAAAGGATACATGAGGAAACAACACGACTATATTAGTAGTCGTGTAACTTTCGGAGCAATAGAAGCCAAACATAACCATGTAATACACTATGTTGAGTTAAGTGCAACACGACCGTATTGGGGGTCGTGTTGGCCGTATCTTCCCTAGATCTGGATGCATTTGAAAGATTTAGGTTGAATGTGATTGTGTTGAAGGGTCGTATTGAGTTTGAAAGCTAGGAAATATAAATACCAGATATAAAACCTAAATAAAGAAGAGAGAAGAAAAGATAAAAGAGAGAGTTTTTGAGCCGACAAAGAAAAGAATTCCTTGAAGAAGTGAGAATATTGAAGATCAAATTATACACTTCGAAAGTGCAAGAACAAATTTCTACAAAGGTTTTTCTTTCCATTATGAGTTATTTTGGTTTTATTATTAGATTTTGCATCATAATGATAGCTTAAATTCTTCTAATATCTAGATTTGTGGAACCCTATAATTATTATGTAATTTTATTTTAGTTATTATTCAATAAAGTCTTTATTGTCTTAATTCAATCATGTATATTTTTCATTGTATGAATTTGATATTTCTAGAGTATCAATTCTTAATTATTGATATTATATAAATAGATTGAGAAATCATTTATATAATTAGATCCAGCGTAATTGAAAGGAGTTACATGTAACCCTAGAGATAGGATAACATAAATCTTCCGAATTAGGGTCAAACCTAATAATGAAATTTAAAGGTCAATAATGCAATTTTAGGGGTTTAAATTAGAGAGAGATCTCGATTAATCAAATTAAGATTATAAATTAATAATCTTGAGAAAGATATTAATTTGATTATGGAATTCCTACGGTTAAGAAAATAAAGATTGAAATTGGAATTAACTCTAATAAGTTATATATGATTCTAGGGGAAAACTAAATCTAGCTACGTATCCTTACAATATTAATTCAAACTCTTTAGTATATCTACTTTCTTTTCATTATTTTAATAATTATTAATTAAACAATTAGAATTTCTTAGTTAATCAATACATTTTAATTTGATAATTAGATAACAAAGTCTTAGTTAATATTAGTAATTGTAGTCTTTGTATGATGACATTCGTAATTAATTCAGTATATTACATTAATCGATAAGTGCACTTGCCTACACTATCAAGTTTTTGGTGCCATTGCCGGGGACTACAATATTAGGAATGCTTAATACTTTATTAATCTAATTTTTTTCTTCTTTTTTTTCTTTCATCTTAGTTGCTACTCTTCTTAGAGACTAATTTAAAATTGTTATTTTGCAGTGTATGACTGAGAGTAATTCAACGGACCTTTTGGAAATAGACCCTGAAATTGAGAGAACCGTCAAGGGCTTGGGGAAGAGCGTTAAACAAACAGTGGACAAGTTAAATCTAGGATCCCCTTCGAAAGTCAAGATGGAAGAAGAATACAAATCGATTAAAATGGCAAATAACGAGAACCAGAATGCAGTTAGAACTATGTATGATTATGTAAAACCTAAACTCACTAGGACTGACTCAAGTATTGCTAGGCCAATGGTTGTTGCAAATAATTTTGAGATCAAATCGAACATTATCCAAATGGTGCAGCAATTCATCCAATTTAATGGCTTGTAGGATGAGGACCCTAATGCTCATATATCCAGTTTTTTGGAAATATGTGATACCTTTAAAATTAATGGGGTTAGTGATGATGTTATACTCTTGAGATTGTTTCCAATCTCCTTAAAAGGCAAGGTGAAACAGTGGTTAAATTCTCTCCCACGAGGACCAATCACTACATAGGATGAAATGGCTGAGAAATTTTTAGAAAAGTATTTCCCACCTACCAAAACTGCAAAACTTAGGAATGATATCTCTGCTTATGCTCAGATTGAATTTAAGACAATATATGATACATGGGAGCACTTTAAAGATCTGTTGCAATGATGTCCGCATCACGATCTCCCACTTTAGATGCAAATGCAAACGTTCTATAATGGTCTCAATTTATCGATAAGGTAGATGATTGATGCTGCAGTTGGAGGCATATTGAATAATAAAACACCTAAGCAAGCCTAAACCTTAATTAAGGAAATGGCTATAAATAATTACCAGTGGGAGAATATTAGGGTAAGGCATAAAGCTGTAGGGATATATGATGTAGATGTGGTGATAACATTATTAGCTAAAGTTGACGCATTGACCTAAAAAATAGACGAGCTTTCAGTTGCACCACAACAATCTCAGATGATGCATGGTGATGTTGTTGCTAGAAGGTTCATGGATCAGGACCAATTAGAACAAGCTAGTTACATGGGAAACCCCTTTAGGCCCCAGAATAATCCCTATAGCAATACATATAACCCTGGGTAGAGAAACCATCCAAACTTCTCGTGGAGTAATCAAGGTCAAAATAAACAACGAACCACACTTAACCCATCCACACCTGGATTCTAGTAACCCCACTTTAAGATAAGAAACCAAGTCTGGAAGAGCTTTTGACTAAATTTATTCAGACATCTGACGCTCGATTCTAGAGCACAGAGATGTCTCTTAGAAATCAAGAAGCTTCTATCCACAACCTCGAAAACCAAGTAGGTTAGCTTGCAAAAATGATGTCTAAAAGACAATCGGGAACATTGCTTGGGAATACAGAAATGACCCCTAGAGAACAAGTTCAGGCAGTGACCTTTAGGAATGGAAAGGAGTTGCAGGTTGATAATTTAACAGAAAAGGATTAGGTGAAGACAGGGACCACAATCATTGAGAAGCAAAGTGAACTACCTAAGGAAGTCAAGGAGTTTAAACCACCTATACCTTACCTTGCTCGCCTAAAGAAAGATCGCACCGATGAGCATTTTGGTAAGTTCTTAGAACTCTTTAAACAATAGCATGTTAACTTACCATTTATTAAGGCCTTATCACAAATGCCTAAATATGCTAAATTTCTAAAAGATTTGTTAGGAAACAAACGAAAGTTAGAAGAGTTATCCACAGTGACACTTAGTGAGGAATGCTCAGTGATCTTACAGAATAAACTACCAAAAAAGCTAAAAGATCCAGGGAGCTTTACTATACCCGACTTGATTGGCAATCTATTTGTAGAAAATGCCTTAGCAGACTTGGGAGCAAGCATAAATTTGATGCAGTATAAACTCTTTAAAAGATTAGGATTAGGAGAACCTAAACAAACATGTATGAGCTTACAATTAGCTAATAGGTCAATAAAGTACCCTAATGGTATTATTGAGGATGCATCGGTTAAGGTTGGGACCTTTATTTTTCCTATTAATTTTTCCATTCTAGATATGGATGAGGATATAGAGGTCCATTTAATCCTAAGTCAACCCTTCTTAGTCACTACTAGATCTATCATCGATGTCAGCGACGGTAAACTCATTTTAAGAGTTGGTGATGAAGAGTTGGTATTCAAGGTTCTAGAGGTGTTGAAGAAACCATTTAATCAAGATGATACGTGTTATTTTCTTGATAATATTGATCTCTCTGTTGTTAGCTGTATGCAGGACATACTTTATAAAGATCCCCTGAAGCTATGTATAATGCAAGGTGAGGTGAGTCTGATAGAACACCTTGTACGCACAGAAACTTTAACTTAATTGGAAGTTAATGAGTTCATGCAAAGGTGAAAGGACTTTGAAGAAATCGATAGAGGAAAGGGAGTAAGATTGAAGCCCTCCATTGAAGAACCACCAATGCTAGAGCTTAAGCAGTTACCTGATTATTTAGAGTATGCCTCTCTAGAATAGGACTCTAAATTACTGGTGATTATTTCTTCTAATTTGGAGATTAGTCAGAAAGAAAAGCTCTTGCAAGTCCTTAGGGAACATAAGAGATCTATCACGTGGAAGATATCGGATATTTAGGGCATTAATCCTTCTTTTTGTACTCATAAGATCTTATTGCAAGACAACTTCAAACTAGTTGTTTAACCCCAGAGAAGGTTAAACCTGAATATGAAGGAAGTTGTCAAGGCTAAGGTAATCAAACTCATGGATGCAGGTTTGATCTACCTAATTTTTTATAGTTCTTGGGTAAGTCCTGTGCAGGTTGTGCTTAAGAAAGGTGGTAGGACGATGGTCCCAAACGAGAAGAATGAGCTCATCCCAACAAGGACGGTTACAGGATGGCGAGTGTGCATCAATTAAAGGAGGCTAAACGATGCCACATGGAAATATCATTTTCCTCTACCATTTATAGACTAAATTCTTGAAAGATTAGCCAAGCATATGCGCTACTGCTTTTTGGATGGTTTATCTGGATACTTCCAAATTCTAATTGCCCTAGAAGATTAGAAAAAGACTACCTTTACATGCCCCTATGGTACCTTTGCATACCGACAAATGGCTTTTGGCCCTTGTAATGTGCCAGCAACCTTCTAGCGGTGTATGGTACTCATTTTTGAAGACTTGATCAAAGATATAATGGAGGTCTTCATGGATGACTTCTTAGTTTTTGGAGACTCTTTTGAGCAATGCCTTAACAATTTGAATAAGGTATTGACAAGATGTGAAGAGATTAATTTAGTCCCGAATTGGGAGAAGTGCCGCTTTATGGTGCAAGAGGGAATCGTTTTGGGGTATGAGGTTTCTACTAAAGGGATTGAAGTGGACACTGTAAAGATTGAAATAATTTCCAATTTACCACCCCTCGACCTCAGTAAAGGCCGTTAGGAGCTTCTTAGGACATGCAGGGTTTTATAGGAGATTCATTAAAAAATTCTCTAAGATAGCTAGGCCTTTGACTATGTTATTAGAGAATGATGGACCATTTATATTCTCACAAGAGTGCATTGATAAATTATCTAATGCCCTTAAGCATAAATTATCTAATGCCCCTATTATGGTTTCCCCCAATTGGAATCTTCCTTTGAAGTTAATGTGCGACGCCAATGACTTTGCGGTTGGGGCCGTGCTTGGGCAAAGAAAAGATAAGCATTTCTAACCCATTTCATATGCCAGCAAAACCCTTATGGATGCACAGGAAAATTATACAACTATTGAAAAAGAGTTGTTAGTTGTCGTCTGCATTTGATAAATTTCGTTCCTATTTGATTCTATCTAAAGTTATTGCTTATACTGACCATTCTGCTTTAAGATAGTTATTGAGTAAATCGAATGCTAAACCACGACTCATTCAATGGATCTTATTACTCCAATAATTCGATATTAAGATTAGAGAGAAGAAAGGTGCTGAGAATCTTGTAGCAGATCACTTATCCAGACTCGACAATCTAACCTTAGAGAAATTGGATGAAAAGGAGATTAATGATGCATTTCCCGAGGAACTCTTTTATGCTGCCACCCAAGTAAGTGAACCTAAATCTCCATGGTGTACTGACATAACAAATTATTTGGTTGCTCACATCCTCCTTAAAGAACTTTCGGATAAGCAAAAGAAGAAATTCTTTGCTAAGTTGAAGTATTATTTTCGGGATGATCTCTACCTTTTCAGAATTTGTGCAGACTAGATTATAAGAAGATGTGTTTCTCATGTGGAAGGTTGGTAAATACTTAGCCATTGTCACACCAAGCTAATGGGAGGTCATCATTGTTCCAATAGAACCGCTCCCGAGGTTTTAGAATCAGGATTCTTCTGACCTACTCTATTCAAGGACACCCTTAGGTATGTTAAATCATATGATAAATGTCAACAAACAAGTAATATTTCCCAACGTGATGCAATGCCCCAAAATTGCATTCTTGTTTGTGAAGTATTTAATGTCTTAGGTATTGATTTTATGGGGCCTTTCTTGAAATTGGTAGGAAATATATATATTCTAGTAGTCATAGACCATGTGTCAAAATTGGTAGAGGCTCAAACCTTGCCTACAAATGACACTAAGGTAGTTACCAAATTCCTAAAAAAATTATTTTCTCAATTTGGTGCTATTAGGACAATCATAAGTGATAGGGGCATACATTTTTGCAATACGCAATTTAAGAAAGTACTTAAACAGTACGACATTAATCATGAGACAGCCACCCCTTATCACCCTTAAACTAGTGGTCAAGTAGAAGCTGCCAATAGGGATTTAAAGAGGATTTTGGGGAAAAAAAGTAGAATACCATAGGAGGATTGGTCGGATAGGCTAGATGAAGCCCTATGGGCCTATAGGATAGCATACAAGACACCACTGGCACTACCCCTTATAGACTTTTATATGGGAAAGCATGCCATTTACTTGTTGAGATTGAACATAAAGCCTTTTGGCAATTAAGTGTGTTAACTTTGACCTCTAGTTTATAGGAACTAAACAAAAATTTCAGTTAGATGAACTTGAGGAATGGAAAGCAGCCGCATATGAAAACTCACGGCTATATAAAGAATGGACCAAGCGACTTCATGATCAGAGAATCCGTCAAAGGAGGCCATTTTAGAAAGGAGACCATGTTTTACTCTATAATTCTTGCTTGAGATTATTCCCGGGCAAGCTAAAAGCTCGATGGTTTGGTTTGTTAATTGTTAAAGAAGTTTTCCCATACGAGTAGGGCCAGTAATGCGGCCAAATGGGCCGGCTCGCCCCGACCCGTACCGGCCCGCGGGTCGTCGCTGGCTGGCCCGCAAGTCTGGCGGGTCAGGAAAGTCGACTTGCCCCGCCCCACGGGCCAATGCGGGCTGACCCACGACGACCCGCAATAATTTTTTTTTAAGTGTATTATGTAAAAAATTAAAAATAAAACAGGCGGCCGGCGGTGGTGGGGTGATAGTCTCTGTACGCTGGTCTATGAGGTAGAATTGGAAGACACCGGTGGTGGGGTGTGGACCGTGGGCGTAGCCGTGGGGTATGGCCGTGTGGGCTGCTGCGTGCCCGTGCTGCGGAGTGCGAGGCGCGACGTCGAGCTACGGAGTACAAGTACACAACTGGGTGCACGGTGCGGACGGGGTCGAGTTGTGGAGTGAGAAGGAGAAGGTGCGGTTTGCGGGGGTGTAATTGTGGTCCGAACTCCAGATTTTGTGAACTAGTCATCTTCGTCGCGTTAGTGGCGTCATTCCAGTCGGCGGCGGTGTCGGCGTTGTCTCGTCGTCAGTTGTCACGTCGTCAGTCATCAAGTCGTCCTCGTCCGTCACGTCTCCACTAAGACAAACCTTAAATTATTCTCAACCCCGTCAAGCTATCGATGTTAACCATATCGGTTTTTGGGAGGCAACCCAACCATTGATTTTCGTAGAATTTATTTTAGGCTTAAAAAAAAGGGGGTGGGGGCATTAGGTACGGTCATGTTGTGACTGTGTTGTTTAGAAAAACTTGCCATCGAGAGATACACGGTGCTTTAACATGGTTGTGTTCAAGCCAAGTTGCTCCTATACTTTGTACTAATAGATACACGACCTTGTAACACAATTGTGTTATGGTCGTGTTGATCCCACACTTCCCACTGAGAGATACACAACCATGTAACACGATTATGTTATGGTCGTGCTAACACCACACTTTGCACCTCAAGATACACGTATATGGTCGTGGTATGGTCGTGTTGATCCCACACTTCCCACTGAGAGATACATGGTGCTTTTACATGGTCGTGTTCAAGTCATGTTGCTCCTATACTTTGCACTAATAGATACACGACCTTGTAACACAATTGTGTTATGGTCGTGTTGATCCCACACTTCCCACTGAGAGATACCCAACCATGTAACACGATTATGTTATGGTCGTGCTAACACCACACTTTGCACCGCAAGATACATGACCGTGTAACACGGTAGTGTTAAGGCTGTGTCAATCTCACCCATTACACCGAGAGTCACACAACTGTGTAACACGGTCGTGTTAAGGTCATGTTCTACTGAACACTCACAATCTACCACAACACGGCATCAACACGGTCGTGTTAGATGCCAGTGTTGACATTTATATAAATACTCCAAACAGTCATTTCCTCATGCTGCCTTAATCTCTTGCTCTTTTGCTCTTTCTCCCACGGCCATCACTCTCTAAAATCTTCACCTCCACAAGCACATTTGAGTAGATTGTTTCAGCATTCCTTCCTCATCCCATGTATGTTGATACTTCCTCTCCTTCAAGTGTTGTTTTATTTTTGCTATTTTTCAACATGTGACATAGTAAACACAAACTAGGATTTATCAACTTTCATTCCTTTTTTGCAATTGGGTTGTAATACTCGCATGATCATTAGAAATTGGGCTATAATTTGATGAATACAATGAGAACATGGTTGTATATTTCAAAAAAAAAAAAAAAATCCCAAATCATTAGGCTGCATTTTTAACACGGTCATGTTAGGGTCATGTTCATCTATCATAATTGGGGTCCTACGCATTATCAATTTTTCCCTAGATTTCCCTATTCAAGGTTTTCTTTCATGTACACATCTTTATGATTCTCAACATTAAGTGTGTCTATAAATTGGTCATCCTCATCACAGGACATCATGCCACCAAAACACACACGCCAAAAGCAACCTATTACCCGAAAGACGAGTGGACAAGCTTCTACACCGTCCTCTCGACCACCCTGCAATGTGCAGCTACTCGCACTTCTACTACCTACCTAATCTTAAACACAATTTATGTTGAATTTTACACAACAAGTATATCGAGATAAGTATAATCGATTGAAAAATAAGGATTTTAGCCAAAGCTTATACGTAGTGGCGAGTGTTGGAAAGGTTGGGCTTTGATGAAGGGGTTCAAAACTTGATTAGTGTTGGTGGCTAGGCAAGGTTCTTCTCCCTCTGTGCCCCTATCTATGGGGAACTTACTTTAGAGTTCATCTCTACATTTAGATTGGAGAATGATCATATTTCTTGGGATACTCATAATAGCATGCATTTTTAAGTGGGCGGCAAATTTTATGAGATCACTATAGCCCAACTAGCCTGTTATATGGGGCTTTATGATGAGTGGTTTATTGAGACAGATGAATTTATGTAGCTTCTTGTTAACTTTCCTCATGGAGTTACTCTCGCCGCATTTTGGAAATCCAGTAGTCGGGATATGAGGCATGACCTAAAATAGGCGAAAGCATCAAAACTTCAAAACCCCGCATAGCGGGTTATACATTGGTTGCTTTCACACACCATCAGTGGGCATGGGAAAAGTACAGGGGTTGTCTCCACAAGTGACATCCTTTGTCTCTACAATACGATTGAGTGTTTTCCCATTAATTTAGGCGTGCTCTTAACTTTCTTCTTTTGACATCAAGCTTATGATACATGAGTGGGTACTATTAGCTATAAACCCTACATTACACTTTTAATTTAGCGAATGGGTTTGTTCCAAGAGCTCCCTTAAATGCTCCAAGTTCAGGACATAGAACCTATTAGACTTGAGATATTTAAACAAATGCAATTGTTTCATGACAAACTTGGAGAACAACCTGATGAGCAACCTCAGACATCAAGGGAAAGAACTTAGTTGGGTAAGATTGAAGAAAAATTAGATCGACTATTAACTCTTCAAAAAGGATGTGAACGCTACTGGGAAAGAGTATATAGGAGAGTTTATAGATTGGAACAATTTGTTGAAAACATTTTTTTCCAAATATAATATTCCCTTTCCCTCAAGAAATAGGACTCTAGCTAATGAAGATGTCAAGGAAGAAGAAGTAGCAAATGAAGTAGCTAATGAAAATATATATGAGGAGGAGGAAGAGGAAACGAAAGACGATGAACAAATGGATGTTGATGAGGAAGATGAAGAGGAGGATCATGATGAGGAAGATGACAATGACAATGATGATGAGGAAGATGATGGTGATGATGAAGAGGAGGAGGAGGAGGATGATGATAGAAATGATGATTGTTAGGACAATTTTTCTATGTACTTTTAATATAACTCTGATGGCCTTTTTTTTCCAATTTTTTTTCATGATTTTAGATTGTCTTTTAGTTTTTTTTTTTCCCCTTGCTTTATTCTTTTCTTTTGTAGTCCCCCTTGTGATTACAACAGCTACAGTGTACAATTTTGAATATTCTAAAAGGATTCTCATGAAATGAACTTTGAAGAAAATTTCTAGGGAGTACAATTTTCTCATTTTCTTATAGTTTTTTTTTTCTCTCTTCGTTGTTTTTATTGTCTTTTATCTTTCATGAGATTTAATTTGTACATTAGGGGCAATGTACAACTATAAATGTAGGGGAGTAATATTTTGATTAACTTGTAATTTAGAATAACCACTTTGATAACATTTTTTTTTATGATTCTTCAATATTATACTTATTACACCTTATTAGAGTTGAAAAGAAAAATATTATAAAGTAGAGTTATATTTCATTTAAGCATTGATTTTAAACTTCGAATTAGAACAATATCACTAATTAGGAATTAATCATCTATATTTTAAATTTTTACTTAGATATATACTCATTCCTTAGAAATTTTTAGAGCACTATAACTTTTAGTAAGTAATCAGAAACTTATTTATTGATAATTCTATGAAAAATCAATACAGTTAGAGGATAAATAAATAAATTGAATCAAACAAAAGTTTAGCAGTAGGTCTCGTTGACTCGAGTAAGTAAGCCTATAGGATGCTTCTTTTTAAGAGGGATAACATCCGTTGAACTGAATAATGAACTCAAGATCATCGGTCTAAAGCTCGTTAAAAGGATCGAGAGAAAAGTTCGAGAAAGTTAAACACAATAAAACTAAATTAGTGGATGGTTCATAGGGGTATCTTAAAACCTAGTAGCTTAAAGTCATCTGACTTAGGACGTACTAACGATGAAACTACTTGAAAAAAAAAATGAATGAAAAATAATAATAATAATAATAAAAATCCTTTAACAAAAACCAATACTAAGGGGATGATCAAGAGATAAGTAATTATGAATATATTTACTTTAAATTATAGTGCTCAATAAAATTGAAGAGAAGAGTGTATATATCTTAGTTAAGTGGTTGAGATATCAATGATTTTCCTTTAATTGATTGATGTTGGATTTGATTTAAAGTTTATAAATCTTTGTTTAAATGATATTAGTAAACTCTAACTTATATGGATTAACTCTTAAACTTTGCTACTTAATTAAGTATGGATGAAAAAAAGTTGCTAGTGTTTCATTGTTTTTAAATTCTTGCTTTACAAGTTGATTTAAAACAATAATGAGATGAAAGAAATGAAATGATGCAGATCTTCCTTAAGTAATTCTTAGCTTAAATAAACATTTCTTGTCTTAAATTATGAATTGATTAATTTGCTTAAGGATAAGAAAATGTTTAAGTATGAGAGAATTTGATAGATGATTAATAGAATATATTTGTAAATAAGATTTTTGATGAATTCATTGAAATTATAAGAATTTTAAAGAAATATGCTACTTAATTGAATAATATATATATTTCAGGATTAATATATTCTTTAATCAACAAAGGAAAAAAATGAGTCAAGTTTCATGTGATTTAAAGTTAAAATGAAGAAATTTTGTGCATTTGAAGATCAACACAATCAAGTAACACGGTCATGTTGATTTTGAAGAAAAATCAAAAGGATACATGAGGAAACAACACAACCATGTTAGTAGTTTTGTAACTTTTGGAGCAATAAAAGCCAAACATAACCATATAACACGATCATGTTGAGTTAAGTACAACACGACTTAGCAACACGACCATGTTAGGGGTCGTGTTAGCCGTATCTTTCCCAGATTTAGATGCGTTTGAAAGATTTAAATTGAACACGACTTGAACATGACCGTGTTGAAGGGTCATGTTGAGTTTGATAGCTAAGTAATATAAATACCAGATATAAAACCTAAACGAAGAAGAGTGAAGAAAAGATAAAAGAGAGAGTTTTGATAGAAAGAAGGAGAGAGTTTTTAAGTAGACAAAGAAAAGAATTCCTTGAAGAAGTGAGAAGATTGAAGATCAAATTGTATACTTTGGAAGTACAAGAACAAATTTCTACAAGGGTTTTTTTTTTCCATTATGAGTTATTTTGGTTTTATTGTCAGATTTTGCATCATAATGATAGCTTAAATTCTTCTAATATTTAGATTTATGAAACCCTAGAATTATTACATAATTTTATTTCAGTTATTATTCAATAAAGTCTTTATTGTCTTAATTCAATTCTACATATTTTTCATTGTATGAATTTGATATTTCTAGAGTATCGATTCTTAATTATTGATATTATATAAATAGATTGAGAAATTATTTATATAATTAGATCTAACGTAATTGAAAGGAGTTGCATATGACCCTAAAGATAGGATGACGTAAATCTTCCGAATTAGGGTCAAACCTAATAGTGGAATTCAAAGGTCAATAATGCAATTTTAGGGGTTTTAATTATAGAGAGAGATCTTGATTAATCAACTTAAGATTAGAAATTAATAATCTTGAGAAAGATATTAATTTGATTACTGAATTTCTACAGTTAAGAAAATAAAGACTGAAATTGGAATTAACTCTAATAAGTTATAGGGGGAAACTAAATCTAGATACGTATCCTTACAATATTAATTCAAACTCTTTAGTATATCTACTTTCTTTTCATTATTTTAATAATTATTAATTAAAAAATTGAATTTCTTAGTTAATCAATATATTTTAATTTGACGATTAGATAATAAAGTCTTAATTAATATTAGTAATTGTAGTCTCTATGGGACGACATTTATAATTAATTCGCTATATTACATTAATCGATAGTTGCACTTGCCTATACTATCATGTATTATCTACAAACTTTCTAAGGTTGTTTGTAAAACCTATACTAATTCCGTTTAAATAGTTAATTACAAAAAGAAAAAAACTTTAGGTAGTTAGTTATAGAATTTGATAAAATTTAAGTAATTAATTGTAAAAATGAATTGATGTAAACCAACATGTGCTCGATGGATGATGAATTCTGAAAAGGTAGGAGGAGATAGCATTAGAAAACTTTGCAATTTTTGCATTTTTGATATCTTATATGTTAACCATTTATATAATAGCATTGATGTTATAAGATATGATATAATTCACTCGCTATGTAGTTTTTTAGATTGTTGTTGTTGTTTATAGTTTGCTAGTGAAGTCATTAGAACGAATGTATTTGTGTTGTTTCAATTGTGAAGTTTGTTTTAGGGGTGAAAAAATTGTGAAGTTTGGAATTAGCGTGGGGGATGGGAATAGAACTATAGAAGTACAAATTACTGGAAAGGTATGAACATGGGTATATACATATTGTGAATTGTAAGTTTGGATTTTCATTTTGGTTTAAACAGGTATTGCTCTTGTGCAAAATATGCATGAACCCACAAGTTAAACTCCTAATTGTAACCATGATGATAAAATTTCTCAGATTTCAATCACTTAGCGTATAATCATGATTTTAACTCACAATGTTAGTTGAATTTAAAGTCATCAGCTTATATCACGGTAGCATAGGATATCATCAGTGTTGTTGAATCTAGGTTGATCCCTTTAGTCCAATGCGATTCGACCTTGGTTCAACTTGTGATCAAATCCAATTCTTTCCTTTAATTCTTAACCTTTTTATATATTCGGGTCAATCATTTAGATCAGATTTGACAACATTGGATATTGTCATAATATTTTTTTTTTTTGGAAAGGATCTACTTTAAGAAAGAAATTTAAAAAATGACAATGCTTTTATCCTTTTTCCCTATAAACCTCATTGAATTCGTGGAAGGAGTTGGCAATCCTTTTTTTTTTTTTTTCCATCTTGGTTGTCATAAATGAATCCAAAAACAAATTAAAGGATAAAAAAGCAACACCCGGCGTCAATAAGCTAACTATACCCGATTACGGGGACTGCTTTTCCATTGACTAAGACTGGACAATCGCTAATCCCTAGTTGTTTTTAACATATCTTTTGTTGCGTGATGACACCATAACAACAGAGAGATTGTTGACTACCCATCTTCTACGCGATCATTCATAGATAAAATAAATAACATCATGGCAAAAAGATAAAAGAGTTGACAAATTCGAAACACTTTGGTTGAAATATGGCAGGCAAATGCATTAATGGAGCAAAATGGCTTACGCACGCGCATGTGCACGCTAGCTTTGCTTTCACATGTTGGATTTCATATATTCATAATGATACCACAACTGCTTTAGGGCACTCTCAAGAAATGTTTTCCGAAGAAAAATAGAAAAATTTAAATTTAAATTTAAATTTAAAACAAACCAAAGAGAGAGAGAGAGGGGCAAAATGCACTCTTGGGATCATTCACAACCACGCTATCCTTTTATTCTCACAGTGCACATTGGGTCCATTTTGTTGTTGCCATTACACATCTTCATTTGTTCGCATGATGGACCTAACTACATCTTTCACTTCTCAACTCAAGCTGAGCAATGAGCACCTCTTTTCCCTCAATCTATACACAAGGACGCCCTAAGGATCACATTTTTATCCAGATACTAGCATTCCTATGCATGTTTCAACAAGCTTCCTACACCATCTTCGGAGAGCAGGAGGATACGGCATCTGCTACAGTCAGGAATATCTTGTCCTCTCCGACCAACTTAATGAAGTCCGACGCGTGAAGTTTGTCGATCACCACGGGCCCAGGATTTGCCAGGACAAGCTGCATGCACCAACGTAAGATAACTCGGCAAGTGTGATTGATTACTATGGTTAGTGTACACTAAAGAAGGCACGTATATGCTGCCCGTTTATTTGCATTCATTCAATATAGTTGCTTGAATATAAGATATAACACCTTAATTATATGTTGGAACTTGGAAGTGAAGACTCTAAAGACATGAGATGGTTTCTTTTCCATCACGGTTTTGGTTAACAAAGGAAACTTATAGTTCTCTTTTCCAAATTTCTTGTCTCAATGGTATCCCTTCCACTCGCAATCAATTACGTATGTAAAGGAAATATTATATAATAATATAAGTCTGTCAAACTTGACCATGCGTGTGACCGAACAGTAAAGATACCATTGAGACAAAAAAAAAATTGAAGAAGGATAAACATACTTTAGATAGGTATAATAAGGTTATATACCTGTATCTCTCGTTTTTCGAGACTCCTGTATAGCTCTTCCAAGGCATGGATTCCACTTGTGTCGATATCCGTAACAGCTGCAATCCATACAACTCATTATAAGAATCAAATTCACCACCAGACATTTGCATTGAACTTGCCTTTTAGATTTTTCTCATAAAATAAGACTTACGTGACATTTCGACTATCAAAAACTGTATTGTAGGCAAACATGCTGCTACTAGTTTTTCTTCCTCATCTGTCAACCACCTCAATATCCTGCACCAAAGTAAATCCAAGTATAAAAAGAACTGCATAAGTACACGATTATCTCAACTTCTAATCCAGTTCCTGAAATTTCCTAAGACTTGTGAAACCGTTCAATCAGACTACTCCATTAAACTCTTCTCATACCAGTCACTTGTCATGTTTAATATCTATCAAGGAAACATTTAGGTGGAGATTGCACTAACGTTTCAATACAAGCATTTGTTTAACATCATTCTATTGGATTATCTAAAGCCAAAAGCATAGACAAGATAGATAAATCATCTATTCAAAGCAAACTTAAATACTTTCTTCTAAGGAAATTTTACTAAATTAGAACCAAGCAAAACCTTTTGGATTGACCCTTTTATCAGCTTGTCAGGATTGTCTATTTCATTTTTTTATTTTTTTTTTTTGTATCTTATTTGTATATGTTCTATATCTGATTTGTATTTATTTGAAATCTAGCATTTAGAAAATTATTTTATTTATTTTCATTTCATACATATGATGAAATTGGAGTACGAAATGGAAAAGTAAAAATTCATGTACTGTTGAGAGAAAAGGTTTAAAAATATATTTTGATTGGAAAAGGAAGTTTTAATTGGTATTTTTGTAAAAATAAATAAAATGAAAAGTAGATAAATTCAACTTTATAGGTATTTGATTTATGGAAGGGGTATATATGTACTTATATTTCCATCTATTTGGCATATTATTTTTACTAATCACAAGGTTTGCGTAGATGCCAAAAGGATACTATAAAAAGATTGAAAAAAAATGAAACAAACAGCCCCGATATCTACTGTCAATATGGATTGGTAAACGAGATACTTAAATAAGATCCTTTTTCTATTTATTTGGATACGTGGCTTTCAAAATTTCCCCTAAATAAAAATGAAAGAAAAAAAGAATACCTCTCTTTGATGTAGTTAGAGTTAGAGAAATAAATTGCTGAATCAACACGGACTGTCAAAATCCCTGGAACCATCGTTGCCTCTGGATATTGTTGGATGTTTCTGTACACTGTTGTCCTTGGAATTTTTCCAAGAATTGCTGTCCGTGGCCTTGTAACTTGGAGAAGAATTTTGGCAAATGATATTGAAACCTGTCATAAGCCACATAAAAACCCAAACTTCAGCAACTTTGGCCTTAATGCATAAAAGAGATCCCTATCTATCGCAATTTCAAAAACCTACCGCAATTAGTAAACCTATTTCGACAGATGCAAAGGTCACACCAAAGAATGCTCCCATGCAGGCGATGAAGTCAAATTTATCAATCTTCCATATTAGAATGGCTGCATCATAGTCAACTAGGCCAACCACAGCAGATATAATGATGGAAGAGAGGATCGCATTTGGTGTGTAGTGGAACAGAGGGGTGATGAATACCAAGGTGAGGAATACAACAAAGGACATAATTATGTTTGAGACGGCAGTTTCACAGCCGGCCATAAAGTTTACAGCAGAACGAGAGAAAGAACCTGCAAAATGTATAACCATGCTATTAGTAATTTCATAGCCATCCCTCTACATGTTGCATGTGGAATTTCCTTGCTACTCCCTTGATCATTGCTTTTCCTTTGATAGAGGGAACAAGTATACTCATAGTTCTAGGAAGTGGCCTAGAAGGCTAGTTTTCATGCAATTAATCATGCTGGTGTTTAGGCCTTTCACATCCTTATGGAGTACAGCCTTTAATGCTGGTACTCCAGGAAAACTATCATATTTTTTGAAAGAATCAAGCCAAGTAGTTCCAATATACTTTTACCATCACGTGGCAAGTTAATCATTGCTAGCTTCTTTTACCTGTTGCAACGTAGCATGAAGTCATAGAACCAACAACATTCATTGCTCCCAATGCAACCATCTCTTTGTTCCCATCCAATTGATAGTCCTTCATGGAAGCAAAAGTTCTTCCAATTGCAGCAGCTTCCTGTTCCATCGAGACATAGTATTAGTGAAAAATGTCGGAATATGTATTTGTATCAAACTACAAGATGGTCAAAAAGAGTTAGCAGCACCCACCGTGAGTGCTATCATGCCGGCTATGATTCCAATTCTCATTCCTTTGAGGAGGTAGTCACCTCGAAAGTATATTTGATCAACCGAGGGAGGGTTGATTCCCTTTTCTATGTGTTTCACCTAGACAATTCATTGAAACAAGTTACTATATGCTTCTTGCTCTTGATATTCAACAAATTTTTGTCATTCGACATCATATTATTGATGCTCAAAATTAAGGATAGCTCGTGCTTACAATTGCAACCCCATGCTTGTCAGCACGAGTGATATATACAAAGAAAGTGGAGAGGATAACTGATGTCAATGGTGCGATTGCTGGCACCCAGAAGAGTTTCTTGTTTTTCTTTCCCTGTGCAGTAAAAGTTGAGATAGAGTGTAAGTTCAAAAGCAATACCTTGAAATATCTTACAGAGTCATAGATACATACAATGTGCTTAGCAAATAGGAGAAAAGCCAGAAATGTTGATCCAATAAGTATGGTTTGCCAGTTCCACTGCAAAAATGCAAAAGCACACCTTTTAGCCCCACCCGATAGAAAAACAGTTGTCCTATAATTGCACCCATTATTATCATGTGCTAGTGAGAGGAAGACATATAGAGAGAGAGCTTACTCCATGATGGGCAGATCTGAAAACTGACTGCATTACTGAAACGATATCAGTTTCCGTTGTGAATTTTTTTATACCAAGAAGTCCCTTAAGCTGCTGCAGTGCAATTGTGATGGCAGCTCCAGCCATGAAGCCAACAATGGCAGCATGAGATAGGAAGTCAATCAAGAAACCCAACCTGAGATCAGAAACAACTCGAGGATGAGCCATTATGGGGGGACAATACAAAAAATTGAGACAAAAAAATCAGAATGGAAAAATAGATGGCTATCTTACCTGAAAAATCCTAGAACAGCTTGCGTTATCCCTGCAAAAAAAGTAGCTGTAAAGGCAAGTTGGCGATGCTCCACTGGATTTTTTGTTGGATCAATCTCATTCCTAAGCAATGTCCCCAATAAAAGAGAAACCACTGCCACAGGTCCTATGGCTATATCTCTTGAGCTTCCCATGAATGCATATATTAATGGTGGTACAAAACTGGAGTCTGGAAATAACAGGACTCAGGATCTATTTATGATGAAATCTGGTGAAATCACCTAAATCTTAAGCAACAGTTCACTTACAAAGACCATACTGGGGGTCCAATTCTGCAAGCTTTGCATAGCCAATGTCCTGTTTTCCATTTTATGCAATATTAGAATCATAATCTATGGTGACTGATAGGATTTATTGTATTATACAGCAAGTGCTTTACAGTACCTGAGGAATGCAGAGACTTGCAATGGTAAGCCCGGAGATGAGATCACCCTTAAACTTGCGTAAATTATAGTTCCTTCCCCATTCAAGAATCGGAAATATGGCCTGAACTCCAAGTACGAACTTTTTAGACCGTGGTTGATCCTTGAAGCGACGTAGAGGGTCATCTGCAAAGAATGTTTCTTTCAAGGTCGAAGTGAATTCCTGGAACAAGTTCTTCTTTGGAGGAATTCCCACTTTGTGAACAGGATGGTCATTTTGTACATGGTGTATAAATGATGATTCACGGCTTGTAATCTCCATCTCCGTTGATCCAGTTTCCTCATCTTTTACTTGGCCAACTGAAGCCATGGGGGAGTGCACTTGTCTGCAGGAGAACACAAAAGCGATATCCTTATCAGAAATATCACAATGCTGAATTTCTTTGTAAGCAAAATAATGTACATAATATGTAACATCCAAAATTTTCATGTACTTTCCATTGTATATTTTTAGGTTTGTATGCAATATAATTAATTAACATAGAAAAGCTCATTAAATGGCTTACTTATAGAAATGAAGTAAAGTTGATGCTAGCAGCAGGAAGAATCAACTGCCGGTGTTTTCTTGTTGAGCTTGAAAGAAAAGCTCAGGAAACATGTGGGAACATATAACTTTGTGAAAATTCTTGTGTCAAACCACCACGGGCAAAAAGAGAATTATCCACCATTTTCTAAAATGAATCTGGACCTGATATAAGTCACATCCATTTAAGAAAGCAAAATGGAAGCAGGATTTTAATGTTGACTAATCAACTCTAGGGCCATTAGATTATTCAATGCCTGAGATGGAAGCAGAGAGGGATGATCTTATGCCTTCCATCATAATGGTGTTTTCGTGCTAAAATTATAGTTTGTAGGTGTTGACCTCATACCATAGGTGCCAAAAGACGAGAAGTTGGAGGATGTAGCCATCATTTCAATTTTTTTAGCTTTTATCTTAGGATAACTCCAAATACAACGCAAAACCATTCGTTAGGTGCAGATAAACATACTAATAAACACTCAAAACAGATCTTCACCTCTCTGAAACTTTTGATAAGATATACCTACCTATCATTAAAACTCTTGAAACTATTCCTGAATAGATTATAAATAGTGAAGTTTTTGGGTTTTAGCTAGTGGGAAATTTCGAAAGTGAGATGAATAGACATTTCAGAAGTTGATGCTTTATCCAACTTAACCGATAGTTTTGGATGTTTGCCTTTTTACTTTTCTACCCATAACTTATATAAAAAAACATTAGACAATTGTAAGAGAAGCCCTAGGAGACTACACTAATCTCTCCTTAGCATTGTCAGAGAGGCCCAAGGGTTCCAATTATTTGGTATGAGGTTGTTCATGGATAATATTTCCCAATTTGGGATTACATTCTTCAACTAAAAACGAAAATCCTGATAGAATAAGCAGAGTTTTTCACTTGCTGAAAAATGGTAATCCTTTAACTGATTTGTTTATCACTCTTTAGACATCAAACATCACCTACTTCCTACCACCAGCTAACACCACCATTATCATTTGATATGATGTTATTCAACAATCACAATACGAGATTTTTGGTGAAATAAGAAACATAAATGGTACAATTTTTAGGCCAATCAAAGATAACAGAGCCCTCCTGCAAAAATAAACTCTCCCTTTGCTTTTCATGTTCTTAAAACTTTTCAAAAAAACAAGCGCACCATCAAATTCAAAATAAAAGCTACACAGAAGTAAATCGGTGTTTTCACCGCTTGACATTTAAGACTTTCACGAGAACATCAAGCAATGCAAGAGTTATTGTTTACCCAACATAAAGAAACCAGGAAATCTTGATTTGGCTCTTTTAAGTAAGGAAAAAGCTGAACTTCTTTAAGTTAAAAACGTATAATTTATTGCCTTAGCTTTACGTCATTGCTTGACACTCTTGATCTCATCAATAATACATATAATAAACAAATATTAGCATCCAAACATAAGGGATTATTATTTAATACTGGAAAATGAAAGAAACCTTTCAATCATATCATTATAACAATATTAAAATTCTAGAGTTTCACCTTTGAGTAATCGCAAAAGCCACGCTCACTTAACTAAACTAAAACCAAGAACCAATTACCCATGTATGCCCAGCTGAAACTTTAATTAATGACTAATTCCTAGTCAATCTTCCCTCTTATTCGTGTCCAGCATAATTTATGTTGTTATGATTGCACCTGGCTGAAACTTTAATTAATGACCCTTTCCCATCATTAGTGTCCAGCATCATTTTTCATTAGCCACAGGAGATCGAAAAATGTTCACCACAATTTCACACTGAATACATAAGCTTCTTTTCATAATTGAATAAATTTCCAATCACATGGCATTGGTATAGCACATGGCACACATAAAGCAACCTTTTGGTGCCATTCGTCTACTTTTATGGAGAATGCAAGCACCTTCTAGAGAATAAAGTCAAAAGCCCTTACCTTGTAATATTCTTCTCACCAAAACCGTCGATAGTGGGGAGAGAATGAAATTATAGTACTAACACCCTTCACACCATTCAAGCATGCACCAAAATCTCTCTCTCTCTCTCTTCCCCCCCTTCAAGATTATTGGCTTTCAACAGTATTTACTGTATCTGCATGCCAAAAAGATTAAAGACAAAAAGAAACAATATTGAATATCAAAAGTTAAAAAACAAAAAAAGATATGGACAGCATAAAAAGTACAGTGCGTATTTAAACTTGTTACTGCAGTTTCCCTTCTTATGCCTGCCCTGCCCACGCTCGATGGTTTTTAATGTCTCCCGATATTGGGTAATGATTCATTGTGATCACTGAAATTGACAATCAACTGTCCTAAAACGGGAAGATACGACATAGGATTCATTATACGTTCCATGTTCGTTGAACCTAAGAAGGTTTATAAAGTTGTACATTACCAGAAAACATGTAAATATGGAAATAACAGTAAATACTTACTGGTTTTCTCTCTCTCTCTCTCTCTGTGGGGCTCTGGGTAAGGGCTCGAAGAGAGACCGAGAGCTACAAGAGAGAATTAACAAAATAAATAGATAATGCCTTAAAAAATAATACCCTTTCCCTTACGCAAAGGGAATGTCTTCCTTATAATTTAAAAAACTATACGGATTTGGAGCAAAAATAGATAAAATTTTCTTGAAAGGGATATAAATACAAATAAAAGATATTAGTCTAACCACTAGCCATTGCCACATTATCGTCCAGGTATTGTCACATCTACAATATATAAAAGGTTTTTTATTTGTACAATTTATAATAATATTTATTTTACATTTACACAATTTGAAACTTTGAATCTAAAGTTTGTCTGTTAAAAAACAAAACAAAAAAAAAATAAAAAAGGGAAAACGGTTTCGTTTTCTCATTAAGTAAGGAGGAAATAATGATAAATAAGTTCCTGTCGTTTATGATAAGCACGACATTTATGGAACTGCAACGGTCGGTAGAATCAACGTAGAGAGATTAAGTCAATAGGGGTAGAGAGAAAAAGTCAATGGAGAGAGTGAGTGGGGTTGGATTTCGTCTCGTCGCCGATCGTTTTCTTAGTTGTGGACCCCACACGTGTAGCCTGTGTATTTGGACGTACGTGCGACAAGGTTCATTATTCTGGGCCACGCGAAATCGACTTTTTACTTTGGAATTTTCAACCTTCGATGGTGACCGATGACTGATGAGTCTGGATTCTCGTTCCACTTGCATTAGCTAGCCCTTAGTTCAAGTTCCTTTTTTTTTTTTTTTTTAATAACAAATGCCCATAACTTCAATGCCCTTTCTTGACAACCCCAGTTGAGCCAACCTTAGCAGCCGTGCTTTCGAAGCTTGAACTTAGTTTATTTAAAAAATTTCTGAGTTCAAAGCTAATTCAACATTTACTGAGTTGAGCTCCATGTGATTAAATATTATATATTGATTATATGTATTATATATATATATATATATATATATATACTCATTTTTAAGTTGCTTATATAACCTAATTATATTATACATTTGGATTCCTATCTTATAGATATAAGAAATTAATTCTCCATAAGACAGATTATTATAAGGAATTTCTCTATTGAATTCTTCATGAATTTTGGTTCTAACCTGCTCACCTATTAGTTTAGGCAAACCGACTAGGAGTTTTTCTTTCCAAAAAGGTTTATTGCAATCATCTCTTAGCAATACCCTTTGGAGGAATATGTTCTTGTACTGGCGGAATTCGCCTAAGAATTTGCATTTCATATTGGATAGAAGATCCAAATTCTTATCTCTAATGTGAGATGGACCCCTATGAAATGTTGACTAATACAAAACATTAATGTATTAACAACATCTTGAATTGGTTGATTAAATTCATTAAGTATTTTAACTCCGAATTCATTTTTCTTAACGGCAATTAAAATATTTATTCGTTGTTCTTCAGTGAGATAATTATCCCACCAACCTTTTAATTGTCCAGTAAAACCAGAAATTAAAAGTACAACAATTTGATAATTAGAAATGTCTTGAATACTTCTGTTAGTATTCGCGAACATTATCATTTGATTAAGAATATTAAGAATCATTTGTTTTGAGGCTCCATCTATGTTCCATTCATAGGTGATTCCTGTAGAATATTTGTTCTAATAATTACTTAATTTTTCCTCGAACATAATATCGGGAGGCGAGGCTCACTGATAATATAATTTTTTAGGTTCTTTCCAAGTATATTTTTCCCATCGAAGTTACCTTCATAAGGTAATCCGACTGAGTGGGATTTCCTATCTCAGAAAGCATTGGGTAAAGTGAAACAGATTTCCTTTCTGATCTCACTTTCTAATTTAGAAACACTTGTAACATTCATTGCCATTAGATAATATTCTTTTCTTCTCACTTAAAGCTTGAAGAAATTCATTATTGAAATTAGACATTTCGAAAGGTTTGAAAAAAGGTTTCTTTTCATTCCTAATGGCTTCATTTTTATTGACCCAAGGCTTACTAATTACATCTTCTATTTGGTCTAGTTGTTGACCTATTGTGTGAAGATTCTTATTAGTAAAATTGTTTTGGTCAATAATTTTCTTTACGCTAGACCCTTCTGCTTCTGTAGCATTCTTAAAGGGTGCTAGCTTAATTTCGGTATCTTTGTGGGAATACCGGATATTGCTAAGTGGCGGATGAGTGGATTCAACCATATTACCATCACTTAGTCTCCATTGTACAGTTTTATTAACTGTGTTAATCATTTTAAGTTAAACCAAAATTGATTTCGAGAACAATGGCCCATGGTGTCATCACCAAAGCCAATGGACAAGTCGTCTTCTACGGTTTGAATGACAAGTGGACCTTTTCCACAGAAAAATCTCTAGGAATTATTGTTCAAACAATAATATTCCAAACAAAAATCACTGTTCACTATAGCAAAAAGTACTTTTACTGTTCAAACAATGAAAATGATGGTTCTATAAAAGAGGAAGCCATTTCATTCGGAAGGCATCCAATTTTTTAGACACCCAATCCTTCAGAAATCCTCTCAAGCCTCCAAACACTTAACCCTTCTTCTCCGCTTAACACTTCTCTTCCTTACCTTCGGTCACCAACCTTTAACCGATTCTTCCACACACTCCTATCCTCTCTCTCTATCCCAAATACTAACATCCTTCTATGGTTGATGAACTATAGGCCCTAAGTACGCAGACATACTTAAGCAATTATCTTTCTTTCTTTAACTAACCTTCTACCATAATCTTCTTCTATCCTTTCTGTCTCTCCATCTCTACTTTCCATTTCCTTTCTTCTCTAATGTATTGTTTGTTTCTGTCTGTTTTCATAATGTTCTATAATGCTCATTAATGTTTAATGAAGTAAATATTTTTATATATTTACTTATTTAATTTAGAAAGAACAAGCCCCACTAGTCTTGGCTCTGCCACCTATGGTGGTTACTGTTCTTTTGCAATTTATTTATTACAGTTTATTTTCTCCTCACGGATCGGCTAAGTTGCCTTCTAAAGTTATATTTTTTGCAATTTACTTAATGTTTTAATATCTTAAGTATATCGGCTGGAAACAAGTCACTAAGGGCTATTGGTCCAAAAGAGATACCTTGAAAAAGGGATTCTCGTTGTAATTTGCAAGACAACGCCACGTACTTTTGATATTTTTTCTTAATGTTTCTGCAATTTTTACTATGATCATCTCTATACTTCAGTTTTAGACTGGTTTAGGTAAGTTTAGTTAGTTCTAGACTTCCTGATAGGTCTTCACTTCCTTCCGAGAAGTGTCCCATATATATATATATATATATATATAGTCTACTTATGAATTTGCTTTCAAGATGAAATATAAATGAGTCAATTCATAAGTGAACTTGCAATCAAGTAATTGAACCTAAACAGGGCTTGACTTTGGCTCATTTACAAATTGAGTACATACCTATTTAAGATTAAAGTGGGTCAAGAAGTAATTTCCCAAGTAGCTCAATTCATTTGTAACCTTATCCTTAAGCTTCTTTATTGCTTAAAAAAAAAAAAAAAAACTAAAACGAATAATTTCTTTGTAAATTAAGTTTAAAGAAAATCAAAATATTTATATAATTTTGGGAGAAAATGTAAATAAGCCTTTTAAATTTTGACTTTGGTGTGCATATACTTAATAAACTTTTAATTGTTATAAATTATCCCATTAAATTTTGGTAAATTGATATATAACTTTCAAAAGTTATAAATAACCCTCATAAATTTTGACTTTGTTGTAGAAACATTTATTAAACTTATTAAAATATGCTTTACTATTTTCTAAACTTGAAATTTAGTGTTTTAACTAAAAAAAAAGAAAATATTCTTTATATTGCTAATTTTTAAAAGTTTAGGGTTGCAAAAATTAAATAAAATGATAAATTAACTTAAAAGATATGTTATATATATATATATATATATATAGCCTTCATTTTATGAATGCATTATGCTCCAATGTAAATTTGGATGGACAGAAGTCGATATGTAGAGTCCGAAATTGTTTAAAACTTGTGTTTCCATTAATTTTAATATACATTAGGCCTTTCTCGCTAAATATGTATTGCTCTTT
The DNA here is from genome assembly GCA_037954665.1 of Laguncularia racemosa. Classification (NCBI taxonomy): domain Eukaryota; kingdom Viridiplantae; phylum Streptophyta; class Magnoliopsida; order Myrtales; family Combretaceae; genus Laguncularia; species Laguncularia racemosa. Next base: position 584,450 of record JBBMOL010000040.1, read on the forward strand.
TTTTCTTTTTCTTTATTTTTTTTAGTTAAGTAGCTACCGAATAAGGTTGGGAAAATAAAAAACATATTGAAATTAATAGGATGGGTTGGGTTGATTTTAACAATGAGACATTGATCTTTCAATAAACCAATAACTTTAATTTAAAAATATTCAGATTTAAAACAATCAAGTTATCATATAAAATTTTTTTTACAGTAGATGCACATTTTCCTTAGAAAAGTTCAACCAATAATTTAGAATTATTTTCAATTATAGACTATCTAGAAACCATTTTTACCCTTTTATTTTCTAGTTTTATCCTAAAGTAGTCATTTAAAAAAAATAGAAAATAAGGAAAATGCTAAAAAATAGAAAAAGAAAAAGAAAAGTAAGTAAGGGAAATATTAAAAAAAGAAGAAGAAGAAGAAACAGAGAGACAAATACAAGAAAAATAAGAAAATAAAGAAAAACATAAAAAAAATAGAAAAGTTTGACAGAAAAAAAAAAAAGAAAAGAAAAGGTGGAGATAAAAATAATTTTCCGAGTTAAAAAAGTAAATTTTTATTGGCTTAAAGGAGATTCCTTTAATTCCCAATATATTGATAATTTAGTGGATTCAGTGCATTTCTTTTATATTGCAATATTTTTAGCTTAGCTCAAGTTTAATTTACTTCTCAAATGAGTAATAAATCTTTTAATCCAGGCAAGTCGGATTTATAAGGGAAAATTTTCAATTAAAAATCAATTAGGTATACACTCAATCCTAAATCAATTAATTCAAACTTATGATAAAATAAATTAATATGGCATATACATTCGACTAATGAATGGCCTTGTTCGTAATTAAGTGTACTTTGGATTTGAATCGCCCATTCGCAATTTTTTTTTTTTTAGCTTCAAGGTTTTGTAAGTTTAATCAGAACATGTGTGAAACAAGGGCTGCTGAGAATTAAATAATGGCACAATGGTTAGGGTTTTTTTTTTAAGTTTAACGAGGACTCTGGTGTTTGAATCCACACGTAATTTCGCTTCTTGCGCGATGGACTTGAAGACGCGCGTGCAATGCACACTTCATCTTCCTCTTTTCGCTCTAGGGTTTCCACGAAGCTCGAACAAAGGAGAAGATGGAGAATCGAGCAAAACGGGGTCTGTTTTGGGTGCTTTCTTCACGAGTTGCATATTTACAATGTCAAAAGACTCATCGGAAGCTGCCATTGGAACCAAATTTTCCCAAGAAACAAAATCCAAGAAGAATTATTCGAAATCAAAAACCCAAAAAAATGAACTCAAACATAGATTTTGACTCCATCTCCTAAGCTTCCTTAACCTAATCTGGCCGAAAATACCTAATCCAAGCCCCAAATCGAAACCCTTAATTTCGAGCTTTCTAGGCACCTTTGAACACCACTATGAACCACCACCTACTAGTAAAACACCATCTTGACATCGAGAACACCGGCAGCACACTAACATGCTTCATAAGTCTTATCATTGGTACAGACGACACTCATTTTCAATCTCTAAGAAACAAGGTAAATGTCATTTTGTATGTTTAACAGGCTAAAATCTACATGGAGGTCATGTTTTCCCTCGCCATCATTTGTAAAAACAGCAAGCATCTACATTCGAATTAATTTATGGAATTGCCCAAGCGGTAAAGACATAAAGAAGTTACAGTGTACACAACGTAGAATACAGAGAGATGACTAAGGAAACTTGAGGACAAAATGAGTACCAAAACTGTTCAAGCATCCAATGACATAAAATTACAAAGGAAACACATTCCAAAGTTTTAGATTGTCCATAACATATCGCATGCGTCCTCGTTCTTCCCTACGGTCGTTCTTCCTAGCTGTTACATGACCCCGTATACAAATGAACCTATAAAAAAAAGAGGGTGGGGAATGAATTTGGAAAGATGAGAGACGACTGCATGTCTTGTACTGTATTGCACATCAGTCTTGTCATACAGAAATATTACCACAAATCAAACTCAATACAATGAACTCTATGCTACTAGAAAGTTGTTTAGACAAGCAGATGCGTGCACACAAACTTCTCATCAGCTACAGGGTCCAATTCCTTGTCTAATGTCAGCGGAGAAGCCACATGATTTAAGCGCATTGAAGTCTTCGTTTTCGCTAAATATTCTGATCTTACTGTTGTTTAGTAGCGAAAAGACGATATCGGTCTGTCATATCTCATATCTTTCCTCCATGGTTAATATTAATCTGTACAATAGCCTTGAAAAAAAGTGACGGTACGAAGAACATTCCACGTTTTAATAAAGCTATTACGGAATATGAAAATCTGAACGTATGATCTTGTATCTTGCCAATGATGAACAGAAATGTTTCATTTGCACTCAGGAATTGAGTAATGCAATGTAACTGTCGTAAAACTGACTAAACCGACTAGCCATTTCTACTACAGGGAAACAATCATCAAAGGGACTAAAATGCTGACAAATGTCAAAAATATTATTCCAACTTTGCGCAAATATTCAATTTACCGCTTAAACAATCAATTTACTAAATTTTTTACTTAATTAGAGTATCCATACCCATTCCAACTTTGTTTACTTTCCTTTGCCCTGCTTAAACTTGTAATGAATAAGGCTTTTGACACAAGGCTTGTTACATTAAAATAACTTACCCATACCATTTAAGCGTATTTAAATTTCATTTATGCCATGTGTCTAAAAGTAAACACAAATAAACACATGTATGTTATTAAAACATAATAATTAAAATAGAATAAATTAAACTAAACAAAAATTAAGGGAAAAGATGAATATATTCATTTGGCAACACTTGCTCGTCTTCTTCAGTGTGCAAACGGCCACAAATTCAACTCAATGAAGAACAGCTTCTAGCAAAATTAAACTACCCAACAATGATCAAGACAAAAACTTCTTCAAAACAATAAGTAGAAGATATGAGAAAAGAAATAGAAAAAGCGTACCAAAAGTATTTGACTGAAATTGAACAATAAAGCATGAATTTATGATATGGTTTAGAAAAATTCTAAAAAGCCTGACTTTACATTTGATAACAAAACTACATTCTTAAAGTGTTTCCCTACATAAAAAACTCAACAATAAGATAGAGGAAATCGAGTTCACCAGAGATTCCTTTCAACCTAATTTCTCCTTTTGCTTCTCAAAGAAGGTTTTCCTAATCTAATTAAATAGTTGGACAAGATAAAGAACCATTGTATTTGCAACAATGTCTCACCTTGAATATACATCGATGAAACCTTGGCTTCATGGATCTATGACCTACCATTGAGAATTTGTTCTAAACTAAAAACCCTTATAACATGAAACGTACGAACTCTAGCTCAAATCTAAACCCACCAATTGAACCCATTTTTGGTCTTCACCAAACCTACTAAACTACATCTATTGTTCTTTTCCTACCCCTCCACCAATCTAAACCACAAAACTCACTTGCAAGTTGTAAACCTGCCTTAAATCTACTCCATTATCATTGATTCAAACCATAAATCCACCCTAGATCCAAACCACGAAACCTAGAACCCATATCTTCATGGCAACATAACTAAACTAAACTAGAAAACCTATCCTAGGAGTCGTTGCCATGGTCATAATAGCTAAAGGATAAGACAGAGATAGTGAAGAAGAGAGAGAAAACCATGCTAAGATACAAAGTACGATCATTGTTGACATAGCTTTCATGGAAAAAATTAATGCAACATCTTCAAAGGGTAGTGTAGTGCCTTTATGACCTAATTAAAGAGAATGTGAGGTGATCCATGTGAATATTAGGGTTACAAATAGGGTTATTGATAGGTCATGAAGAATATAGGTGTGAAGAACACAACATACACACACTCTCTCTCTTTCCTATTATAACAATTGTGTTTTAATAAGAAATGGATAAATGCTATATTTGGTACTTAAATTTTATCTATTTTTACAATTAAGTACTTGAATTTTAAAAGTGCCAATTTACCACATATAAACTTTTTAAAATCATTTTATGGTACTTAGATAAGATAGTTAATTACAAAAATGGGCAAAGTTCAAGTAGTTAATTACAAAAATGAATAAAGTTCAAATAGTTAATTGTAAAAATAGGTAAAGTTCAAGTAGTAAATTAATACTTTAAAATTTTAGGTAATTAATCATAAAAATGAGTAAATTTTAGGTACTAAATATGATGCTTACTCATAAGAAATTGTGTGTTTGTTTAATAAAAAGAATAAAAGTTTTCAATTTGTGGAAATATTACCCTTAAATTCCACACATAGCTTACATAGAGCTTGTGTGGTCATCTTGCATGCTTTTATGGTCATTTAGCCATGTGTTGCTCCACAATTGAACAAATATGTTGAGTAAGAAGGTGGTCATTATATGAAATGGCTAAGGTAGTCACATTGATACAAAAAGTTTCAATTGGGTATCAAATTTGATAAGTTGAAAGTTCAGGAGGATTTTCAACCAAAGTTTAGGTAGTAAATTCAACATTATCCGAATAAATAATATACAAATGTCAAGCTATCTCAATGCCACATATATAATAATAAATATGGACTATAGTATTCACATCCCCCCTCAAATTAGACTCTCTTGAAGAACCAACTTAGAATATAGAGATTGAAGATGTTTCCCTCCCAAAGGGTTTTTTTTTTAACATATCAACTAATTGAAGATCATATTGAACATGAACAAGATGGAGAAAACTAGAAGTAACATGATCTTAAACAAAATGAACATTTATATCAACATACTTAGTTCGATTATGTAAGCATGGATTAGTTGCTATAAGGGTAGCAAATTTATTATCGCAATATAAAGAAACAAAAAATGTAATGGGAACACCAAGATCTCTAAGAATATAAGAAACCTAAAATACTTTTATATTAGTAACATGTTTCAACACTCAACTCCCGCCGAAGAAATTAAAGCACCTCCCAACATAAATACAATACCCAGAAATAGATTTATGATCTAACATGGAAGAACCCAATCAAAATAGAATATGCTAATAGATTAATAAAAAGATCCTAAAGAAGAAGTATTCTTGAGATAATGCAACAAATGAAAAAGTACTTGCTGGTAAGGTATCCTTGGATAAGACAAAAACTGACTTAGTTTGTATATTGCACATGAGATATTTGGCTATATAAAAGTATCATACAATAACCTACCAATCAGGCATTTATAAGAAGTAGGATCTTCAAGTATGTCCTTTGATTCATTGTCTAATTTCAGACCTATTGGCAAAGAAAATTTAACCGGTTTAGCCCCTTTTATTTCAACATCTAATAATATATCAATGATGAACTTCCTTTGAATAGTAAGTGTAATAAAGTGAAAGGAAGTACCGCACAATTCCAATCTAAGAAAAAAGCAAGCCCAACATAAATAATTAATTATAAAGGCATCATCAAGTCGTTGCTTTAGAATGCAAATAAAACTTTTATTAGAGCCATTCATTAGCATGTCATCTACATATAAAAGAACAACCACAAAACCATTGGGAGTATGACGCATAAATAGGGAATAATCATGCTTTGACTGCGTAAAGCCATTTGCCACCAAAAAACTAGAAATTTCTACGTTCTACTATCTAGAAGGCTGCTTAAGACCATAAAGTGATCTTTTCAATCAATAAACTTGATTTGGCAAGATTTTAACATAACCTTTAAGTGGGTGCATGTATATTTCTTCATCTAATGATCATGCAAAAAGACATTATTAATATCAATTTGATGCATAGGCCATTTATATGCTGTAGCTACAACTATAAGAATTCAAATAGTATTCAACTTAATCACCGGTAAAAACGTATCATGATAGTCCTTTATTTCCCTTTGTGAGTATCCTTTTGCAACTAAACATGCCTCATATCTCTCAACTTTACCATTAGGTTGGTATTTAATTTTATAGATCCATTTAGAGGCTATAGCCTTCTTTCCTTTTGATAAGTAAGTGAGCTCCTAAGTGTCATCACATTCTAAAGCATCTAACTCTTTCTTCAACACATTATCCATTCCTTTTGTTGAGCTTCTTGAGAATAGCTATGTGGTTCTTGAATAGATAACACACTTGTTAATGAAGCTACATAATCATTTTGAAAAGTGGTAAATATATTAGCATCAAGTAAAGGATATTGATGTGTTGAAGTCAAAGATGAAGCATTAATGGAAGCGAAATTAGGTGCAATGGTAACAAAATCTTTTGTTTAGACCATATGTATAGTCTTAAAGCCACTTTGGAGTCTTATGCTCTCTTGCTGACCTTAAACTATGCCTACTTGTTAAGGAATGATTATGATCAAGTGAAGATTGATTTTGTGAAGAATAAGTAATTGATTGATCAATAAATGATTGATCATGACATGAAACCTCAAAATGATTAGTGAATAACTAATCACTAACAAAACTAAGAAACTGATCAATTAATAATTGATTATAAGATAAACTTGACACAAACAAAACTTGGTTCTTTAGAAAAGACTAAGAAGGAACATAATTTAATGTAGATTGTTGTTTAAAAGAAAATACATTTTCATATAATACAGTAGCTCTAGATATAACAATCTAATTTTGAACTAAGTCATACACTTTATACCCTTTTTGTCCATGTACATAGCCTAGAAAAACACACTCTCTCCTTGATTCAAAATTTTTCTTAATGGAAAAATTATTTGCAATATAGTACAAACATCTCATTACTTGTAAGTTGGTGTGACGTGGTGGATTACCAAACAACATTTCATATGGTGTTTTCTAATGCAAACTTGCTAAAGGCATTTTGCTAATCAAATAGGTAATTGTAAAGATGCACTCTCCCTAAAATGTTTTAGGTAAATTGGCAAAAGTCTTAATGCTTTCGAAGTATTAAGAAGATGCTTATGTTTTCTCTCCACTCTCTCATTTTATTATGGTGTGTAGGTTGTAGTACAATGATAGACAATCCTTAGATTATGAAACATGGATTGGCAAATTATGGACAAAATTTCTGATTTATTGTTTGTTGTTATGAATTTACAAATAATGGAGAAATGATTGTTGACACAATGAAAGAATTGTTCTAGAATGGAACATGTTTGATGTTTATGACTCAACAAATTAGTTTGTGTAGATTTGGTGAAATCATCTATTATAGTAAAAAAGTATCTTACACCAATGATTGACTCTATATTATACAGACCCCTAATATCAACTTGTAAAAGTTGAAAAGAAAACGTAAACTCATGTTTGCTTCTTAGGAATGGAAGCTTATGAAATTTGGCTATGGAATCTTGTATATTTAAATCTTTATAGACTTCTAAATGTTTTAATTTAGAAATGGATATATGACCTAGTTTATTGTGAATCAAATGAACAAGTTTATTGTTTACACTTGATTGATTGAACTACAGAACAAAGAAGACATTATGAATAGTGGATAAAGGGTTTATTTAGATAAAACCTATTTCGATTATAGTTAATGTTATACCATCAGGTAATTTGATAGAAATTAGATAAGTATAATTTTGAATGTTGTGTAATAATGAAAGGAAAAGGAGCCATATGATCTATAGCCCCTATGTAAAATATCTAAAAATTCATACTGTTATTAAAAGTACTAAACTAAAAGGTAGGAAATGATATATTTACATATTGCACTATGTTAACCAACAACATATCCTTGGAGTTCATCAAACAAAGAACTTCTTAACATGTTTTAAAGAAGTTGTTGATCTATTGTCTTACAAGTTGAATTCCTTTGCTAATCCTTTCAAAAATCACATTAGCATGTTTAAAAGGGGTTTTAAAATATGTATTAGTCTTATAAAGCAAAGCTAAAGCTTAAACCTTTTTCATTTTCCTACTCTTTTCCCTTTATACCAATCGGGATAACCTACAAGTTGAAAGTAAAGTTCAATAGTATGTTTGTAAAATACAAAAATAAAATAAGAAAATAAAGTTTTTAGAAGCTAGGGCACATAAAAGTAATATGACAATAAAGAGAGGGTATTTTGGTCTTTCACCATAAATAATATATAAAGCCATTTTTCTGCTCTATTCCTTTTTTTCCCTTTTCACAACATATGTTTTGTCTCTCTAAAGAGAATCCTAATCTATAGACTCTCATCAACAAGCTCAACATTTGTGACACAAATTTGCTTAACTCAATATTAAAGTTGTAAGGTAAGCCTTAAATATGATTAATTCATTGTGTAATTTTCTTATTTCAACGAGTGTTAATTAAAGTATAGAGTATCGATATAGATTAAGGATATTTGATATAATAGTAACGAAGTAAGATTATAAATTCAAGTGAAATTAAGATCATTTAAAGCTAATAAAAACAAGTAAGTTACAATCTTTGAAGGAATTACATATTTAGATGCTCTAATTACTATAGATTCAGGTATAAAAGTGCTAATGTTGGATTTTGGAAGGGCAAAGGAGTGCAATGGAAAATAACATGAAGAAGTTTTGTGCGCCAAGAGATACAAAACTTAGTATATGGCCGCGTCTTTGGGTGTATCTCTTGGTTATCTTGCACAATAGGTTACACGGTCAAGTACATAGCTATGTACTTGAGCGTGTTGTTTTGCCCTATTACATAGTGAGATACACGACCATGTCCATAGCTGTGTTTCTCCCCATGTTCCTCTATATGGTTGTGTTGCCTTAGAATATTTGTAAAACACTTCCTTCTTCTTTTTTCTCAATTTTCCATTGATTCAAAACTACTTTTATCTAAACTAAAGTAACATAAAGGGGGAGATAATTAGTTAATTCTTAGTTTAACAAACCTAGTGAACTTAGACCATGTTGTAGGCTAGTATTAAGATTAGTTATTTGTTACATGACAGGTTCTGATAAGTTTGATAGTTACAGTTAGGGTGAAATTGAAACTATTTCTCCAAGTATATATTTACCTTGTTTGCTGTTTGTGATTATTAGCTTAGTAAGATAAATTAACTTAAACTAAATTGGGCTTAATTGTGAGTGATGCTTGTATGTGGCTCAACCTAGGGGCCAGAGGTGGTAAATCCCTAGGAGGACACCCCGATGATTAGTACATGATGTTGTCTCCAGTGTAGTTATGTATCAAAATGATGTTATGTAGATTTTAGGGTATTTTAGCCTAAAGTGACAGTTTCCAATACTATTTAGAAAATTCGAGTTGAAGGTAGTAGTTCCTAACCTATGGCCTATATATATATAGTGTGATGGTGTTATAAGTATCCTTATATTGTTTACTGGCTAATTTAAAAATAAGTAATGGAATGATTGTGATATAGCTATTGCATTTAATGTGTATATATTGTGATTATTGTGGCATGTGTATGTATTTGTGATACTCACATATTGGACTTAGGTTCATTCCTTTTCTTTTTTAACTGTAGGAGTTTATGATGAATTGGGAGATGTGTATTTTTATTACCAGGATGGCGATAGTGGAGAGTATTATTATTATTATGATAATGAGAATTACGACTGATGTAGGAGTTAGCTGAATATTGTAATGACAATATTTTTGGTGTGGAAGTTAGCTGAATATTTGTTTGGATTTATGAGTTGCTCATAAGATTTTATACGTCTTCCTATAGGATATGGAGATGACTCTAATAAATGTTGTAGAGCATTTGGTTGAGTGATTGAAGTATGGATGTTAAATATTATCGGGTATGTTTAATTATAGTTGTGATTGAAATGACTCGCCTGTGAGTCATTTGTTTTAATACTTGGGAGTATTTGTGCTTAAATGTGAAGTTGAAACTAAATAGATTTGGAGTTACAAGTATAGTATTGGGCCTTTGCATGTTGCTTCATAGTGGCGACAAGTAGTGAGTTGTCACATCTTATGTTCTGGGGCATTACAATGTCCCTCATTCTTGCAATACTTGCAAAACATCCTTCCTTTTCCTTTCTTTATATCATTCACAATATTACAACTATCACTTTTATTTTGTCCTTTGTTAATAAAGAATGCTGAAGACTCTACTTTCAATGACATAATAGAGGTCACTTGCTTTTACTTTTCTACCTATTGGACTAAGTAAAAGGCTCGGTTTACTGTAGGTAAAGGCTCTATAGATAATATTTGGTTCCTTCCTCATAAAGCTCATTTAAACCCATCAAGAATTGCATTAGTTTACTTTAAAATTCGAATTATGCAATTTTCTCCTTTAAATCACAAGTGCAATACTTTAATCTCCTATAAGTACGCATAGGATATGCATGCAATTGTTGCAATTTATCTTAGCATTTCTTCAGTTTGTTATAATAAACTCTAATATTTCGATTGTTTTACTTTAAATTAAATATCTCATGCTACAATTGGAATACTAACGAACCATTTGCAACACCGTATTACTTTGTTATGCTATCCTATAGTTCACATGCACAATTCATGTACATAAAACTTTGTGAGAGATAAGATGTAATGGAACTTAAGATCTAACATTAAACCATGTAATTACATCTCATCCATTTAACTAGATTTAGTGAAGTATCTGATGGCTTTTCTATATATTTAGGAATAGACACTAACTTCAATTTTACTCTTAAACCCATTTTGATCTACCTACTCTACCTTAACTAATGGTTTCCATTAAAGATCAAAATTCTAATTGACATCTTAATACTATAAAAAGAAGAAGAAGAAGAAGATAAAGTGGATCGTTAATTGCCATTTCTTCCAAATTTCTAAATTGATTTGGAATTTTCATTTTCTCAATCAAATTCAACCTTTACAATAATACAATTGATGACAAGATAACTAAAAATGAAATGGAGCATGAAAATGTTACCTTTTGAGCTTTAATATCATGTGGAGATTTGAATGTATGATCTTTTATCTTGACATTGATGTATAGAAGTGTTATATTTATAATCAAGAATTGAGTAATGTAATGTAACCATCATAAAACTAACTAAATTGAAACAATCATCTAAGGAACTAAAATATTGATAAGTGGAAAAATAAATTAAATATAAGTGTCAAGCTACTTGAGTGCCCTCTATACTATCATGCCCCATGGGCCTTTAAAATGTATAGTTTCTACTGTATGCTACATAAAAACCCAAGGATAATCACTCTATTATCCAAGAGTTTACCCTACAATGTATAAGGTATACTCTCATCCTAAATTCCCAAATCAGGGTTTAACATTTTTCAAGAAATACAAAGATATATACACAATAATATAGAGGGGCGGCATTTATAAAGTCTATAGGTATATAATAATAAGTTCAAGGATTAAAAATCCTATTACACAATAGTCTAGGCTATGTATATAAATTTTAAAATAAGAATTTAGACTAAACACATTTATAGGTGATCTCTCCACTCTAGTCCTTCACGGATCCCCTTGCATCTCACACTAACCTTTAGCATTTGTTTGCTAGGCTCTATCCAGATGGTTGCCTGTAAGAGAAGTCTATAAGGGTGTAAGCTATACAGCTTAGTGAGTTAAATCCTCTTACCAAACCAATAAGCAATTAGCAAGCAAGTGATTTAATTCACATATATGCCATGCATGAGCAATCACATGAATGTAACAATATACGCAGTTTACCAGACACCACATACAGCACGAATTTAACGCCCTCCATTATTAGGGGCTGGGAAATCACGAACTACACGCCGACTCTAGGCTCTAGTGACCTTGGGCTATCTCTCGAGACAATTCATATAGTCTATATATACTTTTGAAATATACTTTCGTAGATTTGAGAATACATATATACATACTTAGCCCTTCATGGGGTATAGATCTTGAATGGCTCACAAGTCAATCACTCATAAGTGATGAATCATCGGACTAGGAAATTCCTAGGTCTCAATCAGAGGGTGGCATTTCTTGTGTTCCATTTAATTCCCAAAGGTTGACACAATGTGTGCCCATGGAGTGCGGCCTCCATGGGGCCTTTCTGTACCATTGCCTAATGTTGACGACGTTCTTACATGTAAGACTCTATGATGCGTGATTCGTTTTATTTAAGGTAGAATAGTCTTAAGTTAAATTATTTGGTGTCTACGACAAGTTATACAGACACTCGCAATTTCTATAGGCTAGATAGAGGGGAAACAGAATCCACTTAACCGGGTATAATTAAGTTCAATTGCCATTCAAACATGACATTCAAGCACAGACAATACTCCATGTTACCCCCGCATATAAATTCAGTTCAAATATAAGATATTTACAACATGCATGTGCACTAATTACAAACATAATCAAGGTACACTAATCATTGGATCCTTCACTCACCTTGCCATATGGTCTCTAGTTGTAATAGTCAAGTGGAAAATCATCCTTGAAAACGCATCACCCAATAAGACAAAATATCTTCATAAGTATGGGTCAAAACCAACCTATACTAGTTTGGCTAACTTTGTCAGTTTTCTCGGTTTTGAAGGTTTTAGTATTTTTTTCATTTTAAATCCATTTTTCACATATTTATAGTCATTTCAATGGATTTTTAATGTTCTTTCTATTTTGGAAGTCATTTTGATCGTTTGAACTTTTGAACAATATGCTAGTGCACAAACAGATCGGGTGTGCCTAGCGTATGTTTGGTTTAGGGCTCTTTTTGGTTTAACTTGATCTTCTAACCTAGAGGAATTAACCCTAACCATTTATAGCATGTTTGGGACTCTCAAATGGCCTGTGTGTCTTCTGTTTTCTTCTGAAAATTTCAGAATTTAGCATAAGGGTCTTAGTTGTCTTTTCCAATGCTTTTATTATGCTTTTCCCTTTTTACTTGTATTAGTTTGGTGTTTTCTTTTAAGAGTTTTAATTCTAAATTTTCCCCACTTTTATTTCAACATTCTAAGGTTCTAGAAACAAGGAAATTTCCAGATTTTCTTAAGTTTGGCTATGGTTGAAGCTCTTTGATGTGTCTTGCACATCTTTCCAATTTTTTACTACAAAAAGTGGTCCTTCCTTTCCATCCGATTTTCCTATGACCTAGATAGCATGGAGTGGATCAAAAACATATTTGATTAGCCTCTTAGCTTAGGCATTTAGAAGCCTCAATAATTTGTAAATTATGATCTTTATTGGTTTTCCTAAAATCTTCAATATACAAGCCAAAATGGGAGATGATGTTCCATGGTTTTGCACCTTAAGAAGGGGATTACATTTTCAATATTTTTCCTTAGCTAAATGTACTTAAATATTCATGGAAAGTTACAAAAATAAAGCAATATAACCCTATTCTAAGCCATGGAATTGAAATATTACAAGGAAAGAAGTAACACCAACATAAGGGTGAAGGTTTTCTATACGTTGCAGTTAGGGCATTGGAATTCCTCGTTCTTTTTCTACCTCTTGGGGTAGCTTTAAGCTCTAATTTTTTTGGGATTTTTAGCTCCCTTAATAGTCTCTTAAGTGGAATTGATGATACTAGAAAATGAGCTTGATTGAAGGTGGTTATGGGCATGATCAAGTGGTTGAATCCAAAGGTGCATAGCAAGGGAAACTGGGGATGACTTGGGGGTTCCTCTTTATGACCCAATTTTTTGTTAGATCTTTGGGGGATTTTGGAGATTCCTTGAAGGTGTTTCTCTTGTGTTGATGCTTTAGGAAAGTGGGGCTTCACATGGACATCAGAAGGTGATGAAATCAGGATGAAAGGCTACAGGGAAAATCGAGTTGGTGATGTCGTTTCAAGTGTATGCCTGATATGAATTTTTGGAGTTATTCTTGTGGGTGTTTGGTTGATTTTTCTTGAGAGTTTTTTGTGTGGAGTTTTTTCAAATTAAGGGAGGTTATGTGATGAGGAATGGGGTATGGAAATTCAGAAATTTAGGTAGTAAGTTTGAGTGGGAAATGACCATTGGTCTTTAGCCTTGGTTATGTGGTTAATGACATACTTGAAAACTTAGGGGATTAACATCAGATTTGTCTCTCCTTGATTTCCATTTAGTTAGCTTTTAATTACTATTACATTTAGTCAGGCTAATCATAGTTGTATTCTTAAGTTAGCTCTCCTAGTTTCAACCGGCAGCTCATGTGGACCATGGCAGATTTGGGGCCTACTTTAGGCAATTTAATTTCCTTGTTTTCTTATGGTTAATTGGACTTTAATTAGGAATTAAATGGGGAAATTTTCATATTGAGTTTGTGCTTAGGATTAGGCCATTTGGTGGTTCAATCATGGCCATCTCCATCTCCCTCTCCCTCTCAACGTCACTATAGGAATTGGTTATGTTTGTGTTGTAAACACCCCATTTTTGCCCCAGGAATCAATAATAATAAAAAATAATCAATTTTCAATAATTTCCAATTTTTTCCGATTTTCCCCTAATTTAGCATAAATAATAAAAATATCTAAAAAAATAAAAATAAATAGGAAAACACATCAATTTTGAAAAATGATTTCAGAAATGGCAATAATAAATAATGAATAATTTTTATAAATTTTTGAAATTTCAAAAAAATACAAAAAAATGGAAAAATCGCATTGCATATATGCAATTTGCGATATAAAGAAAATCGAGAAATTGGGCTAGCTCAGCTGGCTCATGCGTGCGTATAGGGAACGTGTGAAGGCTGGAGGTCGCGAGTTCGAATCCCCCCCCGTGCGCTCGGCAAAATTTTTTTCTTTCCTTTCGCCTGGAGCTGCCACGTGGCAGCGTGTGATTAGCCGAAGAAAATCACGCATGTTGCGCGTGATCGTCTTCCTCACCCGGACAGACGCGAGGAGAAGCCGGAGCAAGTCCGACGAAGGTGAAATCGATCTTTTTTTTTCAAATCTTCTAGATTATTGTCAAGATAAAGCCGAATCCATAAGATAAATCAAAGAAAAACAAGAGATCAACATCAAATCGCCGGGATAAAATCAAATCTAAAAACGGAAGAAATTCGGATTTATCCAAATCGGCCGATCTGAGCTTATCCAAGAGGGTTTCCGGACGCCTATAAATAGAGGAGGAGTAGAGGAAGCCAAAACACGAATCAGAATTGAGAGAAAGTGAGGAAAGAGTGTAAATCGGAGAGCATCGGAGGAGACCCAAAACCGCAAAGCACCGACCGGAGTTGAACCACCACCAGCAGGCGATCTGGGAGTGAACCGCCGCCACCATTGGATTCAGCACCCTCGAGAAGCTAGGATTCGACACCTCACCCGCTGCAAAAGGCCGCCGGAACGCCGTGAACGAGCCTCCTCCGCCGCCGTGTCCGACCGATTCGACTTGACCCGATTTCGACCCGACCGACCCGACCCGCGCATCGACTCGGATCCAGGTAAGTCGGATTTTTCGGATTTTTTTTAATTTACTTATTTTGTTTATTTATTTGTTCCGAATTAATTTATTATTTATTTGTGGTTTTTGTTATTTGCTTAGTTATTTATTTATTGGTTTTTGTTATTTGTTTAGTTATTAGTTATTTATTTGTTTCCATTTTCAATAAATAGAAAAATATAGAAATTAGGTTTTTTTTTAGGATTTAATAATGTAAAATAAAAAATAAAAAAGAATAAAACAAGAAAAATATTAGGAAAATAATAATAAAATTTTAGATGTAAAAAATAAGATAGATAATTAACTTAGGATACAAAAATCAACAAAAATTCCCAAAAATCGCAAAAATCAACAAAATTCCTAGAAATCACAAAAATAACAAAAAATCATAAAAAATCATAAAAGTTAATAAAAAATTCAAAAATTATGAAAGAATCATAAAAATAAGTTTTAGCACTTAGAAAAATCATTTTCTTCAAATAAATCAAAATTGATGTTTTTCCAAAAAAAAAAAATCATTTTCAAAATAAAATCAAAGCTTAGGCTTAGAAGTTTTTAGAAAAAAAAATCCCAAAAATGGTAAGAACATAAACTAAAAGAGATTTCATAAATTAAAATTCACCAAACCCACTTAAGGTTTTCAGAAAAGCGAACTATGGCTTGTTTGATCCTGAGTAGCAGATACGTAGGCACCCATTCGGGTCAACCCATAAAAATGAATAAAAAATCATTTTCTTGAAGTAATTAAAAAACATAATAAAAAGTAACAGAAACACAATAAAACACATTTCTAAATAGGAACAATTTTAGGAGATTAGGTGGTAACCGTAAGGTTTTAATAGGTTAGCCTCCGGACTTAGAAACTCTGGTTTTCCCTTTTCCTCTTTTCAAAAACGAGAAGAGGAAATAACGACGACTAGTGGTCCAAATTAGGACTAATCCGCTCTTTTAGTCTTAATTCAATATTTCCCAACAACAGTTGGGTGGCGACTCCAAAAATCAAACGAAATTCCTAACTCAAGTTGAGGATCTACATTAGATGAGCATAGGGTCTAGTCTAGATCGGATTAGGAATGGGAATTCAAAAATTAGACTCGACAGGATGGCGACTCCACTGGGGACCCATGCCAATAGGCTAGCCACCTGAATCTCTTCAAATTGTTCTCCTTAAGAAAAGTGTTTCAATTATTGCTCTGTTACTGACTTTTCAGGGATTAGTTAGATTTTTGTTTCTTTACTGTGGAGGAATGCATGCATATATCTCTGTGAGTAGATGCGGTCGAACCCGGACCGTCCTAGAAACCTAAGACGGGGAGCCATTGTGTAGGTTTCGGGCGAAGTGAGTTGATTCACCGTTCGGGACCGATTAGGCTACCCCACCCTATGCTTCGATATGGCCTAAGATCCATTTCTCCGAGAATGCGGGAGGCCATAAAGCTCAGGAACCAGTTAGAACCAACCTACTTGCATACATAACATCATAAGGGGTTGACAATTGGATGACAATGTAATGGTTTGTTATTTTGTCCTTGGAGTTCAGGACTATTTCCCTGTAACATTTTCATAGTTCTGTTTGTAATTAGGTTGTTTCTTATTATAATAGATGGCTAGCAGTGCAGTTGACTGTCTCCTCGGTAAAGAAATTCGGGTGTACAAACCTTTGGACCCAAAATTGGTACTGGACCATTGGTTCACCTTGTACAACCTAGAGGAGCAAGCCTTCATCCAGCAAAAGATTGGCCCCGTCCTCTCACTGACAAGGATAGAGGCGAATTTGCCTTTAGTCCGGGCCATGCTCCAATTATGGGAAATCGAGCCCGCTGCTTTCTTTATTGGGCCGCATGAGATCACCCCTACCCTTGAAGAGTACACCCAGTTGCTACAGGCTCCAGCACTGATTGATCAAATCTATACGCCAGAGCTTGAGGCCGGGCCAGCCGGTACCTTCAGCAGATTATTAGGCATCCGTAAAACAGCAGTCAACAAAGCCCTAGCAGACTGTAATGGATATTGCATACGAATGGATGATTTAGAAACCTGGTTTATCGCCCGAAAGGACAAGGGGATAGAAAGGACATCCTGTGTGGGGACCCCAAGACTTACAGACAGAGAAGGGTGAACGCTTTCATCTTGACAGCCTTCGCCACCATACTGTTCCCCACCGGGACCTTCTATATTCACTACAGGGTTGCAGAGCTGGTTACTCAATTCCTGGAGGGAAGATCCTACATCCCGTTTCTACTGGCTGAACAGATCCGGAATTTAAACTTCCTCAAGAAAAAAGGCCATGGGATCCTTTGCTCCAGCCTCAACCTTCTGCTAATATGGTTTGTAAGCCACCTCAAATGCTTCGGGCTGAACATGGTCAGGAAAACCCTAGCCCAACAGGTGGATCTGGTGGATTCATGTATAGAAAAGGTAAAGTTACCCGACGACCTTACCAGCCAAAGTTGGGTAGAGCTGCTTAGGAGCTTCAGTGCCGAAGATATTCTATGGACAGCCAGGTGGAGTTGCTGTAACAAAATCATCTTGACCTGCAGAAACTTCCAAGCAGTGCCTTTAATCGGAATCAGCGGATGTATCGGATATCACCTAAACTTAGTGGTCCGCCAGTTCGGCACTATCCAAGACATAGTTTATTGGCCCTCGGTACAAGCAGTTACCTTTGAGTATCAAGATCCGAACCTGTTAGTAGCTGAGAAGTTTGTGAAGCTGGCAGAGGTCAAAGAACTTTGGGAAGCCAGAATTGAAAGCCCGAATGTAGACCTCGGGGAATTAGATGGCGAAGTGGGAAAGCACCGAGCCACCCAAGAGTTTGTAATCCGCCAGCTATACCAAATAGGGGAAAGAGCATATCGGGTTCCAGATGTCACCCAACCAAGACCAGACAAGATCAATCCAGAGACAGAAGTATACCTGGAGCAGGTCAGGGCCCGAATGGAGGTATACTTTGAAACTGCGGATCATAAGAAAGACATCTGGAAGGGACGTTTCAAAGAATCCGACCAAAGGAACAAGACCTTAGAAGCACAATTGGAGAAATGCCAAGCCAAAGTCAAGGAATTAGAAGCCGCCATCAGTGGGAAGTCTGAGCCTCCACAACAGAAGACTAAAAGAACTAGGAAGTAGATCTTTATTTGTAATATTTCATTTTGAACTCCAGAATTCTCAATATTAATAAAAGTAAAGTTTCAATATTACATTGTCAATCAGTTGTCAACCCTTTTATTTTTAGCATCCGTGTGACATATGCATAGCATTTGCATACATCATACTAAAAAAAAAAAGAAAAATGCGAGCCAGGTATCAAAATAGCTCCCAAGCAACCGAACCCTTCCAGAAGCCCAATACATACCCGCTCAAAGACCAAAATGGCAAACAACGGCAACTGCAGTAAGACTAGCACTGACTACATTCCTATAGCCGCAGAAGAAGCGCAAACAAAAGGTGTCAAAGGCAGAATAAGGGGGAAGCTGATCGACACCCAGATGTGCATCAACAATCTTTCCGAAAGGCAAATATCAAGAGCTGCGGATAAATGAAGAGGACGACTATAAACACCCCATTTTTTCCCTAGGAGTCAATAATTCTCAAAAAATAATCAATTCTCAATAATCTTCAATTTTTTTCCAATTTTTCCCAATTTTTCCCTAATTTAGTATAAATAGTAAAAATATTCAAAAAAATAAGAATAAATAGGAAAACACATCAATTTTGAAAAGTGATTTCGGAAATAGTAATAATAAAGGATGAGTAATTTTTACAAATTTTAGAAATTTCAAAAAAATACAAAAAATGGAAAAACCGCATTGCATATATGCAATTTGCGATACAAAGAAAATCGGGAAAATGGGCCAACTCAGCTGGCTCGTGCGTGCATGTTGGGACCGTGTGAAGGCTGAAGGTCGCGAGTTCGAATCCCCCCGCGTGTGCTCGGCAAAATTTTTTCCTTCTTTTCCCTGGAGCCACCACGTGGCAGTGTGTGATTGGCCGAGAGAAAACGCGTGCATCGCGCGTGATCGTCTTCCTCACCCGGACAGACGCGAGGAGAAGCCGGAGCAGGTCCGACGAAGGTGGAATCGATCATTTTTTTTTTCAAATCTTCTAGATTATTGTCAAGATAAAGCCGAATCCATAAGATAAATCAAAGAAAAACAATAGATCAACATCAAATCGCCGGGATAAAATCAAATCTAAAAACGGAAGAAATTCGGATTTATCCAAATCGGCCGATTTGAGCTTATCCAAGAGGGTTTCCGGACGCCTATAAATAGAGGAAGAGTAGAGGAAGCCAAAACACGAAGAAAAAGTGAGAGAAAGGAGCGAATCGGAGTACGCCGGAGAAGCTTGAAGCCGAGACCACCGACCGGAGTTAGAGCCACCGCAAGGAGACGTTCTGGGAGTGAACCACCACTACCGTTGGAATCAGCACCCTCGAGAAGCTAGGATTCGACACCTCACCCGCTGCAAAAGGCCACCGGAACGCTGTGATCGAGCAACCCCCATCGTCGTGTCCGACCGATCCGACTCGACCCGATTCGACCCGACCGACCCGACCCGCGCACCGACCCGGATCCAGGTAAGTCGGATTTTCCGGATTTTTTTTTATTTTGTTTAATTAATTAATTATTTTTATTTATTTATTCCGAATTAATTAATTAATTAATTATTTGTTATTTAGTTATTTATTTATTTTTTATGTTTTATTTTTAATAAATAGAAAAATGTAGAAATTAGATTTTTCTAGAATTTAATAATGTAGAAAAATAATAAATAGATAAAAAATAATAATAATAATAATAAAATAATAAAATGTAGAAAAATAATAAAAAATAATAATAGGAAAAATAACAATAAAATTTTAGATTTCAAAATAGGATAGATATTAACTTAAGATAAAATTTTTCACAAAAATCATTAAAAAATCATGAAAATCATAAAAATTTATAGAAAATCATAAAAAAATAATAAAAATTCAAAAATTATAAAAGAATCATAAAAAATGAGTTTTAGCACTTAGAAAAATCCTTTTTCTTCAAATAAATCCAAAATTGATGTTTTTCCCTAAAAATCATTTTCAAAAATCATATTAAAGCTTAGGCTTAGAATTTTTTAGAAAAATCCCAAAAATGGTAAGAACATAAAGCAAAAGAGATTTCAAAATTAAAATTCACAAACAAACTTAAAGTTTTTGGAAAAGCGAACTACAACTTGTTTGATCCTAAGTAGCAGGTACATAGGCACCCATTCGGGTCAACCCATAAAAATGAATGAAAAATCATTTTCTTGAAATAATTCAAAAACATAATAAAAAGTAACAGAAACAAAAAAAAAAAAAAAAACACATTTCTAAAGAGAAACAATTTTAGGAGATTAGGTGGTAATCGTAAAGGTTTTAATAGGTTAGCCTCCGGACTTAGAAACTCTGGTTTTCCCTTTTCACAAAAACGAAAAGAGGAAATAACGTCGACTAGTAGTCCAAATTAAGACTAATCCGCTCCTTTAGTCTTAATTCAATATTTCCCAACAACAGTTGGGTGGCGACTCCAAAAAATCAAACGAAATTCCTAACTCAAGTCGAGGATCTATATTAGATGAGCATAGGGTCTAGTCTAGATCGGATTAGGAATGAGAATTCAAAAATTAGACTCGACAACGACAGCAAAGGGAAATCAACCCCCCACACGTCCAACCAGCATCCGGCTCTGAACAATTGGTTTTGTTATCCTATTAGTAGCACTAGGTTTGCTCGAAAGTAGAGAAAAATTATTAAACAAATTTTATTGAGACTCTTTATCAAATTCAATCACAGTTTGTTTTCTTCTTATATATATGCTTTCATTTTTATGTTACTCAGATCTCCTACCATCGAACATCAGGGATATTTCGCGCAGGTAGAAAGTAAAAACGCTGATATCGTTTCCAACGCTGCTGGGTCAGTTGTTGAAGGCGATATCTTAGACCACGAAATAATACAAGAAAATTGGCTAAAACATGAACAAAGCGGAATCTCGGTCGACGAGCCTATGGAGACAGTAAATCTAGGAAGCATGGAAAACCCCAAGAACCTCAAAATCGGGACCAATTTGAGTGCCGAGCAAAAACATGAGATAACCGAGCTATTAACGGAATATGTAGATGTGTTTGCCTGATCGTATGGTGACATGCCAGGGCTAGACCAGTCAATAGTAGTTCACAGGCTTCCCACAAGGGAAGATGTCAAACCTAAAAAACAAAAACTGAGAAGATTTAGGCCTGACATCTTACTGAAAATCAAAGAAGAAGTCAAGAAACTGCTAGAAGTAGGGTTCATTGAAGTATCCGACTATCCAGAGTGGGTAGCAAATATAGTCCCTGTTATGAAAAAGAACGGAAAAGTACGCGTATGCGTAGACTTTCGAGACTTAAACCAAGCCACGCCAAAGGATAACTTCCCCCTACCTCACATTGATGTTCTAGTAGACAACACTGCGGGAAACCATCTCTTCTCATTCATGGACGGTTTCTCAGGATATAATCAAATAAAAATGGCTGAGGAAGATAAAACCAAAACGACCTTCATCACAACATAGGGGACTTTCTGTTACAAAGTCATGCCCTTCGGTTTGAAAAACGCCGGGGCAACGTATCAGAGAACCATGGTCGCTATACTTCACGATATGATGCATCGAGAGGTTGAAGTATATGTCGACGACATGATAGCCAAATCCAAAAAAGGAGAAAACCATATAGATATCCTGAGGAAATTGTTTAAACGACTGAGAAAATTCCAGCTCAAGTTAAACCTAGAAAAATGTACTTTCGGGGTCACAATGGGGAAATTGTTGGGGTTTGTCATAAGCTAGGAGGGCATTAAAATCGACCCTGACAAGGTAAAGTCCATATTAGAATTACCTTGCCCACGCTCCGTTAAAGAAGTAAGAAGCTTATTGGGAAGATTAAATTACATAGCTCGTTTTATCTCACAGCTCACCGACAAATACCGGCCATTATTCCGTCTGTTGAAGAAGAACACCACAATAGAATGGGACGACGAATGCGAAGAGGCATTCGAAACAATCAAAGACTATCTTACAAAACCTCCGGGCTTGATAGTCCCGAAACAAGGAAAGCCCTTATTCTTATACCTCACTATACTCCCTGAATCCATGGGATGTGTGCTGGGGCAGAAAGATGACGAGGGAAGAGAGCGTTCCATATATTATCTGAGTAAGAAGTTCACAGATGGGGAACAGAGGTACTCAGAGGTGGAGAAGACGTGTTGTGCTTTAATCTGGGTCATGCATCGACTAAGGCAATACACCCTTTACTATCATATTAAACTGCTAACAAGACATGATCCCTTGAAATACTTGGCAGAGAAACCAGCCTTGATAGGGAGAATCTTTAAGTGGCAAATGCTCCTATCCGAGTTTGACATCACATACGTAAATTAGAACTCGATGAAAGGGCAAGCCTTAGCCGACCAGTTGGCGGAACACCCTGTCGAGACAGATTCCCAAGAACTACAGGCCCAATTTCCGGATGAGAATATATTGACAGTGGAAAATATGCCAGTAGAAGACTTTGGGATAGAGCAGAACCTGAAACGGAAATTGTTTTTCGATGGAGTCGCTAATGTATTCGGTTGTAGGGTTGGGGCAGTATTGATATCCCCGGACGGCACTCAATTCCCTACAGCGACGAGACTTACATTTCCCTATACCAATAATATCGCAGAATATGAAGTATGTATTCTTGGCCTCAAAATGGCCTACCAAATGGGAATCCGTGAATTAGAGGTATACGGGGATTCATCGCTCATCATATTACAGACAAGAGGGGAATACAAGACTAAAGACCCCAAACTGGTACCATATCATCAACACTTGACAGAGCTAATTGAGGAATTCAAGGCAATCACTTTCACATACATCCCGAGAACTCAGAATCAGTTCGCAGATGCACTAGCCACACTAGCATCTATGATCCAGATAACAGGAGGAGCCGAAGTTCAACCGATGAAAATAGACATCGAAAGTCGGCCCGCCTACTGTTTAACAATGGAAAAGATACAAGATAACAAACCCTGGTATCACAATATCAAGACCTTTCTCCATGAAGGTAAATACTCCGAAATGGCTAGCAAGAATGACCAAAGAACACTCAGAAGGTTAGCAAGCCATTTCCTATTAAGTGGGTCCATACTTTACAAGAGATCATCTGATACCACCCTATTGAGATGTGTGGACAAAGATGAAGCATGCGAACTGATGAAGGAAGTACATGAAGGAGTATGTGGACCTCATATGAATGGCTACATGTTGGCCCGAAAAATCATGAGGTTGGGATATTATTAGTTAACCATGGAATCAGATTGCATAAAATATGTCAAGCACTGTCATCTGTGTCAAGTCTACGCAAACCGGATAAATGCTCTGCCCAATGAGCTACACTTGTTATCAGCACCATGGCCATTCTCCATGTGGGGAATCGACATAATAGGCCCTATCACTCCAACAACATCCAACGGCCATAGATTTATACTGGTAGCGATTGATTACTTCACCAAGTGGGTAGAAGCTTCATCATACACCAATGTCACAAAGGGGTAATAGTCCGCTTATTAAAAAGGGACATAATAACCCGATATGGAGTTCCTGAGTCCATCATCACCGACAACGGTACCAATCTCAACAACAAATCGATGACAGGTTTATGTCAACAATTCCACATAAACCATCGAAATTCAACTCCCTACCGACCTCAAATGAACGGGGCAGTAGAAGCAGCTAACAAAAATATCAAAAAGATCATCGAGAAAATGACAACAACTTACAAAGATTGGCATGAAATGTTACCGTTTGCTCTCATGGCTTACAGGACTTCAATAAGAACGTCTACAGGAGCTAGCCCTTACTCATTGGTATATGGTACTAAAGCAGTGCTACCGGTTGAAGTTGAGATACCATCATTCAGAATTTTGTCAGAAACTCAGTTAACCGAATCAGATTGGGTAAAGAAGAGGCTTGATCAGCTGAATCTGATTGATGAAAGAAGACTTACCGCATTATGTTATGGTCAGTGTTATCAACAAAGAATGACTCGAGCATTTAACAAGAAGATGAGACCTCGGTACTTTAAAGAGGGGGATCTGGTACTAAGGAAGGTTCTCCCGAATGCCCAAGACTCTAGAGGGAAATTTACCCTAAACTATGAAGGCCCTTATGTGGTGAAAAAGGTTCTGTCAGGAGGTGCTTTGATATTAACTCAGATGGATGGTCCAGAATTGAGAGACCCTATTAACACAGATGCTATAAAGATGTACTATCCTTAGGCAAGGGAATTGAAATTTTGCCAATGTTTATGAAAGCCAATGTTCGATACAAATTTCGTTGAGTCGAGTTTTTACTTTTTACAAGCAAAGTTAATATCCCTGAATGGTCAATAATCCAAATCAATTCGCACCATAATAAATACTCCTAAACACATTACCCACCACTTCGCCAATGAAAGATAAACACTAAAATGATAATGAATCTCAATGTATTTGGTAATACAATCCTATCTATTTTTGAACATTAGAACTAAGCGCATCATTAGGATAATATTACCATCAAAAGAGCCTTGCGCAAAAAGAAAGGGAGCACATCAAAATTTTCAACCCCGTGTCAAGATAAGAAGAGATGAAGCAAAAGCAAACCAGCACGAAGGTTCGGATGTTTGGTTGCTATCCACGATGAACTGGTAAGCATATTAAAATAAATAACTATCATATCATCACATCATTTAGTTCAGGCTGTAGAAAGCATATTCAAAAGCACAAAATGAGTCAACCCATAGTGGGGCATTTGTCTAAACATTCCCCTTAATAGGGTAGTCAGCCCAAAAAGGGGCACTTCCCTAGATCTCTTCCAAGGTCAGTCTATAAAGGCACCTTTCTAGATATCATTTTTACATTAGGTTAGTCAGCCCATAGGGGGCACTTTCCTAAAACCTTGTTCTCATGGTCAGCCCATAGGGGGCACTTTTTGAGACAAATTCAATTCCAGGTTAGTCAGCCCATAGGGGGCACTTTCCTAAAACTTTGTTCTCATGGTCAGCCCATAGGGGGCACTTTTTGAGACAAATTCAATTCCAGGTTAGTCAGCCCATAGGGGGCACTTTCCTAAAACTTTGTTCTCATGGTCAGCCCATAGGGGGCACTTTTTGAGACAAATTCAATTCCAAGTTAGTCAGCCCATAGGGGGCACTTTCCTAAAACTTTGTTCTCATGGTCAGCCCATAGGGGGCACTTTTTGAGACAAATTCAATTCCAGGTTAGTCAGCCCATAGGGGGCACTTTCCTAAAACTTTGTTCTCATGGTCAGCCCATAGGGGGCACTTTTTGAGACAAATTCAATTCCAGGTTAGTCAGCCCATAGGGGACACTTTCCTAAAAATCTGTTCTCATGGTCAGCCCATAGGGGGCACTTTTTGAGACAATTCAACTCCAGGTTAGTCAGCCCATAGGGGGCACTTTCCTAAAAATCTGTTCTCATGGTTAGCCCATAGGGGGCACTTTTTGAGACAATCCCATCAAAGGTTAGTCGGCCCATAGGGGGCACTTTCCTAAAAATCTACCTCAAGGTTAGCCTATAGGGGGCACTTTTTGAGGTATTCAATTCAAGGTTAGTCAGCCCATGAGGGGCACTTTCCTAAATTCTCCCGATTAGTCAGCTCTTGGGGCACTTTTCGGAAATATTCTTTCAAACAGTTGCTAGTCTAGCAAGACGCTTCTGTTGACAGGTAGCCAGCTCATAAGGGCGCTTCCTGAGTAAATTTTCTTTCCAAAGGTTGCAAGTCTGATAAAGACGTTTCCTATTATCATTTCTCATACATTCCTACACAATGCTTGAGATGTGTCATGTCGCCAATTAGTAAGCCCATAAAGCACTTTTTGGGAAGGAACATTATTCTAAATTGTTAGGACCATCTTAAACCGTGGGATTATTAGCTCATGGAGCATTTTCCTACCAAAAACCTATCCAAGAGGCCAAAAATGGCGTCTTCTTTTTTTGTCTTTGTAGTTAAGTTTTTCAAACTTTACTACAAAGAGGGGTAGCTGTAAACACCCCATTTTTGCCCTAGGAATCAATAATAATAATAAATAATCAATTTTTAATAATTTCCAATCTTTCCCTAATTTAGCATAAATAATAAAAATATCTAAAAAAATAAAAATAAATAGGAAAACACATCAATTTTGAAAAATGATTTTAGAAATGGCAATAATAAATAATGAATAATTTTTATAAATTTTTGAAATTTCAAAAAAATACAAAAAAAATGGAAAAATCGCATTGCATAAATGCAATTTGCGATATAAAGAAAATCGAGAAATTGGGCCAGCTCAGCTGGCTCGTGCGTGCGTATAGGGAACGTGTGAAGGCTGGAGGTCGCGAGTTCGAATCCCCCCGCGTGCACTCGGCAAAAATTTTTTCTTTCCTTTCGCCTGGAGCTGCTACGTGGCAGCGTGTGATTGGCCAAAGAAAATCACGCGTGTTGCGCGTGATCATCTTCCTCACCCGGACAGACGCGAGGAGAAGCCGGAGCAAGTCTGACGAAGGTGGAATCGATCATTTTTTTTTTCAAATCTTCTAGATTATTGTCAAGAGAAAGCCGAATCCATAAGATAAATCAAAGAAAAACAAGAGATCAACATCAAATCACCGGGATAAAATCAAATCTAAAAACGGAAGAAATTCGGATTTATCCAAATCAACCGATCTGAGCTTATCCAAGAGGGTTTCCGGACGCCTATAAATAGAGGAGGAGTAGAGGAAGCCAAAACACGAATCAGAATTGAGAGAAAGTGAGGAAAGAGTGTAAATCGGAGAGCATCGGAGGAGACCCAAAACCGCGAAGCACTGGCCGGAGTTGAACCACCACCAGGAGGCGATCTGGGAGTGAACCACCGCTACCATTGGATTCAGCACCCTCGAGAAGCTAGGATTCGACACCTCACCCGCTGCAAAAAGGCTGCCGGAACGCCGTGAACGAGCCTCCTCCGCCGCCGTGTTCGACCGATTCGACCCGACCCGATTTCGACCTGACCGACCCGACCCGCGCACCGACCCGGATCCAGGTAAGTCGGATTTTTCGGATTTTTTTTAATTTACTTATTTTTTTTATTTATTTGTTCCGAATTAATTTATTATTTATTTGTGGTTTTTGTTATTTGCTTAGTTATTTATTTATTGGTTTTTGTTATTTGTTTAGTTATTAGTTATTTATTTGTTTCCATTTTCAATAAATAGAAAAATGTAGAAATTAGGTTTTTTTTAGGATTTAATAATGTAAAATAAAAAATAAAAAAGAATAAAACAAGAAAAATATTAGGAAAATAATAATAAAATTTTAGATGTCAAAAATAGGATAGATAATAAACTTAGGATACAAAAATCAACAAAAATTCCCAAAAATCACAAAAATCAACAAAATTCCTAGAAATCACAAAAATAACAAAAAATCATAAAAATAATAAAAAATCATAAAAGTTAATAAAAAATTCAAAAATTATGAAAGAATCATAAAAATAAGTTTTAGCACTTAGAAAAATCATTTTCTTCAAATAAATCAAAATTGATGTTTTTTCAAAAAAAAAAAATCATTTTCAAAATAAAATCAAAGCTTAGGCTTAGAAGTTTTTAGAAAAAAATCCCAAAAATGGTAAGAACATAAACTAAAAGAGATTTCATAAATTAAAATTCACCAAACCCACTTAAGGTTTTCAGAAAAGCGAACTACGGCTTGTTTGATCCTTAGTAACAGGTATGTAGGCACCCATTCGGGTCAACCCATAAAAATGAATAAAAAATCATTTTCTTGAAGTAATTAAAAAACATAATAAAAAGTAACAAAAATACAATAAAACACATTTCTAAATAGGAACAATTTTAGGAGATTAGGTGGTAACCGTAAGGTTTTAATAGGTTAGCCTCCGGACTTAGAAACTCTGGTTTTCCCTTTTCCTCTTTTCAAAAACGAGAAGAGGAAATAATGACGACTAGTGGTCCAAATTAAGACTAATCAGCTCCTTTAGTCTTAATTCAATATTTCCCAACAATAGTTGGGTGGCGACTCCAAAAATCAAACGAAATTCCTAACTCAAGTCGAGGATCTACATTAGATGAGCATATGGTCTAGTTTAGATCGGATTAGGAATGGGAATTCAAAAATTAGACTCGACATGTGTTTTTCCAATTTTTGTTTTTCCCAATTTGATTATTTTGTAGAGTTGGATTCATTTGAATTTTCAGGTTTTTTTAGACTAATTATAGAGTAGTTCATCATCATCTAAGTTTTAGTTTCGTTCGAATCGAATCTTGGGTTTTTCTAAGCTTGACATTAGTTTTTCTTAAGTCGGGAGGAAGTCTCAATGTCAACAGTTGGTTTTAAGATTTTGGGAATTGAATTTGAGCTTTTCAAACATCCAAATTCAATTTTATTTTTCCTAAGATGATGTTCTATCATTGAGGTTTGGTTAAGTTTGAAATTCCTTAGCTTTTGGATACGCTAGTTGGTTTGTGTATCATCAGGCGACTTCTATCTCGTAGTTGGTTTTTCTTATTTGTTTTCTGATATATTTCTTTGAGATTTTTCCTTCATACTAATTCTTCAATCAAAAGTTTTTGGGGCTTACATATACAAAGATAAATAAGGACTATAACCTTCACATAGAAAGACTATCCCCCAATCAATAAGTTGAATATTGGAAAATTGACTGGCATCGATCTTAAATTAAGTTAATCACATTAATACATTACAAGATCATGTTCATTTCACATTGAAAAAAAAAGAAGAAGCAACAAGATCAATAATCACATAAATACATTACACTTTAGACATTCATTTTATAAGCAAAATATCATGATTCTCAACCTAAAGTAGGATATTGTAGCACTTCACTAACTTCTTTTTTTTTTTTTTTTGGTAATATGAACAACTAATTTTGATGACTTGCTAAACTACTATTTTCAAAAAATCATTCACATCCTCTTGTTGCATAGTATATTCTTCAAAATAAATTATTGAGCTAAATCCTTGAGTAAATCTAATAAAGGAAAGTTGAAATTGATTAACCATATGGTTGCAACTTTCATTGATTACATTTAATTGCCACAAAAGAAAGAAGACTTGATTTTATAATAGGCCTTCAATATTGACTGTTTCTTAGGTTTAATGAGGATCATGTCAGCTACTATCTTAGCTTTATTTATGGAAGCTGGTTAACCATATTGTTTTGAGCTTGACACATCCAATTATATTTTGAAAACAAGATTTTATGTACAACATTTTTAAAAATGCTTTTCCATGTGTGATTATTTTTCAAAAATATAATAATTTTTTTCCTTTTCTTTATAAAAATAATGTGATCACAACTTAACTTTATCTACCATATAATATAGTTGTTGATTGTTATATATTTTGATGAAGGCAAACATAAATGAACAAAAAAATGTTTCACATCCACTTTATAAGTAAGTTGAGGAGGAGGAGGATCTCTTTCATAGTTGATTCTTTAAGAAAATCAACTAACATTGTTATATGAAGGATTGGCAATTAACTTGCTTTATTTATTATATATAAAAAAATTTATAGAATGATTTTACCCTTTTTCCTCCTTTTTTTTGTTAAACAATAAATTTAATTTTTTGAATTACAATCAATTTTCTCATCTTTTATTAATCATCTTATAACTATATTAATCTTTATTTACAATGTAAAAGTTTTATATTAGTATACAAGGAAAATGTCATTGTCACTAATGAACTTTGTATGCTTTTTTTTTAATTTTGCACATGAAGTTTGAAATTAATAATTATAATATTGATTAAATTTTTATTTGTTGAGCTCTATATTTGAGTTAGTAAATGTTATATCCAATTGAAATAGTCACTTTCACAAGAAACAGTTTGGTTAGATATAATATTTAATAATGTCAAACTAAATATAAAATTGAAAAAAAAAAACTCATTGTTCATATGGTGATTTTGAGATTATCCCTAAGTACGAATACCAAAAATATCCAAGTACGATAAAAGACTATTCCTTTATGGCTATTAAGAAACTACATATGGAACTATTGTGCTGAAAATTATAATAGGTGGTTGAAGTCACTTACAAAAAGAGAAAACAAGGTCGTGGGGGTGGGTGGTGTGGGGGGTTACTATAGGGTGCTCTAGTATAACCATTCTAATATTTAACACAATTGTATTAAAGGATAAAAGTGAATAGAGTGTGCACATATGTAGAGGGTGTAAATCCTTTACCATGTGATATCATCTCATATTTATAAGGGATGAGACTAAGTTATTTTTAGAAGGGGAATTAATGTCCTTAAAATTTGCTATGGATTTTATGAGATTGGAATCTTTGATTAAGGTGTTCCTTATTTATTAGGTGATTTCTTCACATTCCTTATCTAAGCACTTGGTGTGATTTAGCTAACCTAACCAAAGAGCTCGGTTCTTAGGATGGGTATAAGCATCCAGGCTTCCCTAGTTCAGTGTAACTCTAAGGTAGGTTGGTAGGACTTATTGTTACTCAGTCTTACCTCTACTAATTGTGCTTATTATTCCAAAGGTTAGGTGAGGATTTGGGACCTCAAAATTGATTTTTGGAGTTAGTCTCAAACTTAGGTAGGTTGGATTAAACTTTAAAGGTCTAAGCCTAAAAAGGCCTATCAACGGAAACATCTCTTTTTATCAGTCCATGCATAGGTCTAAGCCTAAAGAGGCCTATCAACGGAAACATCTCTTTTTATCAGTCTATGCATCTAACATAATGAAGCAACTTGGTTTATTCCATTACGCTTTATACTTCTTAAGCAATTCCATTTTTTAAGTTACTTCATTTTTCAAATATGTCACCTTTAGTTCATGATAAGAAGGAGGCTTAAGCCCACAGCCATATTAGCCAACCACCTTAAGTATCTTTACAAACTCTAGATTTTTCACACAATTAAATGAAATTGCATCGGTGTAAAAAAAAAAAAACTGTAATTTGTTAGTAATAATCTTCTCTTAAAATTTTCTTCATGAGTTGGTTAATGGTTATTTGGTTCGCTTGTGTTCCACTACTCTTTTCTTTTCTTTTCTTTTTTTTTTTAAAAAGAATTAATAACATTCCTTCCCTTTTTCTTAAAAGGTACTTGTTTTACCTCATCATCGTCAGATTCTTCAATTCCATAAGTTTGCTTTCTTTTCTTTTACATTATTTTTGCTGCTTTCAATAAAAGTGTTAACATTTGCTTTTTAACATCGGTAGGGATACTTGTGCATGACTCTACATCTTTGTGTATACAATTCAAGTGATTCTTGAGTCTAAAAATGCCACTACTAATAACTTTGTCACAATACTTGTATTTTACGCTTTTCCCATTATTATTAATGCCAATTCCATGCTCTCAACTTGCATCTATAACACTATAGAATCTAAGATGTTACAACCCGTCACGTGCCATTACTAAATAATGACAAACTAAGGTTCTTAACCTATCTAAAATCACAATATCTGTATAACTCCACTGTATAAAATAATATTGCCGATACATATCTTCTATTCATTTGTTAATACACATAATTCTAAAAATTTTTAGATAATTTAAAATCAAATCTAATTTAATCAAAAGTATTATATAATTACCTAATTATTACATGTCTTGATACTCTAACCTTAAACTCACTCTTAAAATTTGATGTACTTGAAAAAGAATGGAGTGAGCTAATGCTTAATACATAATACCCACAAGCACATGCACGTGGCCAAACATATATATAATTTACACACGTTTAAATGCAAATAAGAAAATAAAAATACTAATTTATTACCTTTATTTAAGTCTTACAATTAACACAAGAGTACTAATGATCCCTTACACTTTAATTATTAAGAAGTTATATATATATATACATTTGGGATACTTCTACCACCGACCTTAATGTTACAGTGTTAGGAATTGCCACTTCCGGCCTTGACACCCATGAGTCATACTAAAATCTACTAAGATCATTTTAACATGCGACTCCACTAGAGATAGTGTTACGTAAAAATCATTAGGGTACCCTCTAAGGATCTGCCACTAGCAGCCCTTGGGCCAAGTCAAGCATAAGCAACAACCACTTATTAGCCAAGTATTATTTAAGTTCATTTTGATACTACATTACCAAGCACAAACCACAAATAGGGTAGTTGTGTACTTAAAAGGACTATTCCGACTTCACTATAATTGCAACTGTGAACATTAATATAACCCTTTATATACAAAGAACTAAGGTTAGTAGTAACTTACAACTTAGTCTAGGT
Organism: Laguncularia racemosa; assembly: GCA_037954665.1. Taxonomy (NCBI): domain Eukaryota; kingdom Viridiplantae; phylum Streptophyta; class Magnoliopsida; order Myrtales; family Combretaceae; genus Laguncularia; species Laguncularia racemosa. The sequence continues at coordinate 616,983 of JBBMOL010000040.1, forward strand.
TCACCTAGTTCATAATTCTAAGTATTGGTTGATGATTCCCCTTCCCATTTACTTTAGTTAGGGTAAAATTTATTTTGAATTTAAGAAAATTCAAGAAAAATGGGAGAAGAAACATTTTGGAAGCATTTAGAGTAACACAGACGTGTATAGGGAGCATGAGTAAAAACATGGTCATATACCTTTTTGTGTGTTAGGATCTTTTAACATGTCCAAGTACACGAGTTGTGTACTTAGCCATGAACAAGTACATGCATAGGCACACGGGTGTGTACTTGGCCATGAATCACCTGTCTCACAATTTCTCTTCACTCTTAACATGGGTAAGTATATGGTCGTATACCCCTTTGATTCTCACGCTAATTGATTTTCTTCATAGTTCACCCCTTTTTCCATCCCAATCCTCATTAATCTCTTCCATACCTCCAATCTATCATAGAAAGTTGTCTAAATTATAAAATTTACATTGGAAAAGCAATTTATTTGTTTTGATTCGTATAAAACATTCCTAATTTTACTCGAACCCATAATTGTGCTTCATTAGTATTATACTAATATCCTCCATCTATATCGATACTCAATTCTTTAATTAATGCTTCTTGAAACAAGAAAACCACATGATAAAATAATTAGATTTAAGGCTTATCATACAAATGTAACATTGAGTCAAGTAGACTTGTGTCACAACTATAAAGCTTGTTAATGAGAGTTTATAGAATAAGGCACTCTTTAAAGAGAAGAATGCATGTAGTGAAAGGGAAAATAAGGAGCAAGGTAGAAAAATGGCTTTATATATTGTTTATGGTGAAAGACCAAAATACCCTCTTCTTTATTATCATAGTACTTAATGTGCCTTAGCTTTTAAAACTTTATTTTTTATTTTATTTTCTAGTATTTTATAGAATGAAGTCAATTTCTAAGCACTTTTTTTTTCTTTTTTTTAGAGCTTTCTTCAGACGATGTAGAAGTTAACATTTCAATCTAGCTATTACTTAAATTCTTATAAAGTGATAAAAAATGTCAAAATAAAAGATAGTTGAAAAAGAAAATAAATTGTTTTGTATAATGTGCAACATATTGTTTTTAAGAACTTTCATGTCCATCATGTACCAAATATAATATTTGAAAGAAAAACCAAAAGAATAATAGAAAATCTAAACATTAACTATAATTGTATAATTGCAATATATTTAATAGGCTATGAAAGTTTGGCTTTCAACCTTTTACATAAATAGACTAATTTAGCAAGTAACAAGTTTTGAGCAATATTATTGATAGATAAAATAAAAATATACCATCATTAAGAAAAATTATGAGAACATGAGTAATGCTAAAAAAAGGACACACACTATAGCCATTTGGTGTTTGTGATGACTAAACTTTGATTAAGACAAGTCAACATCTCTTATGTATTCAAACCATGATGCAATTACACTTTCGGTTTAGTGTATATGAGTATGGCTAGTAAACATACTAAACATGACACTTGTGGATGAGTACACAATGACACCACACTAGTTAAAATAAAACATGATACATATGGAAGCATGTTGTAAAGCAATTGAAGATGGATGTTGCATTGAATATAAAAAAATTGCATCTCTTATTATTTTTTTCCATATTTTATTAATCTATCTAAGGAACTTGCTAACAAATAAGAAAATGCACTAAATACTTAATTTGATGAGGTACTGGAAGTTTGGAACTAACATATCCAACATAAGCATGCCACATTCTATATCACTTTTTTATTAGTATTTTGAATAATTAATCTAAGTAAATACTTAAACAAAAGTTAAAATAAATTTAAATTAAATGATAAAAATTTAATAGACTAGTTGCTACAATAATTAAGTGTAGTTAAGCACTATCAGTGTAATTAACAAAATGAATACTTAAAAAAAAAAGACAAAAAAGGTTTTAAAATTACTAACTGAATTATAAGACACCTAAATTGAAATGGGGTTTCCCTCTTCCACTAAATCAGTAGTTCGGATACTAAAATGCATAAGAAAATACAGTATAAAACCAAAGCTTGTAAAATTAGTAAATTAATAACTAAAATCAACATCAATGACAAAACATTCAAATATGAGAACATACTTCTTTGCCTTTGCAATTTCAAGTACACATAGATGTATCCCTAGATATGTTTGAAGAGTAAAAAAAAACAAGCTTAAAAATAAAACCACACACAAAAAAGAACAACCTAAATACTTGATGAGATTTGAGAACGAAGGCTAAGAGGAAAGAATTGAGTAGAAAAGTCAAGTAAAAATACAATAATTGAAGAGTGAAGAAGACTTGGAGGATGAAGACTTCAAAGAAGAAGAAATAAATAAGACCATTTTTTTTTGTCTTTTTTCTTTAAGTTTATGAAGAGGAGATAGTATGATAAGCTACTGGGATTTGGGTTTGTTTAAAATTCCTCTTAGCTTTGCTTTTTGATGGCCCATTATAGTTTTACACTCAAAAGAATATATTTTAGGTAAGCTCGGCAAAATTGGATGCACTTGAACGATTTTAATTGCAAGTTTATATTAGAACGATTTTATATGTGCGTTAACTGAGCAAATGCTCACAAACTTGTAAACTCATAAAATTGTATGATTAGACACGTGAGTTTGACAATCATAGCAATAGTGTTCACTAGACATTAGTGACGAATCTATTATGATTTGAATAGTAAAATAATTAGAACAATAAAATATTTAACAATCATAAAATTTTTTGTATAATGTAGAAATACTACAAGTATTTGATTATGATAATTAGATGACAAATCAATCCTAATGAAGCTGAAACATGAATGCAAAAAACACAATATCTAATAAATATCAAAGCATTTCATGATTAAGATATATATCCTGTAGTAATTTTTTTTAAACAATCATCTATATTGTAAAGAGACGTATATTTATTTCTTGATAAATGATAACTATTATATAAAAAAAACTTAATTATTTATCATATTTTAATTATCAGTAATGTGAGTGTGACATCCTTTAGTATTAATATTGTTTGCCTTAGCCACATATCATATATTAACTTTGATGTTGTTTATTTTAGTTACATTAATATTAAGATTACTCATACTTTAACCATTAATTTACTAATAAATTTCCATTAAAACAAATCATTCAATTACTTTACCAAATGAATAAAAATATTTATTTTTACCTGTAAAATGTATATTAATATTCTTATTAACTAGTTAAAGCTTGCACAATATGTAGATAAAAAATAACAAAAAGATGAAACAATATGACAAAACAATATAAATAGTATAAGGCATCATGGAATGTAAAAAGTATTGAAACAATAATATTATAATATATGCTATTTATATTTATAGTAAGTACCAACATTATTTGTCATGTTATAAAAATGATATTATAATATATGCTATTTAATATTAAATGTAATGTAATATGTATAATATAAAAAGTATCATGATTCCAAGACTATGGTAATCATCAATTTTGTCTTTTTCTTCTTCTTATTTTTTCTTTCACTAACACTAAAAAATAACAATTCTTGAAATGCTATGAATTATACCAATTCAATTCATTGAACTAATAATGCTATACATAAAAGTAATAAATGGAAAATATAATATAAAAAGCATGGGTTTCTAAAATTACATATTACTAGCGGATTTACCCACTCACAATGTGTGTACTTAAAAATAAAGAAAAAAGATATATTAGAATTTTTATAAAACCTTTTTATATTTAATTGAATCATAAAACTTTCAATTTTAATCAAATAATAAACATTTAATTTCAGTAGTTACACCGAAAACTTTTCAAAACCATATAACTAACTCCTAAAGTTTTTATAGTAGTTATGTTTTAATATAGGTTTATTAGTTTTTTAGTAACTCTGCTTACATGGCATGTTACATTAGAACTTCTCGTAAGAATAAGGTTAAAATATGCCATTTATTAATACAAATAAATTGTGCATTTCTTATTAATTTTAAAACAACATTAGAATTGAAAGTTTTAGAGCTCACTTATAAGACCCTAAATTGTTTGGGAACTTCTTGTATAATTTTCAAAACGATAAACCTTAAGAAGTCTATGAATGTAATTAATTAACTTAATTACTGTGAATATAGATTATTAGCAAAATATTGTAGGATAATATATACTTAACAAATATATTATATTATTTACTTCCTCCCGAACGTGTGAACCATTAGAGAATAATATGTATATATATACGTCAACACATCTTTGTTCCACTTTTTTGGCTGAATATACGAATAATTTCTCTAAGCAGCATGTCTTCCATACATATTTCATTATGTACTATGTGCCATTTCATATTTCTAATTGATTTATAATTGACACTAGCAAACATTCATACATGAATATAAAGGATTTCTTTCTTCATTCCATTTGCTCTAATGAATCAGATTAGTATATATTGGAGCAATTCAAAATGCCTAACCACCATATAAGTATAATTACTCATACTTCTCACAAACCATGATTGTGTCTTGTGTTTATAGATTTAGGGTTTCAACTTTATTTTCAATTTGCTATTTCGATTGATCTAGGGTGAGGAGAATAAAACATAAACGGTAAACCCCTACTTTCTTTTCTTAAATGTTGATACCAAAATGCCCACAATGCCTTATGGAAACAATATAAAAGATGAAAAATTTCTCACCTATTGAAATTATGGATGAAAGAATATGCATTAATAGTTTGATGAAAAATTATGGATGGAATGAATAATAAAATTTAGAAAAGTATCTCTAAAGTGGAATGCGTAACTATGGCTAAAATTAGAGAAATAAGAAAGGATTTCTAAAGATAATCGGTAATTATAACTTTGGTCAATTAATCTTTTCATGCTGAGTTGTGTTTATTATAACTATTGATTTTCTAAAATTATCCTTGCATAAATTATTTTGTAGCTAAAAAAAAGGTAAATGCGTGAAGGATTACATTGTAATTTTGAAATAAAAGCAATTATCTTACATTAAAGGCACCAAAATGTTGTCCTTGAATTAAATAATAAATAGATAAAATAAAAAATCAAGAAAAAAGAGTCGTGAACCTGAAACCAGTTGATATAAACTAACAGTTACCTTTCTGTTTCATTGTAACAAGCTGAACTTATTTTTCTCCTAAAATGTCATTAATAAAATCAAAATCATCAAATAATAATTTTAGAGAAATTCCGTAAATACCCGAACAAAACATTTTATTTAATATTTGTTACAAAATATAGCTAAAGTTTGAAGTGGAAATTTTAAATAATCATCAAATAATAATTTTAGAGAAATTCTATAAATATTTGAACAAAACATTTTATTTGATATTTGCTAAAAAATATAGTTAAAGTCGGAACGGGAAATTTTAAATAATGTGGGGAGTAATTTGGTCAATTCCTTGAAAGGGTATAAATACTCCATGTGACCTAGCGCTCTTTCATTTGCCATTTGCATAGTGATAAGAAAAAAAAAAGAAAAACGCTCTATGGAGAATTGTAGGGCGGATTAGCAATTTTCACAAGGGTTCAAATTCAATTCAATCAGGTGAGGGTTGTAACGATGGAATTATTATTTAAGAATATCTAATTAAGGATTTAATCAAGTTTCATCATTTTGTTCAATTAGAATTCAGATCAAGGAAGAGGCAGAACATGCATAGAGACCAGACGATTAAGGATTCAATTCACGGAAATTTCAAAGTAAGTCTACTAACTTATATAATTCGATTGGAAATTATAAGCTTTAGGATTTAATTAAGCCTAGAATCAAGAGATTTAGAAATTGGAACAAATTGAAAGAGAGAAATTAGGGTTTGTGAAGAAAAACATGGAACACAATCAAGTACATGCTCGTGTAGGAATGCACACGTGTACAATGGGTATACGGCTAAAGTACATGCCCATGTACTAGGGCGTGTTGAAAATGAAAAAATACATAGTAGGGTACCTAGCCATCTATACAACTGTGTACTAGAGTGTACTAAAAATGCAAATTCCATATAAAGATACAGGGCCACTCTATACGACCATGTAGCCTAACTGTGCTAAAGTACATGGCTTAAAACACCACCATATACTTAGAGATACTTTTTTTATTGATTTATTTTCTAATTAAACAAACTTCTACACAACCTAGATAACTAGTAAGACCTTAGAAAATCTAATAGACTAAGAGAATTAAGAAATTTAGGTTATTCTTAGATTAGTATTAAGAAGAGATGATTATTGCTTTGACATATTACATATTTCTTTAAGTTCATGAAACGACTTGCTTAGGACTACGATTTCAAGTACGTGTAACTTGTTTACTTCTTGTGCTTGTTAAGTTATTATCAATTTGAATTAAGCTAGTTGAGTAGTTTAAGTGATTAAGTATTTGCTGCTTGTGTTTGGCTCGGCCTAGAGGCCTGTAGTAGCAGATCTCTAAAGAGCACCCCAATGATCCTTATGTAACATTGTCCCTCGTGAAGTCGTACTTGGAAATGATCTGGGTTATTTTAAGTTTAAGGACTCATGAGTATTAGGGTCCGTAGTGACAATTCTTAATACCGGATTAAGTTTTAAGGATACTAAGTTTAAGGATTCATGGGTGTTGGGACTTGTAATAGTTGTTCCTAACACCAGATTTAAGGATAAAGTGTTTGAGTGTGTTTGGCGGGGTCATGAGTATCCCATTATTATTACGTGGATTTAAGTAAAACATGAAATTCTTGCTTGATGTTTAAGGGCTGCATATACGTATGTGATTAAAGTTCTTACTTAGTCATACACTTATGTTTGTTGTTATACGTATTGGATGTTAGCTTACCCCTTGGGAATATATTTATTTTTAGATGTCGGTACTGAGAGAATTGCTAACCCAAAAGAAGAATTAGGAGTGAATATACAAGAAAGGGACGAAGAGGATTTTCATTATTACTATGGAGGTTAAGTATTAATTGATCCAATGAAGCATAGGAATTATGTAAAGTCTTATTACCGAATTTAAGAATTTTTTAGATTTAGCATATTTTAATATTTTAAGTGATTTGGTTTGATGTATTTAGAATATTCCCTTTAAGAGTTGAAAGTTTATACAAAATGAATTTTTATCATGTTGGAAGTATTGGATATATATTGATTGTGGTTTATAGGATTTATAAGTTTAAATGAGTATTAGAGTAAGTTCAGAGCCTTAATGTATCCTTGTTGGTGAGCACTAGCATCTCGGGCTTCAGGAGTTACAACTTACATAGTATCAAACCTTAGTTTTAATGATCCTTTAGAGCATAGGTTGATGATTCTTAGGAGCTTAAGTTTGATCTATATAGCACAGGTTTAATAATCCTTAGAAAGTAAGTGATGATCAATATGATGTGCTTAGTAGCCAAAAGCACATGAACACAATATAATTGGCGAATCAAGGGATTAAATCTACAAAATGGATTCACAAATGGCGTGAAGCCTAGTGTAATAAAACTCAAATTGTATGAATCAACTTGTAAGCAACACAAAGGATTCCAACATCAAATCAAGTAAAGATAACGTGCAACTCCAATCTTATAAAAATTGAAGCAACAAAAACCCTAATGGCGTAACAACATATAAAGGAAAAACAACCTATTATCACTAGATATTATACACTAGTAATAACAAGAAGCAACTTAGAAAAATCTTGATACTACTCACAAGATTTGCTAAGCTTTACTCGCCACAATTTGCAAGAAATTGATAAGAGTGTGTATTGGTAAGAGGACTCCTCACTCTTACGGTAACAAGGTGTGTTTTTTTTTTATCAAAATGTCAAAAGCTCCCACAAACCCTACTTTAGCAAGTGTTTATACTTACTCCAATTAGGGTTAAAATGTCAAAACAATTACGTCTATGCCGCTACTGTGGCTGGTCCTAAATTCAACAAATACAACTAAATAAAATGTTCCAAAATAATTACAAAGTAACCAGTTTAAAGATAAAATTACAAGTACAAAAATAATGGTCTTCAAAGAGCTGGTTCATTAAGTCAATTGTGATCACAGCGGGCCATTGGATGTGAGTCCGATGATGTTCCCAATTTGATCAACAATGTAGGTCATGTAGCATCTTATGGAAATTGATCACTGTACCTACTATATTACCATTTAAACTTTATTAGATAAAGAAAAATGTATACATGCGAGTGATTTGGATCATCATCCAAATCAGGTTCCCTGACTATCGAGATCACAGGGTAGATTCCCATCATCTCCTCAGGCCTTTGAAAGATTTGCCCTCAAATCTAGAGGGTCATTTCTTAGACTAAACCTGGATGCCTTTGTCGCCCAGTTTGCTTGATTGTTAGAAGAAACAAAAGTAGTCCTGACCTGCTCTTGGAAATTGTGCACCTCTGATGGAGACATAGGTGTCAATACTATTGAGACCCTCCCTTTCGAAACATGTAGGTGTTTCTGAATTCATCATGTAACACCTTTTATCAAACATCCAGGGTCTACCTAAAAGTAAATGAAAGGCACGTATGGGAATCACATCACATAGGATCTCATCATGATATTTCTTTCCAACACTTACTAGCACTTTTGCCCTTTGTGTAACATGCATGCTACCCCGATTGTCCAACCAATGCAAATTATAAGGACTAGGATGTGGACTAGTGGATAGTTGTAATTTGTTTACCAATGTAGCAGATATGACATTAGTACAACTACCACTATTAATGATCAGTACACAAAGGTTTCCTATGATCCTGTAAGAAGTGTGTAATATGTTCTCCCTCTGTTTGTCCTTAGCATCAGGAGATATAGTCAAAACCATGTGCAACACATTAATTGGTAAATACTGTTCACCTATTCCCTCCTCATGTGTCTTAGCATTCTAATCATCATAGTATTCTTGCAATGCCATAGATAGGTTTGTAGGCTCGATAGGTTCTTTCTCATCCTCATCCTCTTCTCTAGTACCCTCTATAACTGTTATGACTCTCTTACTAGGACACTGTGCTGCCATATGCCCAAATCCCATGCATTTAAAATATTTAATTTGGCGTAATTTCCCACTGGTTGTTCCTGGTACAGTTTGCCTAACATCAGGTCCTATTACCTCTTTACCTTTTCCAGAAGTCATTTTCTTCCTATCTATGCTAAGGGTAGCTTTGTCCACTACCCTGACTGGTTCACTTACTACCTTTGGTCCTCCTGACTGACCATCAACAACCATGGGCCTGGTAGTAGCACTAGGCCTGCTACTAGTAACCTTGAATGGATTGGATTGCCTTTGCCTCTCCACTTTCAAGGTTAGTTGTATAGCCTCATCAAGTGTATGGTATCTCTATAGCTCAACTATACATGCGATCTCATATTTCAACTCGGATACAAAATATGCTAAGGTTTGCTCTGGAGGCTCTACTAACCCACATCTGATCATCAAGGTTTCAAATTTTTGTACATAATCATCTATTTTTTTACCTCCTTGCTTCAAAGTCTGACAACGCATAAACAGTTCCTGCCTGTAGTGTTCAAGAATGAACCTCTTCCTTAAAACCCTCTTCATATCTCTCTAGGTATGAATTTCAGCCTCTTCATCCCTACGCTTGTTGATCACCAAATTCTTCCACCACAAGGCAGCATACCCTATGAATTCAACAGCAACAAGTCGAACTCGGGTATTGTCATCGATTTCATAGCACTCAAAAAGGCCTTCAACCTTATCCTCCTAGTCTAGATAATTGTCTACTAAACCCCTGCCATCAAAGGAAGGTATCTGTAGCTTCACATACTCTAAACCCCTAGGTGGCCTGAAATCCCTATTTGGGTAAGGATTAACCCCAAAGTTATCATCCCTCTCCTCCCTATAAAGATGATGATCTCCCTCCATTCTTCTTCCCAAGTTTCCTCCTCCCACTGATCCTTCTCTCTGGATATTTTGTGGAGCTACTCTTGGTGGTGCTTGGGGATTTACCACTGGTGGTTATGGCATTGTCATCCTGTCAATCCTTATTGCTAGTGTAGCAACAATGGTAGTAAGGTCTTGAAGTTAATCTTCCAAGGTTTTTCTACCTGTAGTTTGATGACCCTGTCCTCCACCAACCTGGCTATTGGCCTCATTGCCAATCCCCCTATTTACACTGTCATTTGACATGCTTGTGATTTGTTGAAGTACAATTCCACAATTTACAGCATACTCCTTTAACAACACCAAGTCACAATAGCACGTTTAGATAACCTACACTCACACACAATTATATATCCACGGTGCAAGAAGTCAATAACATAATTAAATAGTTCTTGGTACTTCAAGTATAGTTAAATAAATGAAGCATAAATAATCACTTCCAAGTAGCTATTCAACTAACAAGTGTTTAAGTAATGAGTTTCAATTACTTTCATAATTTAATGTTTTTTTTAATTAAAACTTCACTACTTCAACTTTCCTTTCTTGCCACGATTTCACACCCACAATTAACCTCAATGTGCAGCACCTTACACTACACACAAATCCATAATTCACACCACCACACACACCTCTCAATAACGATGCAATCAACTCACCACCACTACATACATTACGTTGCAACCCTTCACTCAACACATACACACAACGCCACACACACACCCTTCACGCATGGTGCAGCATACACACATACTTCCAAATATACAATCTCTTGCCACTATACAACACAATGTACACCACAACTCACACACAAAAAGGCAGCAACAATTCAAATTCAAATTACTCCACTAATTGCAACCTTTCCACAATTGGTAAAAAGAATTCAAATTCAAATAAAACTTATTCAATGCTACTCAATGAATTGCCTCAAACTTAAAGAAGGTGTTTGAATTCAAATGATTTCCTTTTTCTTCACACAAGTTCAAATTTGGAATTTACAAGCAACAACACTCAATTCCGAAATCACACAAGGATCACACTTTCCTTTTACCTAAAAATAGTATATTTCCAATTCCACAACAAACACTAGGAAATATACTTCTTATTTTCCCTTCAAAGATCACGACAACAAAAAGATGATAAGGAAATCACCCTTGTACCATGTCTACAACAACAAATAGCAACTACAACTCCTCAACAACACAATTAAACAACTCAATCTTCAATACACAATTTCGGATCAAAATGTTAAGAACCCTAAAATTCTGAAATCTCAATTGTAAAATCCCTTCTCACAACCTAAGCTTTGATACCAAAAGATGATGTGCTTAGTAGCTAAAAGAACATGAACACAATATAATTGGTGAATCAAGGGATCAAATCCACAAAATGGATTCACAAATGGCGTGAAGCCTAGTGTAATAAAACTCAAATTGCGTGAATCAACTTGTAAACAACACAAAGGATTCCAATATTAAATCAAGTAAAGATAACGTGCAACTCCAATCTTATAAAAATTGAAGCAACAAGAACCCTAATGGTGTAACAACATATAAAGGAAAAACAACTTATTATCATTAGATATTACACACTAGTAATAACAAGAAGTAACTTAGAAAAATCTTGGTACTACTCACAAGATTTGCTAAGCCTCTCTTGCCACAATTTTCAAGAAATTGATAAGAGTGTGTATTGGTAAGAGGACTCCTCACTCTCACCGCAACAAGTTGTGTTTTTTTTTTTTTTTTATCAAAATATCAAAAGCTCCCACAAACCAATACTTGCTTCAATTAGGGTTAAAATGTCAAAACAATTACGTTTATGCCACTAGTGTGGCCGGTCCTAAATTCAACAAATACAACCAAATAAAATGTTCCAAAATGATTACAAAGTAACCAATTCAAAGATAAAATTACAAGTACAAAAATAATGGTCTTCAAAGAGCCGGTTCTTGTGATCACAGTGGGTCGTTGGATGTGAGTCCGATGATGTTCCCAATTTGATCAACAGTGTAGGTCATGTGGCATCCTGTGGAGACTGATCACTGTACCTGCTATATTACCATTTAAACTTTATTAGGTAAAGAAAAATGTATACATGCGAGGGATTTGGATCATTATCCAAATCAGGTTTCCTGACTATCGAGATCACATGGTAGATTCTGATCACAATATGTATAAGTTTCAAAAGGTAGGAAATATGATGTGATCTTTAAAGAAATTAAGTATTTGATCTGTAGGATGGTGAGATATGAAGAGAGTGAGTGAAGCTATGGAATGATTATTTTATTTAGTAATTTATTTTACTGTAATTATTATTTAATTTGCAGTTCTTTTAAATTTTAAGTATTCATATATGGGTATGTGATTATGTGTAAAGGTATATATGTATATACCAACACACCATGATACTATCATTAACTAATACTAACTCTCAAGTCTATCAAATTGTCTCTTCTCAATAGAATGCCTTTAAGAAGAATCACTAAATTAGGTGTAGGAAGGGGTGCTGGATGTGAACTGTGAACCATTTAGTGGGGTTGTTAACACATCAACATCAAGCCCCTAATATTCCATAGCATAGAAATGTTAATAAACACATAAACTTTGATCGATTCATTCAGGCGACAAAGGAATTTAATCCCAAGGTAGATGACTCAGTTGAGGCTAAGGATTGGGTAGAAAAGATAGAGAAGACATTTGCTGTCTTTTAGAAATCAGAAAATGAAAAGGTAAATTATGTTGCATTATGCTGAAGGAAATTGCAGCAAAATGGTGGGCATCATTTCTAAATTAGCAAGGGACTGTATGAACTGGGCGGTATTCAGGGAACTATTTTACCAATGGTATTTCCTTAGCAGCTCTAGAGATAGAATGGAAAATGATTATTATAACTGTGAGTAGAGGAATAGAATTGCTTAATTCAGTTATTGATTAAGAATGTTCGTACTGATGATAGATCTTGATCCTAAAGATTTTGAAAGGCTTAGAGTTAGATCTCTAACATTAGGTTAGGGCTTTTCAGCTACACACTTATGCTGAAGTAGTAGATAAGGCCAAATATCTAAAATAGAGTAGAAAGAAGACTGAAGAACAGAGGAGCCATAGAGCAGCAATAGCTTTGGAAAAGAGACCCGCCTCGAGTAAGATGGGACAAGATAAGAGCAAGAGACCCCACATGTATTAGAATAGAACATAGAGTATTGTAGCCCCTCATCTATAGATCAGACCGGTGCTTTTGATGCTTCTATAGTAGGCTCTACAATCAAATGCACCAAATGCTATGGGCCTCATGAGTTAAGAGAATGTAGATGGCTAGATGGTGTTTACTTCTCCTATGGAAAGATTGGATACATCAACAGACACTGCAATGAGAGGCCAGTCCCTCTAGTATTTTGCCATATATGTAAATAGAGAGGATACGAGACAATTGATTGTCTTTAGAGGCAAGCAAGAAATTAGGTAGCCCTAGCTCCATAGGTAGCCAGACCTCTAATAGGGGGATAAGCTGGTAGATCACAAGTAAGGGGCCCTAGACAACGAGTTCCAACTAGAGTATTTGCTATCTAGCAGTAGTAACATCAAGACATCCTTGATATAAACACCATTGCAAGTATGCTTGAAGTATACGCTTGCAATGCTTATGTACTTTTTGATATCGTTGCATCTATATCTTGTATGTTTGAGAATTTTATGTGTGAATTTATGTTGAATGTTGAGCATATGGATGATAGTTTGGCTATTAGCACTCCTTTGAAAGTGGAAGGGAAGATAAGTAGAATATTTAGAAGAGTAAGAATAGAGATACAAAGTAGGGTGACGCCAGCAGATCTCTTGATATTGGAGATAGTGGGGTTTGACATCATTATGGGTGTTAACTGGTTGTCATAATACCGTGCCACAATTGACTATCACAATATGGTGGTGTAATTTAATATACCCAAGGAAGACTATTTTGAGTATAAGCTGGAAGCTTAGAGACCAATTGGATTACCTACCTATAAGATGTGGGGAAGGAATTTACTGGTAGCTATAACTACTAAAGTTAGTGAAGAAACCAAATTGGAAGTGGTGGTACCTGTAGTGAGAGATTTTCCAAACGTGTTTCTAGAGGAGCTTATTAGTTTATCCTTAATCAAGGAGATAGAGTTCAGTGTTGATTTAGTACAGGGTACAGTACCAATATCAAAGTCGGTATACAGGATAGCATTAGTTGAATTAGAAGAGCTAAGGACGTAGTTACAAGAGTTATAGAATAAGGGTTTCATAAGACCCAGTGTATCTCCCTATGGTGCACTAGTCTTTTTGTCAAGAAAAATGATGGAAGCATAAGACTTTACATAGACTACAGATAGTTAAATAGGGTCACTATCAAGAGCAAGTATCCTCTTCCCAAGATAGATGACCTATTTGACCAGCTTCAAGGAACTTAGGTGTTTTTTTAAATAGACCTAGGATTGAGATACTACCAATTGAGAATTAAGGAGGAAGACATATAAAAGACAGCTTTCAAGACCAAATATGGGCATTATGAATTTTTTGTGATACCTTTTGGATTGATGAACGCACCTACAACATTAATGGACTTAATAGATAGAGTATTGAAGGATTTTCTAACCAAATTTGTAATCGTCTTCATAAACGATATCCCAGTATACTAAAAAAGCACTGAAAAACATGAAGAACACTTGAGATTAGTATTGGACAAGTTGTAAGAAGAAAGACTATATGCCAAATTTAATAAATGTGAATTATGGCTAGAGCAAGTGGTTTTCTTGAGTCATGTGGTTAATAAGAAGGGGATATCTGTAGACCTAGAAAAGATGAGAGTTGTAATGGATTGGCATAGATCAAAAATTGCAATAGATATAAGAAGCTTTCTAGGTTTAGCAGGTTACTATAGAAGGTTTATTGAGGGATTTTCCAAGATAGCAACTCTTCGCACCAGGCTGACACAGAAGAATGTGAAATTTGACTAAGATAATAGATATGAAGCCAATTTCCAAATGCTCAAGGATAAGCTTGTGTCAGCACCAGTTTTGGCACTACCCAAAAGTTGGGAGAATCTATTATATATAGTGATGCTTTAGCTCAACGGTTAAGATGTGTGTTAATGTAAGGTGGACAAGTGATAGCATATGCATCCCGCTAATTGAAGCCACCCAACTCATGACTTGGAGTTAGCGGTAGTGATATTAGCATAAGTTATGGAGACATTACTTGTATGGAGAGAAATTCATGATTTTCACTTATCACGGGAGCTTGAGGAACATATTCACATAGAAAGAGCTGAATATGAGATAGAGGAGATGGTTAGAGTTGATAAAAGACTATGAACTAGAAATTCAATATCATTTAAGGAAAGCTAATGTGGTGGCAGATACCTTTAGTAGAAAGAAACAGGTAATGTAGCCACTCTTATTACTTCATAAAGGGAGTTATTGGATGACATGCATAAATTGAAGTTAGAAATTTTAACTTAAGAAGTAGGAGCAAGAATAACCTCTTTACACATATAACCAACCCTAATGGACAAAATTAAGTTGGGCTAGGTAGAAGATAAAGATATCCAATAGATCAAGAGTAGGATGAAACAAGGCAAGGCTCTTGAATTTAACATGGACAGAGAGAGTCTTAAGATATGGAATAAGGTTATGCATGTGGAATTGAAGAAGGATATAATGAAAAAGGCACACTAGTCAGCCTATATAATTCATCTTGGAAGTACCAAAATATATAAAGATATGAATAGTCACTATTGGTGGAAGAATATAAAAAGAGAGATAGCCGAGTATGTAGCTAGATGCTTAACTTACCAACAAACCAAAATTAAGCATCAAAGGCCAACTAGAGAATTACAATCTCTTTCAATACCAAAGTAGAAATGGGAACACATGATAATAGATTTTGTTACAGCCCTTTCGAATACCAAAGAGAAGCAGGATGCGGTTTAGGTAATAGTAGATCGGTTAACCAAGTCTACTAATTTTTTACCTATTAGAGTAGGATACAAACTATAGAACTGGCTTGGATATATAATCAAGAAATCATCATATTACATAGAGTGCTAGTGACCATAACTTTTGATAGAGACATAAGATTTGTAAGCATGTTTTGGAATAACTTACATAAAGCTTTAGATACTAAACTACAGTTCAACACTACATTCCACGCTTGAGCGGATGGACAATTTGAGAGGACCATACAGATTCTAGAAGATTTACTTAAAGTATGTGCACTGGATTTTTATGGTAATTGGAATGAGCATATACCTTTATTTGAGTTTGCTTATAACAATAGCTATCAAGCAATCATCCAAATGGCTCCTTATGAGGCTCTTTATGGAAGAAAATGCCGATCCTCATTACACAGGGATGAAGTGGGAGAAAGGTAAATGATAGAGCCAAAATTAGTTCAAGAGGCAATAGATAAGGTGAAATTGATAAGGCAGATGATATAAACAGCTCAATCATGGCAAAAAAAGCTATATAGATAGGAGTGGGTGCCCTTTGAAATTCCAAGTAGGAAATAAAGTTCTATTGAGAATTTCACCAACCAATGGGTAATTAGGTTTGGTTTGAGAGGAAAGCTAAACCTGAGATATGTAGGCCTGTTTGAAATCTTAGAAAGAGTGGGTATTATGACTTACAAGTTAACTTTTCCACTAACTTTGGTTGGGGTACATGATATATTCCATGTATCTATGTTGAGGAAGTTTGTACCTGACCCGAATTAAGTAGTGGCTTTGGAGCCTTTGAATGTACAACCAAACTTGTCTTCTATTGAAAGACTGGTCATGATTGTAGACGTTAAAGAACAAATGCTAAGAAGAAGATTGATTCCCTATGTCGAAGTACAATAGATAAATCAAATTAAATGGGAATCAATGTGGGAATTAGAAGAAGAGATAAGGAAGAAATATCTAGAATTCTTTAAGAATCAGGTAACTTTTGAAGGCGAAAGTTTTTATAAGGGGGGGAATAATGTAAATACCTGAACAAAACATTTTATTTACTATTTGTTACAAAATATAGCTAAGGTCAGAAGTGAAAAATTTAAATAATGTGGAGGGTAATTTGGTTAATTCCTCAAAAGGATATAAATACTCCATGTGACCTAGTGCTCTTCCTTTTGCTATTTGCACAATGATAGGACAAGAAAAAGAGAAAACGCTTTCTAGAGAATTGTAAGGTAGATTAGTGATTTTCACAAAGATTAAATCCAATTCAATCAGGTAAGGGTTTTAATGATGGAATTGTTATTTAAGAATATCAAATTAAGGATTTAATCAAGTTCTATCACTTTGTTTAATCATAATTCGAATCAAGGAAGGGGCAGAACGTGCATAGAGACCAGGCAATTAATGATTCGATTCATGAAAATTTAAAAGTAAGTATACTTACTTATGTAATTTGATTAGAAATTACAAGCTTTAGGATTCAATTAAGCTTAGGATTAAGGGATTTAAGAATTGGAATGAATTGAAAGAGAGAAATTATGGTTCGTGATGAAAAACATGTAACACGATCAAATATACACCCGTGTACTTGCCTATGCAAGAATGCGTGTGTGTACAATGGTTACACAACTAAAGTATATGATGGTGTACTAGGGCATGTTGAAAGTGAAAAATATATAGTAGGATACGTGGCTATCTACACATTCGTGTATTGGAGCGTGTTAAAAATGCAAATTCCATAAAAAAATACATGGCCACTCTACACGATCGTGCAACCCAACCGTACCAAAGTACATGGCCTAAAGCACGATCGTATACTTGGAGATACTTTGTTTATTGATTTATTATCTAATTAAACTAACTTTCATACAACCTAGATAGTTAGTAAGACCTTAGAAAGTCCAACGGACTAAGAGAATTAAAAAATTTATATTATTCTTATATTAGTACTAAGAAAAGATTATTGTTGCTTTGATATATTACAAATTTCTTTAAGTTTAAGAAACAACTTACTTAGGTTTATGATTTTAGGTACGTGTAACTTGTTTGCTTCTTGTGCTTATTAAGTTAGTGTTAATTTGAATTAAGCTAGTTGATTAGTTTAAGTGATTAAGTATTTGCTGCTTATGCTTGGCTCGACTTAGGAGCCCATAGTGATTGATCCTTAGGGAGTATCCCAATAATCCTTACGCAACGTTATTCTTAATGAAGTTGTGCTTGGAAACAATTTAGGTTATTTTAAGTTTAAGGACTCATGAGTGTTGAGGGCTATAGTGACAGTTCCCAATACTAGATTAAATTTTAAGGATGTTAAGTTTAAGGGTTCACAGTGTTAGGGCCTGTAGTGGCAGTTCCTAACACTAGATTAAGGATCAAGTTTTTGAGTGTAATTGGCAAGGTCATGACTATCCCATTGTTGTTATGTGAATTTAAGTAAAACTTGAAATTCTTACTTGATGTTTAAGAGTTGCATATATGTATATGATTAAAGTTCTTGCTTGCTCATCCACTTGTCTTTATTGTTATACGTATTGAGCATTAACTCGCCCCTTCGAGATATATATATATATTTAGATACAGGATGAAATTATTAACCTTGAAGAAGAATTGTGAGTGAATATACAGGAAAGGAAAGAAGAGAATTTTCATTATTACCATAGAGATTAAGTATTAATTGATCTAATGAAGCATATGAATTATATGGAGTCTTATTAATGAATTTGAGAATTTTTAAGATTTAGAACATTTTAATATTTTAAGTGATTTGGTTTGATATATTAAAAATTTTCACTTTAAAAGTTGAAAATTTATACGGGATGAACTTTTATCCTGTTGGAAGTATTGGATATATATTAATTATGGTTTATACGGGATCAATTAAGTATTAGAGTGAGTGCAGAGCTTTAATGTAAGATCACGTGTCTGGTGAGAACACGTAACAAGCAATAGTGTTTCGGGTTTGAAGCGTTATAAATTTATTAAAATAACATATTTTTTAAAAATTAATCGTAAAAATAAATACTTTAAATACCTAATTGTAGAACAAGTTTCCAGGCGATCATATCACGATTAACTTTTTTAAAAGACATTATTTAAGGGGTTCTCAGCAATTTTATTGCAGTTATTATCCGCTGATAGAATTTAAGAGAGTAAAGGTTTTACAGATTTCAAGACGGCTACGCAGAGACTCCTGGTGGGGGGTTAGAAAAAGCGATGGGTGCAGAAGCAGATGAGAAGAAAAATCAACCAAACCCTAACGCCATTACCGAAGCCCAGTTTTTATCATGGAAACTTCGAAAGGTTTCTTCTGTTCTTTCTTCCTTTTTCTTTTTTCCGGTTCCTAATATTTTCATTTTTTTTAAATTCCGCCTATAAAATTGCTGAATCCTATTGTATTCATATTTTAGAAGCCCTAATTTATGTGGTTGGATACGTAATCTGTTTGACACATAGGGGTGGATGACTTGGGATCCCGTCGAATTGCCCTTTTATCTGAATAATTGTAGTAAACTTGGTATCCTGAGAATGAAAGATGGAGAATCTCGGGGTGTTATAAGAGTTTTCTCTAGGAATGCTTAATTCATGCAACACCTTTTCTTACATACATTGAAATAAAGGAGTGGGACTTCGACTGACTATATGAATTCCTAATTGGTAACTTTGGCAAATGAATTAATTGAACACTCCGTTGCACACATGGGGTCATCTTTATGGCACTTGTCAGGTCATCATCTTTCTATGAAATTTATCAAGGTTGGCATTATTACGTGATAGGGTTTTTAAGTGTACCGTTAAAAAAATTGGTGCTATGAATTCTCATCTGATGTGTACAACTAAGAAAATTGGTGTTGTGGTGTCATTTTGGAAGTTCCAAGGAACGGCTGGTGTAATTTATCCAAAATGAAAACTTACATCAGCTTGTCAGGTATGGTTATCCCAGAAGAAAATGCAGTAGGATAACTTAGAACTGGATATATTTCGCCGAATGCAGTCTAAGTTAGAAAACCAAAAATAAGGGGAACAAAAATGATAAACGTGCAACTTGCTCTCAGGTGGAGTGATTTCAGATCTAATGGGTGATGCAGTAACTCAGTGAAGGTGTGGTGGCTCAATGGCATTGGCAGACTGCAGAGTCTATCATATAAGCTGGTGGGTGCTAGTATAGACAAGTACAATTGCAATTTGGGGTAGATTCAGGATTCTGTCAAGATGGAGTAGTAGTAAAAAAAACTGCAAATGCGAAAAGTAAACAGGTATATTTGATTATTTGAAAGGAAATTCTTTCTCATGGGCAATTTCAGAAAGTTATCAAAATTTCGTATGGAATTGCTGCTGCTCCCTCCATGAAAGGGATTTCCTTGGCTATAGTTGGGGTCTTTTGTAGGAAAATTTATCAAATGCTCCTAGAGTGACTTCCACATTAAGGAATTTTCCTAATGCTATTTTTATGATTTACAGTTCGCAAATGTCCTGTTGGGTGTCAGAGTTTTCTATTCACTTTGACTATAGAGGGCATGGCCTTCCAGTTTTAAGCAATAATTACTCTTTTTATAGTGGGTCAAAAAGCAACTTTATTAATCTAGCGCAAACAGGCAGGATGTAAGGTGATTCGACAGATGGATCCTGATCTGGAATCATTTTTATTTCGTGAGCCATGAATATTTGAGTTGGAATAGGGAAATCAAGGACTGGGCTTCTCGAGTTCTTGCAAGGGTGTCAATTTGGACAAACTGCTGAAAGATCATACAACTAGGAGATAAGACAAGTTAAAAGGATAGTGCTTTAATCAGCAAGGAACATGACAAGACTGCAGATGAATAGAATAAACTCCTAAGGTTACACATTAGTAAATAATTTAGATGCTATTAGACAGATTGTTACTGGATTGCTAATGATCTTGTTATGAGTCTAGATATTGAGAAACCAATGGTTAATTTCTTCTTAAATTTTCTGCCTTGTTTATCTATTATGATAAATGTTAGGGTTCATTAGAAGAGAGAATCTAAGATCTATAGAAATAATTTTTTCTAGAAAATGATACCTGCCTTCTCATTCCCACTTTCAACTATATACACTAGGACACAGATAAGCAACGTGTGTGCCAAGAGGTCTAAACCACTTCAATTGAATATAATATGATTATGAAAAAGAGCTTTAATTTCTTTTGTGTATGCAAGTGATGGAAGATGTTTGTCTATTGGGGAAGTGTGGTTTTAAAGAAACTATTAACTACCATCTACTAATTCATCTATTTGTCTGTATATAATATGGAGTCGAATAGAATGTATGGACTTGATTATATATACTAGCGACAATCTCCCATGATACAAGTGCCGAAAGAACATAAGATAATCATATGATAAAAGGTTAAATATTTAGCTTCTCATTATCTAACAAATTGTTTTCTTCAAATTTTAAATTAGGAAATTACATAATAACTTTTAAAATTGCACTACTACCCATTATTGATTTTTCTTTTTGGGTAAATAAACAATAACCTTCTAACCCTTTTTTTTTTTTTTGTGGAAGGGTCTAATTTGGTAATTTTATGTGTGGCTCCCTTCTTCCTTTTATAATATAGATAACTGCCACACTATGACACAAATAACCGGCACCACAAAGAGAAAGTTAAGGAGAATATGTAGTTAAATATTTCTAGTTTCTCATCTTCTTTGTCCACTTGCTCATGCTTTCCTTGGGTGCATCCACTCTATCTAACCAGAAGAGGCGTTTGCATTTGTATCCCACTGCAAATGTTTTAGTAATATGTTAAGAATATATTTACAGTGAGGAAAAGAACATCCTTAGAATAGGACAAATAAATATTTCTATTTGTTATTTTCTATTTTATGGGTATAGTAGATATTGTTAGATTTATATTATCTTTTATTTTGTTATAGTTATTTTGCATTTAGGGAAAGTAAGGATTGAAAAGTTTGTATAAATAAGTAGTTCATGACATTAATAAACAAGCAAGAAAATTATTCATAAAATAGATTAGTAGTTTAGGGGTAATGTATACTAGTTTGTGAGATTGGGAGTTCTCTCTAACCAGCCCTTGCTATCAATGTTTGGAGGGATCTAGATTTGGGTGATATTTGTATGGAAAGTGGTTGAGGACTCATTTGTGTGGAAAGAGGTTGAGGACTTGTTAGAGAGAACCCTATAATATCATAATAGTGAGGGTTCATCAAAGAGAACGTTGTCATCTCATAAACTATTTTAGATAACTTATTAAACTATTAAGACTAATTTGTGGATAACTTTCTTGCTTGATGTTATGAGCCACTCATTTATATGAGTTTTTCAATCCTTATTGTCCCTAAGTGAAAGATAATAAAACATAATATAAATATAACAATATTTCCTATAGGCATAAAATCGAAAATAACAAATATAAACATTTTCTTGTCCTATTTTAAGGATATTCTTTTACTATTATAAAGATATTATGAAGATATTCCTTACATTACTCTCCTCCTAGACATTGAGCTTGTCCTCATGCTCAAGTAATTGCTTGACCAAAAAGAGACATTGGTAGCTTGGAAAACATGGTGATTGTTTTTTGGCTAATGAGTATGGTGACTTTTTTTTGGTAAGTAGTTGGTGACTTTGTGAGAGAAAAAATTGGAAATTTTGTTAATAGAACGGAAAATCAAGTTTAGTATAGCTTGGAAAGTATGGTGACTATTGCTTGGATAGTATGCCTATTGCTTTAGCCGTAATTCAAGCTAAAGAAGATGGTGGTTTGCATGGGTAATGGAGTTTGTGACCCTCTTCTAAGCATATGGCTGGCTGGTTGGTGGCTTTGCTTGCTTTGTGTTGTTGCATGTTTTGTTGGCGCAAGGATGCCCAATCTGTGTTAGTAAGGTCATTGGGATGTCGTCACCAATAGTTCATTGGCTTGCAACATCTGTCTCCTTAGGTCATCATCAAGTCCATCGGATTGGATGGTTGTGGCAGTTAGCAACCAGATCTGACTTTTCCCATTCAAAAACGCTGGCTTCACTAGAACAATCCATCCTTGCCTTCAGGAGGGTCATCTTCTTGGATAATTTGGCTAAAACAGATGCAATGTTTTGCCTTTCCTCTTCTTGTCTTATGTAATCTTGCTCTTGCCTTGACCAGTCTTGCTTATATTGTTGGAGAAACACTTTGAATGTGTCTTGCTTGGAACCACCCATGAAGTTTGACTATGATACCAAGTTCCTATTGGTCTTGGTTAGGGATTTGGACTCAGGTGATATTTGTATAGAAAGGAGTTGAGGATTTGTTAGAAAGAACCCTCCAATCTTATAATGGTGTGGGCTCATTGAAGAGAACCCCTGATCTTATAAATTACTTTAAACTATCACAAATTACCAACACTAATTTTGGGATAACTTTCTTGCTTGTTTATTGATGTTATGAACCACATAATTATACAAGCTTCTATTTACCAAAAAAATTATACAAGCTTCTTAATCCTTGTATTCCGTAAATAAAAGATAACTATAAGTGAATAAAAAATATATATTTGGTTGTCCTATTTGAAGGATATTATTCTACTATTATAAAGATATCAGATATTCCTAACAAAATGGCTCATCATAATCATAACAAAGTCCCTTCTTGTATCTCTCCTCTAAGTTGCTCTGGATGAGCCTCTTTATGTATTGCGGAGTTTACAACAGCCTCCCTACCTCCTGTACCCAGGTTATCTTGAGTAAATCCTTGATGCTCAATATAACCTTGTGAAACTCGTTGCATGCATCAAATCTTGTCGTTGATGGAGCTCTACTTCCACCTCGATGGCATCCTTCAATCCACTAATGAAAATGGCAAATTCTTGTTTCGGGGTAATGAAACTTGCTTCCAATGCCAGCTGCTTGAGACGGCACTGGTATCCTTTTACAGTATCATTTTGTTGTAGTTCAGCCATTGCCCCTAGCTTTTCCCCCCTCAAGGGAGGTCCAAAATTGAGATTGTGCAGGGTTTTGATTTCCCATCATGCTCTAATGTCAGGATCCACAGTTGGGCATCTCCTTCAAGATGAAAAGATGTCAATGCCACTTTGTCTTTCTCCGGTGTTCTTTGATGACAGAAAAAGTTTTCACATCTATTTATCCATCAAAGAGTTGGATATTCCATTATAACATGGGATATTCAACTAAGAAGTTGGCATGAGGTTTCCTACTTTCTGGTTTCCTTCCTAAGCCCTTCACCTTCTCGAGTCTGGCTGTACTTCCTTCATCTGTCTCTGTCTTGCATATGCAAATTCATCAATTCTGGTGACAATTCCTCTGTCTGATATGAAATCTCTTCTGAGGTGCTTCTCTTTTTGCCTCTTCTCAATCTTTATCAGCACATTCTCGAGCATGGTCCTCATGATGCATTGCCATGAATCTATTGAACTGCTATTTAACATTTTTGAGTAAGTAAATGCTATTTAACATCGTTTAGTTCATTTATGGAATTTGGCTCTAATACCAAATTGTTATAGGATCCAGACGCTGGGAAATCTATGGTAATTTCTTCGAGTTCTTAGGTTCTTTTGCCTTGTTTACCTATTTTGATGAATGTTAGGGCTCACTAAAAGAGAAAACCTAAGATATCTGGAGGAGTAACATTTCTGGAAAATAATACTTGTCTTTTTCCCATTTTCAAGTGTTCAAATACGTGGACAACTACCAACCTTACACATTTCTGACACTGCGAAGAGAAAATTAGGAGAATATATAGGCATAAGTGCACACCTAAACTTCCTTACAAACTGCACCAAAGTAGCACTGCAGAAAACTTACACGTGTAAAATAAATCTATGAAACTAACTATATTAACCAGCCCTTATAACTCTTGTTGACTAACTCCCAGCTTGGTTCATGTCTGGTTGGTGTGAACATCTGAGTGGGTTGAGGTTGAATCCAAAAGGCATTTGTTGTCTATAAGTGTAAATTGAACTCTCCAATATGGTTACTTTAATTGAACGCCAAGGTCATAGAGGGTTGTGAACAAGGCAGTGGAATCTTCTTGTTGCTCAATAATTTTTTTAATTTTTTTATGTTTTGATGTATCCTTTATACTTACATATTAAAGCTATGCAGATAGGTTTACAAAATTTTGACATTTCAGCAGCTGGTCAGACATCTTGACATTAAGATATTGAATCTGGAGACTGTACTAGGGACATTTCTAATGGTGGAATGATACATGCGATCCATATGAACTCATTTGTGCTCTAGCTCCACTTTATTAAGTTAAAAAGATGGAAATTATTAGGAAAATTTAAGAAAATCTTTATGATAGGAAAAAGTGCCTTTAGAATGGGACAATAAATATTTATATTTGTTAATTTCTTTTTTATGCATTCAGAAGATATTGTTAGATTCTCATGATCTTTTATTTAATGATTAGTTATCCTTTATTTAAGGAATCTAGGGTCAAAAAGTTTGTATAAAAAAGTGCTGTCACAACATTTATAAACAAGCAAGAAAAGTTGCCTCTGAAATTAGTCTAAAGTAGTTGTTTGGAGTAGTCAATAGTTTATGAGATGGAAGGGTTTTCTCATGAGCCCTCAATAATAAGATATTGAATGGTTCTCTTTGATGAGCCCTCAACTCTTTTTCATATAAATATCACCATTGACTAGATCCATAATTTGGGCCTGTATCAGAAGTCCAGCAGCTTGCACATATATTGACACTAATAATATCAGTCCTTATTTCACAGTCATTTATGTTAAAATCACATAGAGATTTGCTTGTTTGCAGTATTCTGGTTTGGTATTTGAGATTTTAAATGATTTCAAGTTACTTGGACCTGAAAAAAAATAAAATAATAAATACAACCCTTAATAAGCTCTACAATAAGACCATATGTGGCATCGAAGATTATGTTCTTGAAGGGAGCAATTGGAAAGCACTGTGGTATATTGTTGTGCTTGAAATGAGGCAAGTCTTCTGGTCTAGTACTATTCTACCTTAGCCTGCCAGGGCAGTGATGAGAATGAGTAAATATGGTCACTGATGTGGCCTTTTATGGTTGCGGCTATTCCAAATTAAAGCATATTAAACTAAAATAGGGGTGCCTCGAAGTAGGACCCTTTTTTAACATATCTGCTGGCATATTACTGATTAACCCTTTTCTTCTTACTGTTAAATTCTTGCATTCACAAGATGCTTCTTCCAATTATATATAGTTGGCTTTTGATAAAGCAGACCGACCAACATGTATAAAATTTTCTGGCAGAATGCTGATTTGTCAGCCAGAAAAGCTGAAGCAGCTAGAAAACGTGCAGAGGATATAGCTGCAGGGATAGCACAAATGAATGGCCGGGAACTTTTTGTGCACGAGCCATGGGTGTTTGATAATACTCGCTATTGAGACGAGGCTGCTGTAGCCTGTAGGTAGCTTTTGGTTAAAAGATGTAGAATTATATATATATTTTTACCTGAGGTGCCCTTAAATTTGTCCTTGCCAACTGATGCAATTCTGCAAATACATCCTTTTTTCTTTTACCGCATTCTTCCTCAGTCAACAGTTCTGCCTGTAGCAAAAATTTGCTATTTAACGTGTAGTTAAGCTTGTTGATGAGGTTGTGTCAATCATCTTCGTTATTTTTTACATCTTTTTCTCATATTTGTCTGGCAACGTATACATTCTCATAATAATATGCATATACATGGTAATAAGTTGGCCATCCGAAATTGCTGTGGGATTTTGTGCATGTTATATCGGAGTGTCATCTGCAGGTACCGTAGTTAACTGAAATGATTTGGCTTTTGTTACCTCAAGCAGCTGTTTTATTCGTTGTTGGAAGACTAGAGACCTCCACTTTATGCCAGCGACCAGTTTGAACTCTGCGTTTGTTTGCCTCAGATCGAACCTTTTGTCTAAGTGAGGATGATGCACTTGCTGCTCGACTCCATTATTTTCTGAATTTAAGGTAAGATGGAAAAATAAAAAGATAGTCTCCAATCCTTTTATACTTCTGTGTTTGAAACTTTTCGCTTTCAAAGTGCTTCTAGGCTAGAAGGGAAGGCCATTGGCATTCCTGAACTTTTTAAAAGGCAAAATAAACAAGTTTTTAGAACTTTTTTTTTTGGATAAATGAATTTTATTAATCCAAAGTGTGTTGTACAATCGTCAAAGACAAGTAAATATTATATCAAGGTGCAAAAAACATAATGCAAAGTACAAATGGCTAGAGTATAACCCTGAATTATAATAGAGTAGTTTAGGCTTTAATCTGATTTGCAAGAGAACTCACATTGTTGCGTAGGCTCCACATACAGTAAATTAATGCTGCTAGGGCTACTCTCCAAGTTTTGAATGTTGGAGATGAGGAACCAGCTGCTGCCATTAAGAAATTTGTAGTCCATTGCCAATTGCTAAACGAGGTAGGAGATTGTAAGCAATTATAAGCTAAGCTCTAGATGTGTGAAGTATAGCTATAGTCGAAAAATAAGTGGTCATGATTTTCTGGATTTTGATGACAGGGAAAACAAGTTGTAGACATTGAAAACCCTTAATTGAACATTCTATCAAGAGTGGAGAGCCTAATCATAGGATAAAAAATTCCGTAAAGAGATATTGTTCCAAGTAACTTTATACCATACCATTATAATACTTGGCGGGCTTAAGTATTGTCAAAGTTTTTAGAACTTTGAAGATTGTCATTCTGCAACTGTGTCTTCTAAATTTTGTTTATGTAACTTTTCATTTTTTTTTCTTTCTTTTTTTTTTTTTTTGTTACGATGAAAAGATTGGAGGGCTTAGTTGAACAAATATAAAAGTAGTCTCTATTATAGTGCTTGGTTGAAGGGCTTAATCACCTGTGTGATGTATTTACGTGGGTTTATTATGTATTTTGCCCATTTAAAATGATAGAATAAGTTCTTTTTAGCTCTTTCATTTAAAATTTATTTACTTGGCATTTTACACGGTGGAAGAAACACAAACCAATTTGAGAATTATTCACATATTTTATACAAGGTTTTGTTAAGGGGTGTTTCTTCCAACAATTGTAAAAGGTTAAAATTGATTATACATTTAAGGAAAACTTGGAAAAGTGAAGAGACTTTTTATTTGGACTCTTAAGAGTTACCTCAACTTGAAGAGTAAAATCTGTTAAAATACTAGGCTAAAAGGCCATGAGCTGAATTTAGCTCTCTATACCCATGTTTTCTTATTTTTGCTTTGGACTTTAACTTATTTGGAGACCATGATGTCAAATATTGCTTTTTCAAAATTGAAACTCTTCCTTTGAAAGTGTGGTATTATCATGGAGGTCCTAATGTTTTAATGTTTTAGATTTTGATTGGCATTGATGTTAAATTTTGTTTGGAACGTATTCAAAATACATAAATATTTGATATTCTAAAACTGTTTGATTGTAAATTAAAAAGTAAAAATATAGATACCAACTTCTTTAAGCTATAGATTATTAAACACTTTTATGGTAATTGTCTTCATTTTTTTTTTTTTTGGGATTTAGTTATGAATGATTAGTTATGGCTTTATTTTGTTTTATTATTTTGGATTTGGTCTCATCTTAGCACCATTTTTAATCAATGCGCTCCTCTAAGTCAAACATAAGTACTTAGGAATATATTGTAGAAGAGAGGGTTTTGGTTAGAGTAGTCACGTGAGTATTACGTGAGTACTATATTATACATGATTTCAAAAAAGTGATGTAAGGATGGTATGTGATGGGATGACTTGGGAGAGAGTGGTAGGGAAGAGGAATGAGCAATCTCAAGAGTTTCAAATGTACAAATAATAAATGGAGACCATTCTTTGCTTGGGCTCTTGTTCGATTTTTGAGAACAGAGAATTTATAATGGAACACCATTTCTCTAATATCTAAAATTGTGTGAAATGAGGAGAAATGATTAAGTATTTATAGACTCTTAGACTTGATAACATTTGTCGGATTACCTTAGTGATTAATAGACCAGATAAAGTATACTTATTCCAAGATTATCTTGATGAGCTTACGAAGGGTTCAAGGCTAGTGGCTTTCCTCATGAGTGCATAACCCTGCTTAAAAAATGTTAAATGCAGATGGATCGGTTCAACAATCTCTATTTTGAGCCTACTAAGTCAAATCTCCTTGTATTATCCTAATAGATGGATCAGACTCATTAGACCTTATCATTTAATCCAATGAGTTAAGCCAAATAATTAATGAACTTAGCTCAATATTAATATAATAATTTCAACTCTCTACATGTACAAAACTAAACATTAGAAAATAAATTATGTCCAAATGACATTGTAAATAAACTTATTTACAAGTTGATTTTTCAAGTGAATGGCATGATCTTAAAGACCAAAAGTTCTATGACTTCAATAACTTATTGAGAAATAAAAAACAATATACATGGGGTAATTCTATACCATCATTGCTAACAACATGTTTTATTGTTAATGAGCCATATTTTTACTGTTATTCGAGGGTGATTTACTGTTACAAAGATTGTCAATAGTTTCATGGAGGTTATCGATAGCTTAATGAAGATTGTTAATAGATTACTTTTATTGTAAATGGGTTTTATTTTTGCTGTAATTTGAAAAATTTTATTGTAATTGAGTTGTGATGGTACCATAGAATTCCCGATGTACATGTGATATTGTTTTTTAAAATTATATCACATGGTAGGATGAAGAGTAAGTTACATTTACTATCATTATAAAATTTTGAATTAATATAAATACTCAATTTTTTTAATTGTGCATTTACACCCCTTTGACACATATTGTGCCCTTCCTTAAGAAAATTTTTAAGGGCATTGTATAATTATGAAACTTATCTAGAGGTGTCTATATAGTTTTTGAAACTTATTAGGGAATTCAACATTACAGCATATTAGAAGGTGTAAATGTATAATTAATAGAACATGAGGTGTTGATATAATTTCAAAAGTTTTTGTAGTGCTCAATATAATTTACCCAAGGACAAGGAATTGTAAATTATTATTATTATTTTTTTATAAATTTTTCTTTATATGGGAAAAAAAAAAGAAAATCAAATGCAAATAGAGTCATAAATGACACATAATTAAAATACATGAAAATAAAATCTTTTTTATTTCAAGTCTAAATGGTATTCTAACATCCATATTGTTAATATCTTGAAAAAAGAAAGAATACACTTTTGGAACTTTCTAAGGATTTTACAAAAAATGAATACATTTTAAAAGCTAATTGTTAGAATTTTACGAAGTAAATTTTACTTTTTTAGGATCTAACACTAAAACAACCCATTTTAGCATAAAAAGGTGGCTATTAGAAAATTAAGAAAAAAGCAATTTAAATTTTGGTATGCAAACAAAATAAGTAATAACATAAGTTCACTGAAAAGATTGCAGAGTTTAATTATTTAAATAGGTGTAAAAGGTTATAAACAACCATAAGCAAAGGTTGCAGTAAAGTTCATACAAAAAAAAGTCACATCAAAAGTATGAAACGATGTCCAATAAAAGTAACAATAAACAAACTTTGGCTGACTCATAAGAGAGATTAAAAGTTCTGCTCTTAAAATCTTTAGTACTTCTTACTTCCTAGAAACTCTTCTTACTTTTGAAGGTCTACATGATGAGTCTTCCATGGCATCTGCTTTACAGTAATTTGATTATTAGCAAGAAACAATATTATATAAATGTCAGTGTAGGCGGACTTATCATTACTATTTAATAAGCATCAATGGTTAATATGGAGCTTATTGAAATATGATAATATAATATCCATTATATCTACATTGGCATGTGCACTAAAACTGTAATGCTTTGAAACCAAGGGTGAAATACATCTACAATAGGAAATAGGGGAAATAAATTAGGATTGTCCTGAAAGTCTAATTCATTGCCATAAGGCTAACGGTCGATAGCCAAACACCCCATTCAACCTACCCCCATTCAATTAGTCTTCCTGTTTGTTGAATGCTTGGTTTGCCGACATACCTTAATGAATTGGCCTTGATGTTGGTCGATTGCTTGTTATAAGGTAGGTACTAATTTCAATTATTATTATTTTTAACTCATATTTATAAAGTAGAATACAAGATATACTACACTTGAACATGCACCTTATATATTATATGTTCTAAGATGCCTTGTAATTTTTCAATTCATGGTGGATACCAAGCATATGATTGGTAGAATTTAGCTAATTGATATATTCAAATTTGATACAAATATTTAATCTAACCAAATTAACTTAAATTGTATCCCATTTTTATAAGCCAACAATCAGTCTGACGGTCTAATCTATTTGACATATTTAATTTAAATTATTTTTAGTTTTTATTTATTATACTTATTGAAATTCTTTATGTAGGAATTTATTGTAATTTGTCTTGAAAAAGAATATTGTATTGTAATTTGAATATAAGCTTTTTGGCATGAATAACTATAATTTTTTAAACATAAAAAATAAAGGATAAAAATTCCTAGGTTCACATGATAACATGGAACCATTCATGGGTATAGGTTTGAAATGGTTTAGAGGGTTACATGGTAAGTTTTGCTTTAAGATTTTTAGAACTTATATTTATAAAGTAAGTATGGAGTCGGGTTTCTACCTTTCCCACCCCATTCCACTCACCCCTTGTTTACACTATGATGAGCTATCCAGTATGGCTCATAGAATCTGTGTGTCAATCTTTCTCCTCTAGTTAATATTTTCTTTTGTTAATTATGTCTTCTGTGATTCACAGCATATAAATTTGCATTGATCCCAACAATATATAACTTAATCACCGTACTAACTACTATTCACGGAATAAGTAAACTGGAAGTTCTTCTATTTATGTCAAAATTCCTTCGAGCTCAGCAAAAGATAGAAGCTTCAACTTTTATGTCAAAATTTAATTAAGTCTTCTATGTTTAAAGAGATAGTTATGTCCTATATATATACCCACAGATAATAGAAAAATTAATATAGAAACTAGGTGTGGAAATACTAATATAGAGGAGTTAATTAAATTTCAAAAATAAACATTATGGATTTAAATGGTCAATACTTAAAACATGGAGGACCTCCAGTATAGCTATCCCAGCAATTATTTAACTTTATTCAAGTATTATATTTAAGTACTCAATGTATCATCAATGCATCAATAAACACACCCTTCCATTAACCATTGGCTGTTGCTATGCAACTTGTTACAAGTCAAAAGAAATGCTTACCATAATTACTATCCATTAAAAAGCTTCGAAGATGAGGATCGACTGGTAGCCCAACTGCTTGATAAGATGGATCATACACTGAATTCGGAATTGGTTTTGTTTCCCCAGTACAGACCCTTAAATTATTCACAAGACAAAGCAAGAGGATACAAAATTATATATCGACACTGTCTATGCATGCATATATATGCATGTATGAATATAATTTGTGATGCATGATGAAGTGCCAATAAAAGGAAACCTTGAACTGGGTTGTTTTGGCATAATCCGGAGAGAGGGAAGCCTAGAATTACACTGACTTTGAACAATTCCTCGCGAGAGTGCATTCCCCTGTGAACATTTATAACACATAATAAGTAGTACGTATGCATATATGTTATTAAAGTATATTTTTGAATCTTTTAGGTACATACGGTATAACGAGAGAGGGTTATTCTTCCATAAAATTGAAATGCGCAGGTCTTAGTCAGTCTAAAAATATTATCCTCTTTCTTTCTTTTTTTAAATATATATTGATATTGTGTACAAATATTTGTACCATGTTTTAGTACATAAGTAAACATAAATGGGTTGGATTTACCTTAGTATCGCTTTTAGTTTTCTTATCATTACTAACAATAATAGCAAAGTTGTTTCTCGCCTAAAACAAATCGTTGGAGCAGACACATATAATCAATTGATACATGGATCTTTAAGTTGATGGAAGTTGGTTGTCGATGTGGACAAATGGAAAATCACCTTTCTAGCATACGATGAATATCGCACAGTTGTTCGATGGAGTTGGAAAAGATAGGTATGTTGTTCCTCCCTGTTAATAAATGGAAACAAAAAGAGAATAATGAGAGAATAAACATTTTCATAAACTGAACCCACTAATTATTCTAATCTTATATTGAAAATGTCAAAAGAAATAGCTATTTCATTTGTTTCGAAGTGGCTTAATAATGTAGCCGAGGGTATGATTTGTCAATACAAGGCAAACTATGTGCATGGAGGAGGGATAAGTACACATTTTGCTGTAAGTTGGCTTTATTGAAAGCCTTATTTCTAATTAATCGGCTGCAGACATTATATTATTTGGTAAGTTGAACATCTCAAATATGTATGCTTATAAATAGAGGGAGGGTCGATCATACTCCTATCAACTTCACTAATTATTGTTGGTTGCTTTCATTTTGTAGAAGTTTGGATAAATAGTTGATTTTATGTTTGTAAATACTTCTCGTTGATTATAGATATTTGCAGAAGTTAACTAAGATACATGTTTGAATATTATTTGAATAATTATTACACATCAAATTTCATATCCATCAGTGTTCCATCGCTCCACTAAAGTCGTCCATTGTTGAGCTAATTTTCTTAATTATATAGTGGTGTGCCCTAGAAAATAATTAGAAGTGAGGGACAGATTTTATATAAATTCTTAGATTTTGGTTTCCAGTTGTGGTTAAGAAACTGCTGTGGGCAAAATCCAAGTAAGGAATAATAGCATGTGCTTATGGGTGTGCTTGTACATTTAGTAACTCAATGAATTAATATATAGTCGACCTAAGCAAGATGACTAATGGGGAATATGGATATTGATTGTGCATATACTTATTTATGTATATACGTTTTGCATGCGACTAAAGTATACGTATGTCTTTGTGGTATTGCATACTTCGAAACAAATAAGTATTTATGTATAAAATTGTGGGCCAATGGTGGCACTGTACCATAGTTAACTACACTGTTGACAAGCCTAAGCTTTCGAAGTTGGAATGGTTGGTGATGAGGAAATTAGCATGGTGGTCGATTAAAACACATTCATAGTAGTGAGTGACCACTCATTATCATGAAAACTTATTAAAAATATATACATATTGAAAATCCCATTATGTTTTAATTGATTCACCTAAGTAGGTAGCCAAGGGGGTGAGCGCTTTGACCAAAAATGTATTTTTTATATAGTTTTTTGGTGTTTTTTTCTCTTCTTAATTTTTAGTAATTTTTTATTAAATTGTTAATAAGACATATTTAATTATATAATTTTATTAAATTAATTATTATGGCAAATCAAATGATGATGCTGTCCTCTAAATAACATTAACAAATGATGATAAAAGATAGTCATTTTTTTTTTTTATAGTTTTTTCAAATTAGAAAAATACATAAAGTCAAGGATAAAATGGTTTTTAGGACACTAAAAGTATGTTTTTAAAAAATTTAGAGTTTTCAATACTTAATTTTAAAAATAAGAGATTAAGCACACACACAACCTATATAAATAAATGAACATAATTTACAGTTTACCTTAAGCTTTTTGGTCAAAAGAGAAAAAAGATAAGTTGCCAGTTCGCAGCCTAAAGGAAATGGGAATGCAACATATTATATAGTTGTTGCTGATGGTTTATAAAACCTTTAGCATATTAATAATGTTGATAAAGATAGTCTATAATAGAATACAGCAAGATCAGTTTACCTTATCAGGTCCAAGTTGTCTCGACAACTATTTTCAGGGTATTCGTATAGAGATCTAGTAGTATGTTGTTGGTTACCCAAGCTGGCTCTTCCAATTTCGGCCCCAAAATAACCCATCTATATTATATGTATATACACTCAATGGAGTAAATATACAACATTTAATCTTATGAAAGATTACTTTGGGAAAAAAAAAATGCTTACGACCTGTTGAGGGCTTGAGAAATTAGGATGGAGGTCATTGGTTTTGGTAGTGTATTCATTCATCAAAGCCATTGGTTGTGATGTGATGTGATTTATTTAAATAAGATTAAAATAAATAAAAAATAATCTGCTGATTTTATCAGAGAAAGATCGAATTAATTACATACATAGGTGGATTTTGCCTTGAAGAGCTACTTCCAAGGAGGAAGTTAAATTGTCCATTGGACCTTATCATACGCATTTCATTCTTCAAATCTGATGGCTGATGTCCAGCACCTTGGAAGATATAATCTTGCTAATAAAGGCAAAAAAAAAAAAAAGGGTTCATGAAGATTAAAGACTAAAAAGGATCTCTTTGGCCAAAACTTAAAAAAAAGAAAAGAAAAGAAAAGAAAAGAAAAGAAAAGGGGTTTGATTATACCATCGAATTGTTGCCTTTTAAAGGCCTTGATAGCAAAGGGCTCAGGAGCTGCGACACATGACGGACCGAGTTTCGATTGTTGTCAAAGTTAAGGTTTGAGGAACCTCCAGCATCAATTCTAAAGCTACTCGGTGTTCGATTTTGAGTAGAGACAATTGGATAATCGGTTGATGGGTTGCCTCTCGATGATGATCCCACTTGCAATTTCACCTGTTTAAACTTTAAAGCAGCATATAAATATATCCAGGGTTGTGAAATCAAGCAGTAAAGCCTTTTGGGCTTATGGTTTAATATGGGACTCTACTATATTTAACCCCATAACTAAACTCACTTATTATTTAAATTAATGGAAAGATACACTTGCATTTTAGTTCTCCCATTATATATATTAGATAATACTGTATTAGAGGACTCAATTTGTGGCTTCATGTCTTTATTATCATATCTAGATATGTTTGAAACTCCTAAAAAACTTAATTCTTTTGTAGGAGAAAATTAAGAGATGTATTAATGTTCTTACTTACTTCTAGCAAAATTTTTATTGAACAAGCACGGTGCCTAGGCATCGGCATATACATACACTGAATGAAGTTTTCGACGTTATCTCTTCTTCCGACCTTTCGGGGCTATCCTTCTCAATAAAGGTTGCATTAGACTCTACCGGACTATTCTTCTCAATAAAAGTTGCCTCAGAAGAATTATCAACTTCTTTCTCTACTCCAGCCTGATTCATATGAGTAAAATAACACAAGAACAACAAGAAGAAATAAGAAAGAAATCTTGCGATTATATATATATATATACAAACAATTTAATAAAAATTATTATGCGTATATATATATATATATATATATATATATATATTGATAAATGCATTCATTTTTTATAAAAAGGAGAAGTGTGAAACAAGTCATATCAAAACAAAAATTTTAGTTTGAAAATTATTCAATATTGAAAGAACTAAAAATTGCATGAAGTGGCACAAGATGAGACAAATAGTTCTTATATGACTCCAATGTGATACAAAACAGCTCGGGCTCTAGGATAATTGATTGTTTCAGATTATTCAATCACTTTTATAGATTTTTATACACAAAGATTGGCGTAGTTCAATTTGGTGCGTTTCATATCTTGAATCGAATTGAACCGTATATTATTATTCAATTTTCTTTTATAAATCGAATTTGATCATACTATTTGATTTATAAGTTTTTTAACATAAAAAATGGTTCAATTTGATTCAGTTTATGATTCAAATCATTTTTATATATGTTATTAATTTTTTTCTATATAAGTTAAAAAGTTATAAAAAATTATACTTGGCGTAAACAAATTTTAATTTATTATTATTATTTTGATATCATTTACTATCTTCAATACTCATTTGATATATTTAAAGAGATTTTGTTATTTTTTTCAAAGTAATTATAGTTTCTATATTAGTCAATGAGTAATATATATAAGTTATTTGATGAAAACCAAATCAGAAGATGAATTGAATAAGTAATATACATTTTCTAAATTTTCATCGTTATTTTTTTTAACTTCTCACAATTTAGTTCGATTCATAATTTTTTTAAATTAAAAAAAAATAGTTTGGTTTGGTTTTTAATATTTTAAAACTTAAAAAGACAACTCAAACCTAATTTATAATTTGATTCAGTTTGATCCGATTTGGTTTGCAATTCGATTGGTATTTTTCCCACCCCTACATGTGAGTTTGATACAAAACATTGGCTAAACTGATCTGACAATGGTCTTTGAGAAAATGTTTTACTTCTAGAAATAATATATATATATATATATTTTTAATTTGGAAAAAAAAAAGTTAGATTAAATAAGGACACATATCCTCATGTATAAGAACGATTTTTAGAGTCAGAATTTACAATGAGTTGATATGATCAGATTGATCAGCATTTATTCCAAATATGACATAGATTACCTATAACATCTATATCGTTTCATAGATTTTGCACATGCTTAAAGTACCAGAAATGCAACCCAAACTTGGTTCATCCAAGCTTTTTATTAAAATATTTAATTTTTAATTCATATAATCCGAATTATAGATATGATAAGATAGAAGTACTTCACATAAATTTACCATTTTTAGGCTTTAAAATTGATTCTCAATGGGAAAATTGAAATGAACACAAAATGACATGATTATAAATTAAGTACGAACAAGATTTAGAATTAATAGATAATACATATTTTTAGAGGTAGGAATGTGAAATGATTATTGTGTATAAAGTAGGAACATGAAAAGGAAAAAGAAATAGTTATATTAAAAGATATTATCCATGAAATAGACTGCATTAGAATGTAAGTTGCTCATGTTATTTAACAGTTGTTTGTTCGACATTTTCCCTTTTACATTAATCGATAGTTTTACATTCTGATCATTCATTAAACTAACAATCAAGAAAAAGGATTATAAATATTTCATTTAGTTTTGTATCAAACATTTAACCATGGATAAATAAGTTTTAGACACATATGAGGAACAAATATCAAGGTATTGTCATAATGATACAAAAATATTAAACTGAATCATCAGAGTTTGCTATATAATAAGTTGACAGAGCAGTGAGAAAGTTCGCTTTACCCTTTCTTTTGGATCCATCTGAAATTGCAGTCAGCAAAAATATAACAAGAGCGATAAGCTGCATCAATTAATTATCCATTAGAACAGAACCAAAAGAGAGAAAGAGAGAGACAGAAAGTACCAAAGAGATATTGCAGATATATGTTTTGAATGGACTAAATATTGCAATGAGGAGAAAAACCCTATTTTAACACTAATATGGTATGACATTTTGCCTTTTTATACAGAAAACATACAAAAAGCCTTATTATATTTCCATACGAGTTAGGCGAAAAGTTATGTAGAATATCTCTATTTTCTATTTTAGGTAATTTAGTTATTAATTTTTTTTTAAATTTAATATCTAACATAAATACTATATTATATATTATTTTAAAGTATAAATACTACATTTCTAATAAATAATACTTAAGACACTAAATTATTTAAATACGAAAATACAGATATTTTATGTACCTTAATTCCGGAAAAGTTAATATACTACATGGATGCATTTGTCTCTTTTTTTTTTTTTCGTTTTTTTCTTCTTTCAATGTTTCTTATAATTTAATGGTTACAGTCAATAATGGTTGCGGTTGTGGTTGGCAATGGCTTTTAGAGCTTCATGATGGAAGTAAATCACAATTGTAGTCTATGATGATGGTTGTCTTTTACTAGAATGGAAAGTGTTAGTGGTTAACAATTAGTTTTACCCGATAAAATTATTTATTGTGGTTAATCGCTACTATATACAACTAAATGGCATAAGTTTTTATAACCTTATCAGCTACAAATATTATAAACGAATTATAAAATATATGATATCCAAGCAAAAAGGAAAATTAATTAGTTGTAATTTTCAAACCATGTTATTTAAAAGGAGATATAAAATAAAACGTTAAACAAGAAAAATATAAAGTATTCATTGGTTAGATATAAAGTTAGCCACCATGAAAAATATTACTAAAAAATGACTTTCTCTTCTACAAATTAAAACTCATTTTCCTTATCTGACATTATCACTTCTATATTGAGTTACTCCACTATCAATAGCCCGGAATCTACCTTAATTTTTTTTACTATCATATACAAGTTAAAGAAAAAAAATGTTAAAATTATTGAGAAAGCATTATTTTACGAATGAACATTACCCTAAATTGGGATTTTGCATGGATGCCAACCTTACTAATATAGATGGAAAGATATTTCTGGCATAACTTTCTTATTGTGGCTGAATTTTTCCCAATGACAGGTTAGATACTTCCATCCGTGATCTTTCCATAATCAATTAATTAGCGCAAATAGTTTAGTTGTGGTAAACAATTTTCCTTCATAATGTTGTTTGCAATTATATCTAGGATTGTTTAGTATTGGGTCGGCCATTTTTTATTGAAACCTCAATCCTAATTAATGAAGTTGATTTGAAGAATCTAGAAGCTACAAAAGGATAAAAATATAATCACATTAAATGGGCCAAGCCCAATAGAAATTTGGGCAAATTATTTAGATCAGAGATGGCATCTAAGTGATTAAACCCATTCTTACCTTAAGAAGTGTGGAATGAGCCTTTTAAGAATGAGACTCATGAAAAAGTTTTAAAGAGGAAGAAAAAATATAATCTAGAAATAAATTTTAATGTGAAACAAATTATTAACAAAATAAAAAGGTGGTCGATTAAGTTGTCAAAAGCTGTTGATATGATAAATACTAGTGGATTTGGTTGGAACGATGTTAAGAAATGTGTTATAGTTGACAATGATCAAGTTATTATCGAATGTATGGAAGTATAGTCAACATATTCTTTATTTTTAAGTATAATCCTTTTTTTTTAATTAATTCTCAATTGTTATAATAATTACATAAATTGATATGTAGAAACATCCAAAGGTTAGTAATCATGCCAATAAGGAGTTTAAAGAGTTTGAAATACTACAAGTTATTTTTAGAAAGGATAAAGCAAATGGCAAAATATTTGAAACTCTTGAAGATGCTATGAAAGATAATGAGGGTCAAGATACTTTTGAAGAAGAGATGGAATAAGAGCAAGTGCTACAATCCCTTGAAGCCTCTAACTACACCTCATGTGGTCTATCTGTAGGACCTACTCGCAAGCATCGGATGATAAAATATGTTGTTGAATTCATTTCAACATTTGAAAAGAACATGAGTGATGCTAGGAGTGATTTCGCTTTACTTGCCGAGAAAATTGCAAATCCTCCAAGAGATGATATAGTTAAAGAGTTGAAAACTTTAGCATTATTAGAAAATAAAGAGTTGGATGTTCTTATGTAAATGGCTACAAATCCATAATATAAAAAGTTCTTTTGGAAGCTCTAAGAGGAACAGAGGCTAGCATTTGTTAGACATCTTATTAGTTGATTTTAAAAATATTTAGAGTATTCGGTTAACTGAGATTTCTTTGATTGACATATTCTTAGTTTATGTGGAACCTTTTTTATTTTGTGATGCTTATGGTGAACTTTATAAAGAGTACCTTTGATGTGTATATTTTGTCTAAATGCTAGTCTTGTTTCCAATTTATAAGTCATTCCTAAATGCATCATGTGATGATTTTTGTTATGTGTCAATCATATTGATAGTCTATTAAGAATATTGATACTAGTTTCTTAATACTAGTTCTTATATTATCGACTATTATATTGAGATTATTAATTTAATCTATTTATTAATATTGTAGCGATTAAATCTTGAGATAGGCTATTATAATTTGCAATGCTTATCAAATTATTTTAATTAATTAACATTATCGGTATTAAATATTAAGGAAAATTATTATAATTTAATATGTATTAATTTGTTATAATATTAATTTAATTAACATTATGGTTATTAAATATAATACAAATTATTGTAATTTATAATATAAATGATTTTTTTTAATTACATAGCAAATTAATGGATTTACATTTATTATTTCATATAATTCGTTCAATTACATGAATTAAATAATATCTTGAAATTGTATTTTTTAATAATATTAAAAATACAATTAAATAACCATGATATTATACAAATGGATATAATTGTCAAAAATACCATATTTAGTACAATACTTTATAATTCTAAATAATGGACATTATAAAAATCTTTATTTAGTACTAAATATATTAAATGTGATACAAAAAAATTGTTTTGTCATGTTTTATTTATTTATACTATCCAGTACTACAAACCAAATGTTACCAAAAACTCATTATTTTCTCTTATGCCACATGAAATATATGACTCTAGTTATACACGTGATACACATTTAATGAACCTTAACATCTATACATTTTGGCAACTCCTCTAAGATAAATAACTAATAGCACATTGGTTGCACCTATAAGAAAGAGAAGTGACTAGCTAATGGCAGTTCTTGAAGACTTGAGGCTAGCATTGAAGGCCTCCTTCCTCCCTCCCCAAACCCCCCTAGAGGGTAAGGTGGCTATAGATAGAAAACAACAACAATTATAATCCCAGCATAACACAAGAAGGCCTTTTTGATGTCGTGTAGATGATGTAATGTATGCAAGAAAACATTAGAGCCTTGGATCAATTCCTTACACTATCTGCTAAATTTGTTCTAGGAATGGTTGTTGTTGTTATGAAAATAATGAACGTCATCCAAATAGTTTACCTAAACATTGCTTCAACAATTGATTATAATACTCCTCAAAGGGAAGGTGGACATGCTACTATGCTAGTAACCCTAGCTAAACATAAAGTGGCATTAAAAATTGAGAATTTGATATCTTAACCTAGTAGCTTCTAATCCTCATGTGTCTTTCTTCAAACAATGGTTGGCAGTTATGCCAATCAAGATAACTCCATTCTTGCTATTTTAGTAGAGG
Organism: Laguncularia racemosa; assembly: GCA_037954665.1. NCBI lineage: Eukaryota > Viridiplantae > Streptophyta > Magnoliopsida > Myrtales > Combretaceae > Laguncularia > Laguncularia racemosa. The sequence goes on from JBBMOL010000040.1 coordinate 658,506, forward strand.
CTGCTATATCTACTCTAAGATCTTCCTTCATCACAAAGGAAGACTTAGACATGTAATTGAATGGCACATAAACTAAGTTTTTGGTTAGAGTGACAGATTCAAAGCATCCCTACCATTAACATGTGGTTGCAAAAACTTACAACTCATGATATCCCAGAGTCTTCAATTGATGAGATCAATCTCCTTAGCATAGAAAAAGGATACTTAGCCACTTATAATCTCTCGAGATGGAGAATTGTCTAAGCTTAGGAGAGCCTTGTCATGGTACGGCAATCATCATTACCTATGCGCATGACACTTTTATAAGCCTAGACAACGCTCTAACATCAACTTTATATATATATATATATATATATATCAATTGGCAAAACACTCCCCATGATAGGTGCCATTAAGCCTAAACAAGACCCTAACATCTTAATTATCATTGCTTCCATGGTGTGCGATGCTTGTGTAAGCTTGAGTAATGCCCTAACATCCTAGCTATCATCACTATTTTGTAATAGTGTATTCTCTTGGCACATGATGCTTTATTGGTGGTTTTTGGCTACCAATAATATTAGTATCACTTATCTTCTCACTTTTCAAAGGAGAAGCAAACAATTAATGAGCTATCAAGTTTTAGAACTTAGAGATCAAACTCAAGATGAGAGGCTTAGAATTCCCTACACTCAAACTACTCTTGCTTTAAAAATGAAGAACATGGAAGTTTCAGCTTTTATGTTCCTAAGATTGTCATAAAAGTGCCTCCCCCTTGAGCCCTCTCTAATTCATCCCACATAAAGTTGCCATCCTAAGTCATATTGCTCCTTTAACATCACATGAAGCACACAACTCATTTTGCATGCATGTAATACGCATCTACAAAAGCTATACTGGAGTTCATTCTTTCTAGGAAATGGTGTTCCTTCTAGCTTCACATAACACACATGCCAACTATTTAGGGTTTCCAACTAATTCACTCCATTAGTTGCTTCTTAGATTTCTATCAGTTGTAAGATGGTACGAATAGAGAATATGGTTATGTAGTAATAACTAAGTTGGAGGAGGTAAGCTACTACTTGATCCTAATAGAAGGATGGTTTCTATGAGTGTATTCTATGTATGTTGTAAGGAGATTGATTATAGACCAATGAACTTGTACAAATACTTTGGTGCATATAGGCAATAGCAAAAGTAGGAAATTGAAGGTATAAGTGGAGTTAGGGTCAAATTGCTAAAAGTATAATCATGTGTGATAGAACTAATGATAAATGTAGAATGGTAAGAATAGAGCAAGTGGTTATGTGGTGGAGCTAAGCTAGAGAGGATGCATTATTACTTGTTCTTGAGAGATTTGGGTGAGCTTCACAAATGCATTTTGTATATGTTGTAGAGAGGTTAGTTCAAAACCTATGAGCTTGTGTAGCTATCTAATGTAAATAGGCAAAAGAAAAACTAGGTAATTGTTGGTATAGGTGGAGTCTTGGTTAGAATTCATGTTAGGTAGATGTGCATTATGTTAGATGTGAATTTTGTGCTAAGATTATCATACATTGCTTTATCTTTTAGTTTATTAGATTGTGCTGGTTATTCATACATTGACATTTGATGTCATGTGGATGTCTATCCATTACAAGAGGAGTATGGGGTTTATAGCTTATTCATACAATAAGAGATAAGAGATTCTTGGTGTTTCTTTAGTAAATGTTGATCTTAGGGTGGAAACTAGTAGATGATCCCAGTATTATATTAATTAACTATATAAAAAAACAACTAATTGTTTGGCTATATGATGAATGAGTCCTATTTACTTCATTCAAGCACTACACAAGTGAGTTCTTAAGTAAATGAAATTGGAAATAGCTAGAGCCTACGAAGTGTAGGAATTGCTTGGTGACTTGATACATGTGTTGACTAGTATTGACCAAAACAGTATAGTCAGTACTAAAGTTCATAGAAAAGCACTTGGTCTAGAGTTAAATGTGGAGGCAAGTGAGTTGGCAAAACTGGAAAGAAAGGAGCTAAATGTAAGTATCGCTTGAGAGCATATGTCTAGGTTGACTTATGCAATTTCAAACGAAGGTGGAGATTTTATTGAATTTATGCCTTAAATTCACACAATACTTGGGTTTTGGAGAATACAGTTGGATAGACATCTGGTTGTCAATCTCCGTGAGGAACCGCAATCAATAGGCTCGGTGGTGATATCGGTGGGAAATGTATTTGTATTCAATCGCCAAGGTTATAGCTGGTTAACTATGTCCAATTTCATGAATTCTTAGTGCCTAGGCTATTTCCATAATTGGGTTTGGGTTTATAGGTTCTTTTTCTTTTTTCTTTTTTCTTTTAAACTATATGTATAGTTGACGCTAGAGAAAGCTATATAAGTTTTATATAACTTAGTTCTGGGAGCATTGTTGCAAAGTAGTTATAGAGAATCGTTTATTTGTTACGTTGGAAGATCATTTACAATCTTATTCGTAATTTTTCAGCCTAATTGCTTTGGGGTTTTCTGTATTAAATCTCATGTGTAATATTCTCCTTTTTCTACTTCCTTATTCATTTTATATATTCTATAATCAAATTACATCCTTCATAAAGAGGAGTCAGGATTGCAAATGTCCCATATGTGGTGATGGTGAATGCGAGTCGAGATCCAATAGATAAATATACGTACGGAAGTATTCAGTCATTTTCATGTGACGATGAACATAATCTCTCTAAGATTGGAATTATCATAAATATGTACATTTCCTTTCCAAATATCCGTCAAATTCATATACAATTCCTTTCTAATAATATATATATATTTGTGTGTGTGTGTGTGTGTGACTCACACTTGACATCCATTAAACCGATTAAATCAAATTACACCATATAGGACTATAATCTTGAATGCACCCGGTCAACCCGCAAACTTTAAAAGATGGTTAATTTAAGCAGATACAAGGCTTCTCATCTCAAAATTTTAATTCATTGACCATTAGGCTGGGTTACTTTGTCTTCATAATTGGAAACTGAAGTTCCATTGGCATCTTTCATTTGAGAACCACCCATTTGCATCTCTACTTGTTCGCATGGCAGCACTTCTTGGGGCATATTTTGAATTCCAATAGCTTGCTGCTTCAATCAAAGATAATGGGAAGAGTTCTTATCATATGCTGCTTTCACTTTCAAACGTAATCAAAATAAATTTCTTAGAAGAAAATAATCATATTTCTTAGATAGAATAAGCTTGATTTCTATGCTAACCTTTTTACCTATTGTTTACTTCACTCTTAGATCATTAACAACATTCAAGTGAGCTCTTAACCCTTTTGAAAGCGTATATGAGTTCTCTTAGCATCATTACACTAAATTGAATGCATCCTAAATATTCAATTGTTTATGGATTATAAAACCAATAAAAATGGAAATGGTAGCTATTGTATTGCATGGATTAATATTGAGTAGGGTTTGCCTTTATTCCCTTTAGTTTAATATTTTGATCTGACATAAGTCGATAACTAAATGCTAATTCTTATAGGTACAAAATTGAGAGAGATAGAAGGGAACCTGGACTTGAGAGAAAAATGAAGACTGAGGCATGATGCTTGAAGGATGCTGTTGATGCCCAGTTGAACTGTATTCTTGTGGCCAACCTGTAGGAATAGTACTTTCATTTGGATTTGAGACATGATTATGAGACTCAGACATGCTCGTTTGTTGTTCCATACTTGTCCCTGGACCTTGCACTAATGAGTCATATATTGCAGTCGACAAATCCCTGAATATTTTGATCAAATGTCATAATTAATAGTTTATCCGTTTATTTCCAGTTTAAGAACTTGATATCACCTTAGTAATATAAATGATTGACAATCGATCTTATATTTTTCATCGGATCTTCTCCATTTCCTTTCCCTCAAGTTGATATTAGTTTGAATTGTTTCGATTTGATTCAAAATACCTGCTGACTTGCATTAAAGATCCGGTGGCGTCGAAAAACTGGGCATGATTATTAGGATCATTCTCTTGAATCCATCCTACTTCATTGTCGAAGGAACTTGACATGGCCTATTGGACAAAAAACAGATTTTCATTTATCTCAGAAAGAAAGTAAAAAAATTAATGATTATTTATTTATTTTCTGGTTACCTGCATACTAGATGGATCATAAGGGGATAGGTGATTTGCCAACAAACTTTCCTGTCAAGCAAAAAGAAAATAAAACAAAATTGAATGTCATTAGCCAAAACATAATTTCTAAAGACTTTTTATTTTTTATTTTTAATTGTGCAATGCAACGTAGGATAAACGAAAATCAAGTATGCAAGGATGTCTTATTGATTAGATTAGAGTTTTGTTAGAAAGCAAATTAAAGGGATTATTAAAAAAATGCCAGCACGAAGCACCTTTCTTTGGGCTACACGTTTCAATATCTCAAGCAGATGATTCTCACGAGAATCTAGTTCCTCCATTGACGTATTCTTCAGTAGGTTTGGCTCATATACTCTGTATTTTTAAAGCAAAAGAGAAATTATGCAACATGAGAAACTTATAGGGAATTAAAGAGATCCCAACATTTCAAATTTTATTTAACTTGACTTCTCCAAAAATCATTACATTTCATTTTCATGAAATGAAGTTTGACAAAGTCCTAATGAAACTGCGAGACTTTCCAAGCCTAAGTTTTTGGTATTGCGTAATAATATTAAAACTTTTCCCCTTTTCTTATTTTATTTTTTGGGGAGTTTACTGGAAAAAGGACTCTTAACATCTAATCAATAAGTCTAGTCATATTATTTCTTGTACGTGGATATATTTCTATAGCAATAAAACTTAATAATCACAACCATACTACATGCGGTTACAATATGATTGAGCATTAATAATCTAGAAAGTGACAGAGTCGAAATGGTTCTTAAGACGACAAAAATTATAAAAATAGAACGAGATAGGACTTCTAAGAGCGAAATTCAAGTGAAAAATATTTTCAAACTCCCTATCATCGTAAAATATAAAACATTGGTGAATCAAGAGATATGGGAGATATATATGAGAACAAAACCATGTAAATATAAACATATTGAAACTTCTATAGATAACCTAAATTGAGTATTCGTTCCACTAAATTAATGCTTTCAACATCTTGATCATAGTTGTACAAGAAAGTTAAGGGTTAATTGTAAATATACGTACATTTTTTATTCAATTATGCTTAACCCTTTATTTTAAAAAATGTGTGCTTAGATCATAGATGTTTAAAAAAGATGTATTATTACTCTATTTCATTATTTTGCTCTTGAAAAAAAATAATAAAATGAATAATAAAATTAAAAATAAAAAAAGCATAAAATCAAGGGCATAAAGCTTGTAGGAGTCTAAAAGCACTTAGCTTAATATTAAAGATAGATGTCTTAGATACACATAAAGTAAACATAAAAAGAAGTAAGTGTTAAAAACAGTTGACTTTTTAAACCACTAAGATAATTTTGTTGAAAAACCAATTTTGAAGTTTTATCTTTAAACATTTTTTCACCAGGAAGACTACAGCAAATTACAATCAAAATAATCTTTTGCTAGCTTTGTAGTGTCTAATCTAACTATAGGAACGGATTCTCAGTCGGTTTACCTTTCGGATTGACTAAAAATAATACTAATAATAATAATTTATTGGAATGAAAAGTTTGATCCATATGCAAAATTCTAATAAAGAACAAACCATAAGTACCTTTTTTGAGTAAGGTACGCATGACCTTACTTTGTTAAAGGTCTACATAAACCAGGCCTATAGAATAATTTTCCAAGACAATATTACTATAAAACGGGCACCAATATCCACCACCGGAACCGCCAAAGGTTGTCATCTACAATGAGACGCTTTTGGCTACTGCCACCACCAATTTTGATTGTATACATAGCATGGGCAGGCAAGAAATATTTATGCAGACTGGGTTGATGAAAAAAAACAAAATGAAATAAAATGGTATAGATATTTCCCAATCATAAAACAGTTTGTATGGAGCAGATCCGACAAATAAATACTTGTAGGTGAAATATGTGTAGATTCAATTTGATAAAAGTACCTTAATTTTTCCTCAGCTTCTTGAAGGCGTTGACGCAGCACAACAATTTGTTGTTGAAGTTCCTGTATAATCAATAAATGGGACTGAACGAACATATATTATATATATATATATAACAGGAAATATAAATATGATTATTGTTGAATATAGAAGACTCGATAGGGTCATTTTGCTTTACCTCGGAATCAGAATCTACTGCTGCCGGACTTCTCTTAGAGCACCAAAAGCAAATCATGAGAGAGAGAGAGAGAGGAAAACACACAAGAAAAATCGCAAACATCAGTCAGTCTAACCTCAAAATTTTACTAAAAATGAGGTAAGAAGGAATGACAATAACGCTCTGAAGAATGGGGAAGAGGAAACACACCTGGCAAAGTGTAGGGCAAGATCGTTTTCATTCCTCAGTTGCTGCAACGTTCTCAACAGATGCTGTAACCAAGTGAAATGGGATTATTTCGCACGAAAATCTTAGCAAGTTTAACAGATTACTGCAAGAAGTTTTTTTTTTTAAAAAAAAAAATTTACGTACAATGCTCGTATCATTTTTCATGGTTAACTTGTTAACACATGTATACTTTTTCTTTTCATTGACACCTATTTTTTGCTCTATAAATGTGTGCCTCCAAGGTAAGGATAATAAAGATAAAATTTTCTTATAAACTAAGAACTGTTATTTTCTTATTTATTTATTTATTTATTTGACATACAAAAATAGTCGATCCTATAATTTCACTAGATAAAACAAGGAAAAATTGTGCTAGAAGTCCTTTAGGTTTAAACTGAAAGTCAATCTACTTTTTAATGTTTTGATTGAATCATCTAAGTACTTAAATATTTGTAAAAATTTAACTAACTCTACATGTGAATTATTTAAATATTTCATATTTATATTTGTTGTATAAGCTAAGTCCATATTTTAGTATTTCTTATGATATATGGTTGCATGAAGAGCACTTAACTGGTTTACATGGTGTGATAATATAAACATATTGGATTTAAACAACTCACTTACAATATGAAAAATTAAATTAAAATTTGGCACAAGTATAGAACACTTAAATGGTTCACTTAAAAAACTTAATTTAAAGTTGGCATATATATAGAGGATTTCCAATTTACTTGCCCAACAAAATATAGCGTTCAAACTTAAAGAAGTTAGAGATTGAATGTATAATATTAAAAGAGGATAATAGTAACAACAACAACAACAATAATAATAAAGATCCTTAAACTTCTTTCACCCTTTTGTATGAACCCTCGAATTTTTTATTTTTCCTATATGAGTCCTCCAACTATTTAAAATTAACTTAAAAGTCATTCCACTAACACCGCAACATTTTTAATTGAGAAGTCATACTTTGTCAAGCAAAAAAAAAAAAGCATAAAAAAGTCCTCAAGCTTTAAATTTATTTATTTTTTGTCCGAATTCTCGAACTTGTAATACTTTTCTATTTGTGTTTCTGAAAATTTTATTTTTACCATTTGATTTCACGAAAACCTTTCACTTTTAAGGGGGAAAATATAATGAAATTGATGAAATAACTTCTTTCAATCCTTCCAAAAGGTTGGCGTACAAATACAAAATTTGAGCACTCATTAAAAAGAAGGTTAAAAAAGTTTATCATGGGATTTAATATATTTCATACCCCTTACTCTTAGCATATTGACGAGTACATTTAATGTTTTCAAATTTGTAAATATTCCTCTTACCAGAATACACCTAGCCCTACTAGCTCCAACCTTGAATGGAACATAAAATCCTTTTGCTAACAACGTAGTAATTTCCACGTAAAACAGACATTCTAAGTTACGATTCTTGACGGAATTACCTCTTTCTTGCAAAAATCACTGCAAAAGAAGAAGGCGAAAATCATGATCAATGCGTAAAAAAAATCGAAAAAAAGAATTATGAATGGCTAGAGTTATTGTTGTAACACGTACGGTAGTCGTTTGAGATGTGCTTCCATGGTGCTCGATTTTGCCCTGCCAAGGTGAAATATAAGTATGAAATCTTTCGAAAGACAGGTAGGTTGGTGTTGTAATGAGCTAAAATCAGTCCCAGATTTTGAAGAGTACAAAGATTAAGAAAGAACATTAGTAAAAATAAGAAATATATATACATAGAAGAAAATTCGATTTTACCCATCTCTTTCTTGGTCGGGAAGGTTAAGATAGCGGGTGAAGACGTCCTCAATCCTTGTTATGATAGACAAAAAAGGAAATTCAAAATCATTATCAATTTCGGAATTTATATATACAAAAGCCAATAATGTGATCATTATTTTCAGGCTATAACAACTAATTGATTAAAGAGAGGAAAAAATGCAAAAAATAAATAAATATGTCTTCAAAGATCCTAAAGTTGAGGCTGATCAAAGTTTCTAAATCCAACAATTTCCTGATCGACAGAGGGTTGTTCATCTTATAAATAATATCACATTGCTATCTTTGATTAATATTGAAAAATTCATTGAGGATGACGTGCATATTTACCGAAAACATATAATATAATTGATTCCAATATCGTTTCGACGTTATTTAAGAACATGAATAATATTATACATAGCTGGGAATAGTTGAAGAACATGACATGGGACAGCAAATGTGGATACCTTCTTTTTCCTGCGAAGTGACTTAGGCGACCGGAGGGAGAGAACATGATGAGAGCAATATCAATGTCGCAAAGGATGGAAAGTTCATAAGCTTTCTTAATGAGTCCATTCCTACGTTTAGAAAAGGTGACTTGCCGATTGATGTTGTTTTCTATTCTCTTTATCGGCAGCTTAACACGACCCATGTCTTCTTCCTAGATTGCGTTGTAAGAAATGCTGTAAATCTGATTGTAAGGGTCAAATGCTACTAATTACGGGACAAAGGGTAGTGAATGCTTCGCCTATATATAGGCGTAATGTGGGGAAGAGATAATGGAGGGTTTCAATGGAGGGAGAGGGAGAGGGAAGGAAAGAAAGAGACAAAAGGGAGAGAGATCGTTGTAGATTCATGGAGATAAGAGATGGAAGGGAGAGAATGGGGGATTAGTAAGAGGAAGGCCCGGGTCGTATGTTGACAGGACATTTTTCGATTCTATGTCGCGGGTCCTTTTGGTTCATCAAAATTAATATAATTCAAAATGCACGGTTTGTATGTAAGCACTGATAACTAGTAATCATTTTTATACTTCCTATGTATATTTGTGTATATAACTTAAAGCCACTTTCCCCTTTGTAAAGAACAAAGAAGTTACGTATTTCCCTGGGGGTTGCATGGTCTTCATGCCGTCCGTTTTTTGTTCTGGAAAGCTATTATCTAGCTGTAGGTGTCAAGATTCAGTGCAACCACAAGTTTTAAAATCATCATTGCTGCCAACATCAACATTTAAGCATTAATATGTCTAGTCATTTATTAAATGGGTAGACACTGTATCTTCGCGTGTTTAAAAATTGCATGCCTATACTTTTCACGTACCGAGTTCAGTGTGTTTGTATGCCTATCGGTTTGTCTACCTACATATATTTTTCTCGTGTGCTATTCATTTATATGCCACCTGTATGTCTTTAAATAGATTTAAATGTTCATAAAAGTTTTTTTTTTTTTATTCTTCTGGTGTTTTTCTACATCTATTATCATACATTTAGGTGCTAAGAAAAGGTAATTCATTTAAATATATAAAAATAAGCAAATTGTATGCTCAAATTTTATAGTTTACGCTAATAATTTTTTTTTTTTTTAAACTTCTAGTATTTTCCCAAAACTATCCATATTGGTATGTAGACATTCTGGCACCTCTGACTACGACGGCATCATTGGAGTCAGCTATTAGCTTAAGTGGGTGAAGCCTCAACCCTCATCGCTTTCAGCCTAAAACCGAGTCCATCGAAGCATGCATATGCCTCAAAGATTGGAGGAATGGCGACGTGATAAGATAAGGGGATCCATATTTATGGTTTCTTGAGGATGTTGGAATAGTGGAAGTATGGTGGTCCTATTTTCAGGAACCACAAACCACAACTTCATCAACTCAACTCCCATGTTCCCACTAACTACTTAATCCTAATCAACCACATTACCCACTAACCCATTAGCATGATTTTAGGAAATTTGATGGAAAGTTTCTCTATAAATAGCTAATGGATTCAAGGTCCCAGAGTACAAAAAATTCTATTAAAAACACATCACCATCTTGTGAGATTTTTGAGTGCTCTGAAGATCTTGAAGTTTCCGGGGCTTGACGTTTTGTTCCTCTCCGTATTAAGCAATGGCAAGAGGTTAGTGATTTTCCTAATTCCGCTGCATTTTATGTGTTTATATTTGGTTATGGCTTACATTTGGTATCAGAGCCTTAATAAACCTTTGCCTTGCGAGTTCGAAAAAATTAGTTTTCTCCAAAAGGGTTGATAATGATGGAAATAGGGGACACACGGCCTGAATACACGGCCATGTGTCGAAACCGTGTACTCAATCAGAGTTCACAGACGAATACACGGCTTCCTCACACGGCCAGGAGACGACCGTGTACCCGCTGCGGATTCCCACAGAAGCATGCACGGTCCCTATACACGGCCGTGTGTCGTAACCGTGTATTCCATCAGGATTTCCACAGAAGCATACACGGTCCCCATACATGACCGTGTGTCCTGACCGTGTATGACTCTTGTCTAAGTACACGGTCAAGTTTCCAACCGTGTAAGAAAATTTCTAGAGAAAATTAATTTTTTATTTAGAGTTTTATGGTGCAAATTAATTTTTATTAATTTTGTACTTAATTTTACTCAATTTTCAAGTATAATAATTGAGTAATAATGTTGGATTTTATGACATGTTAAATTGGAAATAGAGTAAATTATTTATTATTTTCCTTAAATAATTTTCTTGAAATTTAACATGTCAATTTTATTTAACATTTTCACTTACAATTTTGTGGAAAACTTTTGTGGAATTTTATTTTAAATTCCGTATTTATTTTAAATAATTTGTGTATATATAAATTTATGGTTTATATACACTAGCTTGTTGATTATTTAAAATATCGTTAATGAAATTGCATTGGGATTTTGCAATTTTAGTATTGTTCAAGGTGCTTAAATTGGTATGTGATTGTATGTATGTTTCGAATTTATTATGCATGCAATATATTGTTCATGTTTAAGTACATTTAGAGTTATTGCATGGTGTTTAGCAATTGCAATTATTGTTGTCTTGTGATTAAATAATTCTAATAAATTTTGGCGTAGCCACAGCAGCCTTATTTAGATTGGATTATTTATTAGAAATCACATTTAGTATTATAGACATTAAATAACTTCATAAAACATTAAGTTAAAAGTCTAAATTGAGTCAGATTAATTTTGTCTAAGGAGACATTATCGTAGGACAAATGTGACCCCTCCACGTCTTTCCTGGGAATTCGTTCGAATTCTGTCTAAGGAGGCTGGATTTTAAGTGGGACCTTTTGTTTAACCTACGCGTCTTTCCTGGAAATTTATCTGATCTCAAGTGATAAAGATAATTTTGTTTAACTGAGGTTTAGCCAAAGCAGCCTCTATTGAACGAAGTTATTTATACGGTATCACATCAGAAATGTTTAGACTTTACATTTATTTGTTTGATGATCCATAAAGCATTGAGGTATAGCCACAGCAGCCTTATTAAGAACGGATCTCATAAAGTGATTATGAAGTAAAAGAAATATAATGTCTATTATAAGGAATGAATCTTATTGAATTAAAAATTTAGCCCACAGGCAATTTTTATGTCACTAGATTCATTATTGCATAATTTGCATCGGTAAATTATGATTTATGTTATAGTCTCAAATTAAGAATTAAGCAGTTTGTGTTTGCAGCTATGCAACCTTTGACTGATACTAAAGTAGAAATCCCTATTTTAACAAGTGAAAACTTTAAGACCTGGAGAGATAATGTACTTCTTCATTTGGGGTGTTTGGACATTGACTATGCCACTATTAAGGATGAGCCACTTCTGAGTGAAGAAAGCACTCAAGCTGAGTTTGATCTTCATGAGAAATGGGAACGGTCTAACCGACTTAGTATCATGTTCATTAAGAGCAAACTCACTGCGGATGTCCGTGGCTCAGTGGATCAATATAAAAATGTCAAAGAGTTGCTAGATGCCCTTGAAAGGCAATTTAAGACTTCTAAGAAGTCTCTAGCTAGCACCCTGATTATGAAGTTCACATCTGCTAAGTTGACTTCTGTGAAAGGCGTTAGAGAACACATCAACAAAATGCGTGATTTAGCAAATCGCTTGAAGGCTCTAGAGATTGAGATGTCGGATGCTTTCCTAGTGCATTTTATTCTGACGACCCTTCCATCACAGTATGGGCCTTTTAAGATCTCTTACAACACACATAAGGACAAATGGACAATAGATGATCTATTGACCATGTGTGAAGAAGAGGAGGCCCGATTAACTCTGGAGATGGGAGAAAATGCAATGATGGTTACTCAAGGAAGGAAAACCGGCAAAGTCAAAGGAAAAGGGAAGGGTAAAATCCAACCCAATGCTGACATCAAGAAAGAGTCCAAGTGTTTTTTCTGTAAAAAGAAGGGACACATAAAGAAAGACTGTGTCAAGCATAAAAATTGGCTTAAAAAAAAAAAGGTAACTTAGTCTCATATGTTTGTTTTGAGTCTAACATGGTTGATGTGAATTGTAACACATGGTGGATTGATTCTGGATCTACAATCCATATTTCCAATTCCATGCAGGGTTTACAAAACCTGCGGAAACCAGTAGGAGCTGAGCGATTTATCTATTCTGGAAACAAGATAGAATCACATGTGGAAGCTATTGGGACATGCATATTAGTACTTAAGAGTGGCTTTAATTTAATTCTTGAAAAGACCTTCTATGTTCCTAGTTTTTCTAGGAATTTGATTTCAGTTTCAAAACTTGTACCTTTGGAATTTACTTTTAACTTTTCAAACAATGGTTTTGATTTTTTTATAAATCCAATCATATTGGTGATGGTTCTTCATTGGATGGTCTTTATTTATTAAATTTACATAATAATGCCACTCATGATGTTATGCATGTACAAGCTGGTACTAAACGATGTGTTATGAATGAGGATTCTTTTACCTTATGGCACCGTAGACTAGGTCATATCTCTATAGAGAGAGTTAAAAGATTGGTGAATGATGGTATACTTAGTCATTTAGATTTCACTGATTTTGGTACTTGTATAGACTGCATAAAGGGAAAGCAGACTAACAAGTCAAAGAAAAGTGCCAAAAGGAGTTCGGCCATATTAGAAATTATCCATTCTGATATTTGTTGTCCAGATATGGATAATCAAGGTCAGAAATACTTTATCACATTTATAGACGATTACTCACGATACATGTATCTCTACATGCTTCATCATAAAAGTGAAGCGTTGGAAGCCTTTAAGGTTTTCAAAGCTGAAGTAGAGAAACAATGCGGTAAGCAAATCAAGATTGTGAGAACCGATAGAGGTGGTGAGTATTATGGTAGATACACTGAAGATGGACAAGCATCAGGTCCTTTTGCTAAGTTTCTTCAAGATAACGGTATAGTTGCCCAATACACCATGCCAGGTTCACCTTATCAGAATGGTGTTGCGGAAAGAAGAAACAGAACATTAATGGAAATGGTGCGAAGTATGTTTAGTAGCTCTAAACTGCCTAAATCCTTATGGATTGAAGCATTAAAGACTCTGCGTATATATTAAACAGAGTTCCAACCAAGGCTGTTTCTAAAACACCATTTGAGTTGTTCAAAGGTTGGAAACCGAGTTTGCGTCATATGCGTGTATGGGGATGCCCGTCTGAAGTTAGAGTTTACAACCCACAAGAAAAGAAACTGGATCCTCGGACTATAAGTGGGTATTTCATTGGATATGCCGAAAAGTCCAAAGGATACAGATTTTATCGTCCATCTCACACTACTAGGATTGTGGAATCAAGAAATGCAAAATTTCTTGAAAATGACTCAATAAGTGGGAGTGATCTATCTCAAGACATAGTTCATGAGCAAGATCTACCTTCCACATCAGGTGAGAGATTGGTTGTTGTTCACAACACTCCTCGAGTTCAAATAGGTGTTGAACAACCAATCAATGAAAATCCACAAATTGCTGAAGAAATCATAGTAGATCAAAATCAAGAAATGATTGAGCAACATGATCCACAAGAAAATGTTGTCCCAATTTTAAGGAGATCCACTAGAGAAAGGAGATCAGCAATCCCTAGTGATTATATTGTGTATTTACAAGAATCTGAGTACAATATTGGAGCTGAAAATGATCCTGAGTCTTTCAAGGAAGCTATGAATTGTGATGAGTCAAATTTATGGTATAATGCTATGTTAGATGAAATGAATTCTATGAAGAGTAATGAAGTCTGGGATCTTGTCCCGTTGCCCAACGGTGTAAAAGCCATAGGTAATAAATGGGTCTTTAAAACTAAAAGAGACTCATTGGGCAACATTGAAAGATATAAGGCTAGACTTGTTGCTAAAGGGTTCACTTAGCGTGAAGGAATTGATTACACAGAGACCTTCAGTCCTGTATCTAGGAAAGACTCCTTACGCATAATATTAGCATTAGTAGCTCAATTTGATCTTGAGTTACAACAAATGGATGTGAAAACAGCTTTCCTAAATGGTAATCTAGAGGAAGAGGTTTATATGAAACAACCTGAAGGATTTTCCTCTAGTGATGGTGATCACTTGGTTTGCAAGCTAAAGAATTCCATTTATGGATTAAAACAAGCCTCCCGTCAATGGTATTTAAAATTTCATGATGTTATCTCTTCATTTGGTTTCGTTGAGAATATCATGGATCAATGTATATACCAAAAGGTTAGTGGGAGTAAGATTTGTTTTCTTATCCTATATGTGGATGATATCCTACTTGCATCAAATGATAAGGGTATGTTACATGGGCTGAAACAATTTCTTTCTAAAAATTTTGATATGAAGGACATGGGTGATGCATCTCATGTCATTGGGATTAAGATTCATCGAGATAGACATAGAGGAATCTTAGGTCTATCTCAAGAAACATATATTAACAAAATTTTAGAAAGATTTCGGATGAAAAATTGTTCACCTAGCGTTGCTCCTATCGTGAAGGGTGATAAGCTCCATTTGGACCAATGCCCTAAAAACGAGTTTGAAAGAGAGCAAATGAAGAACATTCCTTATGCTTCAGCTGTTGGAAGCTTAATGTATGCTCAGGTTTGTACTAGACCTGACATTGCATTTGTTGTTGGAATGTTAGGAAGATATCAGTCAAATCCGGGACTTGACCACTGGAAAGTTGCAAAGAAAGTCTTGAGATATCTTCAAGGGACAAAAGATTACATGCTTATGTACAAACGGTCAGATGATTTAGAAGTAATTGGCTACTCTGATTCAGACTTCGCCGGATGCGTTGATTCTCGAAAATCAACATCAGGTTACATTTTCATGTTAGCCGGTGGAGCCATTTCATGGAGAAGTGCCAAGCAGACTTTAACTGCTACTTCTACTATGGAAGCTGAGTTCGTTTCGTGTTTTGAGGCTACCTCACAAGGTGTATGGTTGAAGAGTTTCATCGAAGGGCTTAGACTTGTGGATTCTATATCTAAGCCGCTGAGGATGTATTGTGACAATTCAGCTGCAGTCTTTATGGCTAAAAATAATAAGAGTGGAAGTCGAAGCAAACATATCGACATAAAGTATTTGGCCATAAGGGAACGTGTTAAAGATAACAAAGTGGTCATTCAGTATATTAACACAGAGCTGATGTTAGCCGATCCTTTGACTAAAGGCATGCCACCACAAAGATTTAAGGATCATGTTGTCAATATGGGACTTGGTTCCATTATGTGTTAGTGAAACTCTATAGAGTAGATATTTCTCATATTTGTTGTGCACAATTTGTTTATTTGGAGAAATATCAATAAAGTTTGGACCTAGAATAAACGTTAGGTTTATTCATTAAGCTGTTGGGAAAGAGGTTTGAAAACTTGATACATTGTAATACATGGAAGATACTACTCGAGTAATAAAGGGAAAATATCGCCATGATTCGTGTATTGTGTTTTCTTAAAGTCTAAGGATTTGTGGTATTAAAGTAAAATATACGGACCAAGTGGGAGAATGTTGGAATAGTGGAAGTATGGTGGTCCTATTTTCAGGAACCACAAACCACAACTTCATCAACTCAACTCCCATGTTCCCACTAACTACTTAATCCTAATCAACCACATTACCCACTAACCCATTAGCATGATTTTAGGAAACTTTGATGGAAAGTTTCTCTATAAATAGCTAATGGATTCAAGGTCCCAGAGTACAAAAAATTCTAATAAAAATACATCACCATCTTGTGAGATTTTTGAGTGCTCTGAAGATCTTGAAGTTTCCGGGGCTTGACGTTTTGTTCCTCTCCGTATTAAGCAATGGCAAGAGGTTAGTGATTTTCCTAATTCCGCTGCATTTTATGTGTTTATATTTGGTTATGGCTTACAGAGGATGCTGACACAGGGACGTTTAGGATGTCGGAATCACCACCTAACATAGAGACGGAGGAGGAGGGTTATTGATTAGCTTGATTTGGTGATGAGCTTTTGCATGTTTCTTGAAAAATTTTCTGTTTAAAGAAAGGATATTTCAAGCTAAACACTTTTATTTCGTTTTCATTCTATGATCTCGGACGACTGGAGTTTCATTTATTTATTTCATAACCAATGTTCATGGAAATTACAATACAAAAGTATTAACTTAAGATGGCAAACGTTAAACATAATTTTAACACTTATCTCAAAATAAACTAAAAGATTAGTTAAATTAATCAAACTAAACTAATAAAATAAAATAAATTTCTTAATTGATTTAAATTTTAGTAAATAAATTGATTTTAAGTGTATCAAATATATTATTTAATTCCTCTTCCCTTAGTTATTCAAACTAGAATAATTATATTAATTAAATATAATTTAATTAATTTATTGAATAAATCACATAAAAGTAATTAAATAATAATATTAATTCATTAATTAATTTCAATATTTAATTTATTGTTATTTGATTAATCCTTTAATTTGATTATTCAATTTGCAATACTTTCCAAAAAGAAAAAGAAAAACTAATTAAATTAATAAAATAAGTTACCCAAATAACTAAAACTAATTAAAATACTATTTCAATTTTAATTTCAAACAAAATAAGACTCACGTGTTGCCTACGTACTTCCATGGTCGTGCTTAGGTGG
The DNA here is from genome assembly GCA_037954665.1 of Laguncularia racemosa. Taxonomy (NCBI): domain Eukaryota; kingdom Viridiplantae; phylum Streptophyta; class Magnoliopsida; order Myrtales; family Combretaceae; genus Laguncularia; species Laguncularia racemosa. The sequence continues at coordinate 675,798 of JBBMOL010000040.1, forward strand.
CCCATTAGCCTTATCGTGTCTAGTGTGCTAGTGCTAGCATGCCCGGGTCTAAGCTAAGGCCTTGGTGCTCTCGTACCTTTTATTTCATTTTATTTTTTGTGTGTGCCCATGCCCAACCCACTTACCATTCCTATTAGTCAAAGCTCTAGTATCAACTTAATACATTTTTTTAACCGAAAACATCAATTGTGAAGCATTTTTCAATACTATGCCACTCTAGAAGAGTAGCAAAAAATGAGGTTTTGCCATAAGGGAAAGAAAAAAGATAAAATTTGTTTGTTTTCAAATGATGTAAATTGAAAGTAGAAAATAAGTTAGATCAACATAAAAGATACACATAGAATTTATGATTTAAATTAATTAAATTATGTTTCTATGAAAAGAATCACTATTTCTATAACTTTGTTGCTTAAGGCAGTAAAGAGATAAACAAGTGGTCATGGATTCAAGCCTTGGTTTTTGCACTTTATGTGTTTTATTTCAAATGGCAAGATTTGAGTAACTTGAATAAAATTCAATTAAAATCCCATTTATAACAAATGGCACATATGGCATAGTAGTATGTAGCTTCCTAAACCCATTAGTCCCATATTCAAATCCTAGTACAAGTAATGATTAATTTTTTTATATCTTTTATTTTAAGATTTGAAAAAAAAAATGAAAAAAAAAAACTCTCATGCACATAACATGTGTTATAGTTTATGACTAGAGGGAGGACATTATTGCTAGAGGGGCAACTATGTCACAAGTGGGAAAATTTGTGTGGGTTAAGCTCAATAAGAGGAGTGACCACTAGAGGGAGTACATCATTTTTACAGGACAGTATTGTCACGAGTTGAATTGTAACAAGATTCTCCTATATGTTTGTAGAAGTGCTATTGTAGGTCATCCTATTGTTGGGCAACTTAGTAAAAGATGATCTCAAAGGATGTAGAGAGAGGTGAGGGATAGAGAGATCCTATGGAAGATTGAAGCCCTAGCAAACATGATTTTAGATGAAGCTTGAAATTAGGATGAGGAGTGTTGGAATTTTTTAGGTGAGGGTAGTGATAGCTGATTGGCCTCATGATGAGGGCATTATAAATTCAGGTGAAGGAAAATATCATTTTTTGTGACTTTAGAGTTAACATGGAGGGATCAACTTGAGTTTATGGTATAGCTAGTTGCATGTATAAGGTAGCTTGTTCAAGGAATGAGTATGTTCTAAAGATAGATTTGGCTTCCCATGAGTAAATTGGTCGAGAGTTAATGCCACTCTCTTGATAAGGTCATGCAAGCTAAGATCAGTGGGAATAATTGCCCCCCTCAAATATATGGGAAACCATAGCAAAGTTAGGATGTCTCTCCTATTTAAAAGAATGAGCTCAAAAAAAACCTAGGAAATCATAGGATAGAAGACTAGCTCACCATTCAAAATCTGAGTAATATGTAAGTTAAGGGATGGTTTTGCATTGCATAGGCACTCTAGGAGAGGAGAACTTGCCATCCTATGACACCATGCGCATGCATGCAATGTTTTCTTTTTCTCAAACCATTAGCCATGCCACTCTCCTGATAAGGTCATGCAGGCTAAGATCGGTGGGAACAATTGGCCCCCTCAAATATATGGGAAACCATAGCAAAGTTAAGATGTCTCTCCTATTTAAAAGAATGAGCTCAAAATAAACCTAGGAAATCATGGGAGAGAAGACTAGCTCACCATTCAAAATCTGAGTAATATGTAAGTTAAGGGATGGTTTTGCATTGCATAGGCACTCTAAGAGAGGAGAACTTGCCATCCCATGACAACATGTGCGTGCATGCAATGTTTTCTTTTTTTCAAACCATTAGCCATGGACAACAATGGAAGTAAGGTGGATCTAATGCAACCTTAGATGCAATTAACTCTATAATAATACTAGATTAAGCATGGGATGCTCAAGGACTACTGAGCATTCATCAATTGGATTAAAAACACATTAGAAATTGGATTAAAATGCACATTAAAACTTTTTATTAGAACGTGGATTGAAAGCTTGAATTTTCCCTTAATAATTTGTTCTTCATGCACATTAATAGTGGGATTATAAAAAGGGGCATGCTATGATTCTATGAAGTTTGGATTTTCATTTCCACATTCCAATTTGTAGATGCAATCACTATTTTCTCTCTCTATTATCAATAACACAAAACTCACTTATCTTTAAGTAAACTTGAAAAGAATTGAAGGTGAAAATCTACCTTACACCACTCTAATTAACAAAACCCTTAATCAATTACACAAAGCAACATCAATTCAAACACCGACTATCAAATTGAAATTTGACAATGAAGAATACAGAAAAAAAAAATAAGGTTTCCAATCTTATTGTACAACTTAGGAGTGTCTTACACCAAAATTGAAAGATAGCTTTTAGAGAGCACACCTAAAGGAGCATTATCGACTACCCTGTTATCCTCAACCACCATTGCACCTTCCTTCACCGTTTGTGTCATCATTGCAAATTTTGAAATAGGATTAGATCAATAATTAGAAATAAGGTAATATAGAAAGGAATATACCTAGTCTTTAAGATATAATTTTAGTCAATCTAATTTAAGATTCAAAACGTCTTATAAACTAGTCTTGATTAAAGTAAAGAAATTGGAAACCTAGTATATTCAAAGATATTTGAATTGAACTTGTATTATCAAATATCATTTCTAAGAGTGTCAAAAACTTAAGAAAAATAAATAACAACCTCCTAAGCTATCAAAGTTGGTGTAAAGATTAAGGGCCATATTAAGTTCTTTTACGCTTGACTTTTGATAAATCTTACTTAAATGAGTCAAGTCTAATGAAGTTTAAATCTAACAAAAGTTACTTCAAAACTTTCTAACTTTGTGATTTGACTTAAAAGACATCTAATTAATTACATATTTTGATAATTGATCACCTTAAGGATTAAATAGCAAGGAAAGTAAAGAAGGATGTCAAAATACACCTAGGTTAGCGTGGATTTAGACATGTTACAACTATCATTTTTAGCTCAATACAAGAAGAACTAGAAACTCCACAAAATGCCCCTTCATGGCTGACACTTTAGGGAATTATTGTCCTAAAAAGTAGTCCCTAGATCTTGGAGTGTCCCAATTGTCTTCTTAAGTTTGAAAAGTCAATGAAGCATTTAAGTAACTTATTAGAGTAACTAACCTAATCCATGAGACCTATAAGTTGATTATATCTATTATAGTATCATATCATTAATGGATAAGTAGCCAAAAACATCAAACTAAAAGCAATTGTAAAGTTGGCATAGATATGTAATAATAACTAGTATAAGTCTTGTGATTACCTTAATTAAATACATCTTACCTACCTTAAACTAACTTAAATCAAAGAACCTAACTTTCAAAGATTCTATGACCCATTAATCAATAGTTATTATCCTTTAAGGATGCTAAATACCATCAAAAGAATTCTATAGTACAATAATACTCAGATTTGGTGTATACATCCCCTCCCATTTCCAAGCCTTTGATCTACTTCCATTAAGATGTGACTAAAGGAGAGCAATCATGCATCCAATTTCATTACATTCCAATCAAGTAGAGTACCACAAGTTTCCTTAAAAGAGACATCAGTTTTGACTTTTAAGGCAAATCTTAATCAAGGCATTAATTAAGCTTGTTGGCTAATTGACCACTTCTTCTATATTTAAAGGTAGAGTTAGCCACCTCCATTTCCAATCTCATAGTTACTTTCGAACTTCCATATACTAATGCATCTATGGACCACAAGCTAACTATAATGAGTGCATGCCCAAAATTACTCCAACATCAAAGCCAAACATCCCTTATATAGCTTTCATCTTAATTGCGAAGTTCTAGAAATGGTAAGCAACTCTTAATCAAAGTTTCCTTAGTTGAATTCTAGCACACATAATGATATATTAACTTTCTTACTTTACATCTCATGATTCAAGATCTTAAGTACAATAAAAGTCTACGTCCAAAAGGTCAACCCTCTACTTATTTTCAAATCATAATTTCTTAATTAAAGTTTCTTTGTAATTATCTGTAAGAATCAATTTATGAGTAAGTATGATCTTCCTCATTATTATGTTTAATAATCAGAGTATTATCTTTAATCATACAAAAATTTATAAACCCTAATCAAAACATCTTAATCAAAATTAAGTTTTTCTAAATCAAGACCTTGAAACTATAATAATAACTTTCAATTGAAACAAAATTATCAAGTGGACAAATTCATGCTAATAAAATCCTAATAATTTATCTCTTACTCTAATCAAGTTCTATTATATGATAATTGAACTGTTACAAGGATTTGGATGGAAATCATTTTGGACCTGTTTTTGTACCTTTCTAACAATTGACTTAAAAAAATAGCCAAAAGATTTGAATACTAAAAGATTTGTAAGATCAAAAACCTAAGATAGGAATATTGAGGAAAATTAGTTAGAAACTAAGTTCTATTTTTTATTGTACTTTATTTATGGTTAGCAGGTGAGTTTGACTCACCTCTTGGATATCCAAAAGATTACTTTGATATTTGATCCGATATATAATGAGATGTTATAGATAATATAGTTAACTTATGAAACATAATAGTAATAAGTGAAAAAAAGAACAGAAAAGAAAAGAAAATGTAGTGAGGAAGAATATCAACAGATCGAATATGTAACTTGGGTAAAATATTCATAAGCATATGTTACATTATTTAGTTAAAAATAATAATAGTAATAATACAGTTAAACTATACCTTAATTGGTTAATCAATAAAATAACTAAACAAACCTATGTGAAGTATAACGCAGTTCGATCAGGTGCACTAACTGGAACTAACAATATTGTGGCAAAGAGAGATTATGGATATCATACCTAGGAATTATCGCATAGAGTAGTCCATCTCCTCTCAATTTTTTTTCATCTTTCTTCTTTCTTTTATACCGACGAGCTTTACCCAAAAATTTCTCCAACAATTCAATCTATGCTAGTCTGGGAAAATATGAGTGGTTGGTTCAAGCGTTAGTAAGTTTTTTTTTTTTAAAATATATATATATATATAGTATTATTAGAGTTCATTTCAGCTTATTCTTGTACTGTTGAAGATTAGTTTACAATTTCTATGATTTAGTTTTGGAATTATTATGCCTACACTGGATTCATGTAACACGGCAAGCAATTGATTAAATTATGATTAACATATATATATAGTAAGCAAGTATCAAATATTACTAGTGAGAGTATTCTATGTTCAAGTTGCTAAAATCGGTACTAGTAAGTTAGCAAGTTTGTGTTCATATCCATTTTGGATAATTGAATTGTCTCAGTGCTATTTTACAGATTCTCATTGCTTTAAATATTTGATACTCGTACTTTTCATTTTTCCCATTTGTATCGTTGTTATGCTCTTTAATAAAAATAAAAATAAAAAAGGTGCCATTCCAAAGCTTCGATATGGGCACGAATGGACAATATATATATATATATGAAGGGTTTGGGATAATTGAGCTTTGGATTAGTTTTCCTTGATAGATGATGAGGGAGTTTGACTATCATTACGATGAAAATAAATAAATAATGAAACTGATCATGACATACGCTAATAATAATTCTTATGTAAATATCTGAGCATCCATCCTTATCATTACATAAAGAATTTGTACACAAGTATTAGCTCAATTGGTAATTAGTGATTAATTTAGTAATAATTGTCATATTTACCTTATAGTGAAATGATAGCATATGTTAGGTGAGAAAGAACACTTTAAGCAAAGGAACAGCTATTGTTCATGTGAGTATCCCACCCCCTATTGATAGTTTATATTTCGCAGTGGTCGAGATAAGGTAAGTTACTCGTCTAAGAATGTATTTCTATGAGTTCACTTAAGTGAAGAGTATAGTTAGATACCTGGTGGCATTGCATATGACATGCTGGGTTCATGATATAACTATTATTATACCGTTTGTCAAGCTTGGTTACAGATCCCATTATACCATTCCTTAGATGATGTGTAGGTTGCATGCTGATTTGGGATTGACTAATCATGATATTGGTAATAAAATATTCTATTGAAATATTGGATGACCTAAAGGTTCTAAAAGGTAGATTACCATATACTCTAAGAGTATGTGCTATAATTTATCTTTCCATGATATTGGCATAAGCATATCTTGGAATAATAGATTTCTAAGTGAAAGGATGGGTTACAGGTCTTAGGTAAATATAGTTCGAAAATGATGTTCTCAAATTAATGAGTATGAGCATGTCTTTGTGGTGAAAGTGCTTAAGCGTGACTTTGTTTTGTGAAACTCTTGAGTGTGCCTTTGGGGTGAATACTCTAAAGCATGCATGTGTGGTGAGAACACTTCTATGTGCCTATGTAGTGTATAATGTAAGGTATCCTATTATCAAGAAGGGCTTGGTTTGGTACCATAGAGAAGAGGGAAACTGAAAAAGGAAAAGGTTATAGAGAATGATAAATTGTCAGACTTCTAGTGTTGGTATCAATAGGAGTATGGCAATACCCTTGCATTCATATTTGCACTTGCTTGGTAGTATAGCAAGCTTTGATGATGTGGAAATTATTTTGTTATGCTATTATGATCTTATGTATTTCTTGTTTTGTATTATTATCTTGTACTCACTTTAGTTCAAACACGAGTTAAGGGGTTAGTTTGCTAACCTAAGTTATTGAAGACTGTCCTAGAAGAGCTAGCTAGGGTTTTGGGTAACTAAAAGCATGGGAAGCTACCTTTTGAGATATTTTGTAATGATATGAATTAGTAGATTACCTTGTTATATTGTATATATATATATATAATGGATTAGGTATCCAATACCTAATAAAAGAGACCTACTTAGTAGAATACATAATGTTAAGGTATTCTCTAAGTTTGATATGAAATATAGATTTTAGCAAATCTAGATCAAAGAATCTGATAGGTATATGACTGCATTTACTATCCCTTTTGGACAGTACGAATGGAATGTAATGCCTTTCGGATATGTATTGTATTAGTTAGCATTTCATAAGAGATCTTTCCCACATTAGGGACAAAAATTTAGATCTTCTATCTAATATAAAATGTAAATCCTTAGGTAAATTTCGCCAGTATAAGGATATATTCCTCCAAAGGGTATTACTACAGGATGATTGTAATCAACCCTTTTAGAAAGAAAAATTTTTAGCTGGTTTACCTAAATTAATAGGTGAACAAGTTAAGACCAAAATTCATGAGGAATTTAATGGAGAAATTCCTTACAATGCCCTATCTTATGGAGAATTAATTTCATATGTCTATAAGATAGGAACCTAATTATGTAATACAATTAGGTTGCATAAGCAAATTAAGAACGAAAAAAGAATGAAAGACAAAGTCTTGGTGATTTCTGTTCACAGTATGATCCGTCCTTTATTTTTTATTCTAAAAAATGTTCAGAATGTAAGAAAAAACCTAAGAGGAACTTCAAAAAGAAAAAGAAGAATTTCTCTAAAAGGTTTAAAGAAAAATTTAATGAAGATTCTAACAAAAAGAATGATTCTTATAGAAAAGATAAGAAAAAGAAACCTTTTAAAAGAATCAAATGTTACAAATGTAGAAAATATGGTCATACTGCTGATAAATGTAGAATCGGGAAAAAGCTTGATGCTTTAAATTTGGATGAACATGTTATGGAAGATATCCTGCAAATATTTGCAAATGAAGGATACTCTTCCAATAATATTTCATCATCTTCTAATGAAGATGGGATTCAAATCAATGATATTGAATTAACATCACCTTCTGAAGAAGAAATTAATGTTCTAAAGAAGAAGAAGAATTTTTTCTAAGGTTAGATTAAATGCTAGATAATGAGAAATTAAGATGGTTGGAAAAAGCCAAACTAACTTCTTCAATTTATAATAATTGAACTTATAAGTTAAATGATATTCTCAATAGGAGAAAATTGAAAGATCATAGACCTGTTACGGTAAATGATCTTCACAATGAAATAAAAATTCAAAAATAAGAAATCAAAGAATTAAAAGTAATGCAGAACAAACTGCAAAAGGAATTCTTTGAATTTAGAAATAAAATGAATAAAGAATATTCAGATGATTCTGAATATGAAAAATCCATCAATGGAAATTCTGAAAATGACTTAGTTAATTCAGAATATTTAATGCAACTAGTAGAAATTACTACTAGGAAATGGATAATCAATGTTACAATTAGGATAAATAATGAATTTGTCGTAAAAACTACTGTGCTATTTGATATAGGTGTAGATTTAAATTGTATTAGAGAAGGGTTAATTCCAATAAAATATTTTGAAAAAACAACCTAATCTCTAAGCTCTACTGCCGGTAATAAATTATGCATTAATTTCAAATTGTCTAATGCTGAAGTAATAACAAATTACCATCAAGGGCAAGATCGACAGGGTACCTAACCTAGAAGGCGGGTAACTCGTAGTAGATCTACTTACTGCTTAGAGATGGAATATATATGTAAATTTAAACATTAAAAGCATTAAACATTCAGAGTAAATTAAACATTGTGGAAACATACTAAATATCTTAGTACATGGCTTTGTATTGCAAGGCTCACCGAGAATACCAACGACGATATATGTCTTCCAAGGTATCTCTTTCAGAAATTATCCTCTGAGACTTGTTTCCAATCTATATACTAAAGATACTAGTTAAACATTAATAAAAACCTCCAAGTGGCGGCTTAGCCAGTCCGTATGGGGTTTATATCATTAAATAAATAAATAAAAGAAAAGAACAAGATCTACCACAGGTGGCAGGTGGGGAATTGTTCTAATTAAACATATAATAAAACATTAATTTCATTAAATAATATGAGCATTTACAGACAACATATGAAAGAAAAGAAATAAAACATTAAGAAGAAGAGAGAGAGAGATAAGAGAAATGGAAAGATTAGAAGGATGGAAGAAGATTAAGGTGTATGGTTAGAACATTGTCTAAGTATGTCTGCGTACTTAGGTTTATCTATGGCTCATTACCATAGATGAGATGTCAGTGTTTAGGAGAGAAGGGAAGAGGAAGGTGGAAGAAAGTGGTCGAAAGTATTGACTAGAGGGAGAGAGAGAGTTGTTTGAATTCTCAGACCATTAGGGTTAGGCAGAGAAGAAGGGAAGAAGGTTAGTGTGTATCAGAAGAGGGCTTCTGAAATTTGAGAGAGAGTATATTTTGTCGAAGCTTGGTTCAGAATGAACCTTACTTCCATTTAAATAGAAAATTTTTCATATTCACTGTAGTGAATAGTGATTTTGTTAGGAATATTACTATTTGCACAGTAATTTCCATAATTGCTTTCGGTGGAAAGTTCCACCTGTCAATTGGTCCATAGATGACGGTAGAAACATTGATACATAAAATAGTATAGTATCAGATACTATACTTTACATTAAAATAAAATCTATGTATTTTGTTACAATTGTAACAAAATACTTATATTTGATTCTTACGAATCTCCTAAGTTGATACCGTAACAATCATCTTCATTGTTTTCTCCACTATATGGTGATTCAGTGGAGTCTTCATTTACATTCTTCAATTCTTTGTCGAATTTCATCAAGTGTTCCAGAGCACTTTCTAATAACTCCTTCATTTGTTCTGGAGTTGTTGTCTTAGCCATGGATGACATTAAGAAACCCCTATCGTAAAGAAATGGAGTCGGACCTTCATTAGAGACAAGAGCTTGAGATTTCTTTAGCTATTTGATTATTGCTAATTCTTCGACTTTATCCCACATTTTGAATCTATCCCACTATTTTACTTTAAACCTTCTAGTTAAAATGGAGGTCTGGGTACATTTATCCTTTCGATATTCAAAGAACCATGTCATGACTCATGATATGCCAATGTACATATAGTATAACATGGTTTTATTGAAAGGTTGTTCGTAATGAGCGGGTTCATAACATTTTTCAAAAACATTGAATCCCTTTGGGGCATTTTCATGGACTATTTCTTCTATAGCCCCAAATTCATCCCATCAGTGTGCAAACTAATAGGGAACATTATTTGTAGAACATTTATAAAAAAAAGATTAACCATGTATGGGATCTTTTTTTATTCATTTGGAGAAAGGCATTAAACCATGCTTGCTTATAATCATAATAATTATAAGCAACAAGATGTGGCGTCAAAGGTCTCAAAGGATTCACTTTGAACTTTTGGCATTGATAGGGTTTGCCAGGCCAATCATGAAGGTTTATGACCTTATGAATTCTAGCTGTTGAGTAACTTGTTACTCCTTTGTTTTGAAAATGTTTGAATGAAACAGATCCTATTTCACTCAAAATTCTTTCATAATATTCCATATTATTTAAATTGTCATACGAAATATAATAAACATTTTCAGAAAATATTTTCCTAACAAATTCATAAGAATCCTTTTCAAACATCCCTTTTTCTATAGAAAAGACATATTTGAAAATTTCCTTAATATAAAATTTGGATTTTGGTAAAACATTTTGAGGGACAATTTCTTTCCCGGAGGAAGAAGCCACCTCTGTTATTTGAACATTCTGTGGTGATTTTCTTTTAGAAACCACCTCACTTCGACCTTTTGTAGGAGACTTGGAACCTAATGCATTGGTGATCTCCTTAATTAATCCAGGCGTGATCACAAGATTGGTGTTTAAACTCTCATTGCTCTCATTGGGTTGTTCATTGCGTTTAGACGAATCGCAAGATGGTTCATCTAAGATCATTAAAGGATCATTGTGTTTAGGGGCCGTGGCAGCAAGCCATGACCGGACATTTGTAAGTCCCCTTCTTGGGGGGACTTCCTTCTCCTTTCCCTTATTTTTTTTTGGATGCATCTCTCTACATGAATTCATGAGTAAGGAAGTCAGGAAGAGGTTTATTCTTACCATTAATATGCTCAATTTCAAAATAAAAAACAAATAAAATTGATTGTCATTTGACAAAAATCTGTTTTGAAGCTAAATTTTGAACATCTTTTTCTAAAATATTTTTTGCTGCTTTGCAGTCAATTCTTAAAGAAATTTTTTATTTAACAAATCTCCTTGAAATTTGGAAATAGTTAAAATAATTGCTAAAATTTCCTTTTTAATTGTGGAATAATTCATTTGACATTCATTCCTGTGTTTAGACACAAATTGGACTATGCATTCATTATCATTCATTTTTTGTTTAAGGATTCCTCCAAAACCTATGTCAGACGCGTCGGTTTCTATTATTTTTGGTAGATTTGGGTTTGCTATACGAACGCAAGGAATTTCCTTAATTTTCTCTTTTATTTGTCTGACTACATTAGTATGTACGTCAGACCATTTTGGTGGGTTTTTCTTCAACCTACGGTGAAGAGGTTTACATAAAATATTGAGATCCTTAAAGAAATCTGCTACATAATTTAAGCTACCTAAGAAACGTTGGAGTTGAGTTTTATCTAGGATTTCATCAGAGAACTTAGAAGCAAATTCTATTGATCTCCTAATTGGGATAATGGTACCATTATGAATATTAAATCTTAGGAACCTAATCTTAGTTTGGAATAGGGACATCTTAGAAGGTGATACTACAAGACCATTCATTTTAACTTTCTTAATGAAAGCTTTAACATGTTTGAAATGTTGATTTATGTTAGGAGAAAAGATTAACACATCATCAATATAAATGATTATAAAATTTGAATGATCGTTAAAGATTTCATTCATTATCCTCTGGAATTTAAATGGTGCATTTTTTAATCTGAAAGGTATTACATTCCATTCATACTGTCCAAAAGGGACAGTGAATGCAATATTATACCTATCGGATTCTTTGATATGGATTTGCCAAAATCCAGATTTCATACCAAACTTAGAGAATACCTTAACATTGTGTATTCTACTAAGTAGATCTCTTTTATTAGGTATTGGATGCCTAATCCATTTTAATACATTATTTAGAGGATTATAGTTAATTACTAACCTAGGTGTGCCTCTTTCAATTTCAACATTTTTGTTAACGTAAATAGCTGAGCAACTCCAAGGTGACTTGGATTTGCGAATTAGCTTTCTAGCTAACAAATTGTTAATTTCATTTTGACAATGTCTTAAGACATTGCTGTTCATTGGCGAAAGTCTGGCCTTCGTTAGGATATTTTTCTCATCAAAATTACCTTCATAAGGTAATTCCACAATATGAGATTTCCTATCCCAGAATGTATTTGGTAAAGTGGAACAAATGGTTTTTCTGATCTCACTTTCTAATTTAGAAATCCTATCTCTAGTTGGATTTCTATTGATTTGATCTTCAATCCGATGAAGATTCAATTCATCATTTAAGAAGAATAACTAATTCTCCTTGCATTCAATCAAACAGTTTAACTCAGAGATTGAGTTCTGTTTGAGCTCATTAATTATTTTGGTTTATGGTTTTGAAATAAAATTAAAATAGATTTGGTTCCTGAGATAATTTGTTTCAATCCCTTCAGTGTTAACCCTAAAAGGTTGAATAAGGTTAATAAAAGGTGTTCCTAAAATTACATTTTGCTTTAATTTTTAACTAAAATGAAGGCAGTTATATAGGAAACATTATCTTTTATTACCTCAGCATTTGATAATTTAAAATTGATGCGTAATTTGTTACCGATTGCAGAACTTAGAGATTGGGTTGTTTTTTTCAAAATATTTTGTTGGAATTAACCATTCTCTAATGCAATTCAAGTCTGCACTTGTATCAAATAGCGCATTAGTATTAAGGACAGATTCATTATTTATTCTAATTGTAACATTAATTATCCATTTTCTAGTAGTAATTTCTACCAGTTGCATTAAATAATCTGAATTAACTAAGTTATTTTCAGATTTTTCATTGATCGAATTTTCATATTCAAAATCATCTGAATATTTTTCATCATTCTTATTTTTGAATTCAAAGAATTCATTTTGCAGTTTTTCTGCATTATTTTTAATTCTTTCGTTTCTTGTTTTTGAATTTTTATTTCATTGTGAAGATCATTTACCGTAATGGGTCTATGATCTTTCGATTTTCTCCTATTGAGAATATCATTTAAATTATAAGTTAAATTATTAGAAATCGAAGAAGTTGGTTTTGCTTTTTCCAACAATCTTAATTTCTCATTATCCGTCATTTGATCTAACTTTAGAAGAAATTCTTCTTCTTCTTTTGTTAGGACATTGATTTCTTCTTCAGAAGATGATGATTCAATATCATTGATTTGAATCCCATCTTCATCAGAAGACGATGAAATATTATTAGAAGAGTATCCTTTATTTGCAAATATTTGCAGGATATCTTCCATAACATGTTCATCTAAATTTAAAGCATCAAGTTTTTTACTAATTCTGCATTTATCGGCATTATGACCATATTTTCTACATTTGTAACATTTGATTCTTTTAAAAGGTTTTTTCTTCTTTTTATCCTTTTTCGAAGAATCTTCATTAAGTTTTTCTTCAAATTTTTTAGAGAAATTTTTCTTTTTTCTTTAAAATTCCTCTTTGGTTTTCTTTTACATTCTGAACATTTTTTAACATTTTCGGAAACAAAAGATAGATCATACTGTGAACAGAAATCACCAAGACTTTGTTTCTTTATTCTTTTTTCATTCTTAAGTTGCTTATGCAACCTAATCGTATTACATAATTGGGTTCCTATCTTATAGACATATGAAGTTAATTCTCCATAAGATAAGGCATTGTAAGGAATTTCCCCATTAAATTCCTCACGAATTTTGGTCATAACTTGTTCACCTATTAATTTAGGTAAACCAGCTAAGAATTTTTCTTTCCAAAAGGGTTTATTACAATCGTCTCGTAATAATACCCTTTGGAGGAATATATCCTTATATTAGAGAAATTCACTTAAGGATTTACATTTCATATTGAATAAGAGATCTAAGTTTTTATCCCCAATGTGGGAAGGATCTCCTATGAAATGCTGACTAATACAATACATTAAAGTATTGACAGCATCTTGAATTGGTTCATTATTTCCATTAAGTATTTTAACTCCATTTTCATCTTTTTTTAATGGCAGTTAAAATATTCATTCGTTATTCTTCAGTGAGATAATTATCCCACCAACCTTTTAAATGGCTAGTAAAACCAGCAATTAAAAGTACAGCAATTTGAAAATTAGATATGCCCTGAATATTTCTATTTGTATTCGAGAACATGATCATCTAATTTAGAAAATTCAAGATCATTTGTTCTGACGCACCATCTATATTCCATTCATAAGTGGGTCCGACAGAATACTTATTTTGATAATTATTAGATTTCTCCTCAAACATGATATTAGGAGGGAATGCACTATGATAATATACTTTTTGAGGTTCTTTCCAAGTAATTTTATTAATTTCCTCACCTTCTGTATCATTAAGACTTAAGTTTTTTAATGAATTATCCGGATCGGAATCATTTTTAGATTCATTAAGGACATTAATTTTTTCTGATGGAGTGTCCTGGATAACTAAATTCCTAAATTTAGGGGTATCTAGTCTTAAGGATTCCATCGGTTCCATTTTCATTTTATCCTTCATTAGCCTCTTTTTCTCATTTAAGGCCTGAAGAAATTCATTACTTGGGCTGTTAGGCATTTCGAAAGGTTTGAAAAGTGATTTGTTATTAACTAACTTTTCATTCCTAGCATTATTATTGACCTTATCACTAACTACATCTTCTATTCTGTCCAATTGTTGACCTATTGTGTGAAGATGTTTGTTAGTATAATTGTTTTGGTCAATAATTTTCTTAATGCCAAACCCTTATGCTTCTGTAGCATTCTTAAAGGGTGTTAGCTTAATTTCAGTATCCTTGTAAGAATACATTATCTTTCTAAGTGGTGGATGAGTAGATTCTACAATCTGTCCATCACTTAACCCCCATTGCACATTTTTATTAATGACATTAATTTGTTTAGGTTTCAAATAATATTCTTCTAACCATTCGAAGAATAAGATCTGAGCACCTAATTCATTCATAAAATTATAATAATCCTCTTTAATTTGTACTTTAAATTTATCAAAAGTTTTAAAGTACCATTCTCTAATTTTCTTATTTTTAGGAGAATTAAAATCATTACTTGGAAAAACTCTATCTGGTTCAAAGGGTTTTTCTATGACATTCAAATTGAATTGGACCAGTATTAAGACTAGTCTCAATTGAAACATGAATTGATCGTTCATACTCTAATTCTCTAGCATCCCTAAGGACCATTAAGATAGAAGTATCTAGTCCTAATTTGGTAAGAGGTTTGGCTCCTACTTAGACTAGACCTATATGCATATAATTCCATTCTTGGGCATATTTTCTAATGGAATTATCATTTAATAAATTTATTGATGTCAATCCATCAAAGATGGGGATATCCCTTTCTTCTGTGGTTATGACATAATCATTTTTGCCAAAAATTTTCCATTTGGCCATTTGATAAATTTGGTCATAAGACAATTTTGGGATTTTCCAATCATCAATTGCCTTATTAAATTCTTTTGCATAAATTTCATCTCTATTGTTTGCTATTGTGTCTTCTAAGCCTTCATTAGAAGCAAAGCTAGAGGACGACACAGTACGCTTAAATAAATCCATTATTTAAATTAGAACATTAAATTAATCCATTTTATTTAAATTATCTTGTAGAACTACTAATGGACATAATATTAGGGTTTAACCTCGTTGGCACTCTTGCTGCCCTTTTTTATAATCAGCAGGATTTATGCCAAGCCCCTACACTTACCCTAATGACCCAGTCCACCACTTAGGGTCGTTCCAAGCAAAATCAATTTAAATAAATTGGTTTCCACAGATGAATTATGTTCATAAATTTAAACAACAAGGGTAGGTATATATATTGAGTTTGGACAAATGCAATGAGTGATGGTATCTATTAGAGGATGATGTCTATAATTAAGTGTAAGAGTAGAAGTTTGATGGAATTTCTAATTGAGGCATTGTAATTTATCATACAAGCAATTCTAGATTGCTTTAGAGACTAGCTTTGTTAGGTAAGCAAGGTGATCAATAGACTTGATCTGCATGGGAAAGTTATAGCTAAAGTTGAAATATCATAGGTAATGATGCATCAAATGAGTTAATATACTTAAAGTTTGCAATACAAGTTAAGTACTCAAAGTGACCAGTGTATACGGGTGCTCTTAAATGAGATGATATATTGCCAGCTAAGATACATAAGTTCAAGTGTAAGGGTTTTGTTTGATATTAATGATATAAGTAATGTTTGTAGTGGCAAGATGTAGTTATTGATAACTTAAGATAGACCATACTGAATAATAAGTATTCTTAGGAATTTTGTACAAGCTATGTTATATTAGAGTTATTGACATGTACATGATGGAGGAAATGCTTACAAATGTAGGTTCAAAACAAATAAATAGGGTGAAGTACCGAAGGTTAAGCTTATGAGGTTGATTTGCTTATCTTGAGAACAATTAAGTGTAAAAGCAGGAGTGACCTGAAGGTTTAGATGTCATGCTTGAAACCTAAAAGGCAATAGTTCACCATGTGTTTCACTTATATAAAACACGTAAGACTTTCTACAGCTTATATTAGTTTTTAGGGAAATTTTTGTATTTTGAAATTGTTAGTTAATTTTGTAAAAACGTTGGTAGGAAATTGAGCACTAGACCTAAACTAAAAGTTCATTACAAATTAGAGGTTTGAAGGCCTATTGGACCTAAAATATGTAAAAGTCTATATTGTTTGGTATTGTCCATTTAATAGTACTCTTAACAAAAGCTTAATGCTACCTACAAATCTAAGATCTAAAAAAAATCAACTAATAGTCCTCATTGTCAGCTACATTGCTTGTGTGTACTCAAAGCTCCTCCTCGGAGCCATATTACATGAATTCGTAAAGAAGGTCCACAAAAGAGTCACCTTCACTTGAAAAAGAAAGGGAAGTGAGCTATAAGAGCCTCGTACACAATAATGCAAGCATAAGTAGATGTCATGCAAGCCTATGTTCTAATGTAGCAAACAATCTTTCAAATTATAATCATCTTCATTAATGTAAACATATAGCATGGGAGTACTTATCCTAAAAAAACCCTCAATATGCCTTCTCTTTGCTTACACTACCTATTAATCAATGCAATTTTACTTATTAACTACTCATCGAGTCATTCTTCGATGGCCTTTGCGCCTAAGTACTAAGGTTACTGAACTAAGACTGCAACCCTAGTTCAAGCCCAAGGCATCGCTCGTTACCTCAAGACGACCATGCATAAATGACACCTAGATACTTAGCTAAGTTTGATTTTGATTTTAGTCTGGTTTAAATTCTTAGTCTAGTAAGAAACAATCATATTACTACATACCTAGTAGTTTAAAAATATCCACAAGCCAAAAGTTGATTTTTGATGATCACGATTGCTTGATTATTATGTATTTAGATAAGAAAATTATAGGTTAGTAAGGTTGTTTTAATTGATAGATTTCTATTATAAATTCTAAGCTTTTTTCTATTATTTAGTTAAGACCTATACTACTTATGGGCCCAGCAGGTTCTTTGACTAAATCTATTGTAATTGTTGATTACTATTTTAATTACTTTATTAGGCTATAATTGTTTTATTCCCTATAACTGATAAAGGCATATTTTACTCATAATTCATTAAGCGATTTGCGAGTATTCATTATTGATTTTAGAGAAATCACAAGGAAATGGTACTTAATCATGTTTATTTTTACATTTCAGATGTTGGAGGACTTTGAGTTCAAAGCTTAATCAATTTGGAGAGATTGCATACAAATTGAAGCATGAAAAGATTGAAGGATGGCAAAGGAAAAAAAAAAAAAAGCAAAGCTGCCGGCCTTTATGGCCGGCTTAAATAAAGGCTGTCGGCCTTTGGCCGGCCTTGAGCCGGTCTTGTTTTAATTGCATCTTCTCGCCTCCCCTTGCATATATATAGGTCCTAGGTCAATTTGTGGAGGAACTTTTGTCAAATTTTAGTGTTCTTAGAGTAGTTTTAACCTAGTTTTAAGGGAGAATTGTGGAGATCAAATCTTGGAGAAAACTTTGTGATCTTGGTGGAGATTATCATCCTTTGTGAAGGATTTGTGGAGTTCCTTGCAATTAAGGTATTATTTGTATTGTTGAATTGGTGATTTCTGAACTTTATTTCTTATATGCAATTCAAGCATTTGATTCAACAATTGAATATGATTTCTTTTGCACGAATCTCCTTGAATCATAATCATGTCTTTATCTCCATGAATTACTAAGTCTTTTCCTTGGGAAATTGGATGAAACCCTAGAATGTTAAAAGGATAATTGTAGCCATGTTATATGATTAGGAATTATTAGGATTATTCATGATTGCAATTCCTTTGATTTCAATTATAATTGGTCTTTGATTATAAGTGTTAGAAATCCTTTTGATACGGGAGTTGATTAGGATTTGTTAGGAATTCTTAATTAGATTGATTATCAATACGGGAGTTGCGATAATTGGTTTAATTAGAGTTTATGGAGGGCGCAATGCAATGTTTCTTGTTAATTAATCACTAAGGGATTAGGGTTAACTGATTTAAGGCGTTAGTTGTTTGTAACATTGGGAGGTGTATGAACATAATTTTGATTCCTTGGTTAATTGGAGACGCGGAAGCCGACTAATTGATTTAAGGTTAACATCCTTAAAAAGGATTTTCTAAACTCACTTGAATAACCTTATAACCACTAGTTGATATAACATGGTAGCAGTTTGATTAATGGATCTAGGGTGAATTCTAATTTCCCGCGTTCATAATTGATAGATTCTTCATAAAATTCCCCTTGTTTGCTTTAAGTTAAATTTTTAGCTTAGACATTTCAAAACCCCTTTTTAATCTCCTAGATATTGATAAAGATTGCCATAGATCTAGTACTCTATTGGTTCCTCGAGGGATCGACAACCTTACTTTTCACCACTCTATTACTTGATACGACCAGTGCACTTGCTGCAATTTACGCTCCTAATTTATATATATGTTTTGAGCGTATCAAGTTTTTGGCGCCGTTGCCGGGGAACTAATAGATATTAGATTTCGTAATTCTATTGGTAGTCTAGGTGCAATTTTACATTTTTCTTGGCTTTTGGTCTCTTTGCAAGTGTTACATGTGCAAGAGTAGGAGTGCTGATCTCCTACCTTTCGATATTGAGATTGAGCGTACTCTACGCCATATTAGAAGAGACAACAAGTATAGAGAACAAGTAAAAGAGATGGCGAATGAGGATAATCGCCAGATTCAGGGTGTTCAGCGAGCACTTAGAGATTTCTCTATTCCTAGGATTCAGGAACCACCCATTGTTAGACCAACTATACAAGCCAACAATTTTGAGCTTAAACCGGCACTCATTCAAATGGTGCAATCGAGTCAGTTTGGAGGGTATTCAAATGAGAGCCCTGATGATCATCTTGCTGGGTTTCTTCAATACTCCAACACTGTCAAGCAGAATGGTGTCACTGATGATGCCATAAGACTACAACTTTTCCCTTTCTCATTAAGGGATAAAGCTAGAGCTTGGTTTTATTCATTGCCCCAGGGATCTATCACTACCTGGGAAGACCTATCAATCAAGTTCTTGAGGAGATTCTTCCCACCAGCTAGGACTGCCAAACTAAGAAGTGATATCACTAACTTTGCAAAGTTTAGTGGCGAATCACTTTATGAGGCATGGGAGAGATTCAAGGAAGCAACGAGAAAATGCCCACATCATGGTTTACTAGACAATCTCCTTATTGAGATTTTTTTACTTGAGTCTGGATGAGACATTGAGGTCTCTTGTGGATGCTGCAGCTGGGGGTGCACTAATGGGAAAAACTTACTTAGAGGCCAGTGCATTGATAGAAGAGATGGCCTCTAGTGCACACAATTGGCAAACTGAGAGAAGTGGTACAAGAGTAGCTTCAATGAATGACAATGTTAGTATGGCTCAGTTGACTGCTCAGATAGCTGCCCTCACCACTCAGCTAAGTAGACTCGCCTCTTCAAATTCTTTTAATGCTAATCCATCTTCTAGTTGTGAAATTTTCTCAGGACCTCACTCAGCTAGTGAGTGCATGGCTGGAAAGTCATCAGCTCTATCTAGTGGAGAGCAGGTAAACTTTGTAGGCAACTTCCAGAGAGGCACTCAAGGACCATATTCGAATACATACAATCCTGGGTGGCACAATCATCCAAACTTCTCATGGAGGAATGAGAATCAAGCACTTAACCCGCCCCCTGGATTTCCTAAACAAGCCTCTGCTCAGAATGCCTATTCTCAACAGCAACCTACTCAGATGGAAGAGCTCATGAGGAGCTACATGCAAAAGACTGACACCCTCCTGCAAAACCAACAAGCTTCTATCAGAAACTTGGAGGGTCAGCTCGGTCAAATTGCACAGCAGCTAAGTACTAGACCCTCAGGGTCTTTGCCTAGCAAAACTGAGGAGAACACCCATCATGTCAATGCCATCATGCTAAGGAGTGGTAAGGAGGTGAAGAAAGCTGAAAGGCAGGTAAAAATTCAAGAAAAAGATCCAGAGAAAGGTAAACAGAAGGAGGAGGAACTCACATCCAAAGCACCAGTGTTGCAGCCTTATGTTCCACCTATCCTTTTCCCAGGAAGACTCAAGCAGAGGGAGTTGGAAGCCCAGTTTGCCAGGTTTTGTGACATATTTAAAGGGCTTCAAATCAATATACCTCTCTTAGAGGCCTTGAAGCAAATTCCTTCCTATGCCAAATTCATGAAAGAGCTGCTCTCTAACAAAAGATCCATGGAGAGTATTGAGAAAGTAATGCTTCTTGGTGAGAGTTCAGCTATCATAGAGAAAAAATCTGCTCAGCTACCTAGAAAGCTGAAAGATCAGGGAAGTTTCAATATCCCTTGCACCATTAGTAATATTGATTTTGAGAATGTTTTGATTGATTCTGGTGCAAGTATTAATTTAATGCCACTTTCAGTTTTTAGGAAGCTTGGAATAGAGCCACAAAAGTGCAAGAGGAGACCAATCACTGTGCAGCTAGCTGATAAGAGCTTAAGGTTTTCCAAGGGTACAGTGGAGGATGTCTTAGTCAAGGTCGATAAATTCATATTTCCAGTGGACTTTGTCATACTGGATGTGGAAGAAGATGAGGACATTCCACTCATTTTGGGTAGACCATTCCTAACTACAGGTCAAGCTCTAATTGATGTAGGACAAGGTAAGCTCACCCTTAGAGCACTAGATGACTAGGTAACATTTGATATGTATGATCTTGTGTTTTTGTCTAATGAGAAAGCAATGTATTATGACATATCTGCTGAGGGTGAAATTACTAACAATGATATGGAGGAAGATGTAGGGCAAACCACTCTTGAAGCTATCTTGAATAAGATAGATGGTTGGGGGAATGAGGATGAGCAAGAAAACAAAGGCTGTGAGCAAGTACCCCAGACTGAAAATATTGTTGCTTTTGAGAAGACAGACCACTATGAGAAGCCAC